>OX422207.1:441113601-442342641 GCA_949130495.1 Sambucus nigra
CCTAGGTTTAGAATTGTGTTAACTGTCGTTCAACAATCCCTCAATTAGGTTTAAAACCCCTAATCCCGTTTTTAGCCCCATGGGGCTAATTAAAACGGCCCAAATGATCCCGTGTGGGCCGGCTATGCCCAAAAATGCCCTGAGACTTGATTACTACCCCCGAGTTCTCTTTTTTTACTATCTCGATCCATCCGAACTCAATCGCGCACTCAGAATTGTTATCCGAAATACTTTATAACATTCTCCAATTTTGACCTCAAAATGCGACACACGAAATTTCGAACAATTAAACTTAAAGTCGCCAAATATAAATAATTATTCCTACTCAAATAAATTCTCCAAGTTATAAATTTAAATTTCTCCAATTTAAATATTTTTATGTCTCCTAAAAATAATTAAATATTAAATTCTCAAAATTATGGGGTGTTACAATGTTATTTTTGTGTCGCCACAAAAGTAAGTTAGAATGCTTGGGAATATAGTGTTCCCCCCATTTTAGAGGGGGACGGAGAATTCCAATTTTGTGGGAATTTTAAATTCTAGGAATTTTAAGATCCTCCAAAATTTCCAACCAAACATTGTAATTCTAGATGAGGGGAATTCTAAATTTTCGAAATCCTAAATTCCCTTTCCAAACCTCGAACCAAACGAACCCTAAAAGTACTTTAGATATGCGATGAAGAGCTAATTGAATTGATTTGAAAACCTATAGAGAAACTGATTCAATTGATTTGAAATTATTGAAATGTATGTGTGTGTGAACTGTTGTGCATCTGTGCATCTACGCTACTTTGCGTGTATGTGAGGGAGAGAGAAACCTGCTAAAGATGGTGAGCGGCGGTGGTCGGGGTGGTGTGATATGGAATCGTCCCGAGGAAAGAGAGAGTAAAAATAGGTGTATGAGTGAGGGTCGGGTGATTTTCGGAGTTTAGTTTAAAATATTTTAATTTATTTAAATATATTAATTATGGTATAAAAATATTTTTGGCATCAAGTAGTCCTTGATACCCAAAGTCACACTCTTTTACCAACACAGGGTTGTGTTGCGAAAAATGAGTTCACTTTTGGCAACATCAACTCATGTTGTTAAAACTTCAAATAATTTCCCTCCCTTACTTCGTTATTATTCCGCCCAAAAATTTTACCTTTTAGCAACAAGAATACTTTTATGATGTCAAAAGTTATATGTAAGTTTTTCTTTTGGCAACGCAAATGATATTTTGTCGCACAATGGCTATTTTTGGCAACAAAAATAGACTATGTAGTTAAATATTGTTGCGAAAACTACAATTTCTTGTAGTGAATATTTTTTTACTTGTCGTATTGGAAAGATCATCGAGTAAGGCATGTAATTGGTGTGATGCACACGGAGAAGAGTGTTGCAGAACATCTGATAGGAACATGTCTGGGTGGATCTCATTCAAAAGATTAAGAGCGGGTGTGCCACGATCTACAGAAGATAAAAATTGGAAAATATATAGACTTAGGCTTAAAAACATGTCGCTAAATGGCGAAAACCCAAAATAACCCCCAAATGGTCCCGTTAGAGGCACGAACACCTCACACGCGATCAGTGTAACTCATAGGAGCTGACCGTGTTATCATGGCGCTCCCGTTTTGAGAATAAGACTAAAATTTGTAAATATCTAGACCTTAGGCTTAAAAATATGTCGCTAGAGGGTGAAAACCCAAAACAACCTCCAAACGGCCCCGTAAGAGGCACAGACACCTCGCACGGGCTAATGTAACTCGTAGAAACTGACCGCGTAGTCACGGTACTCCCAATTTGAGAATATGATAAAAATTTATAAATATCTAGACTTAGGCTTAAAAATATGCCGCTAGAGGGCAAAATTCCAAAACAACCCCTAAATGGCCCCGTAAGAGGCACGAACACCATGCACGGGACCAATGTAACTTATAAAAACTAATCGCATAGTCACGGTGCTCCTGGTTTGATAATATGACTAAAATATAAAAATATAGACTTAGGCTTAAGAACACACTACTAGGGGCGAAAACCAAAAATAGCCCCCAAATGGCCCTCTATAAGGCACAAACACCTTGCAAGGGACCAATGTAACTCGTAATAACTGACCACATAGTCACGGTGCTCCCAATTTGAGAATATGACTAAAATTTGCAAATATATAGCCTTAGTCTTAAAAACCTTCCGCTAGAGGACAAAAATCGAAAATATCCCCCAAATGGCCCTGTAAGAGACACGAACACCTCGCACGGTGCCAATGTAACTCGTAGGAACTGACCGTGTTATCATGGCGCTCCCATTTTGAGAATAAGACTAAAATTTGTAAGTATCTAGACTTAGGCTTAAAAACATGTCGCTAGAGGGTGAAAACCCAAAACAGCCTCCAAACGGACTCGTAAGAGGCACAGACACCTCGCACGGGCTAATGTAATTCATAGAAACTAACCGCGTAGTCACGTTACTCCCAATTTGAGAATATGACAAAAATTTATAAATATCTAGACTTAGGCTTAAAAACATGCCTCTAGAGGGCAAAAATTCAAAACAACCCCCAAATGGCCCTGTAAGAGGCACGAACACCTCGCACGGGACCAATGTAACTCATAAAAATTGATGGCATAGTATGATTTATGAATTATCAATGTTTAGTATGATTTATGAATTAACTAGGATGGCACGGTGCTTTACGTTGAATTTTTAACTCCACGATTAAAATATTACTTGATTGTATATAAATTGGTTGTCGAATACAGGTTTTTTGTAGGGGCTGCTAAAACTAATTTTTTATTAAATGGACTGTGACCATTTTTAATTGTTTTTTCAAACTGGGGGTTAAGTGTTTTGGTCGTGACCCATTTTCAACATCGTCCCACACGTGGACACGACCCAGGTCCTTGATCCATTTTAAACATCATTCCACACATATGGTCACAGTCCAAGTTCATGACCATGGGATCACGACCCATGTTCGTGATCATAAATCCAAATACTATCCCAAGGAGGAGATTATGACCCTTATTTTGGGTCACAGATGAAGTCCGTGACCACGTTTTTGGGTCACGAAAAAAATAGTCACGGACCTCAGTCATAACCTGAGGCCCTAGTCATGGCCTAGGTCCATGACCATCTTCGATATATATTGTAGTGAGTCTTTGATGTCATGACCATTACAGAAGTCTTGAAATGGATATCTCTCAAATTGCGTTGCATTATCAGTAATAATTATCCTAGGAACACCAAAACGGGTCACAATATTCCTCCAGATAAATCTGACCATGTAGGTGTCCCTTATGTTCACCAAAGGCTCAACTTTTATCTTTTTGGTGAAGTAGAATGTGTCGATCAGAAGATACATCCAATTACCTAGTGTTGTAGGTAGGGGACCCACTGTGTCTAGTCCTCATTGAAAAAAAGGCCATGTGTTGGTCAAAGACTTAAGGTCATTTATCGACTGATAGAGCATAGGTGAGAACACTTGGCATTTATTACACTTCCTAACGTATGAGACTTCATCCTTTTTCCATATAAGGCCAGCAGTACCCCTCTTTTATGGCCCTGAATTCCAAAGATTTACCCCGACATGACTCCCATGTATTCCTTCGTACAACTCATATAAGACTTGGCCGAAGTCTTTGGGGTTCACACACTGCATGTATAACTCAGTGAAAGATCGCATATAAATCTTCCCCTAAGGTAAAACAGAGTAGATTTTACCTTGCTCTAATGGGATTGCTTCTTATCGACAGGTAAAATATTTTATTATAGGTATGCCATGATTGGTTCCATCCAATTGGGAACTTTTTGGATAATGAGGAATTATTCGACAGTGATGTTCTTTGTGATGCTCGATTGGGTCGGATTTTTTACTTCAATCGTTCTTTTGAGATCGAAGTCAACAGCTGAAGCTAAAGTGGCCAAAGCGTCTGCATTGGTATTATTTCGTCGGGGAAACAATTGAACTTAAACTTTTTAAAACATGGTGACCAGGTCCTGAGCGATCTGCAAATATATCGACATCTGTTCATCTCTAGCATTATAGTCTTGAATCATAAAAGGCTACAAGGTGACTTATTCTAAGGGATAGGTCTTTCTTCAAACCAATGATGAGTTCTTTGTACTAAGTCTCATTGTTGGATGCCTCAAAGACAAGCATGATTCCCTCCTCTAACATGGTTTGATCTGGAGTTACAAGGATAATTCCCACTTATGTTCGTTTTGATTTAGAGGCTCTGCCAACATAAAGTGTGAGTTCCTCTTTTTCTGGCTCCTACCCTCCAATGAACTCAGCGATGAAATTTGATCAAACTTTTCCTTTGAATGTAGTTCTTGGTTGATAGTGGATATTGAACCTCCTCAGTTCCCCATACCATTTGGACATCGATCCAGAGAGGCCGGACTTTTTAAGGAGTGCCTTGAGTAGAAAGGAGGTGATAACTATGACTGAGTGGGGTTCCAAATAGTGCTTCAATTTCTGTGAGGCAATCACCAAAGAGTAAGCTAGCTTCTTCAAAGGAATATAGTGTTTATCGATGTCCAGTAGATTCTTTCTAACATAAGAGATTGGGTCTTGAAGACCTCCCTTCTCGCACATTAAAGTCGAGCTAACTTCATGGTCGGACATTATGAGATATAGATTAATTGTATCACCAAGATTTGGGACTGTGAGCAGAGGTTATCATCGTAAATAAAGAATAATTTATTCAAGTACTTTTGATCATTCGTCATCCAAGGCCTGGCCCTTCTCTTTCTTCAAGATCTGAAAAAATGGTTGACACTTCTCAGAGGACTTATAAATGAAGCGTTTGAGTGCTACTAACATTCTAGTCAGCTTTTGCATGTCACTAACAATTTTAGGCAACGAACATCGTTGATCGCCTCAATCTGATAGGGATTTTCTCTGATCCCCATTTAGCTGACCAGGTAACCCAGGAACTTTCCAGATTGCACTCCAAAAGAGCATTTGCCTACGTTGAGCTTCATCTTAAAGTATCTGAGGACCTCAAACATCTTCTCCTGGTCCTATAAATGATCACTTTTGTGCTCTTTTTTCACGAGCATATAGCCTATGTAGAGTTACATAGTTTCACCCAGATGATGTTTGAATATCTTGAGGACCAATCGTTGGTAGGTTTCTATTACGTTCTTGAGCCCAAATCACATGTGAGTGTCTAATAGTATATGTCAAGGGTAGCAATGAATGAAGTCTTCTTATGGTCGAGCCCAAAAAATGGATATGATACCCTAAGTAAGCATTTAAAAAGCTCATCCGCTCATGGTTGGTTATGGCGTCGATCAACTGGTCAATCTTTAAAAAAAGGAAAACTATCTTTGGGATAGGCTTTGTTCATGACGATGAAGTCTATGCAATCTCTTCACTTTCCATTAATCTTTCTAATGACAACTGGATCAGAGAGCCACTTGGGTAATTGAACTTATTTAATGGACTTTGCCTCAAGAAGTTTCCTTACTCCTTCTTTCACAACTTTCGCTTTCTCAGGGGTTATTCGATGTGACTTTTGTGTGATTAATGGAAATGTCAAATTCACGTAAAGTCGATGACACATGACTTTGGGATCAATCCTGGGCATATCGTATGGTTGCCAAGGAAATACATCTTGATTCTTTTTGAGAATAAAGATCGCTTCTTCCTTTTCTTGATCGGTTAATGAGTTGTCAATTAGAAAATTATTTTCTAGGCATAATCCATCAAACATAACTTCTTACAATGATGGTTCCACAAATCTTTCCTCAGGGGCCACCCTTGTTTCCTCTACCCCCAGTGTCCCATACTTTAGTTGCTACCAGGACGGAGTGACTTCGTCTTTCGTCACCTCGTCTGCGATCACTTTCTCTTTATTATTTTATTACTTAGGATTGATGGCAGTGATAAAGCATTGCCGAGAAGTAGCCTGATTTTCCTTTATCTCAATTATTCCCCTATCGGTGATGCATTTGAGGTTTTGATGATAAGTGGGGGTGATATTCTTGATGGTGTGAAGCCATTTTTGTCCTCGTATTACATTATAGGGGACTGAATGTCCACAACTAGAAATTTGATCAGCTTTGAGATATTTTCAATTCATATTGGCAGCACAACCTCCTCAAAGGAATAATCATCTTTCCAACGAATCCGACCAAAGGGATGGTCACTTCCTTCAGATCCTCCATCTTGAGGTTGAGCTTATAGAACAGTTTTAGGTACATGATCTTTGAGCTTCCCTGTATATTATGGGCGATGGTGCTTTCCCGTTGAGGTCTTAGCATGGTCAATTTGGAAATCTTCCATGATCATAGTAACCTTCTTCAATTTGATTCAAACATCATTACCTTAAATCTGATTCGAACTTAAGGCGTTGTGGATAATGAAAAACTTATGTCCCATCTTGTCGTCGTTTAGGACATTATCAGGTTTCTAGTCATGCTCCACTATAGCTTATGTCCCCTTCTTTTCTGCAAAATCATCTAGGTGGCCAGCCTGATCCAACTCTTCCAGCAGAGATTTGAGTGCCTTACAGTTCTATATCTTGTGTCCATGTCCTTGTGGTAGGAACACCTCATAGAAGTGTTTCTCTTTAATGGATCTCTTATCATCTTCCTTGGCCACTTGAAGTATTTTTTATCTTTAGTCTTATTAAAGATTTTTTAAATTAGGTCTTTGAAAATATTATTGATCACCTAATGGACCTTGGTTGGATATGCCTTGTCATTTCCTTTAGACCCTCCATTTTATTTATTTCCACCTTCTTGGGGGCATTCTCTTTATCTCCGTTCTTGGTCGTCTTCGGCCGACCCTTGTCGTATTAGCTGTATGCCACCACGTGTTTCACTTTCGCATATTTATCAATTCTTTACATGATGTTATTGATGGTGTTCGCTTCCGTCTTTGTGAGGAACTGATGCAATATAAAGTTTCTTAGTAAGAAGATCTTGAATGAAGGAATAACTACTTGCTTGGAGCAGTCTTCCACTTTGTTATAGGTTTTCCAGTACCTCCAAGCGTATTCCCCCAAGGTCTCCTGGGGTTTCTTCCTTATGCTGAGGAGTGAGTCTATCCTTTTTGGATGAGAACTACCGGTGATAAATCTCTTTGGAAAGCCTCCGTGAGCTACTTAAAGTTGGTGATCGATATATGTGGTAACTTCTTAAACCACTTATGTGCAATATCCCCGGACTATAAGAGAATATGTGACACGTGAGGGCCTCATTATTGCTCTAAAGAGTTATAGCTTGATAGTACTGGCAAACGTGATTGATGTGATATGTCTTTTCATCATAGATTTCGAACCTGGGGGTAAGAAACTTCTTGGAAGTTTTAGTTCTTCTATTGATATTGAAAAAATAGACTTCAATAGATTGATAAGGGCCTCTTCGCCAATTATTTAGTGGATCTATCCCCCTCGATGAACGGAGTCATCATCCATCTCTCGTCAAATGAGGTCGTATAGATCTCTCTTGCGATAACCTCCTTCCTCATTTTTTTTCTTTTAGGTGAACTCTCATGCCTGAAGGGACCCTAATCGTGCCGCTAACTCTTTCATCAGCTATGAGTTTTGCTTGCCTGAAGGCTAGGGATTCGGGCATGGTGTTTGCATTTATCTATGTGGGTATCCTACTCCATTCGTTCTAGAAAATTCTGAAGTCGGGTGTTCTTCTCTTATTGGTGGCATGTGGTGTACTCCTGATAAAGAAGTCCCCATTCATAAGCATCCACTACCCATGAGACTTAGATTATCATGGAGGTCCGTTGCTTTCCACGGTCTGCCCCTCTTGGGGAGGGTAACATGACTTATGATTGTTACAAATCCTATTAGAATGAAACTCATACTTGACTATAGGTGTCAGAGGTCCATTTTGATCATTTTAATGACAACTGTTAGATGGCGGGAGTAGGTTGTGCGAGTGAGACATGATTGATCACTGGCTTTTCTTGGCTGAGAAAAAGAAATCCTTTTTCACAAATAGTGCCAAGTGTAGGTGGAAAAATCCTACTTTTATGAATTCAATACAATTAAGTCGAGCAAGAATAATAATCGCAATCACACAATGACACAGTATGTACATAGTTCGGTAGTGTGCCGATGTCCATAGGGTGTTGCTCTCTCTTTATTGATCGATTCTTGATTATTAAGATTACGTGCCCCTTTTCTTAGGGGTCTGGGCTATATTTATAGAGAACAAAAATAGATTGAGTTATGTGGGACTCCGTGACGTTGGGTTGATATCCTAAGTTTATCGGGTCAATCCAATTCTAATATTTTCGCTGATCAGCATCTATCTTTTTATACCTCCTTAAATTTTTCTTATTGCCAACTCTGTCGGATGCGTGTTAGCTGCTCCAAGATGGTCGGATAATCCATCCACACCATCTTACCACATACTTACTATTAAGTGGGTGCAGTATGTACATGTTATTTTTACCCTTCAAAAAAATAATATGGTTAGCCAATTATACAATCAAAAAGTTAGAAATTAAACTTTGAAATTTTAATCTTTTTTATGAAGTTAGAAAACTAACTCCGGTTTTTTTACTTTGGGGGGGAATTTGAACGTAATTGTACTTTAATTACAAACTTGGGTGGTGTTCTAGAGACAAAAATTATGGTTGTGCGTCGAAGTCTTAACTTCATCATCCATATGCATGAATGTTATAGGTGTTATATCTTATGAAAAATTTAATTGTTCCTTTAGGAATGGGTTACCCCTAGTGTGTATGTGTGTATATATATTCACTTTCAGTAATTGAAAGTTTTGGTTATCACTATGAATATCATATCCATCAATTTTAATTATAAAAAATTGATGAAATTATTTATAGACGATCTCTCGAATTAGATTTGAACCAATATAAAGATATTTTCCTTTTAATAGATCATAAGTGGGTCGAAAGAGTTTTAGTAATACTTTCAAAGTGACTCTCAATGGGAGAATCCAAACTATTCAGGAAAATCGCAATAGTTCCCCAATCCTAACAAAGTACTTTTGTAACGACCCGACCCGGAGTTATGGATCACCCGTGGGTCGATCCGATCTAAATCGTATGTTAGGTGTTAAATGCAATGAAACAACATAGATAATGTTGCTAGTCAAGTTTTATTTTAAATTAACATTTAACTTGTTTAGCATGCGAGTCCAATTTCGAGATGAACTACATGTAGGACCCATAGGGAGAACCTCGAGTCCAAGTAAACAGAGCTACTTAACGTAAAATGAATAAAATACACTTACATGTATAACACCCTCAAAATACGAAACTGCACCCAACCTGTCGTAACAAAGCGAGGGTGTGAGTCTATTCCCAGTGGGAATATACAAGCAGTATAGAAAGGAATACTCACACGCTACAACCACATGCATGCGAATATATATATATATATATATATATATATATATATATATATATATATATATATATACCTTTAAAAATACATATTCGAGGCATTAACCGATTTCTTCCGAAAACTTTACTCATCTAGATTAGTTTACCTTAATCTTGAAAGGACTTTCTTTATTCGTACGTAGCATTTCTCACTTTGTTCAACACACTCGGTTCAACACATGAAGCCATTACATTTGATTTATTCTAACCCATTTCTTTACCGGAATCACCCCTCTTTCATTCACTTAAACATACTTTAGTATTTCATTTAAAAGTATCATTTCAATGCACGCATTCACAGTGTTTGAAAATACTTGTTTATCATCTGAAAACCTTTCAATACATACTTATACAATTCATGGATTCAACAACTTAGGTTATTTGACCACCATTTGCCCATTTCTGTCTATCCTTAACCTTAACTTATGAACATTAATAGATTTACACATTTACTCATCCATTTCACATTTACCGGAACATTATTACCTTCATTCAAGTTAGGTTGTATCAACACATTTACCACACAACCCATTTCCTGACATGTTCCTTTTTCTTTTATTTTTTCTCAGAATCTTCCTTTTTACCGCATACCTACACAGGCTCCACACCGACGGCTATGCGCACCATATGCTCTGGCCAGTGATTTAGGGATTTTCACCCAAGGGCTTCGGGCCCTTCTTACTTATTCCCGGTTGCATACGAGTCTTTATAAATGTGTTTGACATTTTACACATGTCCTTCTTTACTTTTACCCGGCCGAAGACAAAATCCGGACTTAACCGTCTGTTTTCCCCTTAATACTTAGAAATTTGTTCATTTTCTTCTTTAAGTCCCTTATTCACACACATGTGATTTCTACTAAATTCATTCACGCTTAGGACTTAATTCATTTTCACACACACATTAGTGTAAAGACATTCTTTACATTTTTATTCCATAAATTTTTTTCACTTTAAGTAAATTACTAATTTACCCTTTATTTGCCAAACTTGCAATTTAGTCCTTCAACAAGTGTATTTTTCTCAAGATGGTTTTTTAGTTTCCAACTTAATATTTAAAACACTTTACCCATTTTAACACTTATTTAATATCACACTTTTGTCCCAACTTTCACACGTGTAACTTTAACACCTTTAACACGCAAAATAACACCTGTTACATTTAAGCACCCAAATTTCCGTTTTGCAAGGAACTAAAAAAATATTTATTTCATAAATATTTTGAAAACATTAACATCATTCCACATTTTTATTTCATAAAAATGTCCATTATTTCCCTTTTCTAAAAATACACACAAATATCACTTTCTTACATTTTTATTCCATAAAAATATTTGTTATTTCTTTTTCACTAGAAACACATCAACATGACAATTTCAGTCTAAAACTTCAACATCAATTTTTAAGTCTAAAACTTCAACATCAACTTAAAAGTCTAAAAATAATTAAAATGTCTCAAACAACAACATCAACTATTACAAAATAAATTCCAATTAGCGCCAACTACCACAAAATAAGTTTCAAGCAACACAAGTCTCAAATAACATCAACTATTACAAAATAAGTCCCCAATATATCAAATGTTACACAAAAGTCTCCAATAGCTCGACGATCATAATTTTGCAATCTCCTCTCCTCATCATTATCATCAACTCAAACCTCGAAAAAAATTGTTAAAAGATATTTAGAAAAATAACATGAATATGTGAATTAAAAATATGTGAATCTATGAATATGTGAATCTGAACAAAAATTTCAGAACAAGAATATGGTTCATGTTTTATTATTTATAATCTGATTTTTGTTTGTCCACAAACTTGTTTCCCACACCAGCAAACCATAACAGCAATCTAATAGAGGTTATGGATAAAACTCAAAATAAACTTGTTTCCCATACCAGCAAACCATCCAGCAAGTTTGGTTGTTCACAAACTTGTCCACAATCTAATAGAGGTTATGGGTAAAACTCAAAATAAAAAACGAATAGATGTTACGATTAAATCTGTGAATATATGAATCTGATTTTTGGTTGTCCATAACAGTTGAAAATGAAGAACGAAGAAGAACGAACTAGAGTGTTTTCGTGGGACCATTAAATCAGAGTGTTTAATCATAAAAAATAAGAACGAACCAGAGAGAGAAAGAACCGGCACTGTTGTCCGCCAGAGAGAGAAAGATGAAACCTCCGGCACTGCTGTCCGCCAGAGAGAGAAAGAACCGGCGCTGATATCCGCTGTTGTTCGCTGCGAGGGTTTTCTTCGTGAGGATTTGAGGGGGTTCGATCGCAAGAGAGAGTGAGAGAGCAGGTAGGTCCGCTATTGTATTTGGGTAAAAGAAATAAAAGGAGGTAGGGTTTGCTAAGTTTATATATATATATATATATATAAATATATATGGGGGGGGTGGAAGAGTTATTAGGATAGTATAAAATGGTATAAAAATAAATTTAATTACTAAACGGCGCGGGTTGAACATATTTTGAAAAAACCCGAACCCGTCTCGTTTAATACACAAATTTTTTTTAAACCCAAACCCACCCCTATTATTTTAAACGAGTTTTTAACCCACCCCATTAGCATCAGGTCGGGTCAGGAACCCTATGGTTTAAGCTAAATTGCCATCCCTATTTCTATATTTCCATTCCATAAAAATGTGCATGTTCACATTTATTGGCAAACACTCTAGAATAACATTATCTCACATTTTTATGGAATAAAAATGCACAAACAATATTTTCTTACATTTCTATTCCAAACTTATTAAAAAATATGCACAAACAATATTTTCTTTCATTTTTATTCCATAAAAATGTCCATTTTCAAATTTATTAGACTCTCAAATGTCCAATTTTAGATTTATTAGAAAATATACACAAACAATATTTTCTTGCATTTTTATTTCCATAAAAATGCCAATCAGCAGCTTTTCTAGGAAACATATCATCATTTCATGATAATAACCTTACTCTTTATATTTAACAAGAACAAGACTGCAAATACATCAAATGGAGTCTTAGATATAGAGAGTAGATTATCACACCTCAATGATCTCCAAGTGGTGATGGTGGGGAAGATGGGTGACTCCACCACCTCCAAAGGTGGTCCTAAAGGAAGTCACAAAGCTCCACCAAACAGACCTCCATGAGGGCTCCAACACACTCCAAGAAAAGCTCTATTAAAATATAACTTCTTGCTCCAATAATACTCCCATAAAAGCCCCCAGTAATGCCTTCATATTCTTTTACTAAGAATACCTCATCAAATACTCATCAAACCTCCAGCAACAAAAACAACTACATACATATACATATATATATATATATATATATATATATATATATAGAGAGAGAGAGAGAGAGAGAGAGGCAGGCTCCTCTGCACACTAAGTTTGCACAGTGCTGGCGCAAATCAATTTTTTTAAAGCATTAAAAAAAATATTTTTGAGTTTATTTTTTTATGTGATATTTAAACATTTCAACGGACCCATGTAAAAAAAATCAGCTCAAAAAATTTTTTTTTACTTTTTTTAAAAAATCGGTCAAATTTTCGCAGCTTTGAAAGTGATTAAAAGTAGAAAAAGTTTGACCGATTTTTTAAAAATAGTAAAAAAAGTTTTTTTGACCTGATTTTTTTACATGGGTCCGTTGAAATATTTTTCACTAGAAACCCACCAGCATAACATTTCTACATTTCCATTCCATAAAAATGTCCATTTTCTGATTTATTGGCAAACACTCTGGAATGACATTGTCTCACATTTCTATTCCATAAAAATGTCCATTTTCAGATTTATTAGGAAATATGCGCAAACAATATTTTCTTACATTTCTATTACATAAAAAGGTCAATTTTCAAATTTATTAGAAAATATGCGCAAACAATATTTTCTTACATTTTTATTCCATAAAAATGTCCATTTTCAGATTTATTAGAAAATATACACAAACAATATTTTCTTGCATTTTTATTTCCATAAAAATGCCTATTAGCCGCTTTTCTAGGAAACATATCATCATTTCATGATAATAACCTTACTCTTCATATTTAACAGGAAAGAAACTGCAAATACATCAAATAGAGTCTTAGATATAGATAGTAGAGTATCCCACCTCAATGGTCTCCAAGTGGTAGTGGTGAGGAAGATGGGTTACTCTCCCATCTTCAAAGGTGTACCTAAAGGAAGTCACAAAGCTCCACCAAACAGACCTCCATGGAAGCTCCAACACACTCCAAGAAAAGCTCCACTAAAATACACCTTCTTGCTCCAAGAATACTCCCATAAAAGCCCCCAGTAATGCCTTCATCTTCTTTTACTAAGAATACCTCATCAAATACTCATCAAACCTCCAACAACAAGAACAACTACTATATATATATATATATATATATATATATATATATATATATATATAGAGAGAGAGAGAGAGAGAGAGAGAGAGAGGGGGGGACAGACTCCTATGCACACTAAGTTTGCACAGTGCTGGCGCAAACTAATTTTTTTAAAGCATTAAAAAAAATATTTTTGAGTTTATTTTTTTATGTGATATTTAAACATCTCAACGGACCCATGTAAAAAAAATCATCTTAGAAAAACTTTTTTTACTATTTTTAAAAAATCGGTCAAACTTTCGCAGCTTTGAAAGTGCTTAAAAGTATAAAAGGTTTGATCGATTTTTTAAAAATAGTAAAAAAAAATTGAGTTAATTTTTTTTACATGGATCCGTTGAAATGTTTAAATATCACACAAAAAAAATCAACTCAAAAATATTTTTTTTATTCTTTTAAAAAAATAACGTGTAAACTTAGTGGGCAGAGAATCTGACTATATATATATATATATATATATATCGTGGCCTTGTTTTAACCGTGGGGAAAGAGCAGGTCTTTTGTGTGGGTATGGTTACTACTCCTAAAGAAAATATGGTGGGCAGATTAAGGAAGGGGGATAGTGTCTCGGCTTTGGCAGTGGGAGGGAGTCCTCAATTCAATCCCACGCTTCTCTCTCTTAAATATAAAACAATTGTGATTTTATCCCGAATAAGAAACCTCATCCTCAAACGTCCTTCCCATATCAGGTAAGGAGTGCTCCCAATTTTGACAGCTCAAATAATCAATCTATGGCTGTCGTCTAGCAAGTGGGTTTGTAAAACCCTATGTTTATTTCCCTTGTCCACAATAAAACCCTATGTTTATTTGCACGAATGAGGTATTGACAGCACAACTGGGCGTCAGATTCCGACCTAGTTGTTCGAGCGACGGCCCAGTCGTTCAAGCAACGACCTTAGTCGCTCGACCGACGGTTCTAGCGACGGGTTCTTCTTGCCTTTCCTATTTCGTCCACTACTGTTCCGAGAATATGCACTTGGTTTAACTCGTTTGCTTCTAAATTCAACATTTTCAATTAACACAATCGCCCCTAATAGTTTCCAACTTTTAATAAGGGCAAACACAATTTATTTTCCTAAAATTTTATAATCTTTATATAAGACTTTTAAAATCCAAAATTTTAATTAATTTTCTTTAACTCCAATTTATACCCCATCGTATATCTTCCGTATATATAATTTTGACTAATTTATCGGGCGGGATATTACAACTTTCTCCCACAAATTTCATGGTAAAAATGGAGGTATCAGTCTTGTAAGACCGGGAAACATTTTATATCACGTTATGATATTTGGTGGTCATTTTGTCCCCCCGCTTGTTCCTATAGCCATGGAATTGGGTTGAACTCATATCACATCAAGAGGAGAAAAAGTTTTGTTTCAATATCTGGTAGTGCAAATGCTTTGAGATGAGACTTGCCATTTTTTGTTGGAATAGTGGAAAGTAAATTTATCTTAATCCAAAGTTGGGAATTTCGGAAAAGATCTCATTTTTGGTAGTATAAAGGGTTGGTGATAATGTTCCCTCCATGAAACAGAGGTAGCGTCATGTATGAGCACGCTAAGGCTAGTGAGCATTTGAATGAAGAGAAGCTAAACATACTGAGTGTTGATACCAAAAATTATCCTATTAACTGGGCCAATCAAAAATAGACATGTGTTATCCGTCATGGCACTAATCCTAGTCAGCAAGGCCTAATTATCATAATGAGTCCAATAATGCCGACTAACAGTGTAAAATGTCGACCAGCATACAAAAGAAGCCCGACCAACACCAGGAAGACCGACCAACAGGGGCAATAAAACGTCAATAGTTGTATACAATATAAACATTGTACGGATGTAAATTCCTATGTTATAAAGGTATTCCATCCTTTAATATTCCGATTCTTGTACATCTTCAGGGGCTATAAATACATTGTAATCCCTACATCCAGGGGGGCGAAACAAGAGACAACTGAACAAACACAAGGCAATATATAGCAATGGACGTAGGCTTTTCTCTTTAGCCAAACCACTTTAAAAATCTTTTGTGTCTCTTATTTACTTATTTATCTGTGATCAAATAATTAGATATAGTCTACTTTTTTGCATCAACAGACTGGCGTCATCTGTGGGAACGTTTTCTAAACGTTTTCACTCATTCACTTATTCAATATGACTGATATCCCTGAATCGAGTTCTAGGAATGATGAAATCCTGCATGTTCCTTCAGCTCCACCAACGCCCAATGATTAGACTGGAATTCTGGCTAGTCTCACCAGACGACAAGAGGTTATGCATGATACCATGTGTAATACCCCATATTTTTATGATTTAAATAATTATGAGATTTATTATTATTGTGGGATTAATTGAATTAAAATATGAGAATTTAATTGTTCATTAATTCGAATTTAAAATAAATATTAACTACCGTGCCAGGGTTAATACTTATTGATTGAATATTATTGTGTGATATTTAATATGGAACTATATACTTCGGTAAATTTTCAAGAATAAGAAATACGACAGTTTAGTAAATTTAAGTCAGACGCGCATGTGAGTCGTGTCGGGACTAAATTAATGGAATAAATATATTCATTATTTTAGTAACTCATATGGTCATTTCGGGTGCACCGTTGAGTCTGAAAGGGTCGAGATAGTCAAAATAGTATACACGGGTGTTTAGTTTGGGTCCCTGGGCAATTTTTGGCCTAACCGGCACTCCGAGGGGGCATTATGGTAAATTGTATTTTTGGACTTAATTAATGGACAAAAGTTAGGAGTTATTTTATCAGCAAAGAAAAAGTCCATTAGGGTTGATTTGTATAAAATGGTTACACGGGTTGACGAGTTATTACAAATGCGTCTCGATTGACAGTTAATTAAACCAAGGGTTGTCACGCCCCTAAATCATCATAAAAGCCTAATAAGATTTTGGCGTCAACAAATATCCCGAAAATTACGCGCGAAAAGTCGTAAGCACGGGACATACATGATATGCTCCGTCAAATCTCCTAGGCGTAATAACTAGATCAACGCATCCGAAATAAACCTATAAACACTATCACCAAGCAAAGTAACGCGTTAACCCGAGTGAGTTCCATTCAAACACAACCTAATTTAAATTACCTAGAAAGCATGATAAAAACGCGATAAATAAAGTGGTAAAGAAACGCGGTAAATCTACACTAGAAAGCACGGGAAGAAAGCATGTAAACTAATTATAAAAGCATGTAAACCTAATTAACAAAGCAAGAATTAAGGGAAAACAACTATATTAATGGAGAGGATGAATGAATAGTCAACTTACATACAAAAAAGGGTGTCAATCCTAAGAGAAATGAAGAAGAACTAACCAAAATCACCCAAACCCTAACCTACTCTAAGCTAAAATCGTCCACCCCTGTTTATTACAACAAAATTGGTACATATACTAAGTTGGAATTAATTTATCACGGTCCGATCCGGTCCGGGTTTAGGCATTATTATGGACCGGACCGAATTAATCGGTCCATGTTTATTAAGACCCGAAACCCAACATGATTAATCGGGTTCGGTCCAAGTGTGTTTCGGTCCAAATAATGTTCGGATTCGGTTCAATTCGGTTTGACATGGTTTGATTAAAAAAATTATTTTTTTGCTTTTTTTTTTTACTATTTTTTTCATGTTAAAATTCTGCACTTTTTTACAATAACTTTCTCCTTAAAATTCATTTTGGCCTACTGTTTTTTTAGAAACCCAAATGCAACTTCAAGTCTCAAAGTTAAAGCATATCAACTTAAACTCAAGACAAGTTTTAGAAATCGAGATCAGATCCAAGTCACTTGTAGAAACCCATATGCAACTTCACAAAAATGTTGTCCTGTAAGTACACACATTAACAAATCCCAAATCATATAACAAACCACAAAGAATTTAAATCCCAAATCATATAACCGAAAATCAGTCTCAACAAATCCCAAATCATATAACCGAAAATCAGTCTCAAGTTATCAACAACACATACTGGAAAAATCAGATCGGAAACCAGTCTCAAGTTCGACCGAAGGTTGAATAGTCAAAAAAATAAGCCGACGAAGAATGAAAAACCAGATCGGAAACATACCGGCCTATGAAGGGGAAGAGAGAGCAGCGCATCCGGGTAATGGAGAAGAGAGAGCAGCGCCGACGAAGGAGAAGCGAGAGCAGTGCCGCCGGCGTCTTTGGAGAAGAGAGAGAGAGAGAGAGAGAGAAAATGAATGAGGGTAGGGTTTTTTGTGAGACGGATCTCGTGTGATGTGAGTTGAGTTGTTATTTTTGTATATTAACATATATATTTTTATTATTTAATATGTATATATTTAAATCGGTCCGGTCCGGTCTTAGACCCACTTTTTAAAACCAAACCCAAAACCGACCCGAATACATTCGGTCCTTCATTTTTAAAACCCTATTTTGGATCGAATTTTAAAAAACCCGTAAAAGTGGGTTCGGTTCGGTTCGGTTATTTCGGTCCATTCGGTTTGATGCACACCCCTAGAAAAGAAAAGAGAAAAGAGAAGAAATGCCAAAATATCTGCAGAAAACAGGGGATCGATCGATCAATCCCTTTGGTCGATCGATCGATCATTGAAATCGTGGCAAATTACTGAAGGATCGATCGATCGATCCTTTTGATCGTTCGATTGATCAAGCAGGACAGAACCAAGGCAGTTACTGCATTCTTCTTTTCTCCCTTTTCTCCTCCTCTTTTGGTTCATTATTTTTCCCTCCGCTGAAATCGCCGTAACTTCATCATACGGACTCAGAATCGCGCACCGTTCATGGCCACGCGAAGCTAGCGAGGAGGGTTACAACTTCCGTGTAGATGTTGGGCCAGGTGCGCAAGTTGTGAAAAGACTAAAATACCGTTGAACGTGCGATTGCGTACGAAACTTCACCGGAATGCGTCTGAACTCCATACTTAGTACCTAAATACCTACAAAAGCCCAATTATACCTCATATGGCATGTTAACAATATAAATCGAGGTTTTCTGGTTAATGGTCTTAAATATAGAGATTAAGGCACCCGAGGGGCAAAAATGCCTAGGTTCGAGAGATGAAATATGCAATATTTGCGTATCATCACCAGGTATACCTTATTTTCTGAATTTCGGGACGAAATTCCGTTATTAAGGGGGAAGTATGTAATACCCCATATTTTTATGATTTAAATAATTATGAGATTTATTATTATTTTGGGATTAATTGAATTAAAATGTGAGAATTTAATTGTTCATTAATCCGGATTTAAAATAAATATTAACTAGCGTGTCAGGGTTAATACTTATTGATTGAATATTACTGTGTGATATGTAATATGGAACTATATACTTCGGTAAATTGTCAAGAATAAGAAATACGACATTTTAGTAAATTTAAATCAGACGCGCGTGTGTCGTGTCGAGATTAAATTAATGGAATAAATATATTAATTATTTTAGTAACTCATATGGTCATTTGAAATTCATGAAAAGTTATACTGGAGAAAAATTATGAAAATTCTTAGAATTTGAAAGAACAATAGAGGAGCTTGTAGGGCAGATTTCTTTTGTTGTAAAGAAATGGTCATAACTTGCTCTAGGAAGCTTAAAAAATTACACCGTCACTTGTCCTGGAAAGTATATTCATATATGTTTTCATATTAATAAGGTTGGACCCCTGTATTTATACAATTTAGGAATATAGGATGGTTGAGTATAGTAGGACAATAATTTCAGGCCATACTGGATACCCCTTGAATAAATGTTTGTATTTCATCCTTACAAAGGGTACTTTGAGTACATGTTTCATGTGCATATACATTGAGAAGTATAATTTCATGTTTACTTGACTTTGGTTATAAATTCCTTATGAGGTATTTCCTACGGTTGAATGTTCATAACTTTATCAATATGTGCACCATTGTTTTATCTTTACTCATGTTTCATGGAATGTGACTTAAGTGGAATTATATGGTCGTTGTATAGTCATCGAAAGTTACATAATTATATTAGGATGATACTTATGATTGAGATTCAGTACTGATTTAGTTGGATTGACAGGTGTAAGGTCTAATCAACACAGTTCAACTCCTCCCATAGGAAACGTGAATACGTAGTTGACAACCCAAGGTGAGTGTACTCACTGGAATGATGTATTTGTATACTGTTACGAATATGATCATAATGTAATGAACCAAAATGGGAGGTTACTCCTCGACCCGAAATGGGGGAGTTTTGTCTATTAATGACAAGGGGTTACTCCTCGACCAGGAATGGGGGAGAATTGCCTATTTAGACAGGATATGTGAATCATGATTCAGAAAATTTGGTCATTCATTATGAATGAGCCGGATAAGTTAATACATAATTATATGGACATGATTTATTGCATTTAAATTCATGCAATAATATAGTAGTGATGCATTCACCAGGCTATTTTTGCTCACTGTTCCTATGTTCACATTTTTTGGGTAACGCGATGTCACTGCCAAATCTAGGAAGTCGGGTTGGGTTAACCAGGAATGGGAGAAACAAAGATTTTGTTTAAATGTAAATGATGTAATTAAGTTAAATTATCCTTCAAGCAAGTTTGTATAAGTATGACTACTCTGATGTTGTAAAATGGTTTTCAGTTATATAGATTTACAAAAATGACTCTAAAATTAAAACTCCTGTTTATGGTTTGGTTAAATTAATCATGGTTTGACTCACTTTGACTTTCAAACTTAATTATAAGTAACTGGGTTGGGGTGTGTTAGCTTTTTCGAGTGCACCGTTGAATCCGGAAGGGTCGAGATAGTCAAAATAGTATACCCGGGGGGTGTTTAGTTTGGGTCCCGGGGTAATTTTAAGCCTAACCGACACCTCGAGGGGGTATTATGGTAAATTGTATTTTTGGACTTAATTAATGAACAAAAGTTAGGAGTTATTTTATCAGCAAAGAAAAAGTCCATTAGGGTTGAGAGTTACAAAAAGTAAAGAACGGCCATAGAAAGTGTGAGGGAGAACCAATTTCCAAGAGGGAAGGCTCAATTAGCATCACCTTGCACAACAGCTACCACCACCGTGTAGATCGGGACAAGGGGAACACACCCATACCAACAATGTCAAGAAATCAGATTACTAATTCGAGGAAAATATTTATTACTTGTTGTACCTTAGCAATTATCGTACTCATGTTAGTATAGGGATGTTATAAACATGTTTTGGTTCATAAAAGTGATGAAAATTGGAGAATTAGGATGTATAAATTGAATCTGAGATTTATTTAATTGAAACCATCCATGTATGTAGAATAGAAATCACGTTTTGATGAACTGATGTGAAGAACGAATCTGGGAAACATGTGTACTTGAATAAGAAAATAAAGAACTAGGGTTTTAGTGAATAATTTGGGGATTTCATAATTCTGTGATGATTCATAATGATATAATGATGTTAGGATGTTAGAATCCATGTATAATTGTTAAAATTCGATTTGGGATTTATTGGTTGGAGTTTGGGATGTTAATTTAGAGGTTTTAGGGTTAAAAATGGTGGAAAAATACTGGAATTATGGGTAGAAGATGAAACAGTAGGTCTCGCGCGAAGTCATTGAAACGAGATTGCATCTGGCACGAAGTCGCTCGAGCGACACGTGGCAGTCGTTCGAACGGCATGCCATCTGGTTCGAGCGATAGGGTGAATTTTCGGGAAATTTCTTAGGGGCAGTTTTGGAATTTTCCAGTCTTTACGAGTGAGAGAAATTACTAATTAACATAATTGAAACGAGGCAGGTCCACGAGAAAGTATGCTAGTTTTATACTTAAATTAATCCTGAAAGAAGAGTTACTTTGGAAATTACTAAAGAGTTGTGGTAATTTAGTAATAAAATAAAATACGTAATAATGAGAATGAAAATACGTATGGTACATATACCAGAAGGTTGGGAGAATACCCATAAATATTAATAGGATGTGTGGATACATATTACTTGTTTAATATTATGTGTATGACATACCTAGTTGCTTGCTATCACGGGGAGGGGGGGGGGGGGTAGAGACGATCTTATCCTGGGTGACCTTCGGGGGGATATTTGACTCGTATCTCAAAACATAGTACTGTGAAGACTTATTTGTGAGTTGATAAGTCAGCTGACTATGGGAGCGTAGGTATGTGCATGACCCAGTCACTATGTGTGTTTTGTGTATATGGTTCGTGGGAGACTTCTGAACCGACAGTCCTTATCAGAGTACGAGATGTATCGGGACATGATTGCAGAGTATGCAATGCACTACAGATTTAGCCTTGGGGTGCCGTATTAGTATATGTGTATAAGAGTGGTGAATATAAATATACTTGTGGTATTCCTACTGTGAGATAATTGTAGGTTTTTGGGATAGTAGTTTTAAGTGACGTAAGTTGTGAATATTTAACTTAGTGTGTTAACACTTAAACGAATTAATGAATAATGGGATTAATAATGTTGAAAATTGGGAATCACGGGTTGCTACCACGAGGTATAACAAGAAGTATGAATTGTTATCTATTTAGAAGTGTTACGGATCGCTAGGTGAGAATAGATGTACGTTAGGCGTGCACAATAGACGAGAGGTGAGATTCTCATATGAGAGTTCGAACTAACATGCATTTAACACTTGCTTTACTGCAAATTTTAAATACTTGCTAAAATAAATATTTTTACACATCGGGCTCTGACCCGTTTCTTGTATCACTTCTCTCTTGCTATATATATGTATTATATCAGGTGCTCAGCCACAAGGGGCACCAGCCTTAGAGATTCGAATTGTTTGGCGTGTTGTAGCTGTTGTGGAAGTTGTAGGTCTTCGCATTAGTCGCCTTCATCATTTCATTTCCGTTCTATATAGACTTTTTATTTAGGGCATGTGTCGTCCATTCCTTAGACAATTATTTGAGATTGTATTCAGCTTATTTTCTTTTCATTTCAGTTGGATTTATTGTTCCTATGGTACTTGATTTAGAGTTTTAAAACTGGAGTGTTTTATCCAATCTTATCTATTTCAGTTTGTGATTCAGATTTAGTATTTACATTAATTAGTTGTGGTGGATGATTGATGTTTATATTCTCGGATTAATAATTGAAAGATTATTTTTTTAAAAGGAAAATATTTTGACACTAGCTAAATTAATTATTAGGTGGTTAATAAGGTTATTATGTTTTCGACAGTGATGATAAGAACGAACCAAACGAACATTCTGTTTTAAATTTTATAAAGGACTGATCACTCGATATTTAATTGGGCAGGGTGTCACACCATGAGGCAGTTAGTGCAGACCCTGCAAGCCAGGTCACCTTCCTTACCTGGTTGTGGAAATATGCCACCTCCGCCTCCAAGAAGCAGTAGACATAGCCAATCCTGGACTACTAGAGATACCTCTTATCTCCCAAGAGCAAGTTCTTCTCTCCGGACATCGGAGACCTATGATGATCAATCTTTTACTCCTAGAAGATTGAGTGCCTTAGAAAGGCTTAACCGAGCATCTCCTTTTGACCGTTTGGGACCCAAGGGGAACAGAAATGTTCCCAGAGCATTATCAAAGATACTCGATGACTAACCAATCAAAGGGAAGTCTCAGCCCAATCTAGATCAGATGCCCGATGAACTGCGCGCACCGAACTACAATCGCAGGAAGAAAGTTCAGCACAAATAGTTGGTAGGAATGAAAAAGTCGTAACACACAGATCTGATGCTAGTAACAATGCATGGAAGGGTTCCATCCAGCGCTTGGAGGATAGATTGGGAGAAATGGCTATAGCCAGGAACCCTTTGCAAAGAAGCTTTATGAAAGTATATCCTTTCATACAAGTTATTGTGGATTTTCCCACACCTTCAAAGTTTAAAGCTCCTGTAGTTACACCCAAATATGATGGAAAGACTGACCATATCCTTCATATCGAGCAATATCAGGCAGTAGCTGACATATATGTCATCCCCAATGAGATGAGGTGTAGAGCATTCTCCGGAACAATTACTGGTCCTGCTCAAATCTTGTACAACAGCCTTCCTCAAGGGAAAATTTACAACTTCAATCAACTGGCCGAGCTATTCATTAGCAACTTTTGCTTTGGGGCCAAACCAGTAAAAAGGGTAGCTCATTTGCTCAGTGTGAGACAAAAGGAAGGAGAAAGTACTAGAGACTACATCACTCGTTTCAACAACGAGAAGTTGGAGGTTGTGGATTATAAGGAGAAGACTGCTATAATAGCTCTTATGAGTGGACTACTCCCCGAGAAACTCTACTACATGCTTGCTAAAGATCCCCCAAAGACAATGACAGAGTTTATGGCAAAGGCAGCCAAGATCATGAATGCAGAGGAGGCAATGGCAGCTAAGCGGAGCTCGGGGACAAAAGGTGAAAGCAAAACTGATAAAAAGGAGCATAAAGATTCCAAGGATCATAGGGAATTGAAGCAAAAAGGGATTATAGACCGGCTCAAGAAGTACAATAATTACACTCCATTAACAATGGGTATTCACCATGTTTTTGAGGAAATTAAACATAACAAAGATGTACGTTGGCCTGAGAAGTTGAGGAGCTCCCCTATCAATAGGGATTAATCCAAATACTGTGAATTTCATAGAGACCACGGTCACACGACAGATCATTGTATTGCTCTACAAAACAAAATTGAAACTCTCATCTGAAGAGGCAAATTGAACCAGTTTGTTGATCGGCAGAACAATGAATGAGCTCGGTAAAGGTGAAAATCGCCTTACAAGCCCAGAGACGAGAAAAAGAGGACCCATAAAGATGATCAGGAGAATGATCCCGACCTACCCAAGAAACCTAGGCAACCAGGATGTGAGGTATTCATTCTTAGCTTTGGTTCTTTTAATTGTCAAATAATTAGAGGTGGAGATGCGGGAGGAGGAGATCATACAGCTGAAAGGAAGGCTTACCTCAATGAGGCACAAGCTTGTTCCTATATACAGAGAATCAATCTAGCCGAAGAAGATCGATCAAGGAAGGTCAACAAAGATAAGCTGGTGATCGGCTTCTCTAAAAATGACCTCTCAGGAGCATTGTACCCCCATGATGATCCTCTAGTAATCAAAGTTAGAAAGAAGGATATGATTATTTCCAGAGTACTAGTTGATAATGGCAGCTTGGCAGATATTATGTTACATCCTTGCTTTTAAAGTCTGGATTATAAGCTCAGCCAATTGGAGCCCTACAACAGACCTTTAATAGGTTTTTCTCGTGAGAAAGTATTCCCTTTGGGAACAATTAAGGTGGAGGTGTTGATCAGCACATGGCCAGCCAACCGAATAGAGAAGATACGTTTCTTTGTAATGGACAAAAAAGTTCATTCGGCCTATAACATGATTATTGGAAGAGTAGGGTTGAAGAAGTTCAAAGTTGTGCCATCTACACTTCATCAATGTTTGAAGTTACCAACCAACTTTGGAGTAAACGTTATAAAGGGCGACCAAAAAGTAGCTCAGGAATGCTACTACTCGTCAGCCGAGCAGGAAGATCTAGAAGAAATAAAGAAGAAAACTACCACTTACCAAGTGGACACCTCTGAACCTGATGAAGAATCTGAGGTTGAAACCTTAGATCCAAGGGGGGAAACAGAATTGTGAAGGGACAGATAGTAGAGGCAACAGAAAGAATTATGTTGGATGATGACAAGCCAGAACGCACCACTCAAATAAGAACAACAATGGATCTTGTTCTTAAACAAGAACTAGTAATTTCCTTAGACAGAGAAATCATATATTCGCATAGAGTCATGAAGATATGCAAGGGATTGATCCCAACTTTCTTTGCCATGATCTCAATGTCAATAAAGAAGTCAAGCCTGTAAAGCAGAGGCAAAGAGTGTTCAGACCCGAGAAGAACCAAGCCATACAAGAGGAAGTTGAAAAGCCTCAAAAAGTCGCTTTCATTGATGAAGTAAAGTAACCAGAATGGTTAAGTAATGTAGTTATGGTCAAGAAGAAGAAGAATAAGTGGAGAATGTGTGTAGAGTTCATGAATTTTAACAAAGCATGCCCAAAGAATCATTTTCCTTTACCCTGAATTGATCAGCTTGTTGATGCCACTTCTGGACATGAATTATTAAGCTTCATTGATGCTTATTCCTGTTATAATCAGATCAAAATGAAGCCTGAAGACAGAGAGAGCACTTCTTTTATTACTCCCCGAGGAACTTACAGTTATGATGTGATGCCATTTGCCTTAAAAAATGCAGGTGCTACTTACCAGAGGTTGGTGAACAAAGTCTTTGAGGAGAAAATAGGCAAAAATGTGGAAGTATATGTAAATGATATGCTAACGAAGAGAAAGAAATCGTCTGATCATATTGCCGACCTCATCTAGACTTTTGACCAATTGGAGAGCACCAGATGAGATTGAACCCAACCAAGTGCGTGTTTGGAGTACAGGAAGGGATGTTCCTTAGGTATATAGTAAACTAGAGGGGAATTGAAGCAAACCCAGACAAAATCAAGGAGTTAATTGAAATGGAGTTCCCTACCTGCAAAAATGATGTACAAAGGCTAACTGGGCGTGTAGTAGCTTTAAACAGATTTGTGTCTCGAGCTACTAACAGGTGCCTACCATTCTTTAAAGTATTGAGAAAGAGTTTCGAATGGAACGATGAGTGAGAGCAAGCTTTTCTGGAGTTAAAAAAGTACTTGGGGTCACCTCCACTACTCTCCCGACCACTTCTGAGGGAAAGATTGTACTTGTACTTAGCTATTTCTGAATCAGACGTAAGTTCTGCCTTGATCAGAGAAGAGAATAGAGTTCAAAAACCTGTCTACTACACCAATAAAGCTTTTCGAGGAGCAGAAATCAGGTAACCTCGCCTGGAGAAGTTGTCACTGGCATTGATTGAGGCGTTCAGACAAATGAAGCCTTACTTTCAAGCCCATACGATAGTAGTATACACTGATATGACTCTAAGGCAGGCTTTACACAAATCAGAGAAGTCTAGCAGATTAATGTACTGGGCAGTAGAACTGGGGGAGTATGATATCATTTATGAACCAAGGTCTTCTCTAAAATTCCAAGCAGTAGCGGATTTTATAGCTGAATTCACTTACCCCGAGGTTCCCGAGCAATAAAATAAGCAGGACGAACAAAAATCAGGAGGAAATAGTTCGAAAGGAGTTGATAACGATCAAACTTCTGAGGACCTTTCATCAGAGGAAAAATCAGAAGAAGCCACTACCGAATTACCAGATTCCTCTTCCCGAACACAGTAGATGTCCAAAAAGTGCGAGGAAGCAAGGAGAAAAATATTCCATTATGGGAGTTTAACAGACCAAGCATTTGACGACAATCCCCTAATATGGGACCTGTATGTCGATGGGTCATCTTGCGCAACCGGCAATGGAGCAGGTATAATACTTGACACTCCTGATGGGATAGATATTGAATATGCTTTGCGATTCTACTTCCAAGCCTCAAATAATGAAGTGGAGTACGAAGCTCTCATTGTGGGTTTAAGTTTAGCCCAATCACTGAATGTCGAGCAAGTTGTGGCACGCAGTGACTCTCAGTTCGTAGTAAATCAAATATTAAACTTATATGGTGATAAAGGAGAATTGACGACCAGATACCTATCCAAAGCGTTGAAGGTAATAGCAAAATTCCCAGGTGTCCGGATGAGCAGAATTCCAAGGGTGGAAAATGCCCGAGCATATGCACTTACTCGGCTATCTTCAGCAACAAGAGTCGAGCTCCAACGAACTATTCCTATTGAGATTATAACCAATAGGAGTATAGATGAAGATTTGATGATCAATTTTATTACAGT
Source organism: Sambucus nigra (assembly GCA_949130495.1). Classification (NCBI taxonomy): domain Eukaryota; kingdom Viridiplantae; phylum Streptophyta; class Magnoliopsida; order Dipsacales; family Adoxaceae; genus Sambucus; species Sambucus nigra. The sequence goes on from OX422207.1 coordinate 441,141,130, forward strand.
AGACATGGGGCCATCTTGGATGGATCCCATCAAAGCATATGTTGAAGAAGGAACTTTGCCAGCAGATATGATTGAAGCTAAAAAATTAAAGTATAAAGCCGCCAGATTTGTGCTAGATAAAGGAGTCTTGTATGGGAGAGGGTTGGCAGTTAACCTACAACGTTGCATTCATCCATTAAAGGTTCCAGAATTGATTCAGGAGGTACATGAAGGATCTCATAGAGCCCACATAGCAGGAAGAACACTGTTGCAGTGAATCAGTGCACAGGGATACTACTGGCCTACAATGCGAGCGGATTGTGTAGCCTTTGCCAGAAAATGTGACAAGTGCCAAAGGTATTCTAGAATTCTCAAAACTCTAAAGGATTCTCTAACCCCAATCACTTCACCTTGGCCATTTTGCATATGGGGTATAGACTTGGTCGGGCCATTATCGACCACCCGAGGAAGATTCAAGTACTTGGTTCTTATTGTGGACTACTTTACGAAGTGGGCTGAGACAGAACCATTGATAGACATGCCTTATGAGAAGGTCTATCAATTCATTTGAAAGAATATCAATTGTAGATATGGTCTACCATATGCCTTTATCACCGACCATGGAACACAATTTGACATTGATGAATTTGCTACCTACTGTGCTCAGTCCAATATCCAAAAGCTACATTTTTCTCCAGGTCATCCTCGGAGTAATGGGAAAACTGAAGTTACAAATAGAACTCTTCTCAATGGGTTGAAAAAAATACTTGATGACGCCAAGGGAAATTAAATCAACGAGTTACATTATGTTCTGTGGGCATACCGAACAACCCCGGGGGCTGTAACTAGAGAATCCCCATACATGCTACCATTTGGGACTAAAGTCGTAATACATGCTGAATTAGGCCTTCCATCCCATAGATTTTTGAACTTTAACTATCATGTAAGTGATCTAATGCAAAGATTGGATTTGGATATGTTAGTGGAAGTACGTAAAGATGCTGCTTTGAGAAACGATGTTTGCCAGCAACGAACAACACGTTTCTACAACAAGCGAATGAAGTCGACCAACCTAAAGGAATGAGATTATGTGCTAAAAAAGATTATCCAAAAGAACAACAAACTTGAGGCCAATTGGCATGGGCCATACCATATTTCAGCAGTTGTCCGACCTGGAACCTACAGAATTGAGACTTTAGAGGGAGAAGAATTCAAGAATCCATGGCATGCCGAGCACCTTAGGAAGTACTACCAATGATGTAATCAATTGTACTCAGTTCAATATCAATTTTCAGTATTAATAAAATGATGATTCCTTTCATTTCTATTTTTGATTTTTTGGGGAGTACTAGTGCTATGCACTACAATATAAAGTTGCAGAAAAACATCAAAAGTTGCACCACACTGTTGGTCTACATCCATAATAGGTCCTTCACAACAACCACATAGTTGATTACTGATATCGAATGTAGTCGGCACAAGAAAGAAGTTTCTCATCATAAACATAACTTGATCGGCAGCAGATAAAAACCCAAGTACATCAGGATATTAAGTCCTTAAGAAACTTGGTCAACATATTTAAGGATAAAACAAGATCTTTATCCTACTGGGCAAAGTGAAGGAAGAACGTTGTGAAGATTCCTCAAGAGGCATGTAGACACATATTTCACATACACATGGTCACACCACTGGTAACTAATGCAGAAAACCTAAAAATTTAGGTGCATTAGTAAAACCTATGGAAACACATGGATAACTAGTGCTAAATTTAGATTTTAATCTAAGTATACTAGTAAAACCTATGTATTCATTGGTAATTGATGCTTAAGGGTGTCAATTAAGCTAATAAAAAAGAAGACAATCACATTCAAAGATTGACGAGACAAGTTGATCAAACATATTTCATTCATTTAATGATCAATACATGATTTTGTTCATAACAGAGTTACAGAAAATTACTCTAAGGGACGTTTTCCCTCAGCCTTAGAAACTGGCTCCATACCAGCTAGAGGATCATTTAGAGTGTAAGGAGAACTGATAAAGTTGAAGTCTTGGAGAATCCTTCCATTGTTGTTGCTTGGACGATCTAACAGATGAGGCGGATGGACGATTTTTAGCTCGTCGTGAAGGCTATAGTCCCCTAAATACTTGGAAATCAGGCACTAGGGAATTTTATTGACAGGAATCCAATCAACATCCAAACTAAAGGGAGGATCTTCAAGGTCCAGCAATCCAGGATCATACCATTTCCAAAAATAACTGTTCTTCTCCACTTTTAGTACTGTCCAATTGGTCCAGACCCATTTATAACCTTCATTTTGGGCTTATTTAAATCGCTCATCAAAATGCCCTTAAGCTTCATTGTACCCATCCATCCAGATATCCCTAGGATGCTTGTGGAATTGGAAGGTTAAACTATTTACCTGGTGTTACAACTTCCTCAGCACCCCATCTTTGGCTTGTAATTGAGTAGACTGGGTAACAAGCTGCTCGGATTGTGTTTGAAGCTACTGGGACATTTTGGTAAGGGCTTGATTTTTGGCTTTCAATTGAGCAGCTTGATTTGCAAGAGTCTGTTGTGTCCTTGCCTCATCTGTAGTAGCTCGATCAGGTTTAGTTCTTGCTCGTGAAGGGGAAGCAAACTTGGTCTTTTTCAGTGCCTCCACTTCTTCCCTTAACTTAGCATTTTCAGCCTCCAAGAATGAAAACCCTTCATCAGTAGTAGCAGCAGTAGAAGAGGAAGTCTTCAAGGCGTACAACTCATCCCTCAAATTGTTGTTCTCCTCCTCTAGTAACTTGGCAATAGCCCTAGATTCTTCCACTTCACGATTGAGCAAAAACTTTTGTCTTCTGAAATGGGAAGCATATTTCTCCAGTTTCTGCTCAAAACCCCAGCCTTCGCTTAAAGCCTGGTATTTTTGTTCAAGGGTAGCATGCAAAAGGGACTTGTCTTCCTTATATTCCTCTTGCAATTCCTCAATCATTTCATAGTGAGCCACGTTGTTAGCCACTCCCCGATCAAGGAAGCATTTCAGATAGAGGTAGGCTTCCTTAGCTTGATTTGAAACATCTTCCCCCAGCAAATTTGACAGCTCTCCCTCGGTCAAAGACAGGTGACCATCTTTGAAGAGTTCATTACATCTCTAAAGTAGCTCGGTGTCAATTGTGGAGAATTGGTCCAGTTTATCCATGAACTATTAAGAGCAAGAAAAGTTTTCAATCAACAACAGTATGTGAAATATGGAAAAAAGACAAGCAAATAAGAAGTAAAATTTATTTTTATTGATAAACTATTTAGTACAAGTACATCACCATAAAAGAAAATAAACATTACAACTGCAGAAGAAAATAAAATAAAAGTTGCTCAGGCAATTGATCTACACCTTCTTCATATCTGAAGTAGACCCAGCAGGATTGGAAGCAGGAGAAGGCAAGGTAGGGTGATCACCAACTCAAGGATCAGCGGAGTCAACTGTAACAGTTTGGTGTTGGTTGGCAGATTCTAGCACCAAATTGGTTTCACTTGATCCCCCGTCATCTTCAATCTCCTCATCCATGTTAGGAGGAGATCCTGGGTCATGTTTGAGGAATAGTTTAGTTTCTTAGAGAGTGCCGACCTCCACTAAGGCTGCCGACCAGCCATCCTTGAAGCATTTTTTCTTTGCAAATTCAATTTGCGTACAAACAGCTCCAATGTCCTTATCCCAACCCTTGTTGAAGGTAGATTCCATGGGCTTAGCTCTTTTAGCTTTCTCTGCAATAACATTGGCTTTTTCAGCATCCAAATTTTTTTACAAATCAGTAACCTGCCCCGAGCAGCAGTAGCATCCTCTTCAGTAGTCTTTATTTTGGACTCCTACTTCTTCTGCTCATCAGCCAATGCTTGTTGGGACTCAAGTACTGACTTCTTCAACTCGTCAAACCTTAATTGAAGAAGAATGCAGAGCATCGTCCTTCTCTAACATGTTGTTGAAGTCGATCAAGAACTGAAACAAGAAAACAGAGCAAGTTAGTGTAAATATTAGCAAAGAAATGAGTAAAAAGAAGAAGAGATGATAGTATTTACCATAGCCATGGTTTGAGCAGCCCTTTTCGAAATTTTTTATCGGGGCATTGCAGAAGTAGCACCCCTGTGGTCTGGCAATGTACCAGACTTTATTAGTTGTCTGGCCAAGCCAGGGCCACTGGTGAGTCAGAAGCAGATAAATCAACCAACTCTTATTGGTCAGTGTTGACTGAAGACCCTTCCGCCAGTCTAGAAAGGAGCCCTCTTTTCAGCCGCTTAAGATGGATTTCATCAACTTTCTTAGTTGGGGACTTCTTCCCAGCATCGTCCTTATTAGTTGAGGGCTTCTTCCCAGCATCCTCTTTGTTCTTGGCCCCATCAGCAACCTTCTTGGAGGAACCAGTGGCGGCAATACTACCCAAAATATTAGGAAACTTTCTCTTCCCCATGGCAGGAGCAAGAGGTAAATCTGAATCTAGAGAGGAGGGGGAAGCAACAGTAAGTTCACCACTGCCAGATGCAGTGGTTGAGGATGTGGAGATGGGATCTTAGTCAAGATCAATTAGGGGTTAAGGCACAACAACAGTGGGGCGAGCAACGAAATAAGTAATGGTATTCCGGTACTGCAACAGGTATGAGGCTGATCTGGTATGCTCCTCCTCAATTTTCTGGTGAATACCCCAAATGAACTTCAACTCTCTAAGGTTGATCTCACTCTCTTTGGGACACTTTCTTTTTCGATAAACTGCAATCAAAATTAACAAGGTGAACATCAATATTAGCATTTAGCAGAATATGCAAAGAAAAATAGATAAACAAATGCAACCTATCCCATTTTCATTTGGTGGGAACCTGGGCCCCTGGTACTCAGCATTTCCAGTCATGGGAGCATGTTGCCAATTTTTTATAATTACTCTATGATCAAAGTAATCTCTATTGGAGTCAGGAAGATTAATAACTAAAGCTTTGTTTACAGCCCTAGTTTTTAAATAGTATGTGGTGTCACTTGTGACCCATTTGTAACAAAACATAATTTATGGGATCCCTATATGGGTCCCATGAAGCTGGTTTAACCTATAAACTCCATTAACCACTCTCTAAGTTTTGGGGGCTATTCTAGCAGGAACGGCATCAAAGTGCTAACAAAATTCAAAACAAAATGGGTTTGGGGGAAAAGTAAACCCACACTCAGCAATGAAAATGGAAGGTAACCAATGGCCCTCAGGCAATGAAAAAAGATCAGTAGGAAGACTAGGAAGCTCCAACTCTACTCACGAAGGGATATTCCATTCATTTCTGAATTCTTGTAAAGAGGTTACAGAATAAACCATATTCCAAGAAGAAGAAAAAGGGAAGAGAGAAGATTCTTACAAGAATTTAAGGATTCAGTAAGAATTGAAGAACAGGGGAAACGATCGCACAGAGAGCTAAAAGAGATAATAGTAAAAAACTTAGAAAATTTTGAGGTAAAAGACAATCGTGGCTTTTCCTGCCTTTTATAGGTTGCCTCGAAACTGTAGAAGATAATGATTAAAAGAAGCATCGATTGAACTGTTGGCGGTTAAAGTCAGAAAATACACATTTACCCAAAAAAGATTCATTAAAACTATGGATAATTACAAAAATGCCATACACATTATGAGTCAATAATCAAATCATTAACTTTACAAGTATGGGAAGTCAGTAGCCGAGCAACTTTAAGAGCTAAATGTTCCATACTCTTGTAAAAACCTCAAGCATGAAACATTGGGGGCTTCTGTTGTCACAAAAAATTATCCTATTACGTGGACCAATCAGAAATAGACATGTATTATCCATCGTGGCATTAGTCCTAGTCAGCAAGGCCTATTTATCAAAATGAGTCCAGGAATGCCGACCAACAGTGTAGAATGACGACCAGCATACTAAAGAAGCCCGACCAACACCAGGAAGACCAACCAACAAGGGCAATAAAACGCCAATAGTTGTTTACATTATGAACATTGTACAGATGTAAATTCCTATGTTATAAAAGCATTCCATCCTTTAATATTCTGATTCTTGTACATCCTCAGGGGCTATAAAAACATTGTAATACCTACATTCAGGGGGGACGAAACAAGAGACAACTGAACAAACACTAGGCAATATACAGCAGTGGACGTAGGCTTTTCCCTTTAGCCGAACCACTTTAAAAATCTTTTGTCTCTTATTTACTTATTTATCTGTGGTCAAATAATTAGATATAGTCTAGTTTTTTGCATCAACACTGAGCATACGGATTCTCCTCGGCGATAGGGGTCACCTTCCTTCTTTCCTCCCCCTAGGAGCTCCCGAAGCGATCGTTATTTTCTAAATCACCTCACTATGAATTTTATATCCTTAAGTCTGGTTGAAAATTTTATTTTTGTTTTATTTTAAAAAATTATTCGTTATTTGGTCCTTTCTTTAAGTCCACACTTGAATAACGTCGTATATAACATATTTAGGGGTGGTTATCAGTTGGTTTTGTCGATATGTGGCATATTCCAATACCATACCAACATTTTCGATATGTTCGATTTTGGTAATTTCTATTTTGACTTTTCAAAAACCTTTACGAATACCAAACCGTTTGGTGTTTCGATAATTTCAGTTTTTTTGTATTTTTTGTTTTGGCGTTCTTATTTTTTTGCTCCTTTTTATTGATTTTTTTCAGGTATTTTCAATTTTCAAATGCAACATATAAAAACTAACACATAACTAGATATATGTTATATGCGGTACACTTAAGATATCTAATAACTTAGGTGTAGGCCCAAATTTCTCACATAATAACTGAAAAGTATTCGTCTCGGTGACAAAACAAATAAATAAGCATGTATTCTTAACGTGAAAAACTCTATACTTTCTAAAAATAAAAATATCACCCACTTTTGATATTAACTTTTATGATAATGAGTCTAACTAACGATATAAAAATATAATATGAAATTCATATTTTGGGCATTTTAAATTGGTATTATGGGATGATAGTTTTGGTGTTTAATTTTAGTACGGTAATTTAGATAAATCATTTTTTTAAATGTATAAACCAAAACCAAATACGATATTTTGATAATTTTAATATGCGGTGATGAAAAGCAATGAACCAAACCCATAATTTTTTAAACCAAAATGGTACATTAAAAAAATCATATTGTAACCACCCTTAAGCATATCACATCATCTAAATAGAATTAAACTATACGAAGTGTTAAATTTGGGTCATGTTGTGTTAGATCGCACCCATCTGCATAGGTTGGGATCTCATACCAACAAGAATTGTTAAAAGTTTAGATGGAATTAAATCTACATGGTGTAAGACTGAAAATCCAGTACAACTATCAATTGTAGTAAGACTATTGACAATGGGTTGGCCTTGGATCCCCTAAATTTTCTACTACAATTGGATAAATACCCGAATAACCCGTTTCATGCACGGAATTAAAAAGTGTGATAAGATATGAGTTATCCCATTCCAACCGGATAAAATAAAGGTGAGATGGCTTTATCCCATCACTAGATAAAAAAAAGGGGGTATTTTGACTTTACCACCAGTCTAGTTTTGGTTATTGGACTTTACCTACCATTTTTTTAAGACTTTGTCACTGTTTTTTAACGGACCGTTCATTAAATGTTTGACATGTGACTCTCACATTCCAATAATCCAAAACTACCCCTGAATGTATTTAACAATTCATTTTGCCTTCTAAAAAAACAATTCATTTTATCCGTCTTCCTCATCACTGCCTCCTCACCCAAAAACAAATCACCCGTCGTCCTCACTGTTGTGTGAGTTAACAACAACACCGCCAAAACAAGTAGCATCGTCTGATCTCTAATCTCCTGGCCAAACACCACCATGTTCGTCGATTGCTGAGACCGGATCTTATGCGTTGTCTGGCACGGGACATGTATTCAAGAACCATAGAAATGGGAAGTTTTGGTTTTAAGAAATCTAAAGAATTTCTTTATTCTCAACTCTTCTGTGTACACAAGTCGTGTTGTATTTTATAAGAGATGATTTTTTTGAGTAACATGTAACCCACCACTGGAAGTCTTTACTTTTGTATGAAATTGTATGTTCTTGTTTGGTTGTCTGCGCTTTTCTGGCAAGTTCACTATTGGATTTGGAGAGAGGGAGTTCGATTGGGTGTTTTTGAGCTTGCTTGGCTTTTTTTCATTCTGCCGACATGTTGATATTTTGACTTGTGAGTGTATTAAGATATTGGTAATGCTTATTTAGAGGTAGTTTGGAATTATTGCATAAAGATGGCATGTGAGAGTCACGTGTCAAATGTTTAATGAAAGGCCCATTACAAAACAGTGGCAAAGTCTTAAAAAAATGGTGGATAAAGTCTAATAACCAAAACTAAATTGGTTGTAAGTCAAAATATTCCTTAAAAAATTATTTTGGATCACTTATCTCACTAGAAATCTTATCCCTTCAACACCAAATATTGAATGGGATACTTATTTCGCTATAAATCATATTTCATTCCACATCAAACCTAGGATGGGATAAATGTATCATATTCACCTCCTTAAAGATAATGGAAACAATATCAGTAGAAGGTTTTAGTAAATTTGTTTTTCACAATTGTTTACCATGCAAAGGTTAAAAAAGGCCAAACATAAAAGTCTCCCATTTGAGAGTTGTGAACCCCATTTGCAATAATGCTCCACAACATTTAAATGGCTATTTAAAGGTTTGAAACCTCCCTTGTGACCCAAAACCCTTTAAATTGAGATGTTTAGGCCACCCGTGGTGGATGGTTCTAGAGAGGTAAGAGCATCTCCAATGCAAATGTGAGTTATTTCTTATGTGGCTATAAGAATTAGACAATGTGCATCTTATGTGGCATAAAAAAAATTATGTAGACACTGTAAATAAAAACCATCTCCAATGCAAATGTCTAAAAGTAAACTTGAGCGACACATATACATAATTCATTTGTTTGTAAAATATGGAGAGAATAAAAATGACAAGGTGAAGAGGGAAAAATTTTGATTGGTTAGTTTTTCTCTTCACAATGTGGAAGAGAGCATCTACATCTAAAGGATCTACTTCACATTATGAATATTAAATATTGATACATCACCTTCACATTCATTCTGGAGGGTTGCATTGGAGAACTCTTTTTTAACTCATCATATGTGGCACTTCTTATTCTCCCACTCCACATTAGCATTGGAGACGCGCTGACTTCTCTCCTTAAGCATAATTGTATTGAGTTTCTCCGCCAGATTTATAAGAATTTCTTGTGAATGTACATGAAAACCATCTCTTCAAGATATCTCAATCTCTATCCCTCCAAAACACTTTCTACAAGGTTATCACCATGACCGATTTGGGGATGTGAATATTACAAATAACTCTAGTAGTCAATCCTAGGAGAATTCGTGATGTCGGGTCTAGCAGTAAATCCTACAAGCATTCGTGATGTTGGGATCGTATAGAAACAATTTATGTGGTTGGATTGGTGTCCATGGTGTGCATTGACTGATGTGGCTCTCGTGTCAACAAGCACGTACCAATCCATGGGTCTTTTGCAAGAGAAATTCCTTAAACCCATAGGATGTGTTCATAGTTCCACATACACGTGCATGCTGAGAGAGAGGAACTAAGCAAACATACACAATAAATTGGGAACTGTGACAAATATACCAACAATATTTGAAAATTTAAAAACTTTACAAAAAAAACACAGAATCAATACTAAAAGGAAAATGCTGTTGGCAAGAAAAATAATGGCTTATGATTAAGTCATTCTATAAGCGAGGGTGATTCAAGGTGCGTATGAATGCAAAGTTGGAAAATTATTATAAATAGTTCATTTTTTATGGTAAGTGAGAGCAAGAGTGAATATGTATGAGCAGACTGAATTGTTCTCTTTTGTGTTTTACTATGAAATCCAATTCTTATCCACACAATGATTTATTCGACGAAATGCCGAAAAATTAAAAGAACCTCAACTTTGCAGCCTCTTTTTCAGTGGGACCTTCCTTTGGCAAAAAGCTTCTTTTAACTTCGGCAGTAGAGAAGCATACAAAAAATAAAAAAATAAAAATAAAAATAAAAATTGAATAGGCAGAGGAGTGGAAGGACAAGGAGTGCTGCTGCGTGTTATTCTTGTCTGAAGCATCCAATGTCAAGAAATTGTCTCCCCAAGAAAAGTTCTCCCTGCCCCCCACCCCATAAAGAAAATAAAACTAAAAGATAAACAAATACATGATACTGAAAACAAAAACATCCTCCCTACAAGGGGGGGAAAAAGCCAGGTATTATGCACACGTCCAGTGGCCAGGTTCATATGGTAACGTGTAGGGTAATCTAAGACGAGGGGGTTCTTCATCCTTGTTTTAGTTGAAGAATCTGCATTTTGGAATGGAAAAATCAAGCTGCGATCAGATTGCATATATAATCTCTCCGCTGCTGTCGACATCAAGGTCAGAATCAGACTCGAACAAGTCTTCCATGTCATCATCAATTTCCAGGTTGTAGAGGCCGGGTGGTGGAATGGTGGCCTCAGAAATAATCTGCATGATCACATCAATGCTCTGCATAGGTTGCTCAGGCTCTTCGAACTGGTTGCTTATCATCTTTTCGTCAATGAGATCTGCTGGGAGATTCTTTACAAACCACTCGTTGCACCTGATTTCGGGCATTGTGATCCTCTGTTACACGTATATATGAAAGGCACGAGGCTTAAATAGTGACCAAGTTGGTCTAATAAGTTCAAGCCTAATACTTTGCATTGTAATGCTTAAATAGGCCTAGTTTGGTCTTGTTTATATTTTAGGTTGATTGTGACTACCAACATTTTGATACTATATTTTACAAATAATTTAAATCCACTTGCCCCCTTTGGTTAACAACTAAATTCTTAGCCACAATTAAAATCCCAAAGGTCACAGGAAGTTTCTCCCAAATTATATTACTTCTTCGAGATTCCCAAGGACAATTTCTACTGTGCACTAGAAGTTACTTTCTTATATATTGCTTCATGAAGACCAAGTCTCTATGCCCCTGTGGTGGAGAGACTTGAGACCTCCCCAATTTTTAACCCGTGTACAAGAAAATTTATTTGACTAGAGACCTAGTAACGGTTCAAAACAAAATGAAGATTTGATATCATATGCAGAGTGCGCTCATGAGCAGGAACGGAGCCAGGATTTCCCAACAGTGGGGGTTAATTTAACGAAAATTTTCGGGGGTTCGGGGGCAGGAGCCCCGAGCCGGTTTGTTTGAGGTTATTTTTGAGTATTTACCACAAAATAACGTAATTTACTTAAGTTAATGGAAAGAGAAACAAATATTGATTAAATAAAGATTTTAAAGCACAAATAATAAATTCAATATATGATTTAAACCAACAATCCCTAAAATTAATCGTAACATCAATCCTAAAGTTAACCCTTACAACATTAGCCCTAAAATTAACACCAACTATTGAGCATCAATATAAATGGAGAGAGAGAAACAAGACATAGCTTTTTTTTTAAATATTTTCCCATAAGTTAATTGTTTTAACAACAAATGTAATTTGATCAATCTCAAATTTAAACCAACATTTCAACCCCGGTTACAGTCAACAACCGTTTCACACTAAACCAAAAATAAAAAACAATTAATCATTTAACATTAATCTAACAATAACACTAAGATAATATAACCATTTGATTTAACAATAAACTAAAAAAACAAATTATATAACCATTTAACAGATCAACGCTAAACTAAAAAAAATAGAGAGAGATAGTGTACCACTGTTACACTCAACATAGAGGGAGGAGGGCTGGCGGAGGAGAGGAGCGGCTGGACGGAGTTGGGCTGCTGGGTGGTGGAGAAGTGGAAAGAGGAAGGTTGGATGTTTAGAAAAGAGCCGTTTGTTTTGTTCAGGTATGTATGTTAAGCTAACTTAGAATAGTTTCCTTTATTTGAACATATGACCCAACTTAGTTTAGAAATAATTTTTTATACCTATAATTTTGTATAAGCATATATATGTATTCTTTTTTTTTTTTAAACTCTGGGGGCTACAGCCCCCACTCTGCCCTACATGCCTCCGTCCCTGCTCATGAGCAAAAGCTAAACAGGGCAGAAAATATACTATTTTCTACTGATATAATCTTTCAGTAAATAAGGAATTAAAATATATAAATAAATAGTAAACCCGATGGAAGGTGCGATAAGTGAGTACATACATGAGGAGAAATCCCAAAAGAAACCAACACACATCAACAAAAAGTAAATGTGCTTTGTCTTTAGCCTTTTTAACGTATTACAGTATGACCACAGATGTTGCTGCACTTGCTCAAGAAGGGTTCAATTGGAAAAGGGATTCTAATTCAAGAAAGTGGCAGGACAAGGATTATACTTGCAGGGGCGAAATATCCATTAACTTTTTTAATCAGGATGTCCGATAAAATTAGAAATAAAAAGTTGAAAAACAACAATATTAAATACTGATATCATGTGCAGAGTGTAGAGGATAGTGAAACAGAGCATTGATTTTCAAATCGAATTTGTTAGCTACAATCATCTCTTTTTGTTTATATCCCTAGTAGTCATTGTAATATATTACATTCACACATTCAAACATTTTCTATAAGAAGTGTTTGTCAACCCTTCGTGTAAGAATTCGTTATAAAACTATGGTTATGTACACTTTGGGGTCCATATGTTGTTCGAAACATGAGGTTGGAGTTTATGTTTTTCGAGTCTTGGCTAGAACTCGAAACAACCAATTGGCAAACCTAAGTGGATTCATCAACAAATGTTCCAAGGGCTTGGCTTCGTCCTACAAGGGCTCAACATAGGCGGCATTATAAAGACGAAGGGGACAACTAATTTTTTGCCCCGCCTTCCCCTCCGTACTTTACCATCTCGAATGGCAGTGAAGGCCAATGTAATACCCCATATTTTCTAAGCATTATTTAATTGTAAAAAAATTAATTATGTGCGCTTGTTGTAATATGCGATGTCACTGTTTACATATATAACATTAGCATTTGGATATTCGGATTTATACCGGATAAATATTAGTTGCTTAGTATCATATTTCAGGCCAGCTTTTGGAATAATTAAGATATCCGTTTTTGACTTAAAACAATGGGTTTTAAGTCTATTGGGTTAGTAATATGGTCATTTGGAGGTGTATTTGGGCTCATTGGGTTGACGCTCATATGGGGCCTAGGATTAATTTCGTGGGAAGCTAAGTTTAGAAGTCATTAGGCATAACCTAAACACTAGTTAGACAATGGGAGAAAACATGATGGGAAGAGGCACCAAGAGTTGGAAGAAAAATTGGGTGGTTTTGTAATTGATTCCTCAATCAATCCATAGGCAAGTTTACATCATCCAATAATCTAATTGGGATTGTGTTATAGTAGTTGTGGGTACCTCGATTTGTGATTTCGGCCCAGACGAGTAGCCCAATTAAACACGGCCCAAAGTCTAGAGGCCTCGCGCCTTAACTAACACAGTTGTGACCTATTCAATTCCTAAAATCTCTCAAGGAGATATTCTAGGGATTATAGGCTAACGTGGGGGAGTCCAACACCCCCACTCTCCAAAAAACAGCATGTATATAATAAACCCTCAGCCCGGGACAAAGAGCATGTATTATTATTATGTAAACACTCCCCGGAGTAAAGAGAAATAAAATACTGAGAGCACCACCGTGGACGTAGGCGTTTTTGCCGAACCACGTATATCTTGTGTTGTGTGTGATTGTCATTTTTTCAAGTTCTTTACTTATTTTTGGTGATTGCCTTTGCTTGTTATTATGTGTTGAGATTAATTGTCACCATAATTGGCGCCGTCTGTGGGAACGCCTGTTTTCCTTTAAGAAAGTCTTCACCAAAAAGAATTTGGAATGTCTGGTCATAGCAGCAATGCCCCTCAAGCAGTGGATATTCAAGAGCAGCCTGCCCCTCGCAGAGTTTGACATTCAAATCCTAGGGCTCGCCCAGAACGGCAAGCCTAAGAGGAAAGCCAAGGGCCAGCCATGTCCACACAGGTCTCCAGGCTAATCAACGCCTATGAGGCCAGGCTCCAAGAGCAAGAGGAGGTCGCTCGCAAGCAAGAAGCTGAGAATGCTCGTCTCAAAAGAAGAATGGAGAGAGAACTCCATCGTAGCACCAGGCAGCGTCAATACCGCACTCCTAGCCCTCAGGCGAGCAAGTCTCGTAGCCGAGGAAGGAGCCCTAGACGTGGATCTCAAAGACTTGAGGAACACAGATCAGATGATGACTTGCTCAAGCAACAGCAACCAGCTCAAGGAAATGATGACATACGGAATTTGGTCCGGAGAGAAATGGACCAGCACCTAGCACATCGGGGTGCCAGATCTACCAGAGAGCTAGCCAGGCGAGCTCTCAGAACCCATATGAAATTCCCTTTCTCAAGGGAGATAGAAGAAGAAGAAGCCCCCAAGAAGTTCGCGATTCCTAGATTCAAGATCTACGACGAAAAGTGAGATCCTATCAACCATGTTAGGCAGTATAGGCAGGCCATGACCCTCTAGAACCATAAGGACGAGCTAATGTGCCGGATCTTTCCATCGAGCTTGCACGATGTGACCCAGAAGTGGTTCGAGAGACTCCCTCACAGATCCATCAGGAGCTTCGAGTCCCTGGCAGAGCTCTTCACAGCTCGCTTAATCACCAGTAGCTCCCATCCAAAGAGGATGGATGCCTTGTTAACGATGAAGAAGACGCCTCAGGAGAGCCTCAGAGATTATGTTAAAAGATATTGGGAGCTGTTCAACGAGGTCAAGGACTGCCCGGAGCAGGTCGTTGTGGCATCCTTTAAAATTGTCCTACCCAACTGCTGCCTCTTGCACCAGCCCCTCATTAAGAAGGAGGCCACAACCATTGATGACCTAATGGCTCGCATCGAGAAATACGCCAAAGTTGAGGATGTGACCCACCTCAGTGCAGGGGAGAATGGTCGAGCCAAGTTCGCTGCCAAGGGCAGCGACAAAGCTGAGAACTAGAAGAAAGCAAGCAAGAATGGGGGCAAGAGTGGCTCCAAGAGCGGAAACAAAAACGATGCTTCAAAAGCATTTCAGGCAGTGAACACTGTCTTTAAAGAACCAATCTACAAGATCCTAGCCAAGATCAAGGACGAGCCGTTCGTTAAGTGGCCCAGAAAGATGGGAGGAGATCCCTCAAAGGGGAACAACGCGCTAAGATGCGCTTTTCACATGGAAGGTGGACACAAAACTGAGCACTGCAAAGCTCTCAAGTCTCACCTTGAAGAATTAGCCCAAACTGGGCACCTGAACGAATTTGTGGAGAAACAGGCAGAGAAGGTTGTTGCCAATGGAGATCCAAGGCCCGACAACGTGCTCGAGGGGGATGTTGGTCATGAGTTCGCAGTGATTCATGGGGCATCGGACCTGAAGCAGATTCAAGGAAACTCAACTCAGATGGAAGTTAAAAAGGTTACGGCAGTAATGCAAGCTTTTCAAATCGATCCAGCTAAAACGCAGGCAGGAAAACGTCGGCGAGCAGATGATGTCGACTACAGCAAACACATTGTGTTCACGGATGAAGACCTAGTGGGAGTAAGGACCCCACATCATGATGCCTTGATCATTACACTCAGGATAGCTAACTACGATGTCGACAAGTTGCTCGTCGACCAGGGTAGCTCGTCCGAAGTGATGTGTCTCGACCTATTCAGAAAGTTGAAGTTAAGCATCGCCGACTTAAAGGAAGCCACTGTCCCTCTAGTCGGCTTCGCTGGTAAAGTGACCATCCCTTTAGGAAAGATTGTACTGCCAGTAAGGGCAGAAAGTGTCTCCAAGATGATCGAGTTTTTGGTGATCGACATTGACTCGCCCTACCAGGCCATCCTTGGCAGAGGATGGCTACATGCGATGAAGGCTGTCCCCTCCACCTACCACCAGAAACTCAAGTATGTGACTGAGCGAGGAGTGATGGAGATCCACGTAGATCAAGCGATGGCGAGAAAGTGCTTTATAGCAGCCATCCGCACAAAACCGGAGAAGGTCGAGAAGGCCAAGGAGAAGGTTAAAGAATAGGAAGGTTTTATACCTTCCAAATAGCAGCTAAAATATGGAAGACCCAGAGTGGAGGAGACCAGGCTCCTCCCCTCTTAGTTGGTCGTTGAGAACCTGGAGGAGATCGCAGCCGGTGGCCGCAAGAAAGATAGGATGTTCTTGATCGGAGCCTCTCTCACAGATCGAGAGAAGGAGTTGACAGTACTTTTGAGGAACAACTTGGACGTTTTCACGTGGGAACCCTACGAGTTGCCTGGGGTTGACCCCAGTGTGGTTTGTCATCGGTTGCACGTTGACCCAACTTTCAAGCCGATCGCACAAAAGGCATGGCGAACTGCACCCGAGAAAGCCAAGGCTGTGGAGAATGAAGTAAAAAAGCTGCTGGATGTAGGATCCATACGGAAAGTTCAATTCCCTAAGTGGTTGTCCAACCCAGTAGTGGTCCCAAAAAGCAATGGAAAATGGAGAGTCTGTATTGACTTTACCGACCTCAGCAGAGCATGTCCTAAAGACAATTTCCCTCTCCCAAAGATCGACCAGTTGGTGGACGCCACAGCACGTGAAAGAATGAGTTTCCTGGATGCGTACTTCGGGTACCACCAAATCCCTCTACACGAGCTAGATCAAGACAAGACAACGTTCATCACCACCGTCGGATTGTATTGTTACAAGGTCATGCCCTTTAGGCTCAAAAATGCAGGAGCAACCTACCAGCGGTTGGTCACCAAAATGTTTAAGGACCAAATGGTAGACACCATGGAGGTCTCATCGATGATATGTTCGTCAAGAGCAGGCATAAAGAAGAACACCTCTCAGACCTATCAAGGACCTTCGAAATCCTCAGGAAATACCGAATGAAGCTTAATGCAAGTGTTCCTTCGATGTCCAGTCAGGAAAATTTCTCGGGTACTTGGTTAGCAAGAGAGGCATTGAAGCCAACCCTTACCAGATTGACGCCATCAATAGGGTGCAGCCCCCCGTACGATAAGAGACGGGCAGAAGCTCACAGGGATGCTCGCCGCCCTAAATCGGTTCATCTCGAAGTCATCCGAAAGGTGCCAGTCATTCTTCCCGTTGTTGAAGAAAAGCAAAAATGTGGAGTGGAACGAGGATTGCTCTAAGGCATTAGAGGAGCTCAAAGCTTACCTCAGCACACCACTCTTACTCGTAATGCCAGTGCAGAACTGACAGCATGGCTGGATGCGAAAAAACGGGAATCCAGCACCCAGTCTATTACGCGAGCAAGACTCTCTTGGACGCCGAACAGCGATACCTACCACTGGAAAAGCTCGCCTTTGCACTAGTGGTAGCCTCGAGGAAATTGAAGCACTACTTCAAAGCTCACTCTATCATCGTCCTTACATCTCACCCCCTTAAAGCAGTCCTGCGAAAAGCAGATCTGTCTGGCAGACTATCAAAGTGGTCAGTCGAGCTCGAGCCATTTGACATCCAGTTTCAGCGAAAGAATGCAATCAAGGGACAGGTCCTCATCGACTTCATCGCAGAATTTACAGGAGAACAACCTTACGACCAACTTCAACCTTTTGGTCAAAGGGAAGATCACTCGGCACAAGGTGTTTGGCGACTGTTCGTTGACGGAGCCTCCAACTCCAAAGGGGCAGGAGTGGGCATTGTGCTGGTTACCCCAGAAGATACAATCCTCGAAGCAAGTAATCAGGCTTGGATTTGAAGCCTCCAACAACGAAGCAGAGTATGGAGCATTGATAATAGGCCTGCGGAAGATACAGGCGCTGGGGGCAAAGCAACTCCAGGTGTTCGGCGACTCACAGCTGGTCTCCAATCAGATAAGCGGAGACTTCAACACGAGGGATGAAAGAATGGCGGCCTACCTCGCCACAGCAAAGAAATTAATGTCTAACTTCGAACAAGTCAGCGTCTAACAGTTTTCCAGAGGACAAAACAGTCATGCTGGCGCCCTACCGGCCTTGAGCTCAGTGATCAATTCTGACTTGAAGAGAACAATTCCGATCGACTTCCTCGCCCAGCCAAGCATTAACCAGAGCGACGAACTGCAAGACACAGGTCATGTCCTCCAAATTGAATCAACCCTCAGTTGGATGGACCCCTTAAGGGACTATTTGAAAAATGGTGCCCTGCCAGACGATAAGAAGGCCGCTCATCAGATAAGAGTCAAAGCTGCTCGCTTTCACTTATCTCCTAAGGGCAAGCTGTATAAGAGGTCTTTCACCGGTCCATACCTCCAATGTGTTCACGCGAAGGACGTCGAACAAGTTCTGCACGAGCTCCATGAGGGAAACTGTGGTAGTCATATTGGGGGCAGGTCGCCGACTTTCCGAGCAATGAAGGAGGGCTACTAGTGGCCATACATGCAGAAGAATTCTTGGATATATGCTCGCAAGTGCGAAAAATGTCAACTTCACGCTCCTATGGTTCACCAATCGGCCAGCGACCTAAAGTCACTTACTAGCACATGGCCTTTCGCCCAATGGGGAATGGACATCATAGGCCCTCTTCCTATTGCTGCCGGAAATCACAAGTATTTGTTGGTCGCGACAGACTACTTCACCAAATGGATAGAGACAGAGCTGCTAGCAAACATCAGAGACACGGATATGATGAGATTCATATGGAAGAACATTATCACCCTCTTCGGGATCCCCAGGACCATCATCACTGACAACGGAACCCAGTTCGAAAGTGGCCTCTTCTAGGGTTTCTGTATCGACCATGGGATCAGGCACCATTTCAGCTCGGTGGCATACCCTCAGAGCAACGGACAAGCTGAAGCGTCCAACAAAACAGTAATTGATGGATTGAAAAAATGATTGGAGCGAGCCAAAGGGGCATGGGTGAGCGAGCTGCCACACTACCCCACGGCGAGCAACCAGGGAAACCCAATTCGCACTGACATATGGTATGGAGGCAATCATTCCCCTGGAAGCTGGCCTCCCCACCATGTGGTCCACCCTGGTCGACCAAGGCCAGAACGATGCAGCATTACTCACTGAACTTGACCTAGCTGAGGAACGAAGAGAGCTGGCTCTAGTGAAACTAGCAGGCTATCAGCAACAGCTAGCAAAGTACTACAACAAGAAGGTCAATCCAAGAGCATTCCAAGTTGGGGATTACGTCCTAAGGAAAGTTATTGGCAAACCATCAGATGGCAAGCTGAGACCAAACTGGGAGGGACCATTCAAGGTGATAAGGGACAACCTACAAGGAGCCTATCACTTAGAAACGCTGGAGGGCAGGGAGATACCTCGAGCTTGGAACGCAGCCAATTTATAAAAATTCTACTTCTAGTTTTCTATGTTGGTCTTTTATTACAATGTTAAAATTTGCAATTCATTTTTCATTTCTGGTTAATAAAAGATGATTTGGCAGTGGCATTCTATGAAGTGTCAATTTTTTATGGTGAACTTTATAACTTGTGCACCTTTTCCAAGCGACAGGCTCCCATAAAAGTAGGGTATTACCCTCCTCAGGTTCTCATTATCAAACACGAACCTCCTAGCATTGCCCTAGCAATACATAAAGCCCTACAAGGGACCCTTAGGCAGCTCGGCCAAGTCAGGTTGGTCGCCAAACAATGTTTGGCTCAAAAACCTGCTCGGATAGAACATCCAACACCAAGTGTGTCCTCATAATTTGCCGCACTTAGGCCCAAGGGGGTGTGACGACACAACCTAAAAGGTAAAGTGGGGCAAAATGGTATCTTATAAGCATATTGGACTCGGAGGATACTCACTCGATAAAACAACTCTTCCCATATCAAATCTAATCGGCTAAGAAGAGCCCAAGATAATCAAACAAGAAATCAATGAAGTGAAAAATACACAACACGTGTTTAGTCGGCAAATCACCCAAAACATAATTATTTTATTACTTCACTGCATTTACAAAGAGTTACATTGGTTGAATTATATAAATATTAATGAGGATTGGGCCTCTGAGCAAGATAATCAGCTACTTGCGCTCTCTGGCCATCGTCTGGGTGAGGAGCTAATTCCTCCTCGACTTCATTTGCATCTGGCTCCAGTAGCTGCGTGAGGATAGCATCTATGGGGACCCACTGCTCATCCCTCCGAAATAGGTTAGGCATCAAAGTTGAGAGGGACATCTCATGACGATACCAGAGTACTGAGTTCCTGGGGACTCTCTGAGAGCATTCAACCATCCCCTAATAAAGGATAGCTCTACAACCTCCATCAACCTCGTCGGAGCATCGATCCAACCCTGATCATAACCATCAGCCCACACTCGCCAAGGACCTTTTTTGAACAGATGCCTCAGCAGGGTGACATCTCTTTGGAGACCGGCAGCTATCACGTATGCCCGGCGAACATCTCCTCAAAGCTCGTCAATCTCCCTAGCTAAACCATGGTCATTTGTACCAACTCATCGTCCAGACGACAAAGAGGAACCATGTAGAACTTGAGGAGCAATGCTAGGCGCATTCGCCCAGAGTCGCGAGACTTCTCTCCTCAGAGCTTCGTTCTCTTGCTGAAGCAGCTCTCCAGCTTGATTAACCTCTGAGGCATCTAGGAGCCTTGCCTTCAGAGCATCTACCTCTTCTTGAACAGAAGCGCCAATTTCCTCCATCTCTTGGAGCTTGTCCTTCAGCTTGGCAACGAGCTCTGACTGATCCTTAAACTCCCTATTCCTTGACTGAAGGGACTTGCAGATCCTTACGAAGGCTCTGCGAACTTGATTGCTCGCGTCAGGACCAAGGATCTTTCCTAGTTGAGAAGTAGCAGGTATATACTCATCAACATCAATCAGCTACAAACCATATATAGCATTGAAGGACAAAGAAATCAATACGCAAAATAGAAAAGGATTTCATTTCACTAAAAGAGAGATTCCAAGTACATCAGCAGAAAAAAGGAAAGAACAACAAAAGCAAAAAATACAAAGAGTTCCCTAAAAAGGACTAGCTGGCAACCTCAGTCTGCTCTGAGGTCGTTGGTTGCTTCCCCTTATCTGCAGCAGCTCCAGGCGCACCTCCCTCAGACGGAGCAGTCGCCATTCCCTAGTTGAGGGGAACCTCGGCAGCAGTGGTCAGAACAGCAGGGGCACCTTCATTGGCAGCAAAAAGAGGCACCTCATCCACAACAGGCTTAGGGCTAGGATCGTGCTTGTCAAAGAGTGGAGAGTCAATGTCCACCTCAGCAGCCAGGAGAGCCTTGTTCCAACCCTTCTTGAAGTTCAGTCGGCTAATGTAGTCAATCTGAACATCAGCATCCTCGTACGCCGCAACCCATCCAGCGTTGTACGAGCTCTCCTTAAGGATAGCAGCCTCAGATTCCACCTTCTTCACCTTCTCCGCGAGCACCTTGTTCTCCTCCACCACAGCCAGCTTGCTAGTGCAGACCAAGTCGTAGGACTGTCTCAACTCTTCGAGCTCCTTGGCCGCCGCCTCCCTCCCTCAATTGGCTTCAGTCAGGGCAAGATCAAATGACTTTTGAGTAGCATTAGTCGTCTTCAAGCTGGCCTCCAACTTGGCATTTTTCCTTTCCAGCTCAGCATTCCTCCTCGCCAGCTCGTCGCGGCTGTGGTAGAGGACAGCGAAATCGATCACAAACTGCAAAGAAAAAAGAAATATTAGCAAGAGAAGTATCGAACAGAACATTGCAAGAGCAGAAAAGTAAAAGCGGACTTACCAAGGCTAGCCTCTGACTCGCCTTCAGGGCTAACTGGTCAGTCCCCATTGCCTTATGATGATCAGCTGGCAAAACTGCTCTTTCGAGCACCGCAGGAGCCAACTGAGGGGAAAGGGCAATAGAAGCCCCCTCAGGCAAAGCAGACACGAGCACCAGAGATTGCCCCGCCTTTGTCCGTACTTCCTCTCTCCTCCTTCTTCTCTCTCTTTCCTCTCCCTCTCAACTCTCTCTCTCTCCTCCACCTTCTTCTCCTCCTCCTTTCTCTCCCCCTCTCTCAGCGGTTCCTCCTCTCTTCTTTCTCTCCTGCTCGTGAGCAACTGTCTGGGAGCCAGCGGCGGCATCTCCGCTCCCGGATTTCTGCTTCTTCGATCGGCAAGAAAGAAGCACATCATCTTCATCATCATCTCGGATCAAATTCATCCTAGGAGGAGCCATGTCTTCCTCGCTGGAGCTACTTGAATCCTCTGAAGACTCCTGAGCCTCTGAACCCTAAAGACTCCTGAGCCTCTGAACCCTCCTCCGAGCTGAAAGATTCTTCATTATCAGAGCTCTCTTCACTGGAATTACCTTCAACACCACCCCTGTTGGCACCCTCACTCTCCTCACCAGAACTGCTTTCCTCCTCGTCCAATTGGACTGGGTCGGCAGCAACCTCTTTTGTGATGTCTAGCTGAGGGATGCTATCCACAGGTCGTGCAATGAAAATGGACCCAATGTTCTTGTATTCCAGAAGAAATGAAGCAGATTAAGGATGCTCACCGTCAGCTAAAAGTTTCCTGATTTTCCAGGCCTTAACTAGCTCGGCAGCTCTGATCTCGCGAATATCTGGTTCTGAGTTCTTTGTCTTCGCTGGAAAAAGAAAGAGAGAAAGATATGAGAAAAACCGTACACAAACAGAGGATCAACGAGCAGACAAGAACTATACTTACGTATATATTCCTCTCCATAAAAGGGAATCACAAATCTCCCAGACCTCGACCCTTCTGTATGGGGAGGGAACTGTCAATTTCTGGCAATAAACCCTCATGCCAGTAGTCCTAGTGGGAATCAGGTAGATTTACTACCAATATCCTATCAGGACTCCTAGCCTTGAGGTAGAGAAGACCAGAGTTTGTTCGAGAAAAAGAGTAGCAAAAGCAGATTTCAGCAAGCCCTAAATTGGTGCCATAGAGCTGATTAATTCTTTGCACGCCATTAACAATTTTCCAAACATTGGGAGAGCACTGTGCAGGAACTATATCGAAGTAACCAAAAAAGTGCAAAAACAAGCTATTTGGGGGAAAAGTAAGACCCCCCTGGGATAACAAGAGAACATGTATCCAGTGACCGTTCTCAATGTCTCTGACATTGCGAGGAACAGGGGCACATTCGATGTCTACCCAGTTTGGAATGTTGTAGAACTTCCTAAATTCAGTTATCGACCTATTGCCTATTTTCGTCATCGAAAGAGAAAAAACCTAGTAGCGGATATGAAGAAATCCCAACAGAAAAAGGAAAAAGAAGAAGTGAGAAGAACTTACGAAGTAAGAGTCAGCTTGGAACGAGACAAAGTCGCAAGCAGGGACGATGAGAAGATGAGAAAGAATCTTGAAGATGGAAGACGAGACCTGGGAGTAAGAGAGCTACAGTGAAAGCTTGGAGAAATTTAGAGAATGCGAAGAAGTCTGAAGTGACGTTCAGGGAATGACCACTCCAAGAGAATTTAAACCTTTCTAATCATAACGCATACGCAACGAGGCAATCTGCCGCCTAAATCAATTCGGGAAGGGCGCTTCAATCCCAAGAGTGCTGCACGATTCACAAAAATGCCATTAAGGCAAATCATTTAAAATTATTGAGCCCAAATTGTGACCCAAAAATTTTAGGGGCAATTGTGGGTACCTCGATTTGTGATTTCGACCCAGACGAGTAGCCCAATTAAACACGGCCCAAAGTCTAGAGGCCTCGCGCCTTAACTAACTCAGTTGTGACCTATTCAATTCCTAAAATCTCTCAAGGAGATATTCTAGGGATTATAGACTAACGTGGGGGAGTACAACACCCCGACTCTCCAAAAGACAGCATGCATATAATAAACCCTCAGCTCGGGGCAAAGGGAATGCATTATTATTCTGTAAACACTCCCCGGAGTAAAGAGAAACAAAATACTGAGAGCACCACCGTGGACGTAGGCCTTCTTGCCGAACCACGTATATCTTGTGTTGTGTGTGATTGTCATTTTTTCAAGTTCTTTACTTATTTTTGGTGATTGCCTTTGCTTGTTATTTTGTGTTGAGATTAATTGTCACCACAGTAGTAATAGTAGTCCATTGGATTCTATAATACATGTTTACAAATCTAAATTTAAGTATCTCTAATCCAATTTGTGAAATTTGTTTAATGGTGATATTAACACTTAATCCCTTATTAATGAACCTAGCTAAATTGATGAGAAAACCTTAGAATTTAATTTGTAATTTGATCTATGATGTTATCCCTTGAATCACATCGTTAAATCCTGCAAAAGTCCCTTGGAATTGAACTATTCTGAGTTGAATTGGTTAAATTGATGAACTTAGGGTTCTTAAACCCATAAACAGAATTTGATGCATAAACCTTGATTTAATCACCTAAAACTATAAGATTTAGGTTAGTATTATTGTTGTAGACCTTATATCTGATGGAGGATAGGTTTAGGATCGTTTAAAGGCTTTGAAGTTAAGTTTTGGGGTTGTCAACTGTGGATTTTGTGTTTTGGAGAAGATGCACAGTGGAGTTCTCGTTTGAACGAGAATAAGGGGTTCATTCGAATGAGACGTTAAACTCATTCAAACGAGTTTGGCTCACGCACAGCTAGGAAATGAGCTCATGTGCACGGCCACTGCTAAGTGGGGTTTGGGAATTTATTTCTGGAGGATCCTTAGAGTTGGGTTCTTACCTAATTAGAGTTATTTATAACACGAGCCACTTTTAGTAATCCAAGCGTAGAAATGGATTTCGGTAAGACTTATTGAAAGTTTCGAATACCGAGTTATATAGTTAGGATTATAATATAGAATTTTATCAACTGCCCAACCTAGGGAAGGTCGGGAGTGGTTAGTAATTGATTATAATCAACCGTTAATTTAGAATACGTCTGTAAACCATTGAGTAAGGTAATTATATTATTAAGTAAATCCTTGCATATGTGAGGCGTGAGACGTTGCCTAGATTTGTAGAGCCTTAGAGATTCGGGCTAGTGCCATGTATAATCAATTTTAGTTAGCGTGGATATTAACGACTTTGTGTAACCCGATTGAGTAGGGTTTTATAATTGTTTGTTTGGCCCAGTCGTGTAGAGTCGTACTTGTTTATTTGATTTATGAGCAACATACCATGTATGAGTGCTCGTGGGAATACAGCTAGGAGGATATCCTTATGGGGCGCGTGCGACGTCGCCACACTGGTACCCGGTGATAGAGAAGGCTTTTACCTTGATCATTGACCGCACTGGTACCCTGGTGATTGAGACGGGCTTTACCGTGGTCAATTTACCCTGGACACTACGTGCTGAAGGTACCTGTTATATCCTGAGTCAATTAATGGGGGATCCTCTCATATCACCTAGGATTTGGGGCCATATGATTGGTGTAAAGGCGTAGTGATTATCCCTTATTGATGCTTTGAGGTTATAGGTGTGGTACATCCTATAACCATACCTAGTACACGAGAGGGATCACCAAAGGCTATAAGGATTGGCCTTTGTGGCGTGCGGGCTCGAGCATAGCCCATTTGTTATGTGCGTGGTTGGGATCGTGCTTATGTAAAGATTATATGTAGACATTATCTTCCTCGGATTTATGTGCTTCCGTGTTGCGGTACTTGAGTTGGTCGTAGCGATCTATAGCTTATAGTAACGACATATATGATTTATATTAGAGATGTATATTTATAAACTTGTGACTCGAGATCTATGTAATAAATATACCATAAACGTATGTACGCATTAGTGGCATGAGACTGTTCAGGACGCATAGACTTGAGATGCGAGTTTAGTTTCGAACTTAGAGACTTTTAGCGATACTTTCATTAGATAGCAAGATGCACTTAAGGTAAGAGATGACCGTAAACTAAATGAATCTTAAGATAAGAGATTAATTTATGAATGAGGAAGTAAAGAATAATTAACTGAGAGATGAACGTTATTCACATGGGACACGTATGGATTGGGAGTAGAATCGCATGTTTATTTTAGGTTGTTTGGATTGAATAACTATATGATTTAAAATCCACTTAAAATGGGATGAAGGTGTATTATTATTATTGTGGCCCAACTTAAGTTAAATTCTTATTCTTTGTAAACTTGTTGTTTACGTTGTTGAATCTGTTTTTCACAAGTCTTTGGTTGTCGTTGTTGCCGTAGACTTGAGTTGATCGTTGGAGGCGTATCTCTAACGACGTTCTATTCATCGTTCCAATGGTGTAGAAGTCGGGCGGTGTAGCTCATTTACTTCTTGTATTTAATTATGTTTCAGCATACCGTGTATATATATTAGTTATCTCGAGTCAGATGTTGTACAGGTGATACTTTTATATGGTGTAGACGAGATTTCTATTCCAGAGTTGGATGTATTTGTGTTGGAGATAGCACTGATGAGGATGATATTGACGCAGATTTCTCCTTTACATTTTTGTTAATTCCGATTGTAGGTTTAGGAGTGTAAAATGGTTGCTCGGGGGAGAGTGAGTTGCAACCCACCAGTCAAGGATGGAGTCTCAGCTATATAAAATTCGAGTCAATTCATTGAGTTCCTCAAAGTACTAAGTAGAAGGGTGAGAAGATCAGAACGCTGAGAATGTTGAGAGGAGAATGTTGAGAGAGAGAGAGAGAGAGAGAGAGAGAGACGCTAAGATGTAAGAAATGTGAATCTGGGACTTAAGTGAGCTAACAAATGCGGAACAATATTATATGAATTCTAGCACTGGCAAAATTATGGGTTGGGCCTAATTTGGGCGGGTCAAATATAGGTTGGGCTAAATGTGGGTTGGGCCAAATATGGGTTGGGTTAAATGTGGGCTGGGCCAAATATGGGCGGACCAAATATGGGTTAGACCAACCCATTATTTTTTTACTAAATTAAGTATTACAATTTGAGGTATATATAAAAAAAACTCATATTTTACTCATAACTTTTTAAAATGAGTATTATATTTGATTTGTATCTTTTAAAATTGGGCTCCATATTTGATTTCTTGCTTTGAAATATGGGCCCCATATTTAACTCATAGCTTTGAAATATGGGCTCCATATTTAACTCACAACTTTTAAATATGGGCCCCATATTTAGATGCTTGGGCTAATATGGACTGTTTTATTATTTGAGCCACATTTTGCCACTACTAATGAATTCCAATGATATGTCACAATTGCAATGCAAAAGTGAAAGAGATACATCGTGTCGTTGCTCGAGTGTTATGTTTGTGCTGAGTGGAGCATTTAATGCTCCTAACTAGTTATTAATTGCGACCTGACATTGCATTAATCGGGAAAATGATTTCTTCAGTGCAGGCGGACAACAAAGTACTGCTGGGACCTTCATCAGACAGTTGATTCACATCCTGGTGATCGCGCTGGGGTCAGCAGTCTGACTGCATGCCTAGGCTAGATAAGTGTAATGATGTCAAGTAATGTTTGACCTGTGTAACAAGTACGTAATGATGTCAAGTAATGTTTGACCTGTGTAACAAGTACAAATTGTGGATAAATTATGGCGTTTTCACTTAACCCACATTTTAAATGCATTATTAGGCTTACCCCTATATCATAGTCCCTTAAACCCCTAGTTTTGCAACAGTGACCTAACTCCGTTAAAAGACGCTAAGCCATTATTAGGCATAATCCCTGCAACCATACAAGGCAAAAATACCCTTTAATTTATAAACTCAAATATGTCAAACCCTATTACCAAACATTTATCTTCTCCAAACCCGACAAACCCTATATATCCAAACTCCCTCTCCCTCTCTCCACGTTGGGCACAACACTGCTCCCTTCTTCCTCACTACTTCCTTCTTCTGCCTGTGTTATCCCGTCCTTCTAAACACACATACACCTTATACACACACACACACACATTATTTCTTCAATTTCAAAATCTGGCAAATACGCGTTCATCTCGGAGCTCGTAGTACGTTTTTTTTGTTTTTTCCTCTGCCCCAAGTCTATATGTCGTTTTTCTTGATTTTGAGTAGCAAATTAGATTTTTTTTTTTTGTTCTAATTAACGGGAGATGAGGATAATATGCTTGAAAGCCCCGACTCGGTAGTCCCCCTTTTGGTTGTTTTTCTTTTCTATATGTTGTGTTCTTTGTTTTTTACTTTTAGATTGGAATGGGAAAAATCTAGTTTGAGAATATAAATGACATTGTCACGTATATATAATGTGTTAGTTGTAACGATTATATAGTTTACGAAGAACTTTATCATGTTCTTTAGACAGGGGGTGAAACGTTAAATCACTATAGTTAGGGGGGGGTGCCGTAATTTAACACTAAAAGGGGGATCTTTCAGTGTTTATGTATTTGCCTAAAATTTTGATTGCGCGTTGATTTAGATGATAAAGGTAGTTTTCTGGCATAACCTCGTTCTTCAGTTTGACTATTGGTTACAAAAAAGTTGAAAAATGTGTTGATTTGTAAATCTGGTTTAGATCAGATTTCTGCAACGATTTGAATAGGGTTAGGGTTTTGGTCCCATTTTAATCTTTCTAGCCATCCAATTTCACAAATCTGACGAGAATATTTAGAATTTAGTTGGAGGGAGTAAGATAGGTGTTCGGTTATAGGGTTTGGGGGGGGGGGGGGGGGGGGGGGGGGGGGGGGATGGAGGTAGGCCTGTTTTTAAGGGTATTTTGGTCAAAAAAATACGCAAGGGGTGTATAATAATTATTTAAAAATTTATTAATGGAGAACTGAGGCCCGTCAAGAGTTAAGTCAAAAGGGATTATGAAACTGGAGGCAAGTCAAATAATGCATAAAAATGGGGGTTAAGTAAAAAAAACAAAAGCCCACAATATTATCATGAAAAGACACCCATACCATGAGTTGTTACTTGTTAGCGTTCCTGGTTGTGTTTGACTCGAAAACTCGGAATTGTTAGGAGTACCTATCATCCTCCAGACCCCAATCCAATGCCACTGAGTATCCTAAGTGGGTTACCTTCTATGAAGCACGGACTCGACACGCAATACGTGTTTCGACACGACACGCGATACGTGATTTTTCTAAAAACTAGGATACGACACGCTAGGATACATATAATATATAATATATATTTAAATATATATAAAAGAAATAAAACAGATTTTTTTCAATAAAATACATTATTAGAGCATTCTAAACATAAAATTAAGAAAATCGATCATACAAAACAATATTCAAATACACTTTAACATTAAAATCATAAATAAAACACATTCATCTAAAAATAAAAACCAACCAACGTGTAAAAAACAGGGCAAGATCGGAAGGGAACAAAAGACAATGGCATTTTTTATGTTTCTTTACTTTTTTTTTGTTGTTTCTTATATTATTTTGTTGCTGTTGTTGTATAACATAAAGGGGAGAAACAATGGCATAACATACCATTGTGTGGGAAGAGGAAACAACAAAGAAAAAAGCAAAGAAAAACAAAGAAACATGAGGGAGAGAAAGGACACAGCGTGTCGGGAGCGTGTCCCCAGCGTGTCCAACTAAAAAAAAACGACACTCTGGGACTCGCGTGTCCCAGCGTGTCGGGGGCGTGTCCCAGCGTGTCGCGTGTCCGACACATGTCAAACAAGATTCGTGCGTTCCGGAAGAGTGTCGGTGCTTCATAGGTTACCTTACTAAGTAGGACATAGAGCTCTTGAGTTCGGTTATTTCTCGGGTTAGTACCCCTTTACCCGTTTTTGAGTAGGCGTGCTCCCTACTTTCTTAGTGAGGTGAACTGTCAATAAAACCCTTGCGCAAAATTTCTCAGACCACGTCAACAGGAGCTCATGAGACAAAATGACTCCCCACGGGATAGTCACAGTCTACTCCACCATTGCTCTCCAAACCATTGGCCGCCAAACCCCTCTGCAGTCCACTCTACACGAAATTGTCTCCAGTTTGTCTTTCCGCATATGCAGAACAAGGGGGAGATGGCAGTATGAATCTGGCGAAGGGAGAGAAAGTGGGTTGTCGTAATAGAGAAGAGGAGGGAGAGAGCAAGTAGGGGTGAAAATTTTTTACACTAACATATTTTACTAAGACAACCTGATTATGACACGAAACGGGACACGATTAATTATAATGCTTGTTTTAGATTTATTAGTACTCGAACACAAAGCAACACAACCCGATTATGACATAACTAACCCAAATTGCCACCCTTAAGAGGGAGAGAGCCATAACTCTTGAGTCCTTCAACGACGTTGCCGAAAGAAAGGAGGTGAGCTGAGGGGTTTCGAAGAAGAGATGATAGGGGAAGGCACCATTGTCGTTCATACTGATGTCACTGTTAAAGCCAGTGGAAGCGAAGTAAGTTGAGGGGAGACAGAAGACCAGCAAGAAACGAGGCGCTGACAAGCAGTAGGGCCGGAAAAACTATCGACGCGTGGCGTGGAACAGGTAAGCAGCAAGAGAAACGCCGCAACAAGCGGAAACCCTAATATGATGGACCCCCCGTATCGCCCCCTACGGGGCTTTGTGAACCCTACTTTACCTCTTGGTATAATGGATGAGTGTATAGGACCAAACAAGGGATTATTTGGTCACATGGGTTGCTGGTTTAACGGGTCACAAGGGTCTTATTTGGCTGCCAAAGGTATTGAACAGAAATAAGATGTGGGTCCTAATTTAGATTGATGTTGGTTGGGTTGATAGAATTTGGGTCTATATTTCAAATTTATAAGTTTCAAGGTTATTTGGATATTGGCACCAGTTAATTATGCCCGTTTGGGGATTAACACCCTAAAAAAACTATTAAAGCACTGACCCCCAATTTAAATGGATTCTATCCGTTCTACTTTGACAGCTATTTATGTGGTAAAATAGTAGGTATGTTATGTCTCTCACCTCTTTTATCCTCCCCAACCCTACCCCTCTCCACCACCACAGCCCCACTATCCCAACTCTCTCTCTCTCTCTCGCGCGCGCGCGCAAGGGCGCATATGTGGCAGCCGCCCACTACGCCACTTTCTTCACCCTCTCAGATCATTTTCTTCCCAGTTTAGAATCTGGGTGTATACATATATCCAGATCTGTCTATATATATATTATGGTTTTCTTTATTTATCTCTATTTTTTTCATTCTCAATCTGAAATATAATGGCGTCTCTGTGTGTGTTCTGGATTTTTTGCATTTTTCTTGCACATTTAGGATTTTTTTTCCTCTTCTCTTTATTTCAGATTTTTGTTCCTCTTCTGCATCGTGCAAATTTTGAACAAATTTGGAAGCCTCAGCTATGGATAGCGGGGGAGAGAAAAAACGAGAGAGAGAGAGAGAGAGAGAGACGAGTAAGGGGAAGGGTATTTTTTTTATTAAAAACAAATGACTGAGCAACATTAATTTGACAATTAGGAATTAGCGGATTCTGTTAAAATTTAGGGGTACAATAGTTTTTTTGTGTGTGTGCTAAGCCCTAATCAGACAAAACTAATGGGTGGCAAAACCCAAATAATCCTAAATTTTATTGGGATCAAAAAATTCTCTCTCCCCAACTTTTAAGTGACAAATTATTTTATTTGGGATGAGAAAACTTGAAAACTATTTCCGGTCTCACTTGAAAAGCCCAAAAAAATTTAAATACCTTTTGGGTTTGGCATGGGATCATCCAATCCATCCTTAAAGATCGTGACCTACCATTGTCCCACCCGGGATGAATCATATATAAGAGGGACGACAGCCGCGTGGATATGGGTCGCATTTAAGAACGAGATTTAATTGTAACCTTTTATTTACTTGTTGATTAACTGTGCAAGAATAAATGTCAAATTAACGTTACTCAGTCATTTGTTTTTAATTAAAAAAAATACCCTTCCCCTTACATCTCTCTCCCTCTCTCTCTCTCTCTCTCTCTCTCTCATGTTGGTTCAGCAAAAAACTTGTTTTCGTTCCGGTCCATTTGCTTTATCATCAGCCCCTGAAAGTATTATTTTAAATGTGTGAATATGCTCATACAATGATTATATTCCAATAACTATATTTGTAAACTTAAATCTGCAAACTATATGTTATCATAATAATTTTCATAAGACTAAATCCTTACACAAACGAAATAAATACTTAAAATAATGGACAGCTTACAAGGGAAGGGGGATGTCTCCCTCCACAACCTTTATCACCACGTTGTTACACAAATAATTAGTACCCCCCCACTCCCCAACACGCTAACTAAAAACAAATGGAGCCAGTTCTTTGAAACTTCAAGGGTCAAGAAAATAGAAAACATTTATTCTAAATGCATTTGTATTATGGCATTTGAAATTTTACAGGGGCACTTACTTTACACGCCATAGTTGCATTGATTTGAACATCTAACATAACATCAAATTAAGTTTCTTTAAAAACTAAAATAACTAACCTTAGCAGGGTCTCCCTCAAAAATTCTTGAGATCAGGTGGCAACATTCAGTAGATATTTGTACATGTTCTGGAATAGAATAGTGAACCTGTAGAACTCTCTGTAGAGCGGAATAAGAAAAAAAAATCCCTCAATAAATGAATAATAGAAATTTATACTGATGCCATAATAAGTCTATAACTAATGGCAATAACAGTTCAGGCATAATAAATCCAATAAATACATGTATTGTCTTTCGAAAGTCTCTCGGTTCATCAGGGTCCTCGAAAGGATAGGTACCAACCAGCATGACATATAATGTCACTCCACATGACCACACATCTGCAATCTGAAACAGAGATGGTATATGAGACAAAGAACTCCTCAATATCAATGACATATACATTACGATAAAATCCAACCATGCAGAAGACAACATGCACGAAATAGAAAGGGCCAGATAATTGATCCTCTAGGAAGCACGGACATGGGCTCATGACACGGACACAACACAAACACGAAATATCCTAAAAAAGAATACGGATCTTTTAAGACATGTCAATGTGTACTATATATATATATAAAATATTATTTGATATATAGTGTATTATAAAATAAAAAATAAATTTTTATAACAAGTAAATTAAATTAAAATTACATGGCTTTACAGCAAACTTGTAAATTATGAATCTTATAAATTAATAATCATATATATATTATATAAGCAATAATATTAGTAAGGAAATATGTACGCAAGTATATTTATATAAATGTGTAATAATGCATATATGTGTGTTATATACATGTAACTCAAAGGATTCCACTTATCTTCCCGCAAACACTCTTAGTATAAAATGTTAGTTTGTCTCAACTTTTATTAGGATAAACTTCTTTTTGGATTCTTCCAGTAAATATATTTCGTATATAGAAGGATAGTTATACCTAATAATTAAGGTTTTCTGTCACATTTCACATTAAAGTGTCAAACACATGTACAAAAGAAAGAAAGAAAATGTAAACTATGGACACGTGAAAAGAAGTATCCAACGCGTGTACGTAATTAAGAATTTTATATTTAAATGATGGACAAGTGAGGGAAGAGTCAAGACACGTGTCCCAGAATGTCCATAACGTGTGGTGTTCGACAAGGTCAAGTTGCCTTCTTAGAAGTGTATGTACTGATCAAAAGGGCCACAACATCTCATGTTCATTAACAATGGTTAGAAGGACGCACAACATAAAGTAGCGAAGATCATACCAATCCATATAAAGCGGAGAAAGTACTATTGGATTGGATGCTACATACTTAAGATAATCTCAATTGACAATCATCTCTGACAATTTTAAGAGTTAAGGTTGTATTATACTTTACTCATCCCACCTTCCTCACTTTTCCCCAAGGCATAATAAAATATTTTTAAAATCTAAAAGGCCCACACCATCTAGCAAATTGGAGGTGCTAGAAATAGCCACTCATATAAAGCCCTTGTTCGTGTCAGCACTCGTACTAAAAGATCTTTACACAAATAAAACATAATGGAGCCAGTTGTGGGAGGGAAAAATTGCAAGCTCCTTCCCTTATACCTTCCATGTCTTCATCATTTACACTCCTAGTAGTCACTGCCTTATTGGACCCATTTACAAAACAACCTTCAGCATTGTACAGTGTCCTTTTAAACATGTTGTGTATTAATCAAGGTAATACTGTTAACTAGTGCTTCAGAATTTTACTTGTAATCAAAACATATACTAAGGTTGGTAGAAAATAACTGGCAAGGAATGCACACTCTGGGACAAGGTCCCCCAAAATTCATAAGGAAATATTGAAACAAGTAGAATTGAGTCATGCCTCTGAAAAATAAAGTCATACACCGGCTTCCCAACTAGCACTTGTGTTAAGTATAACCAACATCATTTAATATGTCAAACAATTGACTAAATGAACGGGTCTTTCATGAGAATAAACCGACCTGCAATTGAGATTTCCAAATAATACAAATTGATCTGTAACCTAAACTGATAATAATCGTGCAAAATATATATTTCTTCTATTTTGTTTGTTTTTTTCTTGTTCTTTTTTCCTTTGGGCAATTCTTATAGCTTTGCTTGACCATCACGATTGATATTCATTGGCTCAATGGACCAAAGTGCTTTGACGGTAAAGACAATCATTATAAATTTAGTGGTGATAAGAATAAATCATGTAAGACACGGGCTGCCATCATCTCATCATAACATTTGGAGAATTGAAAACAAAAGGGCATACAAGTCTGAATAAAAACTTCTCAATGGAGGGATATAGAAGGCATGGCATGTTCTCTATGGCAATATAAAGGCGACGTATCCCGGATTTATACTTATTTTTTGTTATTTGTTTATTTTCATATGTTATTAGGTTATTTCCCTCTTTTAGTTGTTATACTAGGTTAGAGGGCGACATTGTCTTTTACACTTCAGTCATTTTACACTTTAGGGTTACCTGCTGCATATCCCCACCTATAAATAAGGCCCTTGGCCACTAATTGTAATGGCTTACTTTTGGATATAAATGACAATTAGAGAGAGAATTTAGGCCATTGTCCTTTAAACAACAGATGTTTTTGTGGGGGTGGGGGTGGGGGTGGGGGTGGGGGTGGTAAAAATGCTTCCGCTTACATCAAATTGGTATAAGAGCTACGCAGCTCTTGATGTGATCGCCAAGGTTATTGTAGAGCCACGATCAAGGCTTGGAGGAGCCGGTGATCCAACTCTAACCCCCGCCTTCAGCGGTCAAGTGACACCACACCTATTTCTACCCCCAACCCTGGATCTAGAACTCTAGCCACCCTTGGCCCTATTTCAAACCTAAAACTAGGGCTGTAAACGGATATTCGAAAATCCGCATCCGTCCGATATCCGAATCCGAATCCGAATTTGGGGATATTTATCCGAAAATATGAAAACGGATACGAATATGGATACTCTTTAAAAATATCCAAGAAAACGGATACGGATACGGATAGTACTAGTATCCGACACGGATAATCCGTATCCGATGCGGAGTATCCATTTTATCGGATATCCGTTTTACCGGATATCCGTATCCGTCAAACATATTTTTATAATATTACTAATAATATTAGTATTAGTATTACTAATAAATAATATTTTAAAAAATCTTAATCATTTATTCCCAAAACAAAATAAACACATACTACACTCAAAACAAAAACACCCTAAAGTTATTGTTTTATTGGGTATATTATAAAATGTCATGTATTATTATTTAATTGGGTATATTATCATGAAGTTACACTAAAGTTACGATACACCTTATCACACAACATACACCGACTAAAGAACATATACTCCACTAAAAAAAACTAACTCCGTTTCATTTCTTCTTTGTACAAAACAAGAGAAAAGAAACTCTCATGTGCTTGTTCGTTAGTTTCCTTAATTATAAATAAATGTAAGAGAGAAATAGAAAAGAATGTAAGAGAGAAACATAATAGAATGTAAAAGAGAAACATAAAAGTAAAGAGATGGTTTTGATTGTAATGAGAACTGAAGTTAACAACATGTATATTATATACAAAATAAAAATGTATACTTATTAAAATAAAAATATCAGTATGTTTTGAAGACAAAAGGTCCATGACGTTATCATTCTCAATAAATTTGATTAATCTAAAAGGCGCATATATATTTCTACTGTCATGGAATGCGACTGTTATTTTTTTTTGGATGGCTTTAAGCTCATATGGTTGTAAAGTATGGATGACTTTAAGCCATATTATCATTATGGAATGATACTATAATTATGGAATCCATAATTGTTGATGTTAGGAGGCAGTAATTATGTTACATATTTATTTGGGTTGAATTGGATTTCATTAGATTGGATATTTTAATTGTTATTTTTGCGATGGCTAAATAATGTAAACGAATACGGATATTATCCGAATCCGAGGATACGGATATGGATAGTTGTTTTAACTATCCGGACGGATACGAATACGAATACGAATACGGATAGTACATTCAGATAGCGGATACGAATATGAAAAACATGATATTCGATCCGTATCCGTCCGTTTACCACCCCTACCTAAAACCCACTGAAAATTCCCCCAAAAGACCATCCAACAGCACATTTGACCTCCTTGCAACCTCGCCGGAGTTGGTTGACGGTCTCCGGCCATTGGCGGCATCAATCGAAGATCGCCTCTACGCCGCAACCTCAAATCCGCAATTGCGGCAGCAAAAAGGAACGTAGAAAAAACATGTTGCCTCGACTTAAACCTCCCCAAACAAACCCTAATCTGCAAACCAGGCATCCCAGCAACCTCGCTGGCACTTAGCAAGTCTTCCCACCCCCTCTACTTCTGAAGATTATTTGCCCCCCCCTCCCTTTTTCAAAAAATTTCATTTCGGCCCTATATTTCCTTAAATTGTCTTCATAGGCTCATCATTTTGACGACAATGTACCCCGTTTGGAGGTGGATTACCTATAAAACCTCGTCGATAATGGAGAAAATATCAAGATATGGGAGAATGATCAAGCTTCTCATTGCAACGAGGTTATAATATCCGTTATGGGTGGATTTCGATCGTTCGCTACGGTTAATACCGACAAAGAGTGGTTTAGGGGTGGTAAACGGACGGATACGGATCGAATATCATGTTTTTCATATTCGTATCCGCTATCTGAATGTACTATCCGTATTCGTATTCGTATTCGTATCCGTCCGGATAGTTAAAACAACTATCCATATCCGTATCCTCGGATTCGGATAATATCCGTATCCGTTTACATTATTTAGCCATCGCAAAAATAACAATTAAAATATCCAATCTAATGAAATCCAATTCAACCCAAATAAATATGTAACATAATTACTGCCTCCTAACATCAACAATTATGGATTCCATAATTATAGTATCATTCCATAATGATAATATGGCTTAAAGTCATCCATACTTTACAACCATATGAGCTTAAAGCCATCCAAAAAAAAATAACAGTCGCATTCCATGACAGTAGAAATATATATGCGCCTTTTAGATTAATCAAATTTATTGAGAATGATAACGCCATGGACCTTTTGTCTTCAAAACATACTGATATTTTTATTTTAATAAGTATACATTTTTATTTTGTATATAATATACATGTTGTTAACTTCAGTTCTCATTACAATCAAAACCATCTCTTTACTTTTATGTTTCTCTTTTACATTCTATTATGTTTCTCTCTTACATTCTTTTCTATTTCTCTCTTACATTTATTTATAATTAAGGAAACTAACGAACAACCACATGAGAGTTTCTTTTCTCTTGTTTTGTACAAAGAAGAAATGAAACGGAGTTAGTTTGTCTTAGTGGAGTATATGTTCTTTAGTCGGTGTATGTTGTGTGATAAGGTGTATCGTAACTTTAGTGTAACTTCATGATAATATACCCAATTAAATAATAATACATGACATTTTATAATATACCCAATAAAACAATAACTTTAGGGTGTTTTTGTTTTGAGTGTAGTATGTGTTTATTTTGTTTTGGGAATAAATGATTAAGATTTTTTTAAATATTATTTTATTAGTAATACTAATACTAATATTATTAGTAATATTTTAAACATATGTTTGACGGATACGGATATCCGGTAAAACGGATATCCGATAAAATGGATACTCCGCATCGGATACGGATTATCCGTGTCGGATACTAGTACTATCCGTATCCGTATCCGTTTTCTTGGATATTTTTAAAGAGTATCCATATTCGTATCCGTTTTCATATTTTCGGATAAATATCCGCAAATTCGGATTCGGATATCGGACGGATGCGGATTTTCGAATATCCGTTTACAGCCCTAGAGTGGTTGAATGCACTCGATTTCTCAGAGATGTAAAGGTGGAGCGTGAGAAGATCGAGCGTGACAATAAGATGAAGCTATCTGAGCATCGTGCTTTGGCCGAGGATGGTGCTTGCCAGGTGGCCTTGAGTGAGACCTCTGTGGTGGCCCCCTGCCCCCATTGAGCCTTTCGACTATCTCCCCTCCGTTTATGTTACTCCGATTGACTTTTTAAATTTACAATTATTGTGATGGGAATCCACATTTATTTTCCTTTTATATTCTTTCATTGTATTTTCTATTTTCTTTTTAGCCTTTAATTGGCCTCCAAGCATGTTTGGGACTAATTAGGCATTCTTTTATTTTTAGTAGGCCCTTTTAGTCATTTTAGCTAATTACTTGATTAGCAAGTAATTCAGCCCCTATAAACAGAATTGTTTCTCTCATTTGTAGGCACTTGTCCATTCTTGAATATAAGGAACTCTTTGTTTCTCTCTCTAGGAATCAAAGTGTCTTGATTTTTAGGTCATTGACGTGTAGTTCACGTCAAATTGGTATCAGAGCGGGTGAGGCTCCAAACATTGGTGTTCGTGTCTATCGGTGTGAGGTGAATATCAAAATCATGTCCTACATTTTTTTTCAATGGCCCCGAAGAAGGCAACTCGAATTCAAGAAGAGATTAACGAGGAGTTAAGGCAAAGCAATCAAGAATTGAAACAAAAAAATTCAAGAAGAGAAGAGGGCATGAAAGAACTAAGAGAACAAATGAAAACCCTAATCCAACTTCTTTCCAAATCTCAAAACCCTAACCCTTGCCCTAGCTCCCCAAATAGCCCCACCCTCACTTCCGCAACCATCTCCACGCAAGAATTTGTCCTACCCGACAATCCCATCACCCAAGACCACCACACAAGGGATGGCCCACCACCAGAAACACCCTGGCTGGCCGACACAAACCCAAAACCTGCCGCACCCTTTTCTCAAACTAACCAGCCTCCGATCAGCCCCACTAGCCTCCAACAACCACCGATTGAAACCACCAGCCTTTGTCCATCACCAACCAACCTTGTGGCCCATTCCGCTACCAAAAACCCCTCGCCCGCCACCCTCATACCTGGCCGGAATCAACATCAACCTACATATATCAAATCGGATTCCACATATGGTGGTCAAATAGGGCTGGAATTCATCTTCGATGGCCAGGATCCACCCACACCAAGCCGACGGCCATAAATCCCTAGGGTATCAACCCATTTTGCCCCAAACTCCTTCTATGCTAGCTCATGTATCTTCTGCCCTAGGTGGAACCTTCCCACATGTTCAAGAACTAGGGTTTGAGGCCAAGAAAATGGTTTTTGACCCGGGTGGAGACTCCTAGGGTTTGTTTGGAAAAAATAAGAGAGAAGATGAAGATTGATGCGAGAATTCAAGAATCTTCCTCAAAAAGTTTCGCAAATTGCTTTTGGGCCCCTCACGTTTTGCCTCTTCCGCACATTTTGAAACATTTTTTGCATTCAACTTCAATTTTTCAAGTTCAAGGACGAACTTTTTGAAGCCCGGGAGAGTGATGGAAATCCACATTTTATTTTCCTTTTATGTTCTTTCATTGTATTTTCTATTTTCTTTTAGTCCTTTTATTTTCTTTTTAGCCTTTAATTGGCCTCCAAGCATGTTTGGGACTAATTAGGCATTCTTTTATTTTTAGTAGGCCCTTTTAGTCATTTTAACTAATTACTTGATTAGCAAGTAATTCAGCCCCTATAAATAGGATTGTTTCTCTCATTTGTAGGCTCTTGTCCATTCTTGAATATAAGGAATTCTTTGTTTCTCTCCCTAGGAATCGAAGTGTCTTGATTTTTAGGTCATTGACGTGTAGTTCACGTCATATTGAGGACTACTTTGAGTATTTTATTGGGGATTTCTTTTATATATTCGACGAAGGTTGTCGGCTTACTCGGAATAGGTATCGAGAGGCTGAAGTGTTCGATCTCGACGACTTCTTTCCTATCTTCAAGGAAGACGAGGTTGGGTTCTCTATCAAAGATTTATTTAATATCTTTGTTGAGGGTGGTTGGGTGGCTCGCACTCATTTTCGCGATGCGAGCTCATATGAGATTGTTGATTTCTTCCCACTATTTAGGAATGATGATGATCTTGGCGGGATCAACTCTTGTGATGCCTATTTTTGAGATCAATGCAATGGAGCGAGAGGGTGGTCTTGACCATGGGTATGGATCCATTCTGGGAGGCACTGTCGGATATAGATTTTTAGGAGCTAGCATCGAAGAGGCACATTATGGGTGACATGGCCCTCGTTTGGCATTGGTGGCCCTCCTCGAGGAATTTTTGGTATTGATTTCCATTGTGGCAAGCTCATAGATGGAGTTCGTGTTCATCGACCATTGTTGGAATTTTTTATTACTCAGCCAAACTTTTTTGCTAGCCGATACGCCGAAAGTTTTCGTGAATGTCTCCTTTTCTCAGCTGGGGAAAATGGAGTCGTTCACATGATTCTGATGTTCACCTCATCTATTTCAGGCTAGTGAGCGAGTTTGTCTCGGTTGGGGAAAGTGACGTGTCCCGAATTTATTTGTATTTTTTGTCATTTTTTTATTTTCGGATTTTATTAGGTTAGTTCTCTGTTTCATGTACTATATTAGGTTAAAGGGTGACATTGCCTATATCTTTATTGTATCCTCTTTAGTCATTTTACATTAGGGTTATCTTGGCCTCTTGATGTAATCACTTTGATGCAAGGGGGTAGATTTCTTTTCTTATTTCTCAATGATGTAAAACCCTTAGTTTATAAAAGGTATTTTTTTCCCCTCTATTATTCCTTCATCTAGTAGGATTAATAAAGAGTAGTTTAAATATTTTAGGTTTAGCTTGATTAGCAAGCTAACCTCTTCTATAAGTAGGGCCCTTGGCCTCATATTGTAATCAGATTTTAGGAAGATTATAAAGAATGTTTAGAGAGAGTTTCCTCTTCATCTATTGTTATTGTTGTTGCATTCTTGTAAATTGCTTCAATTTTACATCAAACTTACTTTTAGATATGAATGAGAATTTGGGTCACTGGCCTCTAAACAAATGTTGTTATTGTAGTGGCGGTAAAAATCCTTC
This sequence comes from Sambucus nigra, assembly GCA_949130495.1. Taxonomy (NCBI): domain Eukaryota; kingdom Viridiplantae; phylum Streptophyta; class Magnoliopsida; order Dipsacales; family Adoxaceae; genus Sambucus; species Sambucus nigra. Next base: position 441,182,299 of record OX422207.1, read on the forward strand.
CGCTTACATTAAAATAAGTGTCTTTTGAGCCTAAGTCCCCAATGTAAAGATATTTTAAAGAAAACTCAACATTTGGCACTTTAAGAGCGGTTGCTGATATTTTATAAAAACTAATGCAAATACCACCAATTGGATCAAAGGAGCGAGAAAAGAACAGCAGAAACAATCTGAAATTTTTATTTAAAATCAAAGAGTGAATCTTCCCAATGGGGAATGAGTACATTTATATGCATTGGGAGAGCTTCTAAAATGTGTTAGCTATGTATGGTTTATCATGAATTTTCATGCATGACAACTCTAATGGTACCTTCTAGAAGCTTCTAACCTAACTATAATATCTTAAGGTATAATATTTAATCTCTCTCTCTTCCCCCCTCTCCCTCCCTCCCTCCTCTCTATCTATCTATATATCCATCTATCTATCTCACGCACATATTCTCACTCTCTCTTTCTCGCACTATTTCTCTCGTTCTCTTTTGCTCTCATTGGTTATTTCCATTATTTTTTTCCTCTTGATATTTTATCTAAATTCTCTATGGCATTATGGCTAGTAACTTAGTAATTTCATGTAAAATATGTCTAATGTCTGGTTTTTGTTTCCTTTGATTTTTTTTATATATGATGCTCTATAGCTTTCTAGTTTATGTTTAATTCAATTTTATAGACTTGAATGTCTTGGTAGTCATTTCGTTCACACAAAGTTATTGAATTAGTATTGTTTATGCATATAAAAATCTATTATATTAACTTTGCATCCCCGTACCAGTATAGTATCAGATACAATACCCGAATCCGTATCCATGACTCAAAGAACAAAAAAATTGGCATTGCTTGATGATAACCTTTTTGGATGGTATAGGAAATTATGCTCTTTTTCTTATATTTTAATTAAAATTTTGTCTCAACTAATTAATTATTCATTATTAGTAATTAAGTTTGATAACTATGATATAATATCTTCAAAAAATGTACAAAAATAAAAACAGGAAATAGAAAAACATAAAGACAATACGTCTTCTTAACCACTATTAATAATTGCCAATTGTTTATTCAACACTTTCCTGTGCATCGCATGGGTTACCACTAGTAGGTAAATAACCAAATATGTATGCAACGTTCATTTAATTAATTACATATTGTCATCCATAAGTGTACCACTATAGGTCAGTACAATATAACATGAGTGACTTACTTGAACATGCCCCGCCCCCTCCCATACACATGGGCGTGCACAAAGGGAGTGGGGGTTGTAACATTTATTACTTATTAAAATATATCGATGCACCACTAGGGGGGGAGGAATCGAACCATCAATCTCCTACATGAGGGTGAGAGCCCTGGCCGGCTCACGTAGACGTATTACATAAACTATTGTTAGCAGTCTTATACTTCTTTTGCTGAAGCAGAACATGAATGCTAACTCAACAAAGTAATCGGTGTGTGTATTATCAATGCAAGTAACAATTTTACCTTGCCGTCATATTCTTGCCTAAGTAACACTTCTGGAGCTATATATGCAGGAGTTCCCACTGTTGATTTCGGTTGTGAATGCAGCACAGATGACTGAAAAGCATCCGCAAACAAAAAAAAGTACATGAAACAATTAAACCTAGAGAGCTCAGATAAGATCAGTAATGATGATGTAATTAATAAAGCTCGTAATCTTTTGAAACAAGATATTGGGAACTAAAATCGCCACCAAACAACGAAAAACAGAGAGAGAGAGAGAGAGAGAGAGAGAGAGAGAGAGAGAGAGAGAGAGAGAGAGAGAGAGAGAGAGAGAGAGAGTTTTTACAGCTACAAGTGCAACAATTTGCCCATGCTGCGGATATTGTACCTTAGAGTATCCAAAATCACATATCTTCAAACGAGGAGCAGGGCTTCCATCCAACAACGTATTTTCCAGCTTCAAGTCCCGATGGCATACTTGCTTCAATAAATATAAAACAAAAAGGTCAAATTTATAATTTAGTTACCATTTGCAGATCAGGGGAAAAAGAGAGAGAATAAAGAAGTCCAAACATATAGATGATTTGGATACCATTGAATGACAATAACTGACTCCGGATATAAGTTGTTGAAAGAAGAAGCGAGCCTACATGGAAACCATAGTATGTGATCTATTAGAATATCCAAAAAAAGTGGAGGCATAAAAGATGTGGCATGTAAAATTAGTGAGATTTAAAAACCTCGTCCTCACGGAAACGCCCTGCATTGGAAATTCTATCGAAAAGCTCTCCTCCAGATGCATATTCCATCACAATCGCCAGATGAGTTGGTGTCAGTATGATCTAGTATAAATCAGAAGATTACTGATATAATAGGCCACATCCCCAATACATAAAATCAGGAAAGGTGAAAAGTGAGCAAACCTCTTTAAACCTAACGATGTTAGGGTGCCTCAGAGACCTGTGATTAATGATTTCCCTTTGAACATTTTCATCAATCTGCAACAAACAGTACCATATTCAGCAAGCAAGAAATGCTACTAAAAATTCCCAAAGCCTCATCATAAAATTTGCATTAGAAATTTATATGGGTTAAATCTGTGTGTGTGTGTGTCTCTGTGTGTGTGTGTGTGTGTGTGAGAGAGAGAGAGAGAGAGAGAGTTAAATACCAGGACTACTACAAATGGAATTCATGTTGTTGCTGAATTGATAACATGTCATCTGGAGTACAAACCCTGATTAATTTCCATGACTGGACCATGAAAAAATTGCCCGTCTACAAATATTTAAAGCTGACAACACCCTCCGTCTAGAGGTTTAACAAACTGTTCACAATACCCTGTAAGGCCCCACACTGCCACAGCTAAACAGACCAACCCACCGTACCAACAATTCTCAACAAACCCCTCTTCCCTACTCATTTCACCAAAGTTCTCCAAGTGAGTTTGCACTCTTGGTCTCTTACTGCACCAGGCGACATCAATCACCTAACCCACCCCCTCTGCCTCATTGTCCCATTAACAGCCCATTTTCGGAGCCTAATGGGCTTGCCACCTCCAAAAAATCAGGACCATAAATCCTCCCCCCCCCCCTCCCCCCCAAAAAAAAAAAAAAAAATGTCGGTTCCCAACTTCCACCCTTGAGCTAAAAGGCGTGATGCGTGATCGATGTGTGAAGGTCAAGCATCAAGTATTAGGAGGCGAAGCCTAGGCATGAAAAGGGGTTTTGCCTTTTTTTAATATTTTTTAATTATACCCAGGTTTCTTAAATAATAAAAGCAGAAATATAAGCCTAACTTACATAAAAAAAAAACATAATCATAAACATGCAATCAAAATTACGAATAAAATAAAACATACCTTGAAATTTGAAATTATATTCGTATATTTGGTAGAAGATTGATGGTCAGGGGGAGACGTTAGGGTTCTTGTTTTTTTTTTCCTTTTGTTTTGTCTGATCGAGGCTTTCTTGTGTGGAGGTGGGGGTGGGGGGGTGGGGGGGTAGTTTGTTATGTTAGGGTTAGATTAGTATAGTAGATAAGAAACAAAACAAAACTTTTGTATGTTTTTTACCCATAAATAAAAAAGCGCGCCTTATGCGTACATCACCCCGTTGACCGCCTTAAAAAAGCGTTGACCACGCCTTTTCCCACGCATACCCCTTATGCGTTGTGTTTCTAAAAAGCATCACGCATAGGCGCGCATAGGCGGGGCCTATGCGCGCCTTTTAGAACACTGCCCTTGAGGATAAGGCTATTTGAAGCAATGGGGCATGTTAGGCGTCATTTTTGCATGAAGCCTTGTATAGACAATCAGGACAAGTGGCTTTTATTCTGCAACAAGAATCCTTAGCAATTTTCATTGTAGTTAAGAGTTCACAGCTTAGACTTGGTCATTTCAACTAGCGTTGTTTTCCTTAATTGTTTTTTCCAATTTCCTTAATTTTGTTGACTTTGCCTGATGTGAAACGCAAGCGGAAATTATCCCAAATAAATAAATCTCTCCAATTTCTAAGAACTCAAAATATCATTAATGGCAAAAGTGATTACAAGGGGAGCCCACGGGCATTATTTATACTAATCCCACGACTTGAGGAACAAGTCTCCTAATCAACTAAGACTTGGGGAACAAGTCTCCTAATTAAAAATGAGTTTTTTTCTAAAAAAATTAACTAAAGATAATTACTAATAATAAAAGATAACTTGCTGAAATAAAAAATAAAAAGAGAAAAAAAGAAGAGTCCCCCCCGAAGGGGGAACTGTGCCGCGCATCATTGTCATTTGTTATAAATGAGAAGGAGGCTACTAATACGGCATAGCCAAATGAATCAGATGTCTGGAGAATTGTCAAGTGTGTAAAGGAGCCACCACTATACTTATTCCTTCCCTTCGTAGTATACTGGCAGGTTGCAAAAGAAAATGTGATCTCGATCAACTTCATAGCATGCAAGTATTTACTTGAACAACTTCCACCTAAAGGGAGCACTCTTTGCCTGAACCATGGAGGAAACCAGAACATCACCAGATTAAACCAAAGTATATGAAGATTTACAGAAAAAGAATAAGAAGATAGAGGTGAAGAAGTCCAGGTCTGGAAATGATGCACAAGGCACCTCATAGGCCCTCATGGATGTGATCAGCAAGCTGGGTGGATATTAGGATACCTCTTCAATTACGATTTATTTTATTTGTTAGTAACCATCTTGGATCTCTATGAGGCTGCCTCAGATCATTATATATGAATAAAGATAAAAAGCAGATTCTATTTGGGAACTGTTTTGAATAAACTAACAGTTGTTATTAAGGTTTTGAGCATAAGCGAAGGGGCTGCCCTTGTTATGTACCTGGTCTTGAAGACTTATCTGACCAGGCTCTTGCAAAGACCCTAGCTGGAAGGGGGTTCTTCTCATGATGGCCAGGGGATATTAGAACTCGGAAAATAGTGGTAGTTTCTTGGGAAGAGGTGTGCTCTCCTAAAGGACAAGGGAGTTTAGGGCTGAGATATGCTAAGAACTTTAATGAGGCAGCGTGGTATTACTAAGATCAGTTGGTGGAGCAAGCCTTCTCGATCAGTTACTATTGCAAGTAGTAGTGGCAAAATGGGCCCCAAAGAATAAACAACCCATATTAGCCCAGCCATTTAAATACGGGGCCCATTTTTAAAAGGTATGAGTCAAATATGAAGCTCATATTTAAAAGTTAGAGTCAAATATGTGGGGCATATTTGAAAGCTATAAATCAAATATGGAGTCCATTTTCAACAGCTACGAGTCAAATACAAAACCTATTTTTAAAAGTTAAAAGTAAACTATGTTTTTTTTAACATATATTTGGAATTGTAATACTTATTTAGGGCAAAAAAATGGGATGACCCAGCTCATATTTGGCCCGTTCATATTAGGCCCAATCCATATTTAACCCAACCCATATTTGGCCCGCCCACATTAGGCCCAACCCATAGTTTTGCCACTACTAATTTCAAGTCATCTTTATGGTTTGGTATGACGCCCTCTCCCCCTTTAATTACTCGAAGGGTGATTTGGTATTGGAACGAGTATAAACTCAGGTTTAATAACTGGCTTGGCACCTCTCTTGCTACAGAATTGGGCGAGATTCACTCTCAATTGCTGTCCCAATCCCAAAGTTGCAAAACATACCTTTGACCCCAAGTGGAATATATCCACCTGTTTTGCCTCTGCTTACCCCAACTTTTGCTTACCGCATCCGATACTCCTTTCCCTGTTAAAACTGGTTTGGGAAGATTCTCATTCTGGTACCTTGACTTTTTCTGATTTCTATAATCGTGTGCGGCATAGAAGTAAATGTAAAATTCATATAGAGGGACTTTGTGCCCAAATAAAATATCCAGAAAAGGCGAGACATAGCAGCTGGACAGTGCATGACTGCATAAAGCAATCATAGACTCTACACTTTGCAGAATTGCATCGGAGACGATAGTGCAAAGGATAGGGGGAGCTCTATAATGGAAAAGAAAAGCAGTGCCACAAAATCCAACTCGAAAGACCATAGATCCCTCAACCAACAAGAAATGAACATCTTATAGCTAATCGCCTTATCTCCTATAAAGGAGAATACAAAGTCCAAGGTAAGCACTCCTAGCTGGACAGGAGCCAGGCATTCTCAAAAGCCTAACCTTGTCCCAAACACTCATTGACCAAAATATGCACATTTGGTTGAAGACCTAACCAGATTATACAGAATCATTCAATCTTCAAGGCACAGCCGAGCAACAATATTCAGCCAATATATAGGTGTGTATATACACACTGATACATAAATTCCAAGTATTTTCAGTTATAAAAAAAAAAAAAAACGCAAAAAATTTAACCGTGCCTAAAATACTGAAAAATTAAAATAAAGAAATCTACAGGCCTAGTGAATTTGACAAATAAATAATCAATTTTGAAGAGGGTGGTGAGTGGCAAACCTTGTTTATGAAGAGAGACATAAATTAAACAAGTATGGAGTATTAATAAAAGATATGGAGAAATATGATTATCGACAGCGGAAATAGTTGTGTATTCATACAAAAACAATTGAAAAAAATGGAATTTTTGTATTTGTACATATGTATCAAAGATAGGAGGGAAGGAAGCATGAGTAGAATAGAATAGAATAGAAACCTTATCCCCTCTGTGGATGTACTTGACAGCGACGAGGTCTTTGGTGTGCTTATCTCTCATGAGCCTGGCAATGCCGAAATTGCCAGACCCGATATTTCTCACTAGATCATAACGATCGCTGTCGTGCATGATCGGCAGCTCTATATCCCCCCCGCCCCCCCGATCCATTTCCCCAAATTTAATGTTGGACTGACGAGGCCATCATACGACGCCGTCACTTGGAGGATTTGTTTAACCGCTTTCTACCTAAATCACCAAAAATACCCCAGCATCTCTCGCTCACGCTGCCTCCAAACTCTCAAACATGCCTACTCTACTTAACCTTCACTCAAAAGTTTTTAACGAAAAATATGTTTTTTCAACAATTACTTTATTTAATAACTACTTACTTACCTTTTACTTTAAAAACTCATATATAAATAAAATAGGGTCAATTATTGCTTAGTTCCCATATAAATGATCATTTTTAAAACAAAAAATAAGTATTTTCAATGTTATTCATATAATCCCTTCATATAATATTAGGGCAATTTACAATTAGGTCTCTTGGTAATAATTTTTAAACATTTAAGGACAATTTATAATTAGGTCCATTTGTTATGTCACTAGCGTGGACTTCTACAAGAAGGGAATTAGTGGACCTAAGTATTTAAAATTTGTCAAAATTCATTTAGTATTTAAAATTTGTTCGTGAGGGACCTAAGAGTATTTTCCCCTATAATATTATACATTTTGTCTTTCCGATTATTATCTCCGCATTTTTTAATATTTTATTTGCTCACTTCTATTCCTATATCATAGAAGTCCAATTAGGAACATTGGTTAGACTTCCCAAATTACAAAGTTGTTCAAATTAGCTAACTTCTTCTTCCGAAAATTGTAGAATTCTACATTCAAATGTCTTCAATCTCAAAGTTAGGCTAACATTTGGTACATACTTCTGATTCTTCATTATTCTTCATATAATTGTGATCTTTGTTGTTCTTCTTCATATTTGATAGTGTATATTGTTCTTTTATCATTCTGAATTCATAAATCAGTTCAGGTATGTATACATTTCTATGTTTTATTCCTCAATCACTTTTTATTTTTGATTTCGTACATGATTTGTGTGATTAGGTTTGGTTGTATGTATTTTGATGTTTATACCTCCTTACGTTTTTTATTCATTTGTATATATTCATTAATTTTGATTTCATTATGCATTTTCTTTTATTTCGTGATGAAGTTGAATTATATGAGAATTTAATTGATGTATGTTATTCGTATGTTGTTTAATATGATAGTAAGGTTTCTTTTGTATATTTTATGGTTGTTTTCAATGTGTTGGTGATTGTTTTATAAGTATATGTGGTTTTAATGCTTTGTTTTGCCCTTTGTTTATGTTTTTCTCTATTTTTTAGAGGATTATTGTGGTTTTTTAACAGTTTGTTAGTGTTGTTAATTCAGTAGTGTAAGATTTTATTTTTATGAGTTTTGATGGTTATATAACGTGTATTATTTATTTATTTTTTGCAGTTCATATAGCTATGAATAGTATTCATGTTTGTATGTATTCTTATGGTTGTATGTCTGCTGCTATAAGCGTTGAAACTACAAGTTCGTATTATTCTTTTATTGATGAAGTATGTTTAAAATTTAAGAGCAAAGAGAAACTATCAAGGTCTCATATCTATTGAAAAAAATTCGGGAGTTATTTTGGAATTCGATAAGGATTTTAGACTTATGTTGGTTTGTTGGAAGAAGTCAAATTGTGATTTTATTGAAATAAAGTCGAAGATTGTAATTATTTTTATAGTGGAGTTTTTGAGATTGAGGATGATTTAATTGATGTTGAGCAGTCACTAAGTATTAACTCATTTGATGTTATTAATGAATATTTGGTTTAATCAACATCTTCAAAATCAAAATTATTTTTGTCAGATTCTTAGGCAAATGGCATTATTGAAGTTGGACAGAAGTTTAAAGGCGATGTGAAAGAGTTTCGAATAGTTTTACGTAAGTATGCATTGGAGACTAGATTTAAGTTCAAGTATATAAAGAATGATAATTTTAGGGTGACGACTCGTCATATTCAAGATGAAGATGTTGTATGTAGTTGGCGTGTGCATTCATCCGTGAATGTTGTGAATGATTTTTTTGTATATTCGAACGTTGAATAATACGCACACTTGTAGAAGTCGTGTTCATAAGTCAAGAAGTGAAATGATATCATCTCAAATTGTTCTATCGGTGTTTTTTGGATGAAGTTCGTGAGAAGACCTTGATTAGGTCAATTGACATAATGAGTATCTTTAAGAGAAAATACGGGTTTGATATATCTTACCATTTAGCGTGGAAGGGAAAGTAACTTGCAAGTGTTAAGTTATATGGGCACGAGGAGAAATCTTATAAGCAATTAATGTCATATTGCAACCGATTAATTGAAACAAATCCAAATTCATTTTGTTTTATTGAGCGTGATGTTGTTGATTTTTTATTTAAGGGATTGTTCATAAGCTTTGAGGCATGTGTACTAGAATTTCAATATTGTATACCAATATTATTCTTGGACGGGACATATTTATATAGTAAATATAAAGGGATATTGTTGGCTACCACATCAAAAAATAGTGATCAAGGTATGTTATAGTATTAAATTACTTTTCTGCTAGTAATGACTTTATTTAGTTTGTACATTTTTTAGTAACTTTATCAGTGTGAAAATACACACACACACACACACACACACACATATATATATATAACATTACAAAAAATTAATAGCAAAAGCAAGTGGAACTAAACCTGCAAAAGCAAAAATAATAGCAATAGCAATAGCAATAGCAAAAATAATATCAATAACAAAAAATAATAGCATCAACAATAGCAAAAGCAAGTGGAACTAAACCTGCAAAAAGTTTAAAATAAAAAATAACATTATAAAAAATGAACAAAATAATATATATATATTCATTTTTTGTGATGTTATTTTTTGTTTTACTCTTTTTGCGGGTTTAGTTCCACTTGCTTTTGCTATTATTGATGCTGAAAATGAGAGCAATTGGACTTGGTTTATGAAATTTATTGGGGAGGTTTCAAATCCTATGGGGAGAGCGGTAAAATTTATATCGAATCGCAATCAAGGAATTTTGGATGTTGTTTCGAAATATTTCTCAAAATCTCCACATGCTTTTTGTCTTTGTCATGTTCAAAATAACATACAGGATAGGTTTCATGGATTCCGTTAAAATTTGAGAAAATAGTGAAAATATTTAACATGTGTGTATTTTCTACAACAATTGAGTCTTACCTAAAACATCGAAACGAATTGATAAATGAGGGAAGTGGTTTGATATGAGATTTCTTGCAAAATTATCCAAAGAAGAATTGGTGTTGTGCATTTTTTTAATAGACATTAATATGGGGAGATGTAATCAAATGTAGATGAGTTATTCAATTCCTGGATTAAAGGGGTTTACCAATAGCACAATTGGTTGAAACTATTCAAATTAAAATGATGAAGCAAATCTCTAAAAGATGTCAGGAGTCAAATAAATGGACAATGGTATTAGGTCCTGAGATGAACAAGAGATTGAATGAGTTACTAGCATTTTGTAAGAGATGGAATGTTATACGATCGAGTGAGTTTATTTTTCAAGTTCATAGCGAGAAAGCTAAGACTGAAAATTTGTTGGATTGTGCTTGTTCTTGTTTCAAAGGGCGATTAAGTGGATTTCCATGCTCATATGCCTTGGTTGTAATTTAGTCAAATGGTCAGGATATATTTCAATATGTTGAGGAGTATTTCACTGTTGACTATTTCAACAAAAGTTACTCATTTTCTATTGTTCCGGTGACAGATATACAAGAAGAGGAAGTTGTTAGCAATGATGTTATTTTACAAGCCCCAATAACAAAAGTTCCTCCGGGAAGACCAATAAAGCGTAAAATATCATCTCGAGGAGAATGCCGAAGGCCAATGAAGTGTAGTAGGTGTCAAATGGTTGGGAATCATAATAAAAAAAAACTTATAAAACAACCATATAATATAGTTGGCCACAGTTGAATGATATAATTTTTTGCTTACAATTGCTTTGCATTTGTCTTTTGGATATATAATTTGATATTTTATTTGATATATTAGTTTGTATTGGAGTTTTCATAAATGAGAAACAAAAGTAGTGTATTTTTCTACTGTTAATATTGTTGTGTTAGTAATCAAAATATATGATTTTAATTTATTTGTTAGCCTAACCAAAGAAGTGTGTTCACTTAAGCAATACTTGTAATAGTAGTTTGTAAGATTCTTGGTTTAATAGATAAGATTAAGAAGTCAATGATTCTATAATTGAAAAAAAATGGAATTACTGAGTTTATTTGTAGTTTAAATGTTAATATATTGTTTAAGTTCAATTTTCATAGTTAATAAGTTAACATATTCAGACATGGTATTTCAGAAATGATTTTAGTGACCTTGTTTGTGAAAAGAAATAAATCAGTTACTTTAAGAATGACATCATACACATCAATCTTCATTTTATTTTCCAACTTTATTTGACATTGTTAAATGTTTTATTAATTAAAAATATTTTTAATTTTAGATCAATTACCAAAAAGTCCTTTAAACACTTGTTAATACACATTTAGTCTAAGCGTTTTTATTTTATTTTAAAAAATCCCTCAAAGACCCATTTAACCAATATTCTCTTATTTTTTAAGGTCCACGCCAGCGGTAGTCCCAACCCACATCTTCCCGCCCCCACCCCCCAATACCGGAGCTCTGTCGTCCCTCACCGGAGCTCCTTATTGAATGGACTATTTGGTATATGAAACTTTAATTATGTATAAAACTGAGTTCATGTGTAGTTGAAAGTTTAATATATTGATCATGTGTAATATCCCGTATTTTTATGGCTTTTAAATTTAGGGATTTATTAAATTTAATTGAGATAAATTAATTTAATTTTAATCCGAAAAGTTGTTTTAAGAAAGTTGTTTTAAGTATTTACTAGCGTGACGAGAGTTAGTAATTATTGGAAATTTGTTGAATGTTACTGGATGAGTATAGTAATATATGAGGTTGATTTTATAAAAATTGTCACGTGTGAATAAAATGACAATGATGGAAATTTAGTCGGGACGCGCCTGTGTCGTGTCAGGACTAAATTATTATTATATAAAGTGAATAAATTATAAGTTGCCCGTATGGTCATTTCGAGTGCGCCAACGTGTCTGGAAGGGTCGAGATAGTCAAAATAATGTACCCGGGGGTTTAGTTTGGGTCTCGGGGTGTTTTTAGGCTTAATTAGTACCCCGGAAGGGCGTTTTAAACATTTCGTAATTATGGGTAATTAAACCCACGAATTTGCTAGGGTTATATCATATGGTAAGTGTTGTCTTTTAGGGTTTGCATAACCAAAAACTAATGACGGCCATTGGAGAGGAAGAGGAGAAGCTTTCCAAGGAGTTCTAGGCCAAGAACTCCTCCGGTTGCACCGCCAAATGGTAGATCGCGCAACGAGGATCTTAACCACACCAAATTCTTCCACAAATCAAAACTTTGAATTTCAGGCAAGTATCTATCTTGCTTTAATCAAGTTAATGCATTCTATTATATTAGTTTAGGGTGGATTAGAATTAGTGTTCTTGAAAGAAAACATTAATTGGAGACAAAAATTTCATGTTGTAGAGGTAAAGATTATATTCTGGAAATCCATTTCTCATGTAGAGGTTGAACCACGAATTTCCCATGGTGTTAGTGATAGAAAATCTGGAAAAAGAATGGAAGAAACTAAGTTAAAGAAAAATATTAGGGTTCTTGAGATTTATATAGATTTTACCCTCTTATTTGATTATAGTTGATGAAAACTCGCATGTTTTACGTAGGATCTTGTTTATATGGGTATACAAAACTTGTAGTATAATTGGTTGGGAGTTTGGGACTGAAACATGATGATTTGGATGAGTTTGGGGTAAGATTTCCGTAGCTGGGTTTTCTGCAGTTTCGTCATAACTGCTTGATCTATCGATCGAGCCCAGAGCATCGATCAATCGATTGATCAATCGATCGACCCCCTTTCATCGATCTATCGACCCCTCCTGGAAAAACTACATTTTTGCTCGTGTTAGCTAAATCCGATTTTATGCGTAGTAAATCTTGACTAGAGTTGCTAGAACATAATGAAATACAAAAAGGACCAGTAGGGTCAAGATAAACCCCGTTATGTAGGACTTTAATGTGAAAGGGAAATGAAGGGTAAATAGGGAGATATTCATACTTAGGAAATCATACGTGCGTTGATTAAATAATCGAAATGTCTAGGAAGTTGGATTAGAAGGCAAGTGAGGCCCTACTGAAATTGTACTTAGGTAAAGATAATACTTCGAGAGACGAGAAGTGAGTTTAGAATAACTTAATTACGAGAATAAAATGAACGAGTCCGTTATACGAGATAATCTAGTAAAATGTGTAATAACGGATAATTATAATTATGGGTCGTGAGCGCACCTAATTTAACAATGTGGATGTATGTATATATATATATATATGACTGTGTGATTGTGCATATATTACATCTGTATAAAAATCATACCGGAGCTACTTGCTATCACGGGGGTTTTCGCACCGGGATAGTCTTATCTCAATGGGACCTTTATGGGGGATATTGACTTGTACCATAGAACATAAGATTCTTAGGTACAGGCCATTTGATTGATAGTCAGACGGTCCTAAGAGACGTGTGGGTATGTGTTGACCTCTTAGTGACTTGGAACTATGCTTCGCTTCCGTTTGTATGTGTTTGTGTTAATGCAGTTCAAGAGTGATTCCGAACTAGCATTTCCCTAAATATGTGTGATACAGGGACTTGATAGCAGAGTATGCCAGCACCATAGATTTTATGTGGGGTGTCGTTAGTATATATATATATTATATGAGTGATTGGTATATATATACTTATTTATGGAAACTTTGCACCATAGATTTTATGTGGGGTGCCATTTGTATATATATTATATGTGTAACTAATATATATACGTATATCTATATGGGAACTTCATACTGTGGGTATAAGTAGTTAAGGAATGAATAAATGATTCACTTCACTATAAGTATTCGAAAACGTTATAACAATACGGAATTTTTGTAAATAACGTAAGAAATCTTGAAGAGACAGATTTTCTAAAGTGAATATCCTAACCTTAATTTCACGTGTTAAGACTTATGGAGAATAAGTTAGAGAGATGTATGAGATTCATTAGTACGGTAGACGTGCACACTAGATGAGAGGTGAGAATTCTCAATAGAGTGTCGCATACTAATATGATGGTTGCATTAGCTGGTAAGCATTTTAAATACTTGCTAAACTATTTTAAAACTGTTTTACAATCGGGCTCTGACCCGTTTGTTGTTATCTCTTCTCTCTTGTGTATATATATATATATATATATGTATTACAGGTGCCCAGCCACAGGGGCGTCATGCTTAGGATTCTTTGGATGGAACGTGCTGTAGCTTTTGTGAAAGTTGCAGGCCATTGCTTAGACGACTTCATTGTTGACTCCACTTCTAGTTCAATTTTATCCAGTGGGGCATGTGTCGCCCTTTTCCATTATTCAGTTGGTTTTGTCAGAGATTGTAATTCTTTTATTTTCAGTATCTTTACTTCGGAATTTATTATTGTCAGGATGTTTTCCTTTAGGCCTCGTTTGATACGTCGTATAAGGGGAGTCGGATTGGATAAGATAAGAATGGACCGTATAAGGCTTATTCCAATACTGTGTTTGGAACAGTTCTGAATAAAAAGACGGGATGGGATATAATAATATAGTCATGTGTTTGAAATGCTCCGGATAGGATTAATTTATCTCTAGTTTTCCAAAAATACCCTTCTTTTGTATTTAATAATAAAAAATACAAAAATATATTTTTATCACATATTTTAACTCAATAACATAATATTTAATTCCACGTGGGATGTTTTTTTCTGTTCAAAACAAATCAGTTGCAGAAAATTGCTTGAAGTCACAACTGAATAACATCAATTTTACCCAAAATAGTCGCCGGAGACATACAAAAATAAATAAATTAAATTTTACACAGCTTTCAACTTGTCTATCACATAGGTTAATAATACATTAAAAAAAATATGTGTAACAAAATATTAGCGGTGAATTAACAACACATAACTTTCAACTTATCTAGTAGGTGAGTAACATAATATTTGCATCGATTTAAACCAAAATAGTAGTTCATGATAAAGCAACAAATAGAAAAAAAAATGAGGAGGTTACTTATCGTGATGAAAAATATGAATGGAGAGTTATGTGAATCAAAGGAACCGACGGCTGCTATCTAATACTTGAGTTAGTGCAAGCTGCGTGAGTTTTTTATAACTTAATAAGGGTAGATTAGTAATTTTTAATCAAATTTTGACACCATATAATTTTATACGACCTTAGAGGTGGGATTTTTTTATTCCACTCCTTGTGGGATAAGGAGCTCACTTTGGATAACTTATTCCCTCTCATATCCCATCTTAAATTACACCAAATATTGGATAGGATAATTAACCTCTTATACAGCGCATCAAACGAGGCGTTAGTGTTTTACAGTTGGGATTTGTTATTGAGGGTTAAACTCTTGAATGTTCATTTGTAATCTCATACTTAATGTGTGACCCTTAAAAAGTTAATGGTCAAAGGTTTTATAATTGGATTTAATAAAATGGAAATAAGGTTTTAAATGGTTTTGACACTTAGCTTAATTAATTAGGGTGTTTAAATTTGAAAATTTTAATTTGCGACAGTGATGCTAAGAATGAACCAACTGTTCACCTTGATTTTAATTTAATAAATGATTGATCGCCCGGTATTTAATTAGGCGAGGTGTCACATCATGTTCTGATTTTATAGTAAGTAAGAAAATATATTAAGACATGGTAATTCAACAGTGATTTTAGTGACCTTATTTGTGAAAAAGAACAAGTCAGTTACTTTAAGAATGACTTTATACACAACAATCTTCGTTTTATTTTCCAACTTTATAATTAATTTTTTTTGAAATTACTGAGTTTATTTGTAGTTCAAATGTTAATATATTGTTTAAGTTCAAGTTTTATAGTTAATAAGTTAACATATTTAAACATGGTATTTCAAAAGTTATTTTAGTGATCTTATTTGTGAAAAGGAATAAATCGGGTATTTTAAGAATGACATCGTACACATTAATCTGCATTTTATTTTCCAACTTTATTTGACATTGTTGAATGTTTTATCAATTAAAAATATTTTTAATTTTGGATCAATTACCAAAAAGTCTTTCAAACATTTGTTAATACACATTTAGTCTAAGTGTTTTTATTTTATTTCAAAAAGTCCCAAAAATCCCATATAACCAATATTTTCTTATTTTTTAAGGTCCGCACTAGCGGCACTCCCACCTCACGTCTCCCCGCCCACATACCCCCAATGCCGGAGCTTTGTTGACCCTTATCGGAGCTCCTTGTTTAAGAGACTATTTGGTATATGACACTTTAATTATGTATAAAAATGATTTTATGTGTAGTTAAAAGTTTTATATATTATTTATATTCTAATTTTATAGTAAGTAATTAAATATATTAAGACATCGTAATTCAGTAGTGGTTTTAGTGACCTTATTTGTGAAAAGGAATAAGTCAGTTACTTTAAGAATGACTTTATACACAACAATCTTCGTTTTATTTTGCAATTTTATAATTAAAATAATTTGGAATTACTGAGTTTATGTGTAATTTAAAGGTTAATATATTATTTAAGTTCAGGTTTTATAGCTAATAAGTTAACATATTCAGACATGGTAATTCATAATTGATTTTAGTGACCTTATTTATGAAAAGGAATAAATCAATTACTTAAATAATGATATCATACACATCAATCTTCGTTTTATTTTCCAACTTTATTCTTTTTTACAATTAATAGTTAAGTGCCAGTGTCTTTACAATTGAAAAAATTAGTCACTTTAACCATGTAACAAGACATCGAGGGCCGGCTCAAGGAAACTGGGGGCCTTAGGCGAGGAATTAATATGAGGCCTTATGTATAATTTTTTTTAATAAAATTATTAACTAAAATTTATTTTTCTTGCTTTTTGATAAGCAAAATCACAAATTATATTTTTGTATTCAAGATTCGCTACAATATTTTTATAAGGTGCGGAGTTACAATAAAGTAGTTAAAAAAATTTAGAAATTGAGAAAAGTAGAAAATAATACAAAATATAATGATCATTGTAATTAAACAAACAAAACTTGTGGAGAGAAGTCTTAAGAGTTGGAGTTATTAAATATTATTTGTGCAGCGGAGCAGTTTTATTTAGTGGGAACAAACTTTTTTTGTCGGAGTCGTGAAGAATTAATAAATGGAGAGGGAAAGGAGAGAAGAGGGAGAACATGAAATTATGTTAGTTATTTTAATTAATTAGAGAGAGAGAGAGAGAGAGAGAGAGAGAGACGTAAAGAATGTAGTGGGTGGGTTGAGAAGTGGGAGAGTTTAGATAAAAAGTTGAAAAAAATTATTGTGCTTGCCTAAAAAATAGGAACTAATTAGTACATTTCATTTATTAAGTATATACAAAAGTGTATATATACACACACACACTATATATACATGTGTATTTAATAGGGGCCCTCCACATTTTGAGGCCCTAGGGAGTCGCCTCATTTGCCTAGGGGTGGATCCAGCACTGAAGACATCAATTGTGGTGTCTTATTAATGACTTTAGGTGGGAAATGAAAAAAATCAGTTACTTTATAACTGATAACATACTACATTTTTATTTTAAAAAAATCAATTACTTTACAACTGAAAACATACAACACCATGTTCATTTTAGTATCCAACTTTGTTTTACTTTGTTCAGTGATTATCATTAAGCAACTTTTCTATCAACTAGCAAAATTAAATTCATATAAAATGAAACAAACATTCATTTATCACAATGTCAATATTATGTATATGTATAACAAACATTAGCTCAACTGTCAAGTAAAATACATGATAAAAATTGAAAACAAAGTATTTGATTACAGAACTTCAACAACTAAATACGATGTTTCAAACAATGTCTTTTATAGCTATCTAATTCCCTAATTTGAGTCACTTTTGTGCTTTTTTGTGCCAGCAAAATTTAGTGACTTGATAAGCACGCATTTCGTCCATCACATTTTCTGCAAATATTTTTTCAAGTGCCTTCCCATACGCAATTTTCTTTATATAGTATGACATTGCCATACCACAATCATTCACGTTTATTAAAAGAAATCAAGTTTAGTAAAAGAATTTTGATATAAAATAAGTTTTGTAATTCAAAGTAAAATAACTTACGTATCTTCTTTTTGCTGAGGGCGGATGATAGAAAATTGGAGTTGACTTTGTGTATACGATTTTATCCAGATCTTAGCCGCATCTAAATATATTTGCATTTCACTTAAAGAGGTTGCAGAAGACCTTATTTTTTTGGTTGGTTGTACCAAAGTAATGCTTGGATTCTTGCTCAATTCATTCCTCGTCTCTTCAACATATTGCTCAATATGTTTTATCTGATAAAAATCATTTGAAATAAATTAGCATTATATAAGAATGAATTTGAGAAAGTATTTATATCATTTTTTACCATTAGCACAACCTCGCTGGAGTATTTTTCTTTATTTTTTGGGCCTCGATAACTTGTTGAATCATAATACAACCATGTACTTGCAAGGTTATCAATAATAGTAGAGTAAAATAACCAGGCTTTTCATGGAACATAGGGAAGAATATAAACCGTACACTTCCAATGTACATTAATATATTCTTGAATATCTGCTTGTTCGCAACCATAATCTTTCTTTTCTGGACATAGTATATTAGAAAAATATAACATAAGTGAATTTCATCGTTTATAGGTGAAGTAGAACTTATTTTATGAGTTATTTTCATCAACACATATGATTAGTGACTATAACAATAACATTATGAAAAATAAGTTACTTCAGCTGTAAAAATTTAAATTTAAGAATAATGTTACATTGTGTTATTTATTCTATTTATGAATTCATATATAATTACATATGGTATATAAGCTTACCAGAGAGTAAGTTGTTATGACTAAGGATTCGTGCTCGACATTATTGTGACAATCCGGATATAATTATTATAAATTCTATTTGAATTATGCTTAATATACTTGATATGGATAATGTGTTATTAATATATATATTGTAATACCCCGTATTTTTACGCATAACTATTTTTATGGAATATTTTATGGATAATGGGAAATGGGGATTAATTAAATTAAAGGGAGAAAAAAATTAAATTTAAATTAATCCGATTTTATGATAATAATCACTAACGGGATGAGAGTTAGTAATTATTGAAATAATAGTATGGCCGGGAATGAGATACACGACAGTTATGTTATAAATATTTCGGACGCCTATGAGTCGCGTTAAGTGTATATATTTGGGGGTTAAAAGATAATTTATTTTTGTATAACTAGGACGACTATTTTGAGTGCGCAGAGTGTCCGGAAGGGTTGAAATAGCTAGAAAACACTATTCGGGTATGTTATTTGGAGTCCGGGACTTTTTAACCCAAAATGGCACCTCAGAGGGGTATTTTGGTCGTTAAAAATTTAAAGGTAATTAAATGGACGAAAATTGGGTAAATTAAAAAGGCATTAAGAGTTAGTGGCTGTCAGTTTCAACCTACGTGAGAAGAGAGGGAAAGAGAGAGAGAACCAAGGAAGAAGAATGAGACTTCATTGGAGCCTTAACCAAGAATTCAACTGTTCATAGCAAAAAGTACACCAACGCATAGATCATGCCAGGAGGATCGTTCTTATACCAATTTCAACCCGCAAATCAAAAGTTCATTTTAAGGCAAGTGATTATCTTGCTCTTCTCTTAGCAATTATTACTCATGTTAACATCTATTGAGGTTTTAGAATAACGAATAATAATTTGGGTTTTCCTATGATGAAATCGTGTAGAATATTTAGAAAATCTGATGGGGGTTTACATGTAGAGGATTATTCCCTTAGTAGAATTGTGAAAGTTGATGAACTAGATGTAAATCATGAATTAAAATGGAGTCTTTATGAACAAATAAATTATGGGTTCATGTTAATAGGGTTTGTGGTAAAAGTTGGAAATTTATTGAGATTACATGATGATTAGAAGGATTTGACCTCCAAAATTATGTTATTATATGTTCTAAGATGACTTAGGATAGTGGGAAACATTGTATTTGGGTAGGAGTGAATTTAGGTTGAGTTTTGAGTGGTAAAAATTGGGAAAAATCGAAGTTGAGCGACGAACTGGGCAACTTCGAAAATTTCGTTAGAAGTTCAGCCCAGGTCGTTCGAATGATCTCGCTCGAACGAGACTTCTAACGAGATTCCAGTAGCCCTTCTAACGAGATTGGTGGTTCTTCCGAAGCCCTTCGTTTGAACGACCCTCGTTCGAACGACCTCATTCGAACGAGATTTCTGGGACTTCTAACGAGATTCTAGAATGGTCCTTTTTAAGCCGATTTTGTTTCGAACTTCCCGTATGCTTCTTTTAATGAGTGATAAACTAGAATGATCGTCGAGTGACTTATATTGATAATTAATAGTTAGATGAAAATATGTCGACCCTCGGAAGGTATAAAATTCATAAAATTAAGGAGGTGCGAAAATACAAGGTAGGGTATACACGAATAAGGTACGGGTTATAATAAGAGTTAAAATACGTACTGTAAACACTAGGCTGTGGGAAAGCTAATGAATTAATATAAGCGGTTTGCATGCTTATTGTTCAAAATATTATGTGTATAACATACCTAGCTACTGGCTATCGAACGAAGGTTAATGCGTTGTGGACAACCGAATCTTGTGTGCCTTCGGGGGATTTGGAGTTGTACCACTAGAGCATGGAACCTAGGTACGGACTATCCGTGAGAATGATAGTGATGACGATCATATGTGTGCGTAGGTATGTGCGTAGCCCATCGGCTTGGGACTATGTTCGCCTCCAATATGTGTTTATGTTTCTATTGGTTCTCGAGAGATTGAACTTGTTGTCCTCTATGCGTGAGCTTTGCAAATGGACTAGATAGCCGAGTATGCGTAATACTAATGGGTTTTGAACCAAGGGCGTAATATTGCTATACTTATATAATTTGATAGGTATACATAAAGCGAATAAGGTGTGTATACCGAAAATCATGTTTGTTGCCATTTGTTGTTGTCAATATTGTTAATTGTACACTTATGGTATTATCAGTTAGGCATTTAGAATAAGAGAATGACCTAAAGAAATCCTAATTTTATATTGAAATTATAAGTACGTAGGTTTTTACGTTATTTAGGGAGACTTTCAAACTTCATATTATACACTTAGTAGTCAGTCAGGGTATCATGACTAGTACGGGTAGTTAGACTCGTTAGACGTGCACACTAGATTGAGGGGTGAGTATCTCAAGTGAGTATGCTAAGTTAACTTGATTAATAATTGTGCTAATTGAATCAATTTAAGCACTTGCTATTTTAAACTGTGTTCAACTCGGGCTCTGACCCGTTTTTCTATCTATCTTTCTACTGTTCCATTATTTTAGGTGCCCAACCGCAGGGACACCAACCTTAGGAGACTCTATTTAGTTGTCGTGCTGTAGCTGCTGTGGAAGCTGCATGATTATCGCTAGTAGACGATTCACTTTATCCTTCCTTTTTCAGTTATTCACCTTGCTTAGACATGTCGTCCCTACTCATGCTTACTTTCAGAGATTTAGTCATTTTAAACTCTCTTTTGGATTTGGTTTCTTCCATTTGATTTATTGTATGGGATTGTATTTGGAGATGTTTACTCCAACCATTTATTTTACTTCAGTCGGATTGTACTTATGTTATTGTGATGCATGGTGTTTTTGATATTCTTTTGGTAATAGTTATGACAAGATAAAATTTCGACATCAACCTTTTTAAAATACTAGGTGGTTAGTTTTATTAAATTTAAAAATTGAGTTCTCGACAGTGATGCATTATCTGAACCAACTTGATATTCTGAAATTGATTAATTAAGGACTGATCACCCGATAATTAATTAGGCGGGGTGTCACATGTGGTATCAGAGCCAGGTTCTAGTGTCCTTAGTATTTGTACGGCTTATTATATTTCCGCGTAGCGTCCTTTGATATAGATTCCTATATTTTAGGATTGTTGTACTCTTATTACGTTTTACGTTCTTCTGTTAATTTGCGAATATAACTGTAGACTTATGAAAATTTTCTCTCTTTTCAGATGCCTCCTAAATGTGCACAGAGAGTTCCCAGGGAAGCCTAGCCAGAGGCTCAGCCTGCACCTGCTCAGGGTATGATGAATGTCGCTGAAGTGGCAGCCATTGTGGCTCTGGTGGTCAACGTTGCTTTGTCCGTAGCACAACAGGTACCACCTCAGGCACTGGTTGTGGCTCCAGTTCAGGCCCAGGTTTTCCCGTCTGCTTGGGAGCGTGTTAGGGATGCCTTCCAGAAGGCACATCCTTCGGAGTTTTTAGGGAGCTCCGATGTAGTCGTAGCAAGCCAATGGAAAAAGGACATCCAAAGGCATTTAAGGATGCACGAGTGCACGAAAGTACAGAGTTAGATTTTGGCCACATTCAAATTAGTGGGGGCATCACTGCAGTGGTGGGAGTCCATCACCACCGTTGAGGAGAGAGACACACTCAGTATTCGAGACTTTTGGGTGCGGTTCGACCACAAGTATTTTCCTTCAGCTGTCCAGATAGAGATGAGTTGAAAGTTAGAAATCTGAAGCAGGAGGGAAGGACCTTGGCAGAATACGAGGCAGAGTTTACTAATCTTCTTAACATTGTGCCGAGTGAGATTTCGACCGAAGAGAAGAATATTTAGCGCTTCATGGATGGGTTGGCATGGAGGATCCACCAACATTTAATAGGCAATCTCTCCTTGACCACCTATTCAGATGTGGTTAACGCAACACTACTCCACTGCCAGGACCACCGCTTCCACTTGTACGAGGTTAAGAAGATGGGAGAGCCCAGCCAGCAGGGCAGGACAAGAGAAAATGGTGCCGGTGGGGCACAGACAATTCAGGGCCAGCATAGGCACAGTGATTAGGGTTCCCAACAAGGGGATCCTAAGAGGTTCAGGTCAGGAGGATTTAGACATGGGCAGGGAGGCTTTTGACATGGCCATCAGGGCCAACACGGCCATCAGGGCCAGTAGGGCCATCAGCAGTTTCAGCACGGCCAAAATGGCTAAGGGAGGGGTGGTAACGACCATCGGGGTTGGGGACCACAGCAGGGACAGAGGGGAGGACCTTTCCTAAAGAGATGTTTCCGTGTGGCAACACTGGACACAAATGCCAGGACTGCCCTCAGAAGGGTAGGGTCCAGCAGCAACAACAGGGTGTCCATTAGGAACCCCAAAGACCGTTATTTCCCGTAGCCCTCCTAGCACCTCCACAGATGGAAGCATTGCCACCCATCCCAGCAGCCTCAGTTCAGCAAGGGCAGCTTCAGTATGGACGAGTTTACAATCTGCACCAGGCTGCAGTCCCGCAGGACCCACCAGCGATTGAGGGTATGTTTTATATCCAGGGGACTTTGAGGCGCATTTTATTTGGCATGGGAGCCACACACTGCTTTATTGCCACGGGGTTTGCACGTACTATGGGATTATTTGATACAGCAGAGGGTACGACCACTTGTGTGGATTCGTCGTTGAGTAGGGGTTCCATTATTTCTTTCATTTGTCGAGGGGTAAGCATAGATATTGGGAGGTTTATCTTACCCGCTGACATGCTCGTATTAGACATGTCCGAGTACGATGCGATTGTGGGTATGGATTGGCTTGTCCGGTATAGGGCCATGATTTACTGTTATAGTAAGAGTATGGTTTTTTCCATACCTGGGCAGGAGATGTTCTTAGTGGCGATGCCTCTCTCTTAGGGAGGATCGTCCACTCATTTATACTATATAGAGGAAGAGACCTCTACGGAGGTTGTGGTACCGCTTGATTCGATTCCTATAGTTCGAGAGTTTACAGATGTATTTCAGGAGATTTCGGGGTTACCACCGAGTAGAGAGATAGACTTCGTCATTGATTTAGTGCCAGATACTAGACCGATAGCTCGCGCACCTTACCGTATGGCTCCAACAGAGATGAGGGAGTTACGTGACCAGATTGAGCAGTTGTTGGGGCAGGGGTTTATTCGTAGGAGTACTTCGTCGTGGGGTATTCTTGTATTATTTGTTAAGAAGAGGGATGGATCGTTACGGTTATGTGTTGATTACTGGGAATTGAATAAAGTCACGATACGAAACAAATATTTATTGCCTCGAATCGATGACTTATTTGACCAGTTGAGAGGAGCGGCTTTCTTTTGAAAGATTGATTTGAGATCGGGGTACCATCAGCTACATATCAGGGAACATGACGTGTTGAAGACTGCTTTCCTCACGAGATATGGTTCCTATGAATTCAGGGTTATGCCCTTTGGGCTAACCAATGCCCCAACCGTGTTCATGGACTTGATGAACAGAGTGTTCAGAGAATTCTTGGACCAGTTCGTCATCGTATTCATAGATGACATTCTGGTTTACTCACAGACCGAGGAGGACCATGCTGAGCACTTGAGGTAGGTTTTGCAGACACTGCATCAACATCAGTTTTACGTAAAATACGAGAAATATGGGTTTTGTCTAAAGGAGGTACAATTTTTGAGGCATATCATCTCTGATAGAGGAATATCCGTGGATCCGAGGAAGGTGTCAGCGGTGAGGGAGTGGGGGTAGCCCACGACACCGACTGAGATACACAGTTTCTTGGGTTTAGCTAGATACTATAAGAGGTTCAGTCGAGGGTTTTCAAAGATAGCGGGTCCGTTGACGGACTTGACTCGCAAAGGGGTGCCATTTATTTGGAGTGATGCCTGTTAATGGAGTGACGCCTGTCAGCTAGCCTTCGATGAGTTGAAAGATAAGTTAACCTCAGCACCAGTGTTAGCATTACCTAGGCCAGGAGCAGAGTATCTAGTCTACACTGATGCATCCTTATTAGGAGTTGGAGGTGTACTTCAGCAGGAAGATCAGGCTATATCTTATGCCTCCCGTAATCTTAAGCCTCACGAGAGGAATTACCCCACCCACAACTTGGAGTTAGCAGCGGTCGTGTTCGCACTTCGGATTTGGAGACACTACCTCCTAAGGGAGAAATTTCGCTTATTCACGGACCATAAATCACTACAGTACCTCTTCACACAAAAGTAATTAAATATGCGTCAACGTCGATGGCTTGAGTTCGTGAAGGATTATCAATTTGATATCCAATACTACTCGGGGAAGGCTAACGTGGTAGCAGACGCATTGAGCTATAGGCCAGTTGGTGAGGTGGCCGAGGTGTGGAAAGCGAAATAGAAGGAGTTAGGGAACCAGAATGCGGTGGCTCGATCGTTTATGTCTGCAATGATGATTACGCCCCAGATTATTACGGGAGTAGTACAGGCTCAGGCAGATGATCCGTTCTGCCAAAGTCAAATAGTAAAGCTTTTAGCCGAGGGGATTGAGTCTTACACCGTGGGTGCAGACGGGGGACTACGTTTCAATGGGAGATTGGTTGTCCCCGAGGGTAAAGATCTGCAACACAAGGTGATGATAGAGTCACACGGTTCCCGATTTGCAGTGCATCCCGGCGGGGATAAGATGTACCATGACATGCGTAGACAGTACTGGTGGAGAGGAATGAAGAAGGATATTGTCGAGTTCATCTCGAAATGTGCAGTTGTCAGCTAGTAAAGGTGGACCATCAGAGATCGGCGGGACCTCTACAGCCATTAGAGGTTCCTATGTGGAAATAGGAGAGCATTTCCATGGATTTCATCACGGGATTACCTACATCACAGAGAGGCCACGATTCGATATGGGTGATAGTGGATCAGTTGACCAAGGTAGCCCACTTTCTTCCAGCCAAGACAGACTACACTGCGAGACAGTACGCCCAGTTATTCATAGCAGAGATAGTTAGACTCCACAGAGTGCCTCTCAATATCGTGTCTGATAAAGACAAGGTATTTGTTTCTCGATTTTGGGAGTGCTTTCGGGAGGTGTTGGGTACGGAGTTACGGTTGAGCACAGCCTGTCACCCGCAGATGGATGGTCAGACAGAGAGAACGAACCAAATATTGGAGGATATATTACGGATGTGCATCATTAATTTTGGCGGAAGTTGGGAGCAGTACCTTCCATTAGTGAGTTTGCCTACAATAACTCCTACCAGTTTACTATCGGTATGGCTCCATTCGAAGCCCTATACGACAGACCTTGTCGCTCCCCAGCATGTTGGCTAGAGGTTGGGGATAATAAGTTACTGGGCCCGAAGATAATTCAGGATACTTGGACAAAGATAGAGTTGATACGAAGTCGTATTCGAGTTGCTCAGGATCGACAGAAGAGTTATGCGGATACAAAATGTTATTTTTCAGAGTTTAACATTGGGGATCAGGTATTACTTCGGGTGTCTCCTATGAAGGGAGTTTTGGCTTTGGGAATAAGGGAAAGTTGGCGCCTAGGCATGTAGGACCATTTCCCATCATCGAGAGGATTGGGCCAGTTGCGTATAGACTTAGATTACCGAAGTACTTGCATAGAGTTCATGACGTGTTTCATATCTTTTTGCTGGGAAGATTTCTTCGAGATGATTTGGCCCATACTCATATTGCATTGGAGGAGATAGACTTACAGCCCGATAGCTCATACGAGGAAGGACAGGTTGCTATCCTAGATCGTAGTGAGAGGAAGTTGAGGTCGAAAGTGGTACCACTAGTACGTGTTCAGTGGCGGCACCATAATGTTGAGGAATCAACTTGGGAGCGCGAGGAGGACATGCATGAACGTTATCTAGAGTTATTCTTTCCAGGTATATATATTCTTTTCCAAATTTCGGGACGAAATTCTGTTATTTGGGGGGAAGTATGTAATACCCCGTATTTTTACGCATAACTATTTTTATGGAATATTTTTATGGATAATGGGGATTAATTAAATTAAAGGGAGAAAAAATATAAATTGAAATTAATCCGATTTTGTGATAATAATCACTAACGGAATGAGAGTTAATAATTATTGAAATAATAGTATGGCCGAAAATGAGATACACGGCAGTTATGTTATAAATATTTGGGACGCGTATGAGTCGCGTTAAGTGTATATATTTGAGGGGTTAAAAGATAATTTATTTTTGTATAACTCGGATGACTATTTTGAGTGCGCCAGAGTGTCCGGAATGGTCGAAATAGTCAGAAAATACTATTTGGGTATGTTATTTGGAGTTCGGACTTTTTAACCAAAAACGGCACCCTGGAGGGGTATTTTGGTCATTAGAAATTTGAAGGTAATTAAATGGACGAAAATTGGGTAAATTAAAAAGGCATTAAGGGTTAGTGGCTGCCAGTTTCAACCTACGTGAGAAGAGAGGGAAAGAGAGAGAGAACCAAGGAAGAAGAAGGAGACTCCATTGGAGCCTTAGCCAAGAATTCAACTATTCACAGCAAAAAGTACACCAACGCGTAGATCGTGCCAGGAGGATCGTTCCTATACCAATTTCAACCCGCAAATCAAAAGTTCAATTTAAGGCAAGTGATTATCTTTCTCTTCTCTTAGCAATTATTACTCATGTTAACATATATTGAGGTTTTAGAATAACGAATACCAATTTGGGTTTTCCTATGATGAAATCGTGTAGAATATTTAGAAAATCTGATGGGGGTTTGCATATAGAGGATTATTCCCTTAGTAGAATTGTGAAAGTTGATGAACTAGATGTAAATCATGAATTAAAATGGAGTCTTTATGAACAAATAAATTCTGGGTTCATATTAATAGGGTTTGTGGTAAAAGTTGGAAATTTATTGAGATTACATGATGATTAGAAGGATTTGACCTCCAAAATTATGTTATTATATGTTCTAAGATGACTTAGGATAGTGGGAAACATTGTATTTGGGTAGGAATGAATTTAGGTTGAGTTTTGAGTGGTAAAAATTGGGAAAAAACGAAGTTGAGAGACGAACTGGGCAACTTCGAAAATTTCGTTAGAAGTTCAGCCCAGGTCGTTCGAATGACCTCGCTCGAATGAGACTTCTAACGAGATTCCAGTAGCCCTTCTAACGAGATTGGTGGTTCGTCCGAAGCCCTTCGTTTGAATGACCCTCGTTCGAACGACCTCATTCGAACGAGATTTCTGGGACTTCTAACGAGATTCTAGAATGGTCCTTTTTAAGCCGATTTTGTTTCGAACTTCCCGTATGCTTCTTTTAATGAGTGATAAACTAGAATGATCGACGAGTGACTTATATTGATAATTAATAGTGAGATGAAAATATGTCGACCCTCGGAAGGTATAAAATTCATAAAATTAAGGAGGTGCGAAAATATAAGGTAGGGTATACACGAATGAGGTACGGGTTATTATAAGAGTTAAAATACGTACTGCAAACACTAGACTGTGGGAAAGCTAATGAATTAATATAAGTGGTGTGCATGCTTATTGTTCAAAATATTATGTGTATAACATACCTAGCTACTGGCTATCAAACGAAGGTTAATGCGTTGTGGACAACCGAATCTTGTGTGCCTTCGGGGGATTTAGAGTTGTACCACTAGAGCATGGAACTTAGGTACGGACTATCCGTGAGAATGATAGTGATGATGATCATATGTGTGCGTAGGTATGAGCGTAGCCCATCGGCTTGGGACTATGTTCGCCTCCAATATGTGTTTATGTTTCTATTGGTTCTCGAGAGATTGAACTTGTTGTCCTCTATGCGTGAGCTTTGCAAATGGACTAGATAGCCGAGTATGCATAATACTGATGGGTTCTGAACCAAGGGCATAATATTGCTATACTTATATAATTTGATAGGTATACATAAAGCGAATAAGGTGTGTATATCGAAAATCATGTTTGTTGGCTTTTACTGTTGTCAATATTGTTAATTGTACACTTATGGTATTATCAGTTGGGCATTTAGAATAAGAGAATGACCTAAATAAGTTCTAATTCTATATTGAAATTATAAGTACGTAGGTTTTTACGTTATTTAAGGAGACTTTCAAACTTCATATTATACACTTAGTAGTCAGTCAGGGTATCATGACTAGTACGGGTAGTTAGGCTCGTTAGTCGTGTACACTAGATTGAGGGGTGAGTATCTCAAGTGAGTACGCTAAGTTAACTTGATTAATAATTGTGCTAATTGAATCAATTTAAGCACTTCCTATTTTAAACTGTGTTCAACTCGAGCTCTGACCCATTTTTCTTTCTATCTTTCTACTGTTCCATTATTTTAGGTGCCCATCCACAGGGACACCAACCTTAGGAGACTCTATTTAGTTGTTGTGCTATAGCTGCTCTGAAAGTTGCATGATTATTGCTAGTAGACGATTCAGTCTATCCTTCCTTTTTCAGTTATTCATCTTGCTTGGACATGTCGTCCTTACTCATGCTTACTTTTACATATTTAGTCGTTTTAAACTCTCTTTTGGATTTGGTTTCTTCCATTTGATTTATTGTATGGGATTGTATTTGGAGGTGTTTACTCCAACCATTTATTTTACTTCAGTCAGACTGTACTGTGATGCATGGTGTTTTTGATATTCTTTTGGTAATAGTTATGATAAGATAAAATTTTGACATCAACCTTTTTAAAATACTAGGTGGTTAGTTTTATTAAATTTAAAAATTGACTTCTGGGCAGTGATGCATTATCTGAACCAACTTGATATTCTGAAATTGATTAATTAAGGACTGATCACCTGGTAATTAATTAGGCGGGGTGTCACACACACACGTACACACACGCGCACACACACACACACACACACACACACACACACACACACACACACACATATATATATATATATATATATTTAATATTAGGATATTATATTTGGTCTAATCCTACCTTCAAAAATCATGAAATATCAAATTGGCCACAAACATAAAATTTTGAAGTTTTCGGTGGGAAGGTTCATGTTGGAGACTAGTTTTTACCCTCATAATATAACAACTGGCTCGAGGTGAAAAACTATATAGTTGTAGGTATAAGAGTTAGATTTGTGACACAAGAAACAGCGCATCAAACGGATGTCCGAGTAAGAAGTTATACCAAATTTAAGAACAAAGGGCAAATCTGTCCATTCCCTTTAAGTGGTAATTTGTCTTTTAGTAAACCAAATGGTTTAAATCGATTGGTTGGAAATGAGGGTTGCATTTGCCGACTCAAACCTCTCCATTTAACCTATTTCTTCAGCAAATTTAACCCTTTTGTTCAGTTTTGAGAGTTTTTAGCTTGAGGAAAGAGAAAGTAGAAGTTTAAGGAAGAAAGAATTCCAAGAAAAGCTAGGAAAAATTTCAAGAAAATCCTTAAGGTGTTTCCAATGTATAATTATGTATTAATGTTGTTTTAATCTTGGATTATACTCATTTCAAAGTATATAAATCATGAATTAGTAATTAAAATTCCATCCTCCTTTGTGATAATAAGTATTTGTTCATATGTGAGATAAGTGGTGTTTGTAAGCCATATTGCTTTGTATTTAAAGTCTTTGTATTAAAACTTGCATATATTTTTGTGTGCTTAGTGGAATTGAGATTTTCTAATTGGATATAAAACTAGATTCATATCTTCATATCATATCCAAAAATTAGAATTTAACTCCTTGTGGTTAGGCCTTAGTGATGGTTGTAATTTGGTACATAGTTGCTGGTTGTATATTTTATTTCCATATGCCCTGAGTTTGGTAAAGCTTTTGAAATAGCAAATGAACTCTAAAAATTATGAAACTTTAATTATGTACTATTCATATGATTATTTAAAATGGGTGGAAAATCATTGAATGTTATGATGTAGAAAAATTATGAAAATTCTTAGAAGTTGAAGGAATAATAGAGGAGCTTGTAGGGCAGATTTATTATGTTGTAATGAAATGGCCATAGCTTGCCCTAGGAAGCTTGAAAAATTACAAAGTCACTTGTTATGGAAAGTATATTCAGATGTGTTTTCATATCGATAAAGTTGAACACCTGTATTTGTACAATTTATGAATAGAAGATGGTTAAGCATAAAGGATAATAATTTGAGGCCATACTGGATGCCCCATGAAATAATGTCTTTATCTCCTCTTTCCAAAGGGTATTTTGAGTACATGTTTCATATATATATACATTGAGAAGTATACTTTTATGTTTACTTGGTTTTGGTTATAAATTCCTTATGAGGTATTTTGTACGGTTGAATGTTCATAACATTATCTACATATATACCATTGCATCGTCTTTGCTCATGTTTCATGGAATTCTACTTAAGTGGAGTCATATTGTGGTGGTATAGTCATTGAAAGTTACATAATTATGCTAGGATAATACGTGTGATTGGGATTCAATACTGATTAAGTTGGATTGATAGGTGTAAGGTCTAATCCATCCAGTTCAGCTCCACCCGAAGGAAACATAAATACATAGTTGACAACCCAAGGTGAGTGTACTCACTTGAAAGATATATTTGTATCATGTTATTGATATGATCAGAATATAATGAATATGAAATTGTTCATTTCGGTTTACCGAAATGGGAGGTTACTCCTCAACTCGAAATGGGGGAGATTTGTCTATGAATGACAAGGGGTTACTCCTCGACCAAGAATGGGGGATAATTATCTATTACAGACATGATACGTGAATCGTGATTCGGAAAGTCAGGTCATTCATTATAAATGAGCCAAATAAGTTAACATATAATTATATGGAAATGATTTATTACATTTAATTTTATTCATTAATGTGCACTACACCAAAATGGGTAAATTGTCACCCTTCCAGTGCTTAGCCTTGTCAAGGTCAATGACCGTGACAACAAACACGCACTTTGTGTCACGATCATTGACCGTGACAAAGAATTATCACGGTTATTGACCGTGATAATGTTGTCACGGTCAATGACCGTGACACGACCGTGACAAATGTCGCAGTAAAAAAAACCCTTTCCCTTCTTTTTTCCCCCGCCGTTCTTCCCTCCTTTTTTTCTCTCTCTCTACGCTGCTGCTGCTCTCTCTCTACTTTCAGGTTACTCTCTCTCTCTCTTCCTTATATATATATATATATATATATATATATATATATATATATATATATATATATGTATGTATGTATATATGTGTATGTGTGTGTGTGTGTGTGTGTGTGTGTGTGCATGTGTGGTGGGCGGGGGGGTGGGGCAAGGTGGGGGTAGAGGAGACTGTGCGTGTGTGGTGGGTGGGGGGTGGGTAGGGCGTGGGGTAGGGTGGGGGTAGGGGGTGGGGCAGGGTGGGGGGTGGGCGGTGGCTAGTGTGTAATATATTATCTTAATTAATTTAAGAATTTTATCTTAATTAATTTATTATTAATGAAATAAATTATATATATATATATATATATATATATATATATATTATTGCAATTTAAAATGGTAATATAATTTTAAATAATTTTTTTAATCTATATAGCACCTAGGGGTGGGCGCGGTCCGGTCCGGTCCGATTTTTGGTCATTTTAGGTGTCAGACCGAATTATTCGGTCCTATATTTGAGAAGACCGCATTTGGACCGATTTAATCGGTTTAGCCTATTTATTCGGTCTAGGCTATTTTCGGTCCGGTTCGGTTAATAATCGGTCGACATTTACATTTATTTACTTTTTTTTTCAATAAAAACTTGTTAATTTTTTTATGTTTGTACTATTTAAAGGCTGTTTTGACACTGAAAAAATGCTGTTTTGGCACTGAAATAATGCTGTTTTGGCACAACAATAATGTTGTTTTGCACCATTTAAGGTGTTGTTTTGCGCCATCTAAGGGTGCTGTTTTGCCACTTCAAATGTGTTATTTTGCACCATCTAAGGTGCTGTTTTGCACCATTTAAGGTGATGTTTTTTCCCTTCAAATGTGCCGTCCTGTTTTGCCCAATTTTAGTAGAATAAAACATGATGTTTTGCACCTTTAAATGTGCTATTTTGCACCTCCAACATATACAATGATATGCAAACATTAAAATAGCTTCAAAAGTAATACATGTCCACCACAAGAAAATATTACATGTCCAAGCAAGCACCATAAGAAAATATTACATGTCCAACTAAGTCCATACAAGAAACATAAGAAAATATTACATGTCCAACTACGCCCAAGCAAGCAACATAAGAAAATATTACATATCCACCATAACCAAAAGTAAGGTAAAACAAAGTTCTCGAGTCTCCTCCAAAAGGTGCATCAATCCACCACAATAGTTGAAATTGAGGTCTTGAATCTTTCTCCCAATATTTCTAGAAAAAATACAAAACAAAGATTATGTCAAATAAAAATTCAATAACAAAAGTTTAACATTTAAATTATGAAAAATATATATTAAATTTAACTATTACCTGCATCAAGTTTCTCCATTTCTTGAATTTCATCCATGGCATCTCGAATGTTGATAGGTTTTGTTGAAGATTTGAGCCAATTTTGTGCACAAACAAGTGCCTCCACCGTTGTAAGAGCTAGAGAGCTACGAAAAGGATTAAGCACACGACCACCCGTACTAAAAGCGGATTCGGAGGCAACGGTAGACACGGGAATAACTAATACATCTCGTGCCATACGAGATAGCACTTGATACTTGCCTTGATTATTTTTCCACCAACCAAGAACATTAAAGTTATCATTTTCCACTTCACAAGTTTCCAATAAATACTTTTCCACCTCCGATTTTGCACCTAAATTATCCTCCGACTCTAAATGCCTTTTAAATTGAGATGTTAAAAATGCACGACCATCCTCATCCTCATCAACCCCAACCACATTAATTGGTGGATTCATATTGTGTGAAGATGCATTAGATGATTTATGACCATCATACCACTCAAACAAATGAATTAATGCATCTTTAACTCTTCTTGACAACTCCATTGATTTAACACAACCATACAACTCACTAAACCAAAATTCAACATACTTTAACTTGTAACGTGGGTCAAGGACAATGGCAATAAACAACAAGAAGTTAATTTTCTCTACATTCCAATACTTTTCAAATTTGGCAATCATTTTCCCGGCCATTGAAGATAAAAAATCATCACCATAATTTTTCAAATGCACCAACTTACTTTCAATAATCACAAGTTCATGAAAAAAAGCATTGGATGTAACATATAAAGACCCCGAGAATTTTAGGGTAGCATTATAAAAGATTCGAAGAAACTTCACAAAACTCTTAGCTTTTTCCCAATCCTCAAATTTTGGAGGTCCTAAATTTCTTCCAAACACCGACCCTCTTCCCCTCTCATCACCATCACCATCATTTTCCTCCTCTAAACCAAAGTAGGACAAATAATCATTGTCATCTTGCTCCATCCTTTTAAATGATTTCTCAAATTTAATGGCCGCCTCCAACATCATAAATGTGGAGTTCCATCTCGTTGGAACATCAAGACATAACAAACCATTTGATTCTATCTTTTGCTTCTCACAACAATTTTTAAACTTTACTAACCTAGAAGGTGATGATTTCACATATTTTACCGCCCTACGCACTTTTGCAATTGATTCATTCAAATCCCTTAATCCATCTCCAACAATAAGATTGAGAATGTGTGCGCAACATCTCATGTGTAAATACTCATGGTCCAAAATGGTACCATTCCAATGTTTTGTCATTCTTTTCAAATAACTAATGGTACCATTATTGGAACTAGCATTATCAACCGTGAGAGTGAAAATACTATCTATCCCCCAGTCACACAAACAATCCTCAACAACTTGTCCTAATTCCTCACCCTTATGAGTTTTGACTTGACAAAAGTTCAAAATCTTTTTGTGTAGGTTCCATTCTTTATCAATATAATGTGCGGTGAGACACATGTAATTTACATTTTGAATGGAAGTCCATGTATCGGTGGTGAGGCAAATCTTTTGACCTTTTAAATCTTTTTTCAACCTTTTCTTTAAATTCACATATATATTTAGGCAATCTCATGCAATTGTTCGACGACTAGGAATATGCAATTTTGGTTGTGCGAGAGCCATAAACCTCCTAAACCCCTCATTCTCCACAAATTTATACGGTAGCTCGTCAATTATAAGCATTTCAGCTAGCCCTTGACGGCAAGATTCCGCATTAAAAGAGATAGCCAATAAATTTGAACTTGGTTCATTTCCGTTTGGTTCTTTTTTCAACATAAATGAAAACTTTTTTTGCCCATTTTCCTCTACTAATCTCTTATTTGCGGGTAACTCTCTACAAGAAGGAGTGTGTTGTTTATATTTTTAGTCCCATTCTTTTTAGAGTCGCACGCATAAGAAATGCCACAATAATTACAAATAGCTCTAGGCTTTTTTACATCATTATTTTTATGGAAGTGAACCCATACCGTAGATGCATTTTTTCGTTTTTGTTGCACGGGATGAGATCTTGGCGACGCTGGCGAACCATGTAAAGTAGCATTCGCTGGATCTTCACTCACTCCATCCATCTACACATGGAAAACAAATAACATAAAATATTTTATGCACACTCAATTGTAAAATCCATAACATATAAAATCCCCAAAATGTAAAATCCACCACAAACAGAAAATATTTAGAGTCACTCAACATATAAAATAAAATAGAAAATTTTGGAAAACTTTTTAGAGTCACTCAACACTGATCATCATCACAATAATATTGTAAAGTCAAGATTTGAAACACTTATTTTGAAATAACATTTTAATTTTGAAATCTGACCAAAATTATTTTAGATCTAGATGTTTTAAAAGATTTCAAATGTTTTATGATTATATGAACTAACTGTTTTAGAACTAGATGTTTTATGCACAAAATCAATTTTAGATCTAGATGTTTTATGTACAAAATCAATTTTTAAACCTTACAAAGTTACAATTTATAAAGGTTATATGAACTAACTGTAAAAAACTAAAATCAGTTTGGTGGGTTTGTAAAAAACTGAAGCAAAAAATGGTGTTGTCAGCGTCGGATCGGCGTGGAGGCAAAAACTGAAGCAAACTGAAGCAAAAAACTGAAATCAGTTGGAAATCAAATTAGAATATTACCGTGGGCGTGGAGGCGAGGTGCGTCAGCGTCGGATCGGCTGCTGTGATGGAGGCGAGGTGCGTCGGATCGGCTGCTGTGGTGGAGGCGAGGTGCGTCGGACTCGGATCAGCTGTAGTGGCCATTTGTTTTGGGCTACCGTGGTGGCCGTGGCTATGTTGATGGGATCGTGTGTTCATGGTGGTGGCTATGGTGAAGGTGATCGATCGGAGAGTTGGAGTGGAGAGAGAGAGTGAGGAAAAGTGAGGAGGATAGTTGTTTTGTTAGAGAGAAAGTGAGGAGCGCCCGTGACTCTCGTGAGTGATATATTGAAAGGTTAAGTCAAGTTTAGGGTTTTGGTATTTAGTATATATGGTATATTTATATAAAATTAATATATATTATATAATATTAAATTAAACGGTCCGGTCCGGTCTTAAGACCGAATTTATAATGGATTTTTTGGACCGAACCGAATATTTCGGGTCTCTTAATTTAGGATCGAATTATGACCGATTTATAAAAAAGCCTACAAAAATGGGTTCGGTCCGGTCCGGTCCAATCGGGTCAATCGGGTCGGTCTTTTTTTTGTCCACCCCTAATAGCACCTACTTCGCAAATAATTGATACATTACACATCGGTTGTACACATAGAATTGTACTAATTTGCATTAAGTTTTTAACGGAAAAAAACCGCTAGTTAACAACCATGTTAAAAATTTAGGGTTAACATTGTAACTTTTGAAATGTCGAGTCTAAATTGAAATTAATCCTAAATTTCAAGGTTTAATTTGCCTGTTTTCATAATAATAATAATAATAATAATAATAATAATAATAATAATAATAATAATAATAATAATAATAATAATAATAATAATAATGGTACTTTGTGTTTTTGGGTAAGATATAATTATGGCTATTTGGGATTTTTGAAAAAAAACCCATTTGGATTTATGAAAATATGGCTATTTTTGTGTTAATTTTTCAAATTACTTACGCTGGTATAATTATTGCGGTACTTTTAGTTATGATTTTGAGTTTTTTGCAAAGTGGTGGTAGTAGAGTTATAATTATTGTGGTACTTGTATTTATTATAATGTAATTATTATATATGTGCGTGTGTGTGGGTGGGCAGGGGGGTTGTGCATGTGTGTGTGTATGTGTGTGTGTACGTGTGTGGTGGGTGGGTGGGGCAGGGTGGGGGGGAGGGGGCAGGGATGGGGTGGTGGTGGTGGGGTAGGGGGGCTGCGTGTGTGTGTGTGTGTGTGTGCGCGCGTGTGTGTATATGCGTGTGTAGTGTGTAATGTCCCTTGTAACAATTCATTTTTATTTGTAGTAATTGTACATATTTGCACGTCTTCTTTTAATTCGTTTTGATATGTACTAATAACATTTTTTTACAGGTATTAAGGCGAGGATGATGATGCTAGTTATGATGATGTAGTCTGGGCTCGGTGGTAGCGGAGGTGATGAGGGCTCCTCGGCCTCTAGTCTCCCCAAATATGGCAAATTATGGATGCCCATCGAGGACAAGTCGGGGCTATTAGCGAGATCCCTCGAGCTGGTAAAGATGATCATCGGCGCGGGGTACATTAGTTGGAAGGAGGTGCCATATGAGCTCAAGTTAGCTGTTTAGGTTGCACTATAGGTAATATATTTATATTTATATTTATATTTATATTTCAATTTCAATTTCAATTTCGATTTTAATTTCATTTTATATTTATATTTATATTTATTTGCAACTAATATTGTTTTTTTGGACAGGAACAATTCAACCTGGATCCAAAGCTACGTGATTTCGTCTTGGAGCAGTTGAGGAAGCAACACAAGACGTGAAAGAAAAATATGCTGACCCGATACTTTGGGAAGACACGAGAGTCAATTATCCAATGGTGTGAATCCGTACCACCGAAGGAGCCGATCTCATAGGCACAATGGCAAAGGTTCATTGACAATGAAGCGACAATTGGCACCTCTCCAATCGAGAAGGAAAAACCGGGCAAAAAAGACGGACATGCACTACTCCGATCGGACGTCTTACGCCGAGGTGGAGCATAGGATGATGGTAAGATTTAATTTTTCTATAACTACATAAAATATATTATTCTGCATTATTTCACTTTGCGGGGCCGACACTAATTTTACTTTATATTATTTCAGGGGACAGGGAGTGGCCCTGTGGTGGGCCACATAGGCTCGATACTTATGTGGCTCTTCGGACGAAGAAGGGGAAGGACAAGGAGGTGTCCCCAAGCGTCGCGGCCATGATTGTAAGTAATCCGACAATTTATTTTTGTTAATTACGTTATAATTTTTTAATTGACTTATTTTACTAATCATGTGCTTTTTGTCGTTTCAGTCAAAGCTTAAGGAAGTGTAGGAGTCGCAGTATGATGTCGACAAGGCATCTTTATCCACAGATGCACTCATCCAAGTGCTTGGCTCTGATCGCAAGGGGAGGACAAGGGGGGTGAGCTCGCGGGTGGTAAAATCTAGGATCATCGGATTGGAGATGAGCGACATCGGGTTGGCTCGAACGGTGGATTCACATGACGTGAAGCTGTACCGTTTGGAGGCGACGGTCCAGGATATGTACTCATTCGTGAAGCGTTCGTTGGGCAGAAACCCTAAGGGTAAAGGGAAGGAGAAGGCGGTGCGGAAGGAGGTGCGGGAGGAGGGGGACGAGGATGTGGACCTCGCTGCTTCATCGCCAACACGTGTGGACTTTGATGATCCACTTCCTTATTTGGCTCCCTTCAACAGACCGATGTCGACACTTGGTTGACCGAGCGTGTTTATAATGGACATATTTGATGGCCAGCGGATAGAGCGGGGGTTAAGGGACCCGAATATCGTCCAGGGTGCACTAGTTCATGGACGTGAGCTTCAAGACATCGAGTCTGGGGTGCTCATCACACATGTGATGCCCGGGAAGGAGAACTCCCAATTGTGGTTGCGCGAACAATGCGGCACGACGTATATTAGTGGATGTGTTAATTCGTATATCGTGTGGCCTACTCACCTCCTCAGCGTTAACCATACCCCAGACATTTAGTGACATTGATTTAAGTTTGAATTGAATTGTTTTAAATTATTACATTTGAATTATATTTGGATTATATGGTGATGCATATTCTCTCTATTTTGAATGTATATTTGCATTATCTCTATTTTTTCTGGATATATAATGTTTGAACACGTACAACGTTGCTATAACAGGCACATATATACTGTTGGGCAGTGGCAGTGGCCATACTTCCCAACAGATTTTTTTTCAATTCTGCTCAGAATTGTCACGGTCATTGACCGTGATAATTTTTTCAAACACTGTCACGGTTCTTAACCGTGACAACGCTTGTCACGGTCAAGGCTCATGACATGACCATGACAATTCTAACGAACTTGTCACGGTCAATGTCCATGATAAGTCCGTGATAAAAAAATTTGTCACCCCCAGAATTGTCACGGTCATTGACCTTGACAAGTCCAACTTGTCAAGGTCAATGATCGTGACAATTCGACAGATTTGGTGTAGTGGTGGTAGTGATGCATTCACCGAGCTATTTTGCTCACAGTTCCTATGTTTATATTTTTTTTCATGTAACGTGATATCACTGCCAAATCTAGGAGGCCGGGTTAGGTTAGCCAAGAATGGGTGAAACAATGATTTTGTTTAAATGTACATGATGTAATTAAGTTAACATATCCTTCAAGGAAGTTTGTATAAGCATGACTACTTTAATGTTGTAAAAAGTTTTTAGTTATATGAATTTATGCTGATGGGATGCCACAAAACATCTGTTGATTACTTCAGGAGGTGGAAATGTGATCTCATGGGATGCTTTTGTCAAAGCCTTTTATGATAAGTATTTTTCTCGAATATATCGAAAATAGAAGGAGAAATAATATTTTATGTTAAATCAAAGAAGTATGATAATTAGAGAATATGAAGCTAAACTTACAGCCTTATCTAGGTTTTCTTCGCGGTTTATATAGAACGAGGAAGATATGTGCCACCGATTCCACGATGGACTAGAGTTACTCATCAAATTACGATTGTCAGCTTTAGAGACTGTTAATTATTCGGCCTTGATGAATAAAGCTATGCTAGTATAAAAGGATGTGAATGAAGCAAGGGGGAAACGAGAACGCAACGCAGAGAGAAGTAGATTCAATCCAAATTATCAAAAGGGTAGTGATACTGAATATTCAAGGCTGGGAGGGCAAAAATTTCAGTACGGTAGAGGTATGGGAAGTAGTTCGCAAAGGGGTGAAGCTAGTAGTGGAAGAGGTTTAGGAGTTTCACTAAATGGAGATCCGAATGCTTGTTTCTTTTGTGGGACATCAGGTCATATAAAGAGAAATTTCCCAAAGTTACTGAATATAGAATGTTTTAACTGTCACCAACTGTCCTGTGTTATCAAGAGAAGTTTCAGTTAGTAGTGTGGGGCCTAGCAAAGGATCATCTGCAGGAAGTACAACCAGGGGAAGAGGTACAGGATAAGAAAGTGGATCGAAGGCAGGAGGAAGAGTGTTTGCGATGATGTTGCAACATGCCCACGCTACATCGGAAGTGGTTACAGGTAAACTTTCTATTGCAAATAAAGATTTATATGCACTCATTGATCCTGGATCTATGCATTCATTCGTAGCATTATCTATTGTTTCATATTTGGGTAAACCACGTTCATTTCTCAATTGTGCCTTATATATTTCTACCCCAATGGAAAGTTTAATTCTGGTGGAGCATGTTCATAAAGATTATGTCTTACGAATGGGTGAGTGAGATTTATATGTTGATTTAATACCGTTGGCCATTCGAGATTTTGATATTATATTGGGGATAGATTAGTTATCATTATATAATGCTTT
The DNA here is from genome assembly GCA_949130495.1 of Sambucus nigra. Taxonomy (NCBI): domain Eukaryota; kingdom Viridiplantae; phylum Streptophyta; class Magnoliopsida; order Dipsacales; family Adoxaceae; genus Sambucus; species Sambucus nigra. The sequence goes on from OX422207.1 coordinate 441,222,873, forward strand.
AATTGATTGTTTTTGAAAAGAAGTTACATTTCATCTGCTTGATGAACCCGAGTTCCAGTTTACATGGAAAATGAATGTTGTTCCTAATTGTCTTATATCATCAATTAAGAGCAGGAGATTGTTGAGTAAAGGTTGTACCGGGTATTTAACTTGTGTTGTTGATACTAGTAAAGAGACACTTAAAATTCAAGATATACCAATGGTTAGAGAATTTTCTGATGTCTTCCCAGAGGAATTGCCAGGATTTCCGCCCGATAGGGAAGTAGAGTTTTTCATTGAATTAATACCAGGTACTGGTCCAATTTCCCTTACTCCATACAGAATGGCACCAACAGAGTTGAAAGAATTGAAAGTGCAATTACAAGATCTAATAAGCAGAGGTTTTATTCAGCTTAGTGTTTTGCCATGGGGAGCCCCGGTGTTATTTGTGAAAAATAAAGATGGGATAATACGATTTTGTATTGATTATCGATAATTGAATAAGGTGACCATTAGAAACAAGTACCCTCTACCACGTATCAATGATTTATTTGATAAATTACAAGGGCCACAGAATTTTCGAAGATTGATTTGAGATCGGGTTACCACCAATTGAAAGTAAAGGATAGTGATATTTCCAAAATAGCTTTTCGAACTCGATATAGGCACACTGAGTTTTTGGTGATGCCATTTGGATTAACTAATGCTCCAACCATTTTTATGGATTTGATGAATCGGGTATTCCACCCTTTCATTGATTCATTTGTGATTGCATTCATAGGTGATGTTTTGATTTACTCGCATAGTATGGAGGAACACGAGAAACATTTGAGACTTGTATTGCAAATTTTAAGAGAGAAGAAATTATTTTCTAAATTCAACAAGTGTGAGTTTTGGTAAAATGAAATTGTGTTTTTAGGGCATGTTGTCTCGAGAAATAGGATACATGTTGATCCAAAGAAGGTAGAAGCCATCGTTAAATGGGAGAGTCCTAAGAATGTGATAGAAATTAGGAGTTTGCCAGGATTATTGGGTTACTATCGCAGATTCATTAAGGTATTTTCATCAATAACATTACCATTGACAAAGCTGACTCGTAAAGAAGTGAAATTCATGTGGGATGAAGAATGTGAGAGGAGTTTTAAAGAATTAAAGAAGCGGTTGGTTTCAGCTCCTATACTTACTATTCCGTGTGGGAATGTGTCGTTTGTAATTTATACAGACGCTTCATTTCAGGGGTTAGGATGTATTCTTATGCAGAATGGAAAGGTAATAGCATATGCTTTTGGACAATTAAAGACATATGAATGAAACTACCCTACGCATGATTTGGAGCTACCAGCTATTGTTTTTGCCTTGATATTATGGTGACATTACTTGTATGGAGAAACTTGTGAGATATTTACTGATCATCAAAGCTTGAAATACTTATTTACATAAAAAGAACTGAATTTGAGACATAGGCGTTGGATAGAGCTGATTAAAGACTATGATTGTACCATCCACCATCATCCTAGGAATGCCAATGTAATAGCAGATGCTTTGAGTAAAAAATATCAGGGATTCTGGGTTGCATACATTGTGCACGTATCAGAAATATTCTTGACATGGCATTGATGGGGATTGAATTAAAGTTTTTTAAAAAAGGGAGAGGATTATTAGCCCATGTTACGGTAAGACCTTTATTGGCAGAACGTATACAAAAATTATAGATCAATGATCCATTCCTTAAGAAGAAGAAACATGAAGTTTAGGATGGTAAAGAGAATGACTTTGAGATTAAGAATGATGAATCTTTTTTTTTTATCAAAGAGGGATAGTACCCCCACTCATTTTATCAAAGAATGATGAATCACCGTGTTACAAAAACAGGATTTGTGTACCGAATGATCTATCCTTAAAGAAGTATATATTAGAAGAGGCACGTAGTTCTATTTATTCTATGCATCCTGGAGGTACCAGAATGTATAGAGATTTAAAGAGTATTGCTGGTGGAATAATATGAAATGTGAGATTGCAGAGTTTGTAGCTAAATGTTTAGTATGCCAGCAAGTGAAGGTGGAGCATCAGAAGCCGAGAGGATTATTGCAGTCATTGCATATTCCATAATGGAAGTGGGGGCATATAACAATGGATTTTGTCATAGGATTGCCACGATCACCAAAGGGGCATGATTCTATATGGGTGATTGTAGAACGATTGATAAAGCCAGCTCATTTTCTTCCAGTTAAGACCACATACTCTGTTGACAAGTATGCATGTATGTACGTTGATGAAATTATTCATTTTCATGGGGCACCAGTGTCAATTGTATCAGGTAGAGATCCAACGTTCACTTCTAAGTTTTGGCCTCGTTTACAGAATGCCATGGGCATAAGTTTGAAGTTCAGTATTGCATTTCATCCACAAACCGATGGGCAATTAGAAAGGACGATTCAAATATTAGAAGACATGTTACGAGCTTGTGTATTTAACTTCAAGGGTAGTTGGGATGATCATTTTCCATTGATGGAGTTCTCGTATAATAATAGGTATCAGTCCACCATTGGTGTGGATCCTTATGAAGCTTTATATGCGAGGAGATGTAAAATGCCTTTATGTTAGGATGAAGAAGGCGAAAGGAAAATTTTGGGTCCTGAATTGATAGATATGACAACTAAAAAGATTAAAATGATTCGGGAATGCATAAAAATAGCGCAAAACAGGCAAAATTTTTATGCAGATAACAGTAAGTATCCATTAGAATTTCAAAAGGGAGATTTTTTATTCATACGTATTTCACCGTGGAAAGGCGTCATGAGATATGGGGAAAAGGCGAAACTAAGTCCAAGATACATTGGACCATATGAAGTGTTGAAAAGAATTGGGACCCTGGCATATACATTAGCACTACCTCCAGAGTTGTCTTGTTTACATGATGTGTTCCACGTATTAATGCTTCGTAAGTATTTGGCGGATCCATCTCATCAATTGAAAACTCAACCTATTGAATGGGAAGAAGACTTCTCGTACATCGAAGAATCGATGGAAATTCTTGATCGTAAGGAGAAAGTATTGAGGAATAAAGTTATTCCCTTAGTTAAAGTTATGTAAATAAGGCGTGGAATTAAAGAAGCAACTTGGAAAATGGAGGATATCATGAAGAAACAGTATCCCCATTTGTTTGGTAAGTGACCTTTATATTAAATTTCGGGGATGAAATTTTCTTAAGGGGGAAGTTATGACAACCCGAATATAATTATGATAAATTCTATTTGAATCATGCTTAACATATTTAATATGGATAATATGTTATTAATATATATATATATATATATATATATATAAAATGTTAGGATATTCTATTTGGTCCAATCCTACCTTGAAAAATTATGAAATATCGAATTGGCCACAAACATAAAATTTTGAAGTTTTCGGTGGGAAGGTTCATGTTGGAGACACGTTTTCACCCACATAATATAACAATTAAATCAAGGTGAAAAACTAGATAGTTGTAAGTATATGAATTAGCTTTATGACACAACAAACGGCGCATCAAATGGATGTCTGAGTAAGAAGTTATTCCAAATTTAAGAACAAAGGGCAAAATTTTCCATTCCTTTAAGTGGTAATTTGTCTTTTAGTAAACCAAATGGTTTAAATTGATTGGTTGGAAAGGAGGGCTGCATTTACCGACTCAAACCTCTCCATTTAACCTATTTCTTCAGTAAATTTAACCCTTTGTTCAGTTTTGAGAGTTTTTAGCTTGAGGAAAGAGAAAGTAGAAGTTTAAGGAAGAAAGAATTCCAAGAAAAGCTACGAGAAATTTCAAGAAAATCCTTAAGGTGTTTCCAAGGTATAATTATGTATTAATATTGTTTTAATCTTGGATTACACTAATTTCAAAGTATATAAATCATGAATTAGAGATTTAAATTCCATCCTCCTTTGTGATAATAAGCATTTGTTCATATGTGAGATAAGTGGTGTTTGTAGGCCATATTGCTTTGTATTGAAATTCCTTGTATTCAAACTTGCATATCTTTTGGTGTGCTTACTGGAATTGAGAAATTCTAATTGGATATGAAACTAGATTCATATCTTCATATCATATCCCAAAATTAGAATTTAAATCCTTGTGGTTAAGACTTAGCGATGGTTACAAGTTAGTGCATAGTTGTTGGTTGTATATTTCATTTCCATATGACCTAAGTTTGGTAAAAGCAAATGAACTCTAAAAATTATGAAACTTTAATTCTGTACTATTCAGTATGTTAATTTAAAATGGGTGGAAAGTCATTGAAATTTATAATATAGAACAATTATGAAAATTCTTAGAAATTGAAGGAATAATAGTGGAGCTTGTAGGGCAGATTTATTATGTTGTAAAGAAATGTCCATAGCTTGCCATAAGAAGCTTGAAAAATTACAAAGTCACTTGTTATGGAAAGTATATTCATATGTGTTTTCATATTGATAAAGTTAGACACCTCTATTTGTACAATTTATGAATAGAATATTGTTAAGCATAATTTGAGGCCATAGTGGATACCCCATGAAAGAATATCTTTATCTCCTCTTTCTAAAGGGTATTTTGAGTACATGTTTCATGTGTATGTACATTGATAAGTATACTTTTATATTTACTTGGTTTTGGTTATAAATTCCTTATGAGGTATTTTCTACGGTTGAATGTTCATGTAATAACCTGCACTTTTATGGCAAATTAAATTTAATAATTAAGTGAAAATTGGGAATTTAAGAAATTATCGTGAATAGTAATTTTTGAGATTTTCAAGGATTCAATGATTTTTGATGGGTGTTATATTTACTTTTGAGATTAAGTAAATGAACTAGAGTATTTTAATAATATGTCGCAGCTGGGTAAAGCGACAGAGGATAATGTTTTAATGGGAAAACCTGCATTGAGATGTAGTGGGTTAAATTAGTAAGTTGTGGTCAAGTGCCTCGGATGGAGATTCCGATTGCGCGATGAGTCTCGGAATGGCCGAGATAGTCAGAATTGAGTATCCGGGTGTCGAAATTGAGTTTCGAGAATTTTTGGATTAAAAGGAACTCGTAATTGAGTAAACGAGTCATTTTTGGATTTAAAGAGATAAACCCTTATTTATCCCTATATAAGTCATGGGAGGGGGAAATAAAAGAAAGAGAAGAGAGAAAATAAAGAGGAGAAGAGAGAGAGGAAGAAAGGGAGAAGAAAAAGGGAGATTCCGGCCAACCTCCGCGGGATTCGACTCGGGATTGTCGGAATTTTATCCACGAGGCAAGTGTTTACTTGCTTTATTTAATTTTGAGCATAAATATCATATCATAGTTGGTAATAACAAACCCTAAAGATTTTGGGTTGGGTTTTCGTGGGTTAAATGGGTTTTTCTCGGAAGTTTAACGTTGAAAATCGAAAAATGTCAAATTGGAGTAACTTAGAATTTAATCAAAATTAATGGTTGATTCTTGGTTCTAGGATGATTAGAACCTATTTCTTTTGTGTATATATAGTTAGGTGTAGTTATATGTTGGTGGGAGAAGAGATAAAAAAATTGGTGGTATATTAATGGAGGTTTGGGATTTTTGGAGATGATGATGAATAGTGAGGCAACGGCCTTTCCGAATCTATTCGGCCGTGATTCGAATCGATTCGGCTCTTGGTCAAAAGATGAAATTTGTAGATCTTTTCGATGCGGTCGCGTGGGCGCCGATCGCATATTTTTCTAATTTTTTTGGATTTATAGTGATTTTTCTACGAAAAGCTGTCCGCAATTCGAAATTGTTAGTCAGAAATTGAGGTTAGAATTTATTGGAGATAAATATTTGTGGTTCTCAAATAGAGTGTTAGGACCTCTAAAGATCTTGAGGAGATATGAAAACTTTGGTTTTGTAGGAATAAATCCAAGTTATGATTTAAATGGAGATTGGGTTGAGTTTTGGGTATTTGGAGATTGAAAAAAAAAAAACAAATTGCCCAAACAGTGCCCCTCGAACAGGCCGAATCGATTCGGGTCTAGGCCGAATCGATTCGCCTAAGGGGATCTGTAAGGCTGCCTTGGGACGAATCGATTGGGATTTAGACCGAATCGATTCTCCATTAAGTACCTGCTTGTAGAACACTTTTCGAATCGATTCGGATTGGGGGCCGAATCGATTCGCCCACCCGAATCGATTCGCAATTAGGGCGAATCAATTCGCTTTGGTCAGATTCGTCACTTTTCTTCCCTTAAGAGTATGGGGAGTTAAATTACAATTTGGGGTTTTATATGGGGGATCCTAGTTATGATATCGGGACTCCTAAATGATGGTTTTGAGGGTAAGTAAACCTTTAGATGAAAGAGAAGACCTTGGATTGGCGTAGGGCATAATTCGGGGAACGGACCTAGTAAACATTCGAGACGAACAACATTTGAGAGAGAGAGTTCTGCTACCATCGAGCATAGGTATTTATGTATTTGAATGTATGTGAGCTGAATACATCTGAGTAAATCCTAGGATGCGATTTCTAGGGATTTATATCTTTGGGATTAGATGTGTGTAAATCCTTAAACACGAATAACGTACAAGTTAATTATCAAGTGAGGGGATACCTTTGGGTTTAGTATCGTGAGTGTGCGATTACTTAAATGCTATTATTCGTATGAATGGGTACATTCGGGTTTATGTACAAGTCCTTAAATAGTGATTAAGGTGTGAGTAATATTTAAGAGAGAGAATACTTAAATATTATTATGTGATTGGCGATTATGGCCATTTATATATATTCGAGGAGCAATATATATATATATATATATATATATATATATATATATATATATATATATATATATATATATATATACTATGTGATTAAAGTATATATATTATATGATAGAAATACATATGTATATGTGTGTGATTAGTATATGTGTATGTAGAGGCTGGTTTCCACGGGCTTCCTTTGGTATAGGGTTGGAACAACCAGGGTATATATTTTCTCTAGTGCGATCCAGGGAGGTTGCACGATGTGGGTGAATCACCTGGCTCAAGGAGCGGGGAGAGTATAGTTCCCAGGTCATTATCATCCCGCGTTCGAGTGAGATATGTGTAACTCCACTTGCAGGGGGAACATGACCGCCTCCACCGTTGTGTATTTGTTTACCATGTCCATTGATGGAGTCTGGCTTGGTACCGTGGTATAGTGAGTAAACTCAGATTTTGGATCGGCACTATGAGATCGCATCCTCATGTTATAGCTCGTTGGGATGGTTATTGTACTTGTGTGATAGTACATTGCTTGTGTATGAGAACAAGATATTATATCTCTATGAAAGTAAAGAGATAAAATGAGTATGAAATGAAAAAGGATTAATTCTCATTCCGGGAGATATATTCGGAAGTGTAACATGATACGTATGTAAAATTGAATATGAAAAATAAAAGATGAGTATGATAATGAATATAATTATATGTGTATATATATCTTTCGTGTATTGAGGGTCTAATGGATCTCGACCATCGACCTTGCCAAGTAGTAGTGTATCGGGGGGGTTCCTTGTTTGGATTTCGCTTTGCGAGACACCCCACGCACGAATATGGCATAACGTTGAGATTAGGGAGAAGTTGAGCCCTTAGTACTTGGGTTGTTTAGGATTTCTATAGCTTGGGGTGATGGATTAGTTAGGCAGTGTGGTTTGACTAGGATGTTTAGAGGAATGCGCTAGGCGTGCACTATTAGAAGAGAGGTGAGGGGTATCTCATGGGAGTGCGATACCAATTTAAATATGAGATAAAACATATTTTTAAAATAAAGCATTTATGCACTTGCTAAATATTTTCACAACTCGTGCTCTGACCCGTTTCTATATTTTTCCCTCTTGCTATATATTATATATATAGGTTCCCAGACACAGGGTCGCCTGGATGATGATCCTTTCGAGTCAGACGTCTGCTGCGGCAGCTGTGGATGCATGCAGATTTGATTTAGACGCTTCTATTCTTGCAATCTAGATAGGAAGCATTGTAGTTACCCTCGGGCCGAAAGCCCAATTGTATTTATTTATTCTTTTACCGCCTTTTAGTGCAGCATTCGATTTGGTTGTATCATATTTGAACCGAGTGTTCGGTTATTTTACCTCTTTCCAGTTTCATTTATATAAACTGTGTGAATGTTTATATCGTGTAGTTGTTTAAAAAGATTAGTTAAGTAAAATTTTGATGCCAGCCTAATAGGTTATTAGTAATTAAATTGGTTTTTCGACAGTGATGCTGAGAATGATCCATATGCGACTCCTTTTTTAATTTGATATAGGAGTGATCACCCGGTATTTTATTAGGCGGGTTGTCACAGTTCATAACATTATCTATATATATACCATTGCATCGTCTTTACTCATGTTTCATGGAATTCTACTTAAGTGGAATCATATTGTGGTGGTATAGTCATTGAAAGTTACATAATTATGTTAGGATAATATGTGTGATTGGGATTCAATACTGATTAAGTTGGATTGACACGTGTAAGGTCTAATCCATCCAGTTCAGCTCCACTCGAAGGAAATATAAATACATAGTTGACAACCTAAGTTGAGTGTACTCACTGGAAAAAGATATTTGTATCATGTTATTGATATGATCAGAATATAATAAATATGAAATTGTTTATTTTGGTTTACCGAAATGGGAGCTTACTCAATGGGGGAGATTTTTCCATTAATGATAAGGGGCTACTCCTCGACCAGGAATGGGGGAGAATTGTCTATTACAAACATGATACGTGAATCATGATTCGAAAAGTTAGGTCATTCATTATGAATGAGCCGGATAAGTTAATACATAATTATATGGACATGATTTATTGCATTTAATTTTATGCATTAGTGTGGTAGTGATGCATTCACTGAGCTATTTTGCTCACGGTTCCTATATTTATGTTTTTTTCCAGGTAACGTGATATCACTGCCAAATCTAGGAGGTCGGGTTAGGTTAGCCAGGAAAGGGTGAAACGATGATTTTGTTTAAATGTACATGATGTAATTAAGTTAACATATCCTTTAAGGAAGTTTGTTTAAGCATGACTACTTTAATGTTGTAAAAAGTTTTTTGTTATATGAATTTACGCTGATGACTCTATAGTTAAGACTCATGTTTATGGTTTGGTTAAATTAATCATGGTTTGACTCACTTTGACTTTCAAACTTAATTACAAGTAACTGGGTTGGGGTGTGTCAATAATTGTCTTTAAGCAGTTCGGCACAGAGCAGCTCTGCATAAGCATCAATTGCGTGCATAAAAAAGTGATTTCAGTATTTCTTAACTATATATTTTAGCATGATAAAGTAGTTATTGTAGAAAGATTTTGTATAAGTAATTTTGATATCAACAATCATATGAAAAATACAAAATAAGAAATATTGGATTACAAGACTTGTAATTTCTTTTTTATAGTATCGGTGATGCTTCTCTCCTTCTGAGATAAACTCCTACTCCAGTCCAAAAGAAGGTGCTGAAAATTAGAATAAAAACTAATCAGATTGCAATGATATCTAATTATACTGAAGTTAATAATAAAACAAAGTTTATAATTAAACTTATTGGACATCTGACTTGTCAAATTTTTTAAAAGTTTTTTCTTCTCTGGATTTGGAATGTGAATTTGAATTTCACAATCTTTAACAACTATTCTCTCTGTCATCTCCATTAATGGATCAATTTTGCTCTCGCTCTTTTGTACTTCTTCTTGCTTTTAAGTTTCATCCAAACTAGTTGCATTCTTATCCTCTTTATTTCTCTTATTTTTGCCATAAGTGTAATCTTCATATATTTTTGGAACTCTATTTCCTCTGACCTGTACACGTTTAGCTATGGAACTTGGTTCAATTTTACTGCTTTTAGATATCTATTTTGAGCTAATTGGAACTTCATTTATTTATGTACACTTGTTAGCATATTTGAAAGAATTTAACTATGCTTCCAACTTCTTGATTTCATTGTTTTTTTCGACGATTTCACTATTTTTATCGACAATTTCACACTTTAAAACTGTGACCTCATCGCTATGTGCATTGTTCTTTCTTTCTTCTTCATCTTGCAACCTTTCTATTTCAAGAGATTGAGACCGTATTTGATCTAAGAATCGAAGTTCTCTTTCTTTATTATCTCTTTCCATTGCCTATATTTGCATTTTTGTTTCCTCTCAAATATTCTGAATTTCAGTTGTATTATCTTGCCTTAGCTTTGTATTGTCCTCTGTAAGCTTCGCAATTTTTTCTTTTATGCTCTCGATCTCTTCATTCATCCGATCTATCTTTAAGTTTAACTCTCTAAAACACTCATTATCAACTTCATAGCCACCAAACATTTCATTCATATTAAAATTATACTCTCTTTTTTTTATCTTGACATTCAATCCTTTCATTTTGACCCAAATTATCTTTCAAGTTGATGTCATTTGGGATATTTTTAAGTTTGATATATTTAGTGAACCATCCTTATTTAGAAATATGAAATTTGGGATATTTTGGGGACCGTCACCCCCCTTTCAAGTGGTATCAGAGCAGGAACGCAAAATTATCGTGTTAAGATCCTTTATAAAAAAATTTGCTTTTAAAAATGGAAAATTTCGTTTTCAAAATTTCCTATTTTTGATAGTTACAACTACGCGTATTTGGAAAGTGTGTGTGAGGTCGACACTTAGATCCTTAGATGAGGGGGTTTGGCTTTTGATAGTTGAAGGGTGAACTTCACCAACATGTTTAGAAGGAGAGGTTCGTGTACCTAAGCCCATAGAAAGATAGAGTGAGACTGACCTTAAGTTAGCTAATTTTAATTCCCGGGGTTTAAATGCCCCTTTTAGTGCAGTTACACCGGATGAGTTTCACCGGATTGTGACGTGTGAAACCTCTAAGGAGGCATGGGATATACTTTAACTCACCCATGAGGGAACACGTGTCGTGAAAACTTTGAAACTCCAAAACCTCACCACTCAATTTGAAACCAATAAGATGTTAAAAAGTGACATATTTGATGAGTTCTATGCGAGATTGTCTGTGTTGATGTAAAAAATTAGATTACTCTAATTATTCAATCACAGATAAATAAATGAGACAAAGAATTTTAAAGTGGTTCATCCTTATAAGAATGGCCTACGTCCACTGTTGCTTTATTGCTGAGTGTTTGGGAATTCTCGATTATAAGTTCTATCAAGAAATTCCGGTATGGATTCGGGGTTCCTTTACAATGAGGATTGTAAAATGTATTTATATCCCTGAGTTTGTAATGCGAAAGGGTAATACATTAAATGATATACATATGAAAGGGTAATACATTTAATGCCCTTTTTGCGTGTGCGTCTGAATGATAAGCATTTAATGAGCAGTTAAACTGTTGGTATCATGCTTCTCGGTGCAGCTCAGACCGCCTGAGTTGCTCGGACCGCTTGAGCTTCTCGGTGCTAAAGAGTTCCTCGGAGAGGTCTGTTCCTCGGAGCGTATGAGTTCCTCGGAGTAACATGGTTCCTCGGAGCGTGTGATCATCTCGGAAGTGCTTGTTGTTGTCATGTAGATAGCCACGTGTCTTCATATGATCGGTCCATGTCAGCAGATTAAATTTGGTATCAAAAGAAGCCCCCAATGTTTCATAGTTCGAAATTTGAGGAGTATGGAACATTCTTTCTCGGAATATGGTAGCTTTAAATAGTCTTCTTGATTTTTAGGAGCGTTTCCCTTGTATTTATTTCTCCTTCCCAATTAGTAGAATCATGCTTTTTTGGAATTTTCTGTGTGGTTCGATTCCCGCGTCACTTTTCGTCTTTTTAGCCGCTGTTGCCCGCTCTGATTCCCGCGCCACTTTTCATCTTTTTAGCCGCCGGTAACGTAATCATCCTTTTTTGTAATCATTACTTCACCATTTCCCAAGGCAAGGTATTTAAACTTCACAGATACTCCCATCGTCTTCTACTTTTCAAATTTGTGTTTTCGAGTTTTTCATTGTCTTCTACTCTCTTGTGTGTTCATCTCTTCCATCGTTCGTTGTCAGCAACTCTACTCTTTTTCTGTAAGATCCTCTTTTTTTTTCTTCATTTCTTTTATTCATCATCATGGTTTACCCTGTTGAGTCTCTTGAAAAGTTTCGCTCTGATTTTTCCATTACCTCTTGGGTTGTCTTGGAAGATCTTTCTGAGCCTTCTAATTATTTCAATTTGGCTGAGGGATATTGGTTCCCCAGCCTTTTTATTGCTGAGTGTGGATTTTCTTTTCCACCAAATCCCTTGTGTCTAAAATTCTGTCATTATTTTGACGTCGTTCCTGCAAGAATAGCCCCCAACACATGGAGAATAGTTAATGGGGTGCATAAATTAAATAAAGTCCATGGAACTCGCATAGGAATTCCAGAAATCATGTATTGCTATAGATGGGCAGTTAATGATAATATTTTTTATTTAAAAAATGGATTTTTAAATAGAGCCTTAGTAATCAATCTCCCTGATGCCAATAGGGATTATTTTGAACACGGGGTTGTCATAAAAAATTGGCAACACCCTCCATTAACTGGAGATGAGGTTTACCAGGGTCCCAGATACCCTCCTTATGGCAATGGGATAGGTTATTTTTATTTCATTTTATTTATTTCGAAATCATGTTTCTTTTATGTTTGATAAAATGTGCCACTGATATCTCAATGTTTGTTTATTTGCAGTTGATAACAAAAGAAAGTGCCTAAAGGAAGCAGATGTTAATGTAAGACATCTGAAACTTATCTGGAGTCTGTATCAGAGTGTTGCCGACGAGCACATTAGGCCGGCTTCGTATCTGCTCCAGTACAAGAGCTACACCACTTCTTTCACTACTCGTCCAGTGATAAGTGAATCAGAGCCAGTACCATCTTCCACAAGCTCATCGCCTGAATCCCATATTCCTTTAAGTGAAAGGATGAAGAAGAGAAGACCTCCTACCCTGTTTGAGAAAACTGCCTCCGGTTCTGGGGAGGCAAAAAGGAGTAGGATTGATGTCCCAAGGGAGGGGACGAAGAAAAATAATGCACCTTCCTCAGCTGCTGTAGTTGTGAAGGTTGCTGAGAAGCCCGCAGTGGCTCCGAGCAGGTCTGCTGCTCCTGGAGAGGTGATTGTGATATCACCGACCAAGGGTTATTCCTTGGTTGAATCCGTTTCTGTTCCCCCGAGGAGGCTGAAGAAAAGATCCTCGGTCAATTTGGCTGATACCATCACTCAGCCCCCAGTTACTGGAACTGGGGTTCCAACTTTTGTTCCCCCGAGCTCTGCCATGAGCTCGGTAAAGTCCTGGATCATTCCCGAGGTCCAAGGTACTGAAGAAAACCTTACTCGGGACATGGTCACCTCATTAGCTGCTCGTCACCTTGCTTCTGTAAGTCTTCTTACTTTCAACTTTTCATATTTCCTTTGTCATTTCTGTTTCTAACTTGCTTTTTTTTTCTATTCACAGTTGACGAGATGCTTTAACATAATCCTGAAGAAGGATGAAGCAATTAAAGCTTCATGCTCCTCGTCCAGTGTGGAGGGAGCTATGGAAGAGGCTATCAAGTCTTTGGAAGACTCTCGCCAGAAGTATGCCACTGATAAGGATGTCTGGGAGAAGAAGTTTGCCTCTATCGAGCAAGAAAAAGCTCGAGCTGTTGATGCCTCCAAAGAGTTGGAGAAGAGAATAAATGCCCTGGAGAAGGCTAATAAGGAGCTTGAAGAGAAGCTCAATACTACTGGAGAGTTTGAAGATAAACTCAAGGCTGCCGAGGAGGAGTTGGCTCGGCTTCGGGAAGTAGGTCGGTAGAAAGAGGAGGCAGAAAATAAATTGAAGGCTGCTGAGAACCTGCTGTCCGAGCAGCTCTCCTCGGAGAAATTGAAGAGGAAGATGGCTGTGAAGAAGTCCTTCAGCGCTGGCTGGGACAAGGGGTGGAACAAAGGGTTGGCTGCTATGGTATCACAAGTGGACTATGGCAGCCTGAAGTACTTCAGAGATGGATGGGTTACAGCTCTCCAGGAAATGAAAGTTGATGAATCTTCTGAGCTTTTCCAACAACACATTCTTGGTTCCCCTCCAACCCCAGAAGACCTTGAAGAGGACGAAGATGCCTCAGAAGAATCTTCTATGGTGATGGGAGAGCATCCCCCAGCCATTCAGCCCGCTGCCGAGGAACTTCAGCAAATCGTCAGTTCCTCCGAGCAATTGCCAGTGCTGCCCGAGAAACTATCCATTCCCTTCGAGCAACCTACATCTTCATCCCAGCCTCCCGAGAAAGTTTTGGGAGATAAGGAGAAGGTGTAGAATTGTTCGTGTTTATCTTTATTTTCTTTCTCTTTATCAAATGTAACCCAGAATATGTAACTCTGAACTATGATCTAATAAAACTTGAACTTTTTGCATACTGATGTCTATTTTCTATTCATACTCTGCTTATATTTCTTATTGATGATTGCTCTTTCTTTCTCTGCTAGTTTCTGGCCAGGATGGAATTACTATCTGCCCATGATACTAAGTTGCTGAGACAATGTAATGAATACTTTAAGGCTGGTCATACAGACTTGAATGCAGCACAAGTTGTAGACATCCTCGGCCAAGATGCTTCAGAACAGGGAGTTGAAGCATATCAATATCTGAAGTGTCTACTCGATCGAGCAATGGCTAATAATGTTGCCTATTATGAAATGATCGAGGATCTTCAAAGCACCGTCGAAGACCTTTAGCTTCAATACAAAGAATCCACTGCCTTGTTGCATGAGGGGTACGAGAAGAAGTATTAGCAGATCATTGCCGATAAGGGCTACGAGAAGCTTTTTACTGGGTACGATGTAAGGGAGAGAACCTTGAGAGGTGAGGTCGAAGAATGCAGACAGATTGCTGAGTTGCTGGAAAAAGAAAACAACAACCTGCAAAAGGAGCTGTCACAATTGAAGTTTGCAGCTTCCACTTTTAGTGCCTTGATCCCAGTGACCGACGAGGGATTTTCGTTCTTAGAGGTTGAGAACGCGAAGTTGAGGGACGAGTTGGAGACTTTGAAGAGCTCTGGCACCTCTTCATCTTCTCGTGGTCGAGCATGAGCTCATCGGGGACGAGCAAGAGCAGCTCGGGTTCTTGTCGAGGAACAGAGGACTCAGTCTGCCTTAGAGAACCAGGCTTTCCAATTAATGGCGAAGAACCAGGCGTTGTCTGATATGTCAAAGAAGACTAGGAACCTGTAAAAACAGCTCTCTGCGCAGAAGTCAGTCTTGGAGAATAAGGAGATTTTCATCAAGAATCTCCACGAGCAGATGGAGAGGCTAACATATCAGTTCCACAAACAGCCCAGGGAGTTCTAGATGGTTGGATACAACGAAGCACTATACCACTTGGACGATCGTATCCAGAATGCCAACAATGAGGGCTATAAGCAAGGCTGGCTGAATGCCTTAGGTGTGTTGAAGCTCGAACAAGGTCATTATCTGTGGGACTACCATAATCCCGGGCTGATCGACTTGCCTGTGCCACCGTACAAACTGGACATGAGTTGGATCCCTGCTCGGGCCATTCCTCGGAGATTAATTTCAAAGTATCTCGGTGACTACAATTTACATTCTCAAACCGAGGTATCTCGTCCCGAGCATCTCTTAGATCGACCATCTGTGATGAATGTCAGGATGTTGAAGGATCTCAACTTCATCAATTCTCCTCTGTCTTTAAATGATCCGCCTGCTGGCGAGGAACCTGTGTTAAAAGCAGAGGGGAAGAGACCAGTAGAATAGGAATTTTTGATGTAATAGTTAGTTGGCATTTCAATATCAATGTACTTTTCATTTTATTATCAATGTAATTTATTTTGAATGAAAGACTTTCATTTTTGTTTGCAAATCTTGATTGCTTTTATCTTGTAATTATCAAACACTTTATATTTGTGCATACTTGTTAAAAAGATAACAATATTGTATTGTTTGTCAACCAACTCAGTAACAATTAAAAAGTATCAATACTGTTGCTCGATCACTTAATAATAAAGTAATGAGTATAAAAATGTTGTTTAAAATGTTTCCAACCAACCAAGGTTGTTAGATTCTCCATGTAGACCAACTACAGTTAGCGGGTTTTTATCCCCGACCAGCTATAGTTAGTCTTTTTGAAATAATTTTACCCATAAAATGTTTCCGACCAACCAAGATCGGTAAATTTTGCTTGTCGACTAACTACAGTTGGTGGGTTTTTATCTCAGACCAGCCATAGTTAGTAGACTTTTATCTCTTTCTGGATGTAATCTTACCTCCCAACCAACATAAGTTGGCATTTGCGAGCATATTTTGTTTCCTAGCCAAACAGGTTGGCATTTTTAGGAATATTTTGTTTCCTAGCCAAACAGGTTGGCATTTTTAGGAATATTTTGTTTCCTAGCCAAACAGGTTGGCATTTTTAGGAATATTTGGTTTCCTAACCAACCGAAGTTGGCATTTTTAGGAATATTTGGTTTCCTAGCCAACCGAAGTTGGCATTTTTAGGAATATTTTGCTGAGCAGTCTGGAGCTTTGTCGAGTTTTGCTGAGTAGTGTGTAGCACTAGTATTCCCCAAAAAATTCTCAATAAAAGGAGAGACTTTAGCAGAATATCTTCATTTTATTCATACTGATGGAACTGTGTTACATATACATCACTGATAATACTTGCGCAGGTGCTCTGCATTCCATGCGTTCTTAAACTCCTCCCCCTTTAGAGTTGCTATTCGGTAAGTTCCTGGTCGAACAACTTCTGTAACTCGGTATGGTCCATGCCAATTTGCCTCCAGTTTGTTGTTCTTTTGGATTACTTTCTTCAGCACATAGTCTCCTTCTTTCAGGTCGTACTTCTTCACCCTCTTATTGTAGAATAGAGTTGTTCGCTGTTGGTATGCAGCATTTCTGATGGCTGCTTCTTCTCTGACTTCCTCGAGCATGTTTAAATCCAGCCTTCTCATTAAGTCGCTGACAGGGGAATTAAAATTCAGTACCCTGTGTGTTGGGAGGCCCAAGTCGGCAGGTATGACAGCTTCACTTCCAAACGCCAGCATGTATGGTGATTCTCCAGTAGGTACCCGGGGAGTAGTTCGGTAAGCCCAAAGTACTGATTGTAACTCGTTGATCCAGTTTGCTTTCGCATCATCCAATCTTTTCTTCAAGCCATTTAGCAACGTTCTATTTGTCACTTCAGTTTGTCCATTGCTTTGAGGATGGCCTGGTGCTGAGTGGACCTTCAAAATATTTGATTGATGACAATAGGTCGTGAACTCCTCATTATCAAATTGTGTTCCATGGTCTGTGATGAAAGCATGGGGAAGAACATATCGACAAATGATGTTCTTCCAAACAAATTGGTACACCTTCTCGTACGTCATATCAATGAGTGGCTCAGCTTCTACCCACTCAGTAAAATAATCCACTGCGACGACGAGGTACCTGAACCTTCCTCGGGTCGTTGGCAGTGTCCCAACCAAGTCAATTCCCCACATGGCAAATGGCCAAGGGGAAGTTATGGGTGTCAATAATGCTTGTGGAGTTCTTCGGATGGAGGAAAAGCGTTGGCACTTGTCACATTTCGTTGCATAGGCTATACAATCAGCCCTCATCGTCGGCCAGTAGTATCCCTTCGTCATCACCCTTTGTAAAAGCGTCCGACCTGCTACATGTGCTACACAGGACCCTTCATGGATCTCTTCGATTAATTCTTTTACCTCGGAGGGATGTACACATCTTTGCAAACCTGCCATAATTCCTCGTCTATAAAGAATACCGTTAGTTAATACATACCGAGCAGCTTTAAACTTTAATTTCTTGGCTGCGAACTTGTCAATTGACAATTCTCCTTCCGCAATATATGCCCTGATGGGATCCATCCAAGATGGTCCTAAATCAAGGGTAATAAAGTTCATCGCCAGATCTTTATCTATACTCCGACCAGCTAAAACTTCAATTGGGATTATTCGTCGTAGCTCGGTACGAGTAGCTGATGCTAATCGAGCTAAGGCGTCTGCTCTCGCATTCTCCATTCTTGGTATTCTGACCAGCTGAATAACGGCAAATTCTGACACCAGATCCTTCGCCTTTGCATGATATCTGATCATTAATTCTCCTCTAACTGCATATACTCCCATCATTTGGTTTATGATCAATTGAGAATCACTGCAAACAATGACCTGTTGCGCCTCCATAATTTTTGCCAAACTAAGTCCTGCAATAATGGCCTCATACTCAGCCTCATTGTTGGAAGCTTTGAATTGGAAACGCAAGGCGTATTCCATATCGACCTCATCCGGAGTGCTCAAAACTATCCCCGTGCCGCATCCTACAGTGCAAGATGAGCCATCTACATATAGTCTCCATATAGGTAACTCGTCTTCAAATTTCTGATCAGTCAGAATTCCTCGGTGAAATATTTGCTGCTTCCTTTCCTCCTCGGATTTTTCTTGCTCTTTGTCGATCATTTCTTCTTGCCCTTTTACCAACCGGAGTTGGTCTGAGCCCGAATTCAATGATCTTGTAACATCCACTTTCCCTTTTACCAACCGGAGTTGGTCTGAGCTAGTGTTTGTTGATCCTGTAACATCCACAGGTTGATCAGCGAGCAACTCTTATTTCTCATCCGGAGTCCTCACAACTATCTCTGCGTCACATCCTGTGACATCCACACGCCCTTTTACCAATCAGAATTGGTCTGAGCCTGTGTTTGTTGATCCTGTAACATCCACAGGTTGATCAACGAGCAACTTTTGTTCCTCGGACATATCAGGATAGGTGAACTCCGCTATAAAATCTGCTACAGCCTGCCCTTTAAGCGATGATCTGGGTTCATAGACTATATCATATTCATCGAGCTCTATTGCCCAGTACATCAATCTTCCTGATTTTTCTGGCTTATGCAGGGCTTGCCTCAATGGCATATCAGTATATACTACTATGGTATGAGCCTTGAAGTATGGCCTCATTCTCCTACTCGCTTTAATTAACGCCAGTGCTAACTTTTCCAGCCTTGGATATCTGATTTCTGCTCCTCGGAAGGCCTTACTTGTGTAGTAAATTGTTTTTTGCACTCCATTCTCCACCCTGATCAACGCCGAGCTAACTGCATTCTCGGACACTGTAAGGTACACATACAATTTTTCTTCCATCACCGGCCTGGACAACAGTGGAGGTGCTCCCAAGTATTTCTTCAAGTTTTGAAAAGCCTTCTCACATTCATCATTCCACTCAAAAGTCTTTCTGAGTTTCTTGAAGAATGGGACACATCTATCAGTTTCTCGTGACACAAATCTGTTGAGTCCCGCTACTCGTCCTGTGAGACTCTGTACTTCCTTCTTCGTCGTTGGAGACCGCAGCCCTAATAGAGCTTTGATCTTTTCAGGATTTGCTTCAATGCCTCGTTGATTGACGATGTACCCGAGGAATATGCCTTCTCGTACTCCAAATATGCACTTCGTCGGGTTCAGCTTCATTTGATATTTATCTAGTTGGTCAAAAGTTTTACTTAAGTCAACTAGATGATCGACAGCTTTCTTGCTTTTCGTCAGCATATTGTCAACATAAACATCCATATTGCAACTGATTTATTCAGCAAAGACCTTGTTCATCAGCCTCTGATATGTCGTACCTGCATTTTTCAAACCAAAAGGCATAACATTATAACAATAAGTTCCTCTAGGGGTAATGAAAGAAGTACTCTCCCTGTCTTCAGGTTTCATTTTGATCTGATTGTAACCAGAATAAGCATCCATGAAGCTCAGCAACTCGTGTCCCGAGGTAGCATCCACCAGTTGATCAATTCGGGGCAATGGAAAGTGATCCTTTGGGCATGCTTTGTTGAGGTCGATTAAGTCTACACACATCCTCCACTTGTTATTTTTCTTCTTTACCATTACCACATTAGCTAACTAATCTGGATATTTAACATCTTCAATGAAATAAGCTTTCTGGAGCTTCTCGACTTCCTCCTGTATAGCTTGATTCTTCTCGGGACTGAATACTCTTCTTCTCTGCTTCACAGGATTGGTCTCCTTATTCACATTGAGCTCGTGACATAAGAAGTTTGGGTCTATCCCAGGCATATCTTCATGACTCCACGCAAAAGTTTATCTTCTGCTTCTAAGGAAAGTTATCAATTCCTATTTTAATGAGGCTTCCAACGATGAACCTATTTGAGTAGTTCGCTCAGGGTGCTCGTCGTCCAGAATGATGTTTTCAGTAGTTTCCACCACTTGACCCTTGACGAGTTGCGACTCATTTTGAGGATCCAATGTTTCAATTTCTGCACCTTCATCCACTTGATAGGTAGTAGTCTTTTTCTTTGATTCTTCCAGTTCTTCTTGCTCGGCGGATGAATAATAACATTCCCGAGCTACTTTCTGATCACCTTTCACAACTCCTACTCCAAAGTTTGTTGGAAATTTTAGGCACTGATGCACTGTAGATGGTACAACCTCGTACTTCTTCAATCCTACTCTTCCCGTGATGATATTGTACGATGATTGGACATTCTTATCCATCACGAAGAAACGTATTCTTTCTGTTCGACAAGCAGGCCACGTACCAATGAATATATCCAACTTGATCATCCCAAGTGGAAATACTTTCTCGCCAGCAAAACCAATGAGGGGTCTGTGGTAAGGCTCCAGTTGAGATAGCTTTAGATTTAAACTATCGAAGCACGGGTAGAACATGATGTTTGCCGAGCTACCATTGTCGACCAGTACTCTTGAAATCATGACCTCCTTCATTATCATTTTGATCACTAGCGGGTCATCATGAGGATATAAAACACCTGCAAGGTCATTTTTTGAAAAACCGATGAATAATTTCTCCTTGTTCACCTTTCTCGGGCGATCTTCCTCAGCTAGATTTATTCGCTAAATGTACGAGCAAGCTTGAGCCTTACCGAGGTAAGCTTTTCTTTCTGTAGTAAGGTCTCCTCCTCCTGCATCTCCTCCTGTAATAACATTACAATCAAATGACCCAAAGCGTATTAAAAATACCTCTCGTTCTGGCTGCCTTGGTTTCTTGGGAAGATTGGGGTCATCCTCTGGATCAACTTCATGGTTTATCTTGTTGTTCTCCTCTGCTCGACGAGGAGATCTAGACCTCTCTCTAGTTCGGTCGTTATTTCTTCTTTAGCCTCCCCGATCAACATACTTTTCTAGCTTTCCTCGTCGGATGAGTGTTTCAATCTCATTCTGAAGAGCTATGCAATTTTTGGTCATATGGCCATGATCCTTGTGGAACTCGCAATATTTTCCCCTATTCCTCGTGTCAGGGTCTGCCTTCATTTTCTTTGGCCAGTTTAACTCCTCGTTGTTCTTAATTTCTTCCAGGACGTGGTTGATATTTGCCTTCAAAGGTGTGTACTTATCAAATTTCCTCAAGACTTCCCATGATGACCTATTTTTGGATTGTTTGTCACCACCATTGTTCTTATGTTCTTTCTTCTTAACTTTATCACCTTCCACCTTGGTTTCTTTGGCGTCCATATTCTTCTTCGTAGGCATAGCCTCCTCGGCATTCATAATCTTGGACACTTTTCCCATCAGGCCCGACATGGTTTGAGGTGGATCTTTGGCCAAAGTGTAGTACAACTTGTTTGGCAGTAGTCCACTCATCAAAGCGATAATCACTGTCTTCTCCTCATAATCAATGACTTTGAGTTTCTCGTTATTAAAACGAGTTATATAATCTCTGGTACTCTCACCAGATTTTTGTCTAACACTTAACAAATGTGCTACTCGTTTAACTGGCTTTGCTCCAAAGCAAAAATTCCCAATGAATAACTCGGCCAGTTGAAGAAAAGTTGAAATCTTACCCCGAGGAAGATTATTATACCATATTTGAGCAGATCCGGTAAGTGTTCTCGAGAATGCTCTGCATCTCATCTCATCTGGGACAGCATAGATGTCGGCTGCAGCTTGGTATTATTCTATATGAAGGACAGGGTCAGTCTTTACATCATACTTGGGAGTCACAACAGGTGCTTTGAACTTTGATGGTGTTGGAAAATCAACAATGTCCTGGACAAAAGGTGTTCCTCGAACAAAGGTTCGTTGTAGAGGGTTCTTGGCCTTAGCCATTTCCCCTAGTCTATCCTCCAGTATCTGAATAGATCCTTTCCATGCATCATTTCCTTCCTCGAGCCTATTGTTTCGAGCAACTGATCGCGTTGAAGTGGCTTCCTGGGATTTATCTTGACGAGCAGCTGGTCGGTCATAGGATCTATCTTGACGAGCAGCGGGTCGCGACCGGGCAGATCCTTCCCTTAAATCTGATGGTCGTCGAAAGCTCCTCGATGCTACATTAAGAGGACTTTTGTTCCTCCTAGGGCCTAATCGGTAGAAAGGAGAAACCTTACTTAATCTTTCCAATGCGCTAGTCCTTTCTGGGGAGAGGGTGACACATTGTTCAGTATCTGTGGCCCGCACTGACGAAGTTCGTCCAGGTTGATAAGAAAAATCTTCAGACTCCTCATTGCGATATGAATTAGTACGCTTAGTACGCGAAGAAGGCGCACGGGTATTTCTTTGAATGCTTCGTGGTCTGGAATGGGCTGATGCACCGCCATGGAGGGTTTGGATGAGTTGTCGCATTATTTCTTGCATGACGGTCTGGCCCTGAGCCAGATTTGCTATTATTCCAGTCAGATCTGGAATAATTGGTGGAGCAGATGGATTTGTAGGGGTTCCAGCGTTTCGATTGCTGGATTCAGGAATATCAACCATTGGTTATGGATTGTTTTTGATGAAAAACGATATTATCAGTCGTTTCCCACAGACGGCGCCAATACTCAGCAATAAAGCAATAGTGGACGTAGGCCATTCTTATAAGGCTGAACCACTTTAAAATTCTTTGTCTCATTTATTTATCTGTGATTGAATAATTAGAGTAATCTAATTTTTTACATCTACAGTCTGATATTGTGAATTCATAATTTTATTTGGGAGAAAATATACCCGACAACCGTGTCGTAAAGAAAATTTTGAGGTCATTACCCGATAGATTTATTCCAAAGATGATCGTTTTAAATTGTTTAAACACCTTAAACTCTATGAAACTTGAAGAGCTCATAGGTAACTTACAAACCTATGAGCTTGACATATTTCCCTCTAAGGATGAGAAGAAAAAAGATAAGGGCATAACTTTGAAATCCCTAAAGGAGGAGACATCGGTTTCGGATGATGAATTTGAGATTGACTCGGAAGATATGGCTTTGTTTGCTAGAAAGTTTAGAAATTTCTTAAGACTAATAAAGAGAAACTAAAGAATGATTATAAGAAATTTAAGAAGTCTAAGAATAGTAAAGCCGAAAAATTCTCTAAAAATTGCGATAAAGATCTTAATAGGGATAAGTCAAATAAGTGTTATGGTTGTGATGCTTATGGCCATAGGCCATATGAGTGTCCCACTAAACTAAGGAAGTAGGGAAATTAATCGATTTCATACAATGCCACGCTTAGTGATAGTGAACTGGAAGAGGGGCCCGATTTCCCCATTGAGCGTAACTCCACCGCGTTCTTGGCAAGTTATGTGAGCATTGATAATGAATCTTCACGTGAAGTTATTTCTAAACATGACACTTTTGAGGCCATTGTTTGTGAATCCTAAAAGTTTAATGGTAGAGAGAGTGGAGATGGGAGTGAGAATGAAGAAGCGGTTGAAGAGAGTGAACTTCAAGTGGCCTTCTGTGAGTTGTATGAAAAATCTTTGAAATTAAAAAGGGCTAATTTGAAGTTAGAGTCTAAAATGAGAGAGCGTGTTGTGGCTAATGATGAGAGTGTTTTAGTTGAAGACCTTAAGGCACGTGAGAGAACTCTTCGTGAGAAGCTAGAGTACTTAGAAGGTGAAAGAGATAGCATTAGAGGTTTAATGGAGGCTATGAAGAAAGATCTTCTCGATTTTGAAGAGAGTAGGTGATTACTTCAGTCTAAAATTATGGAACTTGAAGAAAAATTAAAAGATTCAAGTCAGGTCAAATTTGATTTGGAATGTAGGTCGGAGAAATTATATAAAATTTTAGGAACCGTCCAAATAAAAAATGACATGTGTGGTATTGGCATTGATATTCCAAATGCTTCCAATAATAAATCCAAAATCGTGTGTTTGAGAGAATCTTATAGGAATATTAGAAAAGAGCAATCCTTAGGTAACACTTCACGCTGTGTATTCACTTGCACACATTGTGCTCGGAAGGGGCACCTTAGGAAATTTTGTTTTGATCTTAGAAATGGTCCTATAAAGTCAAAGGGTAGAGTCACCAAGGTTACCAAATCCCGAGAGCATTTTTAGTTGATATTTTAGTTGGTATCAAATCCTACATTTTAGTTGGAATCAAATTTATTGTTTATCGCATCTTGGTTGGTATTTATTGCTATTTTTGTGGATTAATTGATTGCTTGTTGTCATATTGCTTCATTGTTCTTATCACTTTATATACCATTGCATTTTATGCTTGTTCTTCCATTATTTATAACCCTTGTTTCATTTAGGGGGAGTACTTGATTTAATTGGGGAGAAATAGGCATATTTGTGCATTTTTAATCTGTCTATTCCGGAACAAAAAGGGGGAGAAATGCTATCTAAACCTTTAATTTGGGTCATCTAACTTAGAGGAAGGCGCGACCTTCTTAGGTAGATCATATTAGACAAAGGGGGAGTGGAGTATTTATTTAATCATGTTATTTATCTCGTTATATTTCTTATGCATTTAATGGTATGTTTAACTGTGCAAGATTTCATCTTTAGTGGCATCCTTTAAAGCGATAAAGCATTTAATCCCATGTGTCTTGTCAAACATCTTTAATTTTTTATTTTGGGAGGGTGGCTTGACGGTCCATAGGATTTTGTTTTGGATTTTGTTCTGAAATAGCCAAAAGGGGGGATTTATAAGGGCAAATTTTCATTCGAGTCATTTGTAGTGTTGGCTTAATTCCAGATAAAACTAATTGAGTCATAGGATAGATGTTTGTTGTATTCTTTCAAGCCTATGACAAGTTAGTTGAAGACGTAGTGGCCTAGCATTGTGAAGATTTCATCCTTGTCGGTTTCGTGCCATGTTTCACGTCATCAACAATTCCAGTCCAAGGTCTCTTAAGGTATGAATGCATTTAATATATAGAGAGTGTTGGATATATTTTTATGAACATTTTTATCAAATTGACATTTTATTTTTCTCAAAAAATCATTTTAAAACTTATCATAAAAGTTTTTGGGGTAAAAAGAAATTTTGGATTTTCTGATTAGTCGTTCGAACGATTCTGGGATCTCGTTCGAACGAGATACCCAGGACTTTCGAATGAACATCGAACGAGATATTAAACGAACTTCATATATTTTTTCTGAAATATCGTTAGAAATGTCATTAGAACGACATCGTTCCAACGAGTTTTATCTAACGAGATTTTATCCTATTTCTCTTCTGAAATCTCGTTCGAACCAAGTTGTTCGTACGACCTGGCAGTTTTCTGACAGTTTTGCGAGTTTTTAATTTTCAACTTCCCACTACTTCCACTTTATCCATACCTCTTTTAAAGTGCTTGGGAATGAATTTTTGGGACAAAATTTTTGGGAGAGTTTCCAACACTTTGAGGGCAAAAAAAAAAAAAAAAAAAAACTTTATACCAAAAAGTCACATTTTGTGTGTTGATTTGTCATGGATTAAATTCTTCCAAAACATAAATTTACACCCATAGGTTGTTTGATGCAAGTTCATATATATATATATATATATATATATATATATACATATACTTGCTTTGAGATCTTTATTTAGGCACCGAGTATTTTTCATTCTCTACTATAAAAGAGAAGTTTCCCTACAGAGGAGTCCATTCTTTGTGAAGATTTGCGGTACGCATATGATGGAAAGGCCATCGTGTGTTTTGACAGTAGATGATCTCCATCGATGGATTCCGAGACAATGGTGGACTCCAACGTTATCTACTAGGAGGAGGTTGAAGAACGAAGGAGCGTCAAGGCCTGATGAGATTCGAGTCGTTGTTATAAGTTCTTCTGTTGTGGGTTCCCTCATACATCGCGCCTTGTGTGTGCGCTTATTTTTATCTTGCAAAATCTCACTTCGATGCATGCTAGGTTAATCAAGATAAAAATTGGTTTAATTGCAATTTTAGTGTAATTTTGGTGCTAATTAAGTTTGGGTAATTTTAACTTACTTCAAGTCAAGAAATTTAATTGAAAAATATTCATGCTTATCTATATAGCATATGAAGAACTTGAATTGGGTTTATTTAATTTTTGTTTGTAAGAAAATTAAATATCTGTTTTGTTGTGTTTAATTTTAATTTTGTGGAAATTAAAATTTGGGAACTTTAATTGTTAAGTTTGAAAGAAATTTTTAAGTTTGATATATTGAGTGAACCATCCTTATTTAGAAATATAAAATTTGGGATATTTCGAGGACCATCACTCGCTTTTATACCCACATTTGGAAAAATTAGCCTAGCGCTTATTGCGGCTTCTAGGTGTATGAAACCTTATTTCCAAGCACATACTATAGTTATGTATACTGATTTTCCTCTTTGGCAAGCAGTCCACAAGCCTGAGAAGTCAGGGAGATTGATGTACTGGGTGGTAGAATTGGGAGAGTATGACATTGTCTACGAATCAAGATCTTCATTGAAAGGCGAAGCTTTGGCTAATATTATTGCTGAATTTACTCATCCGGAGGTTCCTGACCAACAAAACTTGCCTGCTAAGCAGACTTTTAATAAAGAGAGCTCAGCTCAAAAGCAAGCCGAGTCGATCACCCTGAGTCATCCAGAATTCAAGAAATAGCCCAAAAATATACGGAGGAGAGTAAAAAGATATTCCAGCATGGGTCATTGATAACAAAAAGTTTCAACAGTGATGTCCCATTATGGAATTTGTACGTGGATGGATTTTCATGTGATACCGGCAGTCGAGCATGTATAATACTCAATACTCCTGATGATATTGATATTGATTATACTCTCATGTTTTAGTTCAAAGCATCAAATAACTAGGCGAAATACGAAGCCTTGATAGTTGAACTAAATTTAGCTAATTCATTTGGCGCCGAGCAAGTAGTGGCACACAGTGATTCACAGTTGGTTGTTAGTCAAGTACTACATATATATGGAGTCAAAGGAGAAGTGATGACTGGGTATCTTGCTAAAACCATGGAAGTTATTAGCAAGTTTCCCACCGTCCAAATGAATAGGATCCCAAGAATAATAAACGCTCGAGCTGATGCCCTTGCTCGGCTAGCATAAGCAACAAGAATTGAGCTCAGAAGAACAATCCCAATAGAAATGTTGTCTAATAGGAGTATTAATGAAGACCCGATGGTTAGTTTCATTGCGTTAGATATGGGACCTTCCTGGATGGATCCCGTGAAATCTTATATTGAAGATGGAACCCTACCATTTGATCCTAAAGAGGCCAAAAAACTCCGATATAAAGCATTGCGATATGTGTTAGACACATGAGTTTTATATAGAAGGGGATTGACGATCTCCTTATATCATTGTGTTCATCCAATGGAAGTGGAAAATTTGATCAAAGAAGTGCACGAAGTTTCCTGTGGGGTTCATTTTGCTAATCGATCATTGCTCTAACGAATCAGAACTCAGGGATACTACGGGCCGACTATGAGGGAAGATTGTACTGCCTTTATAAGAAAGTGTGATAAGTGCCATAAGTTCTCTGCCATTAATAAAGCACCTAATGCTGCCTTAACACCAATCACTTCACCTTGGCCATTCGCTATATAAGGATTGACTTGGTCGGCCCACTGTCGACCACCAAAGACAGGTTTAAATATTTAGTTGTTGTTGTTGATTATTTCACCAAATGGGTGGAGGTAGAGCTATTAGTTGAGATGTCTTATGACAAAGTGTATCACTTCATCTGAAAGAACATAATCTGTCGATATGGTTTACCATATGATTTTATTACAGATCATGGCACCCAGTTCGGCAACGAGGAGTTTGAAGCATGCTGTGTCTAATCTAAAACCTAAAAACTTCATTCTGCCCCAGGCCATCCTTAAAGTAATGGTCAAACAGACATAACAAATAGGACTTTGCTCAATGAACTGAAAAAAAGGCTTGATGCTTCTAAGGGCAGCTGGATTAATGAGTTACATTCTGTTCTTTGGGCTTACAGAAAAACGTCGAGAACAACAACTGGAGATACACCATACATGCTTGCGTTCGGGACTGAAGCCATGGTACCAGCCGAGCTCTACCTACCAACCCATATGGTACTGAATTTTGATTCTCCAGTTAGTGATTTGAAGAGGCAATTAGATCTCGATATGTTGGAGGAAGTACAAGATGATGATGCTCTGAGAAACGCTGCATACCAACACCAAACTGCTCGCTTTTATAATAAAAGGTTCAAGTCGACTAACTTGAAATATGGTGATTATGTTCTTAAAAAAGTTATCCAGAAGAATAACAAGCTTGAAGCCAATTGGCATGGCCCATATCGCATATCAGCTATCATCCAACTAGGAACCTATCTCATGATACCAAAAATGGCACCACCAGGTCACATATGTAAGGAGCTCAAATAGGAATATAACAATGGCGATACTCACACAGCAAATCAACAAAGAAGGAGATGAGGTTAAGAGGATGAACACCTGAATATAAGTGGTTCGGCCTGAGCCTACATCCACGGTGTGTGTGTGTGAGTAAATTCCACTAGTAAATAAGGCACTAATGGCCTAGTTACAATATAAGCTCTCTCTCTCTCTCTCTCTCTCTCTCTTCTGTGTATGATTGAGCAGAGTTTTAGCTAGGGTTTTTATAATTTTATCCCCTATAATGAAGAAGAGGAAGGATATATATAGTGCTTAGGGGGTGCAGTGTACCCCCAAAGCATGTTGTTTGAATTAAGGTGCTACTCTTTAGCCAATCCAGTATGGACACCTGACTGTCACACATATAGATCATGATGACCAAATATTCCCTCACGTGAGGGAATGATCCAGCTATAACGATTTTGCCCACGTACTGCTTCTCCCTTACGTGCGCTGACCTACGTGTCTCCCAAACCACGCGTTGTGATGATATCACCCTTGTCCCACATACCTATGCCGAGGTCGGGGCTAGTCTTTATGGAGCTATGTACTACGAATTCTGCGGTGTGTGGATAGGGTCGGTCGAAGTCTTCCCTGTGGTTGAGCTGAGGCTTCAGGTAGGCCGAGGATCTAGACTGGATCAGGTGCCCAAACAGCTTCTTGATAATTAAGGGGTCGGCTAGGCCGACCCTATTCTTTGGTACGATCCCATAAACGGTAATCTGGTTCACTTGCTCCCTTGTCTAAGGCTGAGTACATCATCGTCCCAGGCGAGGGTATATTTTGGTATATTAATCACCCCCTAGCCCTTAGTTATCGATGTTATTGAGGTGACTGAGGGGTATTACTGTCTCTTTAGCTATCAAGTTGATGAGTCTTCAAATTGACACTTAACACTTGTCAATCATCGTGTTGCATTCGCCAAGAATGATGACTGTTGATCATGCTTGGGACATTGTGCCCTAATGATGGTATGCCTCGAGGGATGTGTGCCACTTCATTTTCTGTGCCAAATAATGACGTGATGTTTAAATTTTGAGAATATCCCAAGGTTCTCTTTCTTCTTCTTCATCCATTTCGTGCTCTTTCTCTCTGGCTTATAACATTCTCACCATTTTTGTTATCTGGCAAGCTTTATAGAGGTTATCACCGAGGTTTCTGCTTCCTTCCTTCTTCCAGGTACCTTTCTTACCTATTTTCTGACATTTTCATCCATTGTTGCATTGAGTTTGTGGCTTTTCATTGAGTTTATACTTGTTGAGTTTTTCGAAAAACTTAAAACCTTTCTACAACCTTTGGTGGTGGCTCTAGGGCTAGTTTTAGGGTATAAATTGGTGGTTACTTGGTTGTAGACTTTACCAGTGCCCAGTATTGGCAAGTATAAAAAACCCATAACCATTTTTACCGTTAGGATTTCTGTCACCTTCTCTGGTGATCTTCTTTTGTGTTCTTGACTGTTTAATATTCAAAATGGTTCATTCTCTTTAATTTGATCATGTGGTCAAATTGATCAATAACTTTACTTATTTGTGGTTTCCATTAAAAATCTCTGTAAGTCTAAGGTCATCCTCTGAATGCTACAAAGGCTCTATAAGTTGGCCGCGGAGTTTCCCACTTTAAGAGAAAGATGCTTTCAAGAGATCCGTAGAGTAGAAGAAGAGGACGAGGTTAGACGCAGGGCTGACCCTATCTGGGTATGACCCATCTTTCCCATTTCGATGGGTCAAAATAAAAAAGAGACCATGGGGGAACCACAAACCAGAGTGTCATCCTCCTTTGAAGCCGAGACATCTGGGAGAGACGACCCATCGAACACCATCCATCCTGAGCAGGTCGAACCCACAGTTAATCCAAATGCTGTCCCTATGATAGCCATGTCCCTTGGTGAGTTTTATGCAAATTTTCGAGATGGCTCTCCTATCCTTACTAATGGTGAGGCAGGAGAAGTCGAGGATGAGGATAAGGGTGAGGAAGAGGAAGAGGGCACTGAAGTCGAAGATGAGGTTGATACTTCGTATGCCTGTTTATACGTCTCGTCCGTCAAAGAACATGATCTCTTGGTATGGAGACACTCATTTGGCATCAAATCCGACATTACAATGAGGGTGCCATATAAGGATGAGAAAGTTTTCCAAGGACGAGAGGGAGAAGTTTCTATGTATGAGCAAATGTTTAGGGTCGGCATTAGACTTCCCCTTCATCCTACTATCGTCGCCATAATGTCTGCCTTAAGGGTTGCTCCCACTTAATTGCCTTCTAACTCTTGGAGGGTTATCCTAGGGTATATTTTCCTATGGAAAAAATCTTCCATATATGAACCGTCGACTGGCCTAATCTTGGCTTGTTATAACATCTCTTCATCGTCCAAACAACCCGGCTACTTCCACCTAGGTGCTAGGAAGTCAGACAAAAAACTCCTACATATCACCCAAACTTCAAACCATGATTAGAAGAAAAGGTTTTTCTTCATTTCTGGAGCTTGAGAATTCCCAGCTGAGGCCGACCCCTCTGAGTACAGTCCGAGGGTCCCTCGAGCATGGTCCAATCCTTCAATGGCAGTACTGTCCGACCCTGGCCTCAGCTTTGCTGAGAGGGATGTGGCTGACTACCTGAGAGAGCAGGGAGTTGAGGGTGCTCTTACCAAATTTAAAGACTAAATAACCCCAAAGCTTCTTAAAGAATCTGGTCTGGGGGTTGACCCCCTTGAAGAATTATGTGAGTTGTTTATTTGTTTCTTTTTCTAAGTCTTACTTCATCTTATTAATTGCTTCTGACATGCCGTCTTGTCTTTTTGCAGACCGTCCTCCTAACATCTCAGAAGATATTTGGGAGATGACTACTCCAAGTTTATTAGTTGGTCTCAATAAGAAGAAGAATAAACAACAGTCACCCCTTAAGAAAACCACTGCAGGGGGCAACTACCGAGACCTCATAAAAAAGGAAGGAGTCGGAGGTCCCTGTTGACACTCAGGTTGATCCTACGATGAGGCAGAGGGTGGGGGCCACTGAAACAACCTTCTCTGATGTCAGCTAGTCTTTATCGTTAGGGTTTTTCTAGTCAGCCAACCTGACCCAACTCAAGGCCGACCCCACTTCTTTAATCACCAACCTTAGGTCTGCAAAGGTAACCATGTTTTTAGCCCCGTCGACTACGAGTTTTTGTCTAAGATGCCACCGACAAAGGTCTACAATTTTGGACTTCACCACCTGGCACAGGTATCTCCCTCGTCCTTTTGACCTTTGTCATATATTTACTAACATTACAGTTTATTCTTGACTTTGCCTTGGTTTATTGCAGCCTGTTTGTGCCTTGACCTCAACCACCAAATGGATGGTTGAGAACCAACAGAAGTTCCAGGAGGCCGAGAGAGCAATTCAGGCCGAAGCCGACCTTAAAACCCAGTTAGCTGACCTCAAAACCTCTCATCAGCAGGCCATAGACGAGCTCAAACTTGAGTATAACAAATAATTGAAGCTTAAGGATAGTATCATTACTGAGAAGGACAAGGCTTTAAGGAATCATGCCACATAATTTAAAGATGACCTTGCTGAGGTAGTAAAGAATGCCGGGGTAGATGCTGTTAAATCATGCAAAAACTCGGACGATTTCCAAGGCTTCGGTTTGGAGTACTTGGAGAGAAGAATTAAGACGGCCTGTCAATGGGTCATCTTGAAGTTTACTGATACGGTGTCTTCCATCCGACCATCTCTAGAGGCTACTGACCTTGAAGACCCTCTGATAGCCGAGGCTCTGTCCCATATAGAGTCTTAAGCAACAGCTGAAGGTGAAGGGACGTCTGCTGATCCCATGGTGACTACGGGAGGACACTCAAAAGGTCGACCTGCCGCCACTATTGGCAATGTGACTGAGGTTTTGCCCCCCCTAATCCGACCTAGTTGGGTGGCCTCCTGTGGCCCATACCCTCTTCTTTGTACGCACTTTATTTTTAAAGCATATGTACATTGATCTTTTTGTACTGTACCTCATTAAGTTAATAATATCTCGCCTTTGACTTATGTTGTTTTGTATGATACCAAGTTGATGATGTTTGATGACAATCAACCACACTTAAGTGATTTTAATAATTTGCACCCACCAAATTATGGTTTTTTAGACATTAAGTCCTCCCTCGTCTTTTTGAGTGTGTGGAGGGTCGTCCCCACTATGCACTGTCGTCTTAGACGAGGGAGTGAGTTCACCAAGTTAATGATGTTTGATGACAATCAACCACAGTTCAGTGATTTTAATAATTTGCACCCACTAAATTATGGTGTTTTAGGCATTAATTCCCCCCTCGTCTTTTTGAGAGTGTGTAGAGGGTCTTCCCCTCCACGCACTGTCATCTTAGATGAGGGAGTGATTCCATCAAGTTAATGATGTTTTAACAATCAACCACACTTAAGTGATGTTAATAATTTGCACCCACTAAATTATGGTGTTTTAGGCATTAAGTCCTACCTCGTCTTTTTGAGAGTGTGTGGAGGGTCGTCCTCTTCACACATTGTCGTCTTAGACGAGGGAGTGAGTCCACCAAGTTAATGATGTTTAACAATCAACCACACTTAAGTGATTTTAATAATTTTAACCCACCAAATTATGGTGTTTTAGGCATTAAATTCTCCTTCATCTTTTTGAGAGTGTATGGAGGGTTGTCCCCTCCATGCACTATCGTCTTAGACGAGGGAGTGAGTCCACCAAGTTAATGATGTTCTAATAATAAATGCCCTTTGATGTTATTGGCAGTACATGGACGAGGTTGTCACCGTTCAGAATGCCATATCACCGAGGGTCACTTAATCTTACTTCACCACGAATGATTTTCTGTAGCTTAAGATGAATTAGCACAAAACAAATATCTGAATAAACAAACAACAAGATGAGGGAACAGTTGGATATTCTCATTGATATTCACTCTTCTGAGTCAAATACATGTATTACAATAAAATGTATGTAAAAACAAAAACTATAAGCTCATTAGTAGTATTTCTTAAGATGATCATCATTCCATGGATTGGAAAATGGCTCTCCTTCCAAGTTTTCCAATCTGTACGTTCTTGGCACAACCTCTTCAATCACTTTGTACGTCCTATGCCAAGCTGGATGAAGTTTATTGGCTTTTTACAATATCTTTTTCAGCACCAAGTTCCCTACCTTCAATAGCCGTGCTTTGACCCATTTGTTGTAGAATTTTACAGTTCTCTGCTAATAGGCGGCTTGCCTAACTTCAGCGTCTTTTCTTCTTTCTTTAATGAGATTCAAGTCAAGCCTCCGCTCATCATTGTTATGTTTGGGGTCATAGGTCTGAACCCGATGTGTAGGTAGGCCTATCTCCCTCGGTACAACTGCCTCTGAGTTGTATGCAAGCATAAATGGGGTCTCCCTAGTAGGTTTCCTCTTTATTGTTCTATAGGCCCAAAATACAGCATATACCTCTTCGATCCATCTCTCATTTGTATCCTCTAACTTCTTTTTGATCCCATCTAGAATCGTCCAGTTTGTTACTTCAGTTTTCCCGTTTGCCTAGGGTCGGCCAGGGGTGGAGAAGAACTATTTGATGCCGACCCTTTAATAGTACTTTTCTAGGGAGACGTTCTTGAATTGAGTCCCATTATCGGAAATCAAGGTATTGGGCAAGCCATACCTGCAAATGATGTTTTTCCAGATAAGCTGGAAGGTCTTCTGCTTTATAATTGTGATTATCGGCTCAACCTCTACCCACTTTGAAAAATAATCTATCGCTACAATCAGGTACTGATATTCACTGCTCTGGGTAAGGGTCCTACTAGATCAATTCCCCACACCACGAATGACCAGGAGGACGTGATAGAGGTGGCGCGACTAAGAATGTGTCTCTAAAGTGCGTTCTCTCTAGGCTCAAGTGCAAGCCTATCGCGTTAGTAATAAACCTGGTAAGTCGGGATCATCTCCACAGGGAAATAGGACAAGAAAATCGTGACGACAGAAGGACAGATGGTTAACCTAATTTCAACTCTAAGAAGAAGGAAAAGGTGATTTTAATGGTGAAACAACTACAGCTAAATGCAATTACTCTAAATTATCTAGATGATTGATGATGATTAAACTAAAACTTGAACTATATGGTGAGACAAACAGGCCGGGAATATAATCCCTCAACCCTAGTGTATTGCTGGTATAAAACTAATCGTAAATTTAAGTGATTCATTAGACCCAGACTTTAGTACTCCCAAGCATTACGTATATGAGGTTTAAGCCCGCATAATGCGTAATCAGAGGATGCCTAAAGCAGTAACACGATAGCTACACTCGCTTTGCAGTCTAAAGCATCCCGGTTACCCTGGAGCAACCGAGATCCAAAGATCTACAATGGTTGTGTTCGCTATGCAATAGGGTCATAATAAATCCTTAAATTTAGAAGATTAATTTTATACACATGCAACTATCACATCGGGTTGAGTTCATGCATCCCGACCCTAAAAAATCTAGCCGGAAATGTTGAACCTAACTGTGCATGAATTAACTACATTTCATGTGAAAGAAATCATGATGGAAGTGTATTGAAACATGCAAGGAATTATTATGAACTTAGAAACTAACTGAATTGTACAAGAAGAATAATGTGCAAAACAATAATATAAAGAACGAAACTTGAATTAAAACTTGAGATCAAACCTAGAAATAATCAATCTTGAATCACCAAATAAAAGCTATGTTCCTAGGGTATTCTCCTACTTGTCTCCCTATAAAAAACTATTCAAAACTCCATTTTCTAGGTCAATACAATGATACATGTACGTTTTAGAAGAAGTTGTAACATGATAGGACTCTTTGGAGAACTCGGCATTAAGGGGCAAATTCGCGCATCAGACACCTCGAACCGGTTCGTAGGTACCCCGAATCGGTTCGCCCCCGAACCGGTTCGTAGTGTGGTACGGGAAATCTTGTTGGTTTGAGACCTCTTTCCAACACTTAGAATATTTTCCAGCTTCTCTTCCTTTCTTCTATGGATTTTCTTCAACTTCAGTATTCTCGTTGTTCCGAGCTCTTCAACTTTCCAGCAGGCCCCACCTCCGAGATCTGGCTGCAGAATTACGAAAATTCCCTTGAACTTGTCTTCTTAACCTTTCTTTCAATGTTTCAATTTCTCTTTCGCATCGTTTGCATAATTTACCTGTAAAACACATAAGAGAAACACAAAACACGAAACACTTGCCAACGAAGTTTAGTAGCATAATTACAAGTTAAATCCATATCAATGGCACCGCTCGGGTTCACAAAGGGTCCAAAATTAAGGGGATAAATATACAAGATTTATGCCCAATCAAACCCCCCTAACTTAGAACTTTGCGCGTCTCGAGCAATGTAAAAGAAAAATAATAATGTCACAACTCTTCTAAACACTTTATTGGGATGTAATACCTTTTTGGCGGGCAAACGATTGCATTTAGCGTATGCAACAAGCCTTTAAACCCCTAGGTTACCCTAGTTGGACGAGTGGTGTCTCGTGAGGGTTTGCAGTGAATATACCCACAAAATTCGTTATTGACCCAAAGAAAAATCAATATACTTAAAAATTGTACAATTTAAACCTTCCGAAAAATAGTTACCATAAATTCATATTCACAAGAGTCTCAAGTTCTCTTGTGTGTGTGCGAAACCAAAAATCGAACCGCTAATTTCCACCGATTGATCATTACGTTACTTTCCGAAAATTCGCTTTGATTTCAAAATCTCACCGAAACACTCACAAAAGAATCACTCGGAAGTGTGGCTATTCTCTTGGTATGCAGGATTTATAAGAGTAAATGTAATGGAACGCAAGTTCACGCAGAAAGACGGAATTATTTAGTGAAATGATCTCTTCATCGGATTACGATAATTGGAAAACGGGAAACATCGCCTCAATTCACACCATTTAATCTCTCATATTATCTTTTTGTAACTTAGCTCTCCACGCGATAATCAATTTTGCAATTCGAACTCGGTAGGACTTTTTTGGGTTAAAGGTGTATTGGGTAACATGGGAATGGTTGAGAATTTTGGAATTGGAATTTTTTTTCTTATGATGTCCCTTAGTGCTTTTTCAGGAAATTCCTCATTTTCTCTTCTTTTTCTCTACTTGCTATTTCTGTTGAGAATTTTTCTACTATTTTTTTTCTTGCCCCTTTTTATGCACTTTTCGAACTTTATTTGGTGACATTACCAATTTTCACAAATCCGGGATACTTGAGTTTTTTTCGGGTTGCCAAACGAAAAAGAAAAATGTTATTCGGCTCAATTGGGTTAACAAAAGGATAATTTTTCACATCTTTTTATGGCTAATGTTTTTGGGTAACAAACGATTGCCTACTTCATTGTCTGAATCATTTATTAATTTACCATATGCGTCTCGAGATTAATTTAATCTAGAGATTTGTAGCGCACATTTTTTCAAGACAACATTCCATTTCCCATAACCGATCAAAACAAAGAATTGAGATCATCAACGACTTATTTAAAATGCTGAATTAGAACTATGAGTTAACCATTAACTCGGATTGATTTAAAAACTCAAAAAGATCGATAGGCTCGAAATCTCATCGGGTTTTGTTAATCTCCACACTTATTCGTTAAGTCGTCAATTTTCGCACAGTTTCCATCTTTGGTCCATTTCGGCTTAGTGAAATAGGGATTTAACAATTTGAGACTTCAAATAGAATAAAGGTGATATTTTTGAAAAATTTAAATTCCAATTTTTATTTATTTTGAAGATAAATATTTTTGGATTTTTTCAAAATTTTATGATTTTTATTTGGAAATTTTTGGGCATTTTTGAAAATTTGTGATGTTTTAGAAAGACGCACTTGTGACCCCCTAACTTAGACTTTTGCATTGTCCTCAAGTAAAAATGACTAAAATCTAACTCAAAGAGAATTAAAAGTGCGAGAGAATAAAATGAACAAATAAAACATAAATGCAAGATTTTTTATAGATACTGAGAGTTTGTGTTACACGGGTGATGGGAGAATTACACAATCAACATTTTTAACAGCTACCAACAACACCAAAAACATCACAAACAAACAAGGGATTCATTGGGGCGGTGGATTGGAGGGGCCAGGTGCGTTGGGATCATACGGATCATAGAAGAAAGTTGGAAGGGGTCCACTGAAGTTGAGCTCGTATAAATCGGCTTGGAGACGATGCATCATTCTCATATCTCTTTGGTAGGCCTCTTGATCCCATTGATAGGCCGCTTGGTCTCGATTGTATTGGTTGAGGAAACCGTCCAAACGGGTTTCCACCACCGAAAGGCGCCTATAAAAATTTGCACCCGAGGGCTTAAAATCGGAGTCATTGTCCTCATCTTCATCATACTCTTCTTCTTCCCCCACATCCATCATTGGGGCGTCATGTTCTTCCTCCCCCGCACCCTCATCGATAATAGGACGGTCGGGATGGGCCACCCTCATTTATCATTCACTACGGGTGGTGGAAATGGCTCCAATTGGGCGGGGGGGTCGAAATTGCTGCCCCAGATCGTCCACTCCGGCATCAATCAGAAGTTCGTTGATAAGGCGGGCGTAGGGGAGCGCTTATTTTCCCCACTCGTCATAGGCGGCATGGAGGATATTCGCATAGAAGAGTTGGGCCAAATTAATCGTGCTCTAGGGGTCGAGGAAATGGTATAAGAAGTTGGCGTGACGTAGCCTGACCACCGAATCATTGGTGGTTTTGTAAATTGCTCCACATGCAATGAGGTGTGTGAATCGCACCATGTCCGACATGCCTCCTATTGGAAATGAATCGCGCAACCATTCCTCCCCGGGTTCCATTCGGGAGATACATTCGGCTTTGGTGTGGAGGGCACCATTGGTGGGATATATGAAGGGCACGGGGAGGACAACCCCTTTTTCTCGCATTTTTGCACGCAATGATGGCGACGAAGAATGGAATCCGAATGCCATCAAGATATGCCTCGTGAAGAGTGGAGGATTTGCGCACGAGCGTCGCATAGAATTGGCGAATTTCAGATTAAAAAACTTTATTGCTCGTCGGGGAGAGGAATGAACACCACCCCCCCGGCAATTAAAAGGGCGTTGACTTCTCCAGG
This sequence comes from Sambucus nigra, assembly GCA_949130495.1. NCBI lineage: Eukaryota > Viridiplantae > Streptophyta > Magnoliopsida > Dipsacales > Adoxaceae > Sambucus > Sambucus nigra. The sequence continues at coordinate 441,261,451 of OX422207.1, forward strand.
GATCTGCTCCCAATTAATAAATCGCTCGATTTGAATTGGGCGAGTGGCCGAGAAATAGCGCTCGGCCCAATGATGTTCTTAGACGCACCGAAATACTCCCGCACCCACCCTCGTCATTGAGAATGGTGGTGTCATCATATTTTTGAGGACGAAAGTTTTCTTTGCGGGGGCGTGGTAGGGTGAGAGAGAGATAGATATGGAGGTGATATGGTGTAGAAGAGAGGGAGAGTGAAATGAAGTGTGAGAAATGGAGAGGGGTTGAGGGTGAATTTCTAGCTATGTGGGGGTGGCTTTTGGTGGGAAATGGGAATAGGTATGGAGGGAGAGGAAGGACGGAGTGAATTTGGAGTGTGGATTGGCAGGGGGAAGTTTTAGAGGGTGAATTTTCGTAGGGGAAATGAATGGAGGGAAGGGGGAAAAGAGAATGAATTTGGAAAAAGGGGGGAAGAATCTGCCAGGACCCCCGAATCGAGTCTCAAAACTTTCACTATCAGCCTCAACCCAGTGAACTCGTCCATGAAGTCTGCTAATGCTTTCCCTTTGATGGACACTCTAGGCTGATAGATAATATCAAACTCTCCAAGCTCTATTGCCCAAGCCATTAGTCTTCCCGACTTCTCAGGCTTGTGGATGACCTCCCGAAGTGGAGAGTCCGTTAGTATGACTATTGTGTGATCCTGGAAGTACGACTTCATCTTCCTTGAAGTGTGAATCAGAGCGTAGGCCAATTTTTCCATCCTAGGGTACCTCTGTTCGGCCCCCTGAAGCGCCTTACTGTTAAAACATACCGGCTTCTGCGTTCCATCCTCGTCTCTTACGATGACAACGCTAATAGCCGACTCTGAGACTGTTAGATATACGTAAAGTTTTTACCCTTGGACTAGCCATGAATATAATAATGGAGAGCCGAGGTAGGACTTCAACTCTTGGAAGGACTTATCACAATCCTCATTCCACTCGAAATCTTTTCTAAAAACTTTAAAAAGTGGAAGACAACTCTGGATACAAGCCTGTTAAGTGCCGTTACTCTCCCGATTAGTCTTTGAACATCTTTGATGGTGGCCGACATCTTCATTTCCAACAAAGCCTTGATCTTAGATGGGTTGACCTCTACCCCCCCTCTAATTTATGATGAAACCTAAGAACTTTCCAGCCCCAACACCGAACACACACTTCATCGGGTTGAGTTTCATCCTGTATTTGTCCATCGTATCAAAAGTTTCTTTGAGGTCGGCCACATGGCTATCGACCTTGAGACTCTTAGTGAGCATATCATCAACGTAGACCTATATCGTCTTCCCGATTTGATCTTCCAACATTTTATTGACAATTCTCTGGTAAGTGGCTTCATCATTTTTCGGACCAAAGGGCATGACCTTATAGCTGTAAGTCCCTTTGTCGATTATGAACGCAGTCTTTTCTTCGTCAGTCAGGTTCCTACATATCTGATTATACCCCGAGTAGGCATCCATAAAGCTCATAAGCTCATGGACCACTGTGGCATCAACCATTTGGTCTATCCTAGGCAAACGAAAATTATCCTTAGGACATGCCTTATTTAGATCAGTAAAATCCACACACATTCTCCACTTCCCATTAGTCTTGGGAACTTTGACTGCATTGTCCAGCCACTCTGGATATATTACCTCTCTTATGAAGTCTGCCTTTTCAAGCTTCTTTACTTCTTCTTGGATAACCTCGTATTTTTCTCTAAAGTAGATCCTCCTCTTTTGTCTATCGACCTGACATCCTTGACCACATTCAACTTATGATAAAGGAGCTTAGGGTCAATGCTTGGAATATGTTCATGACCCCACGCGAAGATACTCTGCCTCTACTTCAAAAGCTTAATCAACTCCTCTTTGATGTCTTCTCTTAGGGCTTTACCGACCTGGATAGTTTTTTTCGGCTCGTCCTCATTGAGAACGATGGATTCTACCTCTTCCGTGGCCTCCCCTTTCTTCAACTTAGTCTCATACCTGGGATCTAAGGAATCAATATTGTAGGTCGTGGTTGCTTTCTTGTGGGCTTCCCTCTCCTCTGCTGAGTTGAAGTTGCACTCACGTGCCAACACTTTGTCACCTTGGACTTCCCCTACCCTATAGAGGGTCAGGAATTTTACTCTTTGGTGCACAGTGGATGTCACGGCCTCAAATTCTTTGAGGGATACTCTAAGCATAGTAATGTTATAAGACGAGTACACACTCTCATCCATCAAAAAGAAATTGACCTTTTTTATCAGCCTCTTATGCCACACGTCTCCCATCCTATCATCCAGTTCATACATCCCCAACGGATGCACCTTCTCGCCACTGACGCCTATCAGAGGATGTTGGTACGGGACAAGCCTCTTCCTACTGAGCCCCAAGGCTTTGAAGCATGGCCAGAACATAACATCAATCGAGCTTCCCCCATCGACCAGTATCCTCGACACATCATACCCATGAACTCTAGTTGTAATCACCAAAGGGTCATCCCGTGGTGCTAGGATTCCCTTGAAATCAAGTCTTGAGAAACCCACTATTAGGGTATTCATATCTACCTTTTTCCTCTTCTTTGCCTTTGCCTCTATCATGGTTAAAGTGACAACTTTAATTTTAGGAAGAGTTTTAACTTCTGTAAGATGTGCCTTCCTGTCGGCCACTTCTGCACCACCTCCCGTAAGGCCTCCACATATCATATTTGCGCCGAACGAGATCATGTTGACTCGGCCTTTTGGATCATCATCCTTGGGTGGCAGGTCTGGGTCATCATCATCATCATCATCATCTGAGGCATCATCCTTCCTTTTTAGGACATCGTCTTTGCACTTATCATCCCTCTTCTTTCTGGGGTCATCTCGGCCACCCCTCGAAGCATTTTTGTCCACGTACTTCCTCAACTTTCTAGCTTTTAACATATTTTCAATCTCGTCCTTCAAAGCAAAGCATTTATCGATTAAATGATCGTGGTCCTGGTGGAATTCACACCACAAGTTATTATTCCTCTTATGAGGAGGAGCCCTCAATTTCTCAGGCCACTTCAAAGATCGATCACTCTTTATCTCATTCAAGATATGCTCACAACTTATAGTCAATGGAGTGTAGTCTGCAAACTTGTCGTCCATCGAACTTTTCTTCCCATCCTTATTCTTTTTCTGGAATTTTCTTCCACTGCTCCCCCCTTTCTTGTCTTTATATTTTGCAGCCATTGCTTTTTCAACATTCATGACCTCCCCAGCCATTACAAGTAACTCGACCATATAATTTGGGGTGTCTTCAGTAAGCTTCCACAGTAACTTACCCTTCTGGAGGCCTCTTTTGAGTGCTGTCATAGCTATGCTCTCCTCATAGTCTTCAACTTCCAGCTTCTCTTTATTGAACCTCGCGATGCAGTCTCTAAGACTCTCATTTTTCCCTTGCTTGACATAGAGCAGGTGAATAGTATTTTTCTGAGGTTTGACCCCAAAGTAAAAATTATGGATGAATCTCTCGACCAACTGTTTGAAGCTATCAACATAATTTTTTGGGAGTGAAGTGTACCAAACGTGAGCAGCCCCAGTCAGAGTTCTTGAAAAACCGCGACATCTCATCTCGTCTGAGACAAAATAGATATCGGCTGCTGATTTGTACATCTCAATGTGGTGGACTGGGTTGGTGCTCCCGTCATATTTTAGAGTCACTATAGGCGGCTTGAATTTTGCTGGGGTTGGGAAGTTGACTATCCTTGCAACGAATGGAGAGCCCTTTAAGTACCCCTTTTGTAAGGGGTCTCATCTCTTTAGGATATCGCCAATCTTGTTTTACAATCTTTGAATCGAGTCATTCTTGGGTTTCTCGACTACCTTCACAGCGTCGACCTGGACGATGTTATCCCCTGCCACCTCCATAGGCTGATCTGAGGGCTCACCTGCTGCTGACCGCCATCGGCTATTAATTTCTCCATGACCCCCGTCTCGATCAGGTGGGGGTCGACCATGCCTGGGTCGGCAGTCTACCCCTTCTCTTCTGGATCCAGCAATGATTTTTGACCTATATAACCTCTCTCTCAAGTTATTGACTGGGCCAAGCCTCTGCTCAATCGGTCAACTGCTGAACCCCTTGTGTGGTCTTTAGGTATTTGTCTCCTTTTATGACCCCGACTCACCTAGATGGGTCGCAGAGTATTATTTGATATCTCATAGGGCTCCCAGCAGTCCACCGGAGCATCCTCAACTTCAACATCATCGTACTGATCCTCAGGGAAGGGGTTCGCTTGCCTCCCCATGCGTAAATGCTTGGGATTAGCAACGTCCCCCCACCATTAGAGAGGGTGTAGATATATGCGTGGTGCCTGGGGTGGTCCCCTGGCCTCCTTATGATGACCTTCTGCAGCTGTCGGAGTGATCATCTTCGGTGTGATCCCAGGTGGCCTCATCATCATATTCTGGCTGAAGGCAACAAATTGTTCTTGCATTGCATGTTGGCTGGCCGCCAGGGACTTCAAGGGAGCAGCCACCTCAGCCATCTCGGACTGGGGTAATGGATGGCTAGAGCCAGGGCCGAATTTATAGTTTTCGGGGCCCTAGGCAAAAAATCAAAATGGGGCCCTTTTGTATAAAAAAATTAAATTAAAGAAAATGTGTTCTTCTCACATTTTTCGATGCAAAACTAATTTTTATATAGAAAATTAATTTTAATATACTAATGTCTCATCCCATCACTAGAATTCTCATCAAAATGTTTTTTTCTATAAATATTACGCTTTTCACAAAATATGAGTTCAATTTCCATTTCTTTAGCAATATCTATAGACATATTCACACAACACAACACAACAACAAGTGTAATTTGCTAGTAGACATATTCACACAACACAACAACAAGTGTAATTTGCAAAAATAAAAATTAATCACACAATCACAGGATTCTCAATAAAATTGACAAACCTTATTAAAGAAAAATGCTAAAGAGGAACAATAGAACCTGATTTGAGTGCCAAATTGAGAGCAATCTCAAATTTTAATTTGTAAATGCCCAAATAATAAATTAGAATCTACAAAAAAAACACAAATATTAGTAGTAACACAAATAAATTTTTAATACCTAATTTTTTTATCCCCGAAGGGGCCCCAATTAATTGGGGGCCCTAGGCGACGGCCTAACCTGCCTATGCCTAGAGCCGACCCTGGCTAGAGATAGTTCCTCCACCACCAGCTGGTGGAGGAGGCGGTGGCAACTCAGGCTCCATATGTTATCCTGTAAGTTGAGTTGTGATTTGAAGATTGGAGAGCTTAAGGACCCAACATGAACTCTTTTAATGGTGAAATAGCTCCACACAAAGGGGGAGGACTGGCTCACCACCAGAGATTTCGGCGAGGAAAAGCTAAGAAAGGGAAGAGATGATGCTTCTCCTTCCCACAGATGATGCCAGATTGAAGATACCAAAAATGGTACCACCAGGTCACAAATGTAAGGAGCTCAAACAGGAATATAACAATGGCGATACTCACACGACAAATCAACAAAGAAGGATATGAGATGAAGATGATGAACACCTGAATATAAGTGGTTCGACCTTAGCTTACATCCACTGTGTGTGTGTGAGTGAATTCCACTAGTAAATAAGGCACTAATGGCCTGGTTACAATACAATCTCTCTCTCTCTCTCTCTCTCTCTCCCTCTCTTCTATATATGATTGAGCAGAGTTTTAGATACGGTTTTTATAGTTTGATCTCCAACAATGAAGAAGATGAAGGATATATATAGTTCTTAAGGGGTGCAGTGTACCCCCAAAGCATGTTGTTTGCATGAAGGTGTTGCTCTTTAGACAATCCAGTATGGACACCTGGCCGTTACACATGTATATCATTTTGACCAAATATTCCCTCGCGTGAGGGAATGATCCAGTTATAACGGTTTCTCCCGTGTGCTGCTTCTGCCTTACGCGCACTGACTCACGCATCTCCCAAACCACGCGTTGTGATGACGTCACCCTCGGCCCACATACCTAAGCCGAGGTCGAAGCTAGTCTTCAGGAGATCTATACTACGGATTCTGAGGTGTGTGGATAGGGTCAACCGAAGTCTTCCCTGTGGCCGAGCCGAGGCTTCAGGTAGGTCGAGGATCTAGGCTAGACAGGGTGCCCAAATAACTTCTTGATAATTAAGGGGTCGACTAAGCCGACCCTAGTCTCTGGTACGATCCCATAAATGGTAATATGGTTCACTTGCTCCCTCGTCTAAGGCTGATTACATCATCGTCCTAGGCGAGGGTATATTTTGGCATATCACTATCGATAGAGACTTTGGATGGTGAGGAGTTCAAAAATCCCTCAAATGCCGAGCATCTTCAAAAGTATTATTAGTAATTCAAAGGATTGCCATTATTGTATTTCTTTTGCTTTTATTTGAGTATCAATAAAATGTTGATTTCAGTCCCTTCAATTTTTCAATTTTTTTTCGAGTACGGTGATGATATACATCCCCCAGAACATAAAATAACCCATATATCTCTTGGTCCTCAGCTCTGACCAAGTCAAAACAGGATTACAATCCTCAGCACTTAGTCGACAACAACAAATGACAACTCTGACTAAGTCAAAGCAGGATTCCAATCCTCAGCACTTGGTCAACAACAAAAATAATAACCGACCAAGTCAAAACTGGATTCCAATCCTCAGCCCTTAGTCAGTAACAAAAATAATAACCGACCAAGTCAAAATAGGATTACAATCCTCAACACTTGGTCGAAAACAACAGTTTACATCGTGTATGACTTCGTAAAAACAAATCACGAACGAGAGGTTGATTATTTCATGTATGATTTTGTATAAACAAGTCAAGAATAAGAAGTTGGTAAAACTTCGTATAAAACTCAAACAGTTATAAACATGTTTTACCCGACCAAGTTAAATGTAGGAAGACATGTAAAAATTCCTAAATACTGGAATATAAACATATATTCCTCATACACTTGGTCACCACTGAAAACTAATGCTAAATTTGGATTAATATATCTAAATGCATTAGTAGAATCAATGGAATTACAATAACAAGTTAACTGATTGATTAAAATAATCATAAGTTAACAAAATAAACATATGGATTTTTATTCACATAAATTGTATTACATTCAAATGAATGAAAAAATACAGGAAAATCATTCAGCTTGACGCCTTCCTTCAGCTTTGGATGTCGACTGCACTCTTTTCATTCCAGCAGGAGGATCATCCAATGTATAGGGAGAGTTAATAAAGTAAAAGTCTTCCAACATTCTTCTGTTACTACAGGTTGGGGCATTAATCAGATGTGAAGGATGAATTATTTTATGAACATCATGGAGATCGTAATCTCCCAAGTATTTAGTGCGTCAGGAGGGATCCATAATTTATTCAACTTGAATGGAGGATTGTTACAATCTAGCAAACTAGGTTTATTCCAATACACAGTTTGCTCTTCCGATCATGCATCAACAAAGTTAGACAATTGGTCCATCCCCACCTGTACCCTTCATCACAACTCTGGGCAAGATGATCATCAATATGACCCAAAGCTTCATTATAGCCCTCCATCCACACCTCTCGGGGAGGTTTGCGAAATTTAAAGGTCAACCTTTTAACTTGCTATTAAAGTTTCTTCAAAACACTATCTTTCACCTTTAACTGTGTGGATTGGTCGACAAGAGATTTATCCTTAGCTTCCAATTTTGTAGACAAGTCTACAATCGCCTCATTATTTACTTTCAGTTGGACAACCTGGCCGGCTAAGGTTTTCTTAGACCTAGCCTCCCCAACAGTTGGTCGACTTGTTCTGATTGTCTAGAGGATTGTCCAGGGTTGTATTTCTTTAGAATCTTAAGTTTTTACACAAGCTTAGCATTCTCCTTCTCCAAAAAGGAAGCCCCTTCATCAACATCGGTAGCATAAGATTTCTTCAAAGTATCAATTTCATTCCGGAGTCTATTGTACTCTTCTTCCACGAGCTTAGCAATTTCTCTAGCTTCATCTACTTCTCTGTTCAGCAAGAATTACTTTTTTGTGTAGGCATAAGCATACTTTTCTAGATTTTCCTTAAAACCCCAACCTTCACTCAATGCCTTATACCTGGTTTCGTAGTCAACATGCAGTAAGGCTTTAACTTCATTATAGTCTTCCTGCAAGTCTTCAATCATCTCAAAGTATGTAACATTATTGGATACAACCCGATAAAGAAGGTATTTGAGATAGGTGTATGCATCCTTTGCCTGATCAGAATCATCTGCACCGAGCAAGTCTGTTAATTATTCATCTGTCAAATCCAAGTGGCCAGATTGGGATAGATTATTACAGCCTTTGAGAAGGTCAGAGTCAATTCCATCTTGGCAATAAATTAGAAAGATAAAGTAACGCCTGATCAATAATAAAAGGAGATAGAATAGTAGCAAAGTGGCAAGTAATTGAAGAAGTCTTTTTATTGATAAATAGCAATGTTACAAGTACATAAGAATAAGAAAAAAAATAAAAATAAAAGAAAGGTGCAAAGTTCTTAGACCAGAAGCCGAAATAGTCTACACCTTCTTCTTATCCTTCTCATCTTCAGGGTTTGTATCCTGGTCGGCAGGAGGGGCAACTGAGTCAATAAGAGCTTTATCTTGCTCGACTGGAGGAGCAATGGACTCAATGTCCATAGAAGATTCCTCTGAACCTGCATCATTATCAATCTCATCATCTAGATTGGGGAGGGAGTCTAGATTGTGCCTAAAAAATAGCTCTGAGTCTTCAGTAGTGCTAACTTCCTTCAACGCTGCCGACCAACTTTTCTTGAAGAATTTCTTCTTGGCATAAGCTATCTGGGCAGAAGGAGCAGAGATGGACTTATTCCAACCCTTATTGAAGGAATCCTCCCTAGTTTTCTTTCTCTTGACCTTCTCAACAGTAAGGTTAACAGTCAATTTGGATACTTTCTCTACAACAACCTTTGCCCTGCGCTCAACTTGAGCAGAGGCCAAACAAGCCACAGTCAGAGTTTTCTCAGCTTTTGTCGAGCTTCTTAGGCCACTTTAATTTTCTCCTCCCAAGCCTTTTGTTTTGTCTCTAATGCCCGACTGGACTCCTCCAAAGATCTCATAAGACATTTAAAGGCCTCCTCAACTTCTTCTGAAGAAGAACGCAGCTGATCATCCTTCTCCAACATTTGGTTGTAATCAACCAAGAACTGGAAGAAAAGAACTAAGTCAGTACAAAATCAAAGAAGATATGAACAACATTCGACCAACTTCAAATATTAAAATTTACTAAGGCTAAACTTTTAGTAGCCCTCTCTGATAGTTTTGATCGGGATATTGAACCAACAATAGCTCTATGGTCCGGAAGGGTACCAACTTTGATCAACTTCCTAGCCAAGGTATGCCTAAAGGCTATAAATAATCCAGTAGCAAATGGGACCTTACCAGCCAATCCCAGTTGGTAGGTATCAACAGTCTTCTTAACCTACTTATTAGCAGGACCTCTTCTTAGTCTCTTGAGAGGAGACTCATCACCTTTGGTGGCCGGGGGCTTCTTGCTAACATCAACCTTCTTCTTTTGGGTGTTTGTATGAATTGGTTTCTTAGCACCATCAGTGGAATCATCCTCCAAAAGGTTGGAAATTTTCTCTTTCCTATGATAGCAAAAAAAGGAAGATCAGAATCAAGTAAAAAAGAAGTGCCAACTTCTGCACTAACATCAGCAGATTCAGTGGCCGAGGAAGTAGACACAAGATTCTTCTCCAAATCAATTATAATTGAAGGCACAACAGTTGTTGGCCGAGCTACAAAAGAGGCGATGGAAGTTTTATACTCCAACAAATTAAAAGCTGATCGGGGATGATCATCTCCTATTCTTTGGATCAGACCCCACAAAACATTGAGTTCTTCCAAATTGAATTCACCCGATTTGGGGCACTTTCTCTTACCTTCTTCTGCAAAAAAGAAATAAACAACAACAGTTAGCATATATTAGAGAAGAAATCTAGAAAGAAATGTGTAGTACTGAAATAACAACCTATCATATTCCCGATTGAGGACATTTGGGACCATGGTAGGCCACTCCATTTTCAAGTGGGGCATGTTGTCAGTTCTTAACTACCAAAGCATGACTCCAATAATCCTTATTGGAATCAAGCAGATTTAATACTAAACCCCTATCGACTTGTCTAGTTTTCAAATAATAAGTGTTCTCTCCTACAATAGCCTACTTATAGCAGAACATGATTTCTATAATCCCAATATGGGTCCTATAGATTTAATTTAAGCTATTCACCCCATTGACAACCCTCCAGGTGTTGGGGGCTAATCTTGCTAGAACAATATCAAAATATTGGCAGAAATGAAGAAGAAAAGGGTTTGATGGAAAGGTAAAACCACACTCAACTATAAATTAGGTTGGGATCCAATGACCCTTAGCCAAAGAATATACGTCTGTAGGATCATGGGGTATTTATAAATCAACCCAAGATAGGATTTTCTTTTCTACCCTATATTTATCTAGAGAATCCTCGTCTACTATGTGAACCATGGTTCAAAAAGAAAGGAAATGAATAAAAATAGAGAGAAAGAAATAATTCTTACAGAAAATGAAGGATTCGACAAGAACTATTGAAGAAAAAGATAAACGACGACAAACGATATCACAAAAGCTCAGAAATAGCAAATACAGTTCAAAGATTTAAGGTAAGGTAAAAACTGGAAAAATCCTCCCACCTTTTATAGCTTGCCTTGAAAATAGGGAAAGTAATGATTAAACGTACCAACGATTGACATTCCGACGGCTTCGCGATATAGTGGGTGTAAAATACCCATTTACCCATTGGCGTTTGCTAAAATTCAAACTATTGGTAAAAATGCCATCTTCAAATAGTGCCAATGAAATTTTACAAGTGTGGAAGGTCGGTTGCCGACCAAGCATCATGAAAATACTCCGAGCTACTTCCAGAATAAAATGCTCCATACTTTTATGCAAGCATCAAGCATGGAATATTGATGGCTTCTATTGATGCCAAAAATTATCCATCTACGTGGACCAATCAGAAGTGAACACTTATCATCCTACGTGAATAAAATTCTAGGCAGCAGATAATAGCTCGACAGTCATGCCGACCAACATAAGGAATGCCGACCAATATAAGGAAGGCCGACCAACCATTAAGATCAATTAAACGTCACCATACCAAGGGTTATATTAAACATGGTTTATACAACCAATCATCACATTCATTATGTAAGGATGTAAATGCTTACATGTATAAAAGCATTCCATCCCTTGACATACCGACCCTTGACCTCCGGATCACTATAAATACGTTGTATCCCTTTCATCAAAGGCAAGGTAGAATGGATTCTAGGCTATTCTTATTAATAAGAGTACCTAGCTTTCTGTAACCTCTGAAATAAGTACAATAACAGTGGACGTAAGCTTTCTTACATAGCTGAACCACTTTAAAAACTATCTCTCACTCTCTCTCTCTCTCTCTCTCTCTCTCTCTCTCTCTCTTTGTATTTACCATTGAAATTATATATTTTATCTGTGATTATAAAATTAGATCAAGTCCAGTTTTTTACATCAACAAGTATTAAGACTCTATTGTGCATTATTTGTAGTCTTGTAGTTAGATTATATGGGCAGTATACATATGATTAAATGATGAAATTATGTCTAGTAAATAAGAATCATTTTTATGAAATAAAAAAGTTGAAAAAATGATATTTTGTTGAAAATAGTGAATGAATAAATATTTCAAGGTTTTGAAGTATAAAAGTTGGTATTTTATGAAAATGGTGTATTTTCTAGAAAGATTAATGTTAAATATTTTATGAAATAAAATGTTTGAAAATAATGATTTATTTTGGTAAATAGTGATGAAATAATGTTTCTTGCAAAAACGAAGATTTTATGAAAAATAGGCATTTGTTGAGTTTGAAGAAATTAAATGTCTTTTATGCCTTGAAAATATATTTTTGCAAGTGTGCTGAATTTCTAGACTGAAAAATGTGTTTAACCCATTTAATTTAATTTTGAGGTTGAAAGTCTATCTCCTCACGTATATAAACTTATAATATATTGGCACTAAGTGTATAAACAAGTTTAATGGGGATTTTATTGGATTTAAACATGAAATAAGAAACGTAAAAATTCTTGTCTTCAAAGTGTGTGAAATAGGGGTTAAAAGTATGATAAACACAAAGATGTAAGACTACATGTAAAATAAAGAAAATGGTATTTTCTTATAAAAGTAGTCTTAAGTGTAAATGGATTTCTTGAATGAAGAAAATTAGAGAAATGTATGGCTTGGAAAATTTTTAACAAAGTTATTGAATAAGTGTTAATGGGTAAACATGGGAAATTTAGTGTGTATAACTTAGTAATGTTGTAAAGAATCAACACTTATGAGATTGGAAAAGAAATGATGGAATAAAGATGTTTTCAATTAAGAAGAGTATTACTCCAAGGTTAAAAGGGTGTTAATGTGTTAAAACACTTAAGAAGTTAGTGTGGATGACTTAATAATATTTTTGAGAAATTAACACTTGTGGAAAAGGAGTAAAGGTGATTTGGAAAATAAATGGGTAAAATTATAATTTTACTTAAAGTGGAACATTTTTATAGAATAAAAATATTGGAAAGGGTGTTACACAAAGTGGTCCTAAATGAATATGATTTTTAAAATATATTCAAGGTTAAAGTTTTAAGGACATAAAATGGTAAAATTTCAAAGTGTAACACAAGTTGGGGTGTAACCTCGGTTTCTGGTTTCGGTTGGGTAAAAAGAAAAAATGGAGTAATGTGGACATTTGTTAAATGTTAAAGCACATTAAAAGGAACTCGGATGATACGGGGATAGGTAAGAAGTGCTCGAATCCCTAGGGTAAAAAGTCAAAAATCACTAGCCAGAGTATATGATATGCTTAGTCGGCAGTGTGGATCCCGTTAAAGTATGCGGTATTGAAAGATTCGAGAAATCAATAAAGGAATAAGAAACATGTCTAGAAATAGGTTGTGTGGTAAAATGTGTTAATACAACCTAACTTGAATGAATTAATAATTGTTCTGGTAAAGGTTAAAATGGACAAGTAAATGTGAAATTGATTAATGTCCATAAGATAAGGGAAAAGGGTAAAGTAAGTGGGTAAATAAGTGACTAAGAAACCTAAATGGTTAAACCCATTTTTAATACGAGAATGTGTTATAAAAGGTTCTCAAAAATTAAATGAGTACTTTCTAACATGATATCACGTGTGTTGAAAGGGTGAGTTTCAACGAAAATACTAAAGTGTGTTGGATAAAATAAAAAGGGTGATTTTGGTAAAATAATATTTTCAGGTAAATCAAGTGTAGTGGTTTCAAGTGTTGAACCGTGTGTGTTAAATAAAGCGAGAAATGCTAAAATGAGTAAAAATGAAGTCTTTTTAAGATTAAGGTAAATTAATCTTGATAATAAGGTTTTCGAAAGTAAAGCTGTTTCATGCATTAAGTGTGGGTATATGTATGTATAAATATATGTGTATGATGTCGTTGCATGTGCATGTAGACATAACGTGTTGAGTCTCCTTTCTACCGTTCGATTCTATACTGCATTTGTATATTTTCACTAAGTATTGGCTCACACCCTCACTTTGTTACGACACGTTGGGAGCAGTTTCATATTTTGAGAGCGTTATACATATAAGTACTTTCTTTATTTTACGTCAGTAGCTCTGTATGTTTGGACTTCGGGCTGCTCTCCATGGGTCCCTCATGTAGTTTAGTTTGAAACTAGAATGGCATGCTAAATAAGTGAAACATTAATTAAAATAAAACTAGACTAGCAATATTATATAGGTTGTTTTATTGCACTTCACACTCAACGCTCGGGTCGGACTGGATTGACTATGAGTAACCCATAAATGTATAAATATTGATCTTGGCATCCAACCAAGTACTTAAACTATAATGTAAATATTTTTATACATAGATGAGCAATTATAATTATAGTATAAATGATAACACAAAAAGCCGAGTCTTTATTTTGTCTTGTGTGTTTAGGGTTTTTTTGTAACTTGATTTTGCTTTGTGTTAATTCAATTAATGAACCCATGTTATCACCGCGGTTTAAACTATGAAAGTATTTATAGATTGCCAAATTGGTTAATATTTTGGTTTGAGATAATTGTTTGTGTTTTGTGTTATTTTATTCTTCATTGCATGACTTCTACTTGTATTAGGAATTGAGTTAGTTTAATTATGTTGGAAATGTATTGTGTCTAGGGTCATATTAGGTTCTTCAAGGATCCGTTTTATTATTGTTCGTCAATGGAGAACATTGCGTGTAGTGCGCCTTTTCTTATCCTCTCCGAGCATACGGATCAAATGAGAGAGAGCTAAAAGACAGGGTCTGTAATTTTTTTTAAGTGTTTCTTGTTGTAAGTAAAAATATATAATTTTATTTTGTTTTTGAGGATGCAAATTTTAAATCATGAAATATTAAAAAAAAACAAGTTATTTAATTGTTGTAACTTATACGATAAGGATAAACAAGTGTGTTTGATACTTACTTGTAAAGATCTTTTTCTTATGTTATGACACTATTTGTATGATTACTTTGAAATGCGATCGTTATAGTTTAACTATAGAGACAAATTTTTTTTTATGCATAATTAGAATGTATTAACTTTCTAGTACTATTTATTTACTTATTTATAATGAAATAGACTAATTTGATTTTAGTTATCACGGACATAATTTCTTTAAGGAGGTGAGGTTGTAAAACCCTTAAATTTTATATATTTTTAAATTTTGCTTTATTTTGAATTATGAAAGAGTGGTAAGTGATAAGTAATTGTATCTAGTTTATTATTAAGTTATTATAATTCCTGTAAGTCATGTTAATTATTATAGTGAATGAGATTGTTACTCACTTAGTGAAACATTATTTTTTCACTCCAACGTATTTTTTGAAAATCCATTAAGGGTCTGTTTGACAACCCAATTTCAAGCCATGTAAATGGAATTGGAAGCCCAATTTTAATTCCACAAAATTGAAATTCGCCTTCCAATTCTAATTCCAAGCCTTGGAATTGGGTTGCCAAACGGGCCCTAAGTCTTCCTTTTCTAATTAGTTCATACATTTACTTGGACAAATGTGATAAATAAGTTATTTATCTTTTTGCTCTCGCTAATAAGTTATAACTTAATTTCCTTGGTTTTCCCACGTTCTTGTAGCAAGAGAACGTCTTAACTCATAATAATTTTTCAATCCAACTAATTATTAAGACTAATGTGTGAAAATAATTTTGTTACTATGATTACTATTTTTTTGCTTAAAGGAAAAATCATTCAATGGGATCTTAACACAAGCATATCATGACCCGATTTGACTTAATCACATCATATTCATGGCAATCCCACTTTCCTTCAATCAGGGGAAGAAGGTTATAGTTGTCAAACTCTAATTAAAAATTACATATAGAACGGGTGGGATAAAGGTCTATGGATAGTTGAGCAAGAGGCAAAAGATCCCCTACACCTTATGTGGGAAATAGCTGAGGGGAGAGTTTAGCTTCCACCATTGTGATGGCAAAAGATGCCCTATTCAACGATTGTTATCTTTTTCGCCTCCTAACACTTTAGAAAACTGGGATTCGAGAGACTTTATTTGCTACCTTAAGGTTGTTGCTCAGCTTTCTCATTCGTGAAAGAGATCCACAAAATGGTCAAACCATATTGCAGGAAGATATTATTTAGGAGACTCTATGTCTACGTGTCCAAAGAGCTTGATTCCTGCCCGAATTAACTTCTTAGTCATTGCCTTGCTCGCTCCCACTCTCATCAGAATCAACGTCAGCAACTCCCTCAGCCCAAGAGGAAGAGGATGCTAGAATAATAATAAACAAATATAATAGAATGAAAAAATCGAACAACAAGTAGAAAAATGTGAGTAAATTACCGAAAGGCCAACAT
This sequence comes from Sambucus nigra, assembly GCA_949130495.1. NCBI lineage: Eukaryota > Viridiplantae > Streptophyta > Magnoliopsida > Dipsacales > Adoxaceae > Sambucus > Sambucus nigra. The sequence continues at coordinate 441,277,361 of OX422207.1, forward strand.
GCACAAATATACTACCAGATTGACTCATTTACTCTCTTTCTATATATAATGAAAGTACAAGATAAATGCAAAGAATTTTTTTAATGATGATTGGATGAAAGAAAAACAAAATACATACTTATTGATCAAAAGAAATGATCAACCTAAAGAAAAAAAGGATGAGTAAAAGTACCAGTGGGGAAAAAATATATAGTGGGAAAATAAATAAAATACCGGTCATACCTAAGGCTATGAAGAAATAAGAGCACCCAACTCTCTCCCGACGTTAATTAGCTACAAGAAAAAGAAATGAGGAAGTCTGAGTAAAAAAAAATGAAGTTAAAAAGAATAAGTAAAGAAAGTGGTACAAAAGACAAAGTATCCGAGACTCCGAACGAAGTGTAGCACTCAACTGAATTAAAGTTGAAACAATATCAACCTCACAATAGATAAACATGTTGAATGAATCGAGAAACCCCAGCAAAGTACGTGCAAAAGAAAAAAAAGGGAGAAGAAAGATTGTACTTGAGGCTAAAGTGGATCACTTAACTCAATAGAAGTTGCAGAAATTTCAGCCTGATAACAAAAACATGTTGAACAGATGAGCTACAGTTGCAAAGTATGTGCAAAAGAAAATTCAATAAAAGAAAGTACCTGGTGACCCAAAGGAAGAGGAGTTGCCTCAGAATCAATGTCTATTATAGAAACTTCGACTTGATAACAAAATAATAAGTTGGATAGCACGAGTAACGATTTCAAAGTATATGTGAAGAAAGCTAAGATACCTGGTACTCAAAAGGAGGAGGAGTGCCCAACATAGAAGTTGTTGAAGGATTAATCGATGAACAATGAGCGAGGTTGATTAGTATGATTAATGATTACAATAAATAAGAAAACAAATTAACACACTATGCTTAACATCTTGTTATAAGAAACCTGTAAATAAATAAACCATTTGGAACATCTTCATATTGACAAGGTAGGAGTGAAAAGTTAAATTACGTGAGCAAACCTGTTTTACATGTACCCAAATACAATTGCAACATACCTTCTCTAAAGAAGCTAGACGATAGTTGGAAATGATTCCAAAGGGAAACGAGGGACCACTCGAAGTTATATGTATGAGAGGGTGAGTAGCCATTTATTTTACTTGGGGCCTATTCTCTTTAAGCAGCCTAACCGCACGGATGGTAATACTACCCAAAACACTTAGCCTAGAAATATGAATTGATTCCAAATAAGATGTAACAATAAATATTACACTTGATAATGAAGTTCATTTTTCCAATAAAAGAATACAAAATGATAATTTACCTCTATTAGATGAGGAATGATAATTGAGACAATGGGATTACTCGCAAGAGATGAATTACTGTAAAAAAGACCTCCATCCTAAGAGAATGGTAATTTTCACAATATGATCCCATGCATGAGAAAATAAAATAAATGAAAGGAATGGGAGCATGTATACCATTTTGACTTGAGTAGAATCATTGGTCATGGGTCGTAAGGAGGAGACACTCGTGGAGATTGCAACATTTTCAACACGAGTAATGGTAGGCAAAATTAGAGCATAAAGCATATATTCTAAGATAAAAGCAAGTAGACTCCTATATAAGTAAAAGTACAATTGAGATGGACGAGAGATTGACTGAAGACACAATCTCTAATGGGTCCACCATGGGAGTGGAGAATACAACCAAAAGCTAAGAAATATAAATTTCCAATGTCAGAGAAGAAGACAAAAAATGATTGTTTGGTATTTTTTTTAAAGAGAAATGTAATAAAGCTTACCTTAAGACAAAGGCTTAAATATGTGACGAGCGTTAAACTCCTTTCTCGACGGAAAGAAATACAAATGGGCGGGAAATATGATGTGGTTAACAATGGGGTAATACTTATATCTGGGATAATGTTTACCCAAGAAGAAGTATCCTTTCAAGAGTAACAAATGGCAATATTAGGAAAAAAATGCACAAGTTTTAGAAAGAAGATAATGATTAACAAGCTAGATAAGTTATAACGTAGTGATGATGAACTTGTCCATAAGTCAAAAGCCTAGTGGTAGGATTAGTGATCTTCGGAGAAGGGATCATGACCCCCGCGACATCCTGGAGATCTATCCTCAAGATCAATGATGATTTCATCATAAATTGGTATAAAAATAAAGTATTAAAAAGGTGATCTTCAATAGTTGCGAGAGATCAAATATCATTTGAAAATTAACTATGATAATCACACGAAATTACACTTCCATAATTAATAAGTTCCTCTTCAAATGAGCATGCTGCCGAAAGGACATTTGCATCCCCATTGACTTGTTACTTATAAATAATTCGAGGGATAATAGAAGTACCGTTCATCGAGGGAGATGTGGTAGATGCAATAGGCGGATGAGAAGATTCTTGTTCAAGTTCTTTGTAACCTCACTCGATAATTGTGACACCCCGCCTAATTAAATACCGGGCGATCACTTCTTTATTAAATTAAAGTCAAGGTGAACAGTTGGTTCATTCTTAGCATCACTGTCGTAAAAATAACTTTTCCAATTCAAACACCCTAATTAATTAAGCTAAGTGTTAAAACCATTTTTAGACATTACTTTCCAAATTTTATTTTATAAACCAAGATTTAAATATTTAACAACAATTCAATATTAAAGAATCACACCACAATTATCCTGAAACATATAATCCAAATAACTTCAACATTCAACAACTAAATCCCAACATTTAAAACTTAAAGTAAAACATCCAGACTGTAATAAATCCCAAAGTGACAATACTAGAAATAAATGAATCACAATGTCCAATAAAACAACTAGATAATGGAAATGGGCGACACATGCCCAACTGAATAAATAAGCTCGGAGTGAAATCAAATAAATGAAGTCGTCTAAGCAAGAGGCCTGCAACTCCCACCTAAGCTGCAGCGCGTTCCTTCCAAAGGATTCTACGCAAGACGCCCTTGTGGTTGGGCACCTGTAATATATACATATAGATACAAGAGAGAAAGAAAAATAGAAACGGGTCAGAGCCCGATAGTGTAAATGATTTAAAATTTGTTTAGAAAGTATTTAAAATGTTTACAGGCCAATGCAACAACATATTAGTGTGACACTCTCTTGAGAAATTCTCACCTCTCTTCTAATGTGCACACCTATCGCACTAATCTTCCCAATGGCTTAACTTATCTTAGGTTACTCGTAAGATTTAAAACTGAACAATATAATTGTTTAAGAGGAAAATTTCATTTGGTCACAAACTTCTCATTTAAACCTTATTTGCTAATAAAGTTTCCCAGTGTCCCATTATACTTTTCAAAACAAGTATTTCCAAATTGAAGCCAAGATTCATTTCTTACTTACCATAACACAGTAGGCAGTTCCAAATTTTAGAATTTCATATATATATTAAATACTCGTATAATATATATATATATATTCTATCAGCACCCCACATAAAAATTATGGTGCAGGCATACTCTGCTATCCAATCCCCGTATCTCTCGTACTAAGAGAAATACAAGTTCGGAATCACTCTCGAACCGTATTAACACATACACAAACAATATTGAGGCAAATCATATATTCCAAGTATCTAAGAGGTCAGCACATACCCTCACGTCTCTTAGGACCGTCTGACCATCGATCAGATAGCCTGTACCAAGGATATCTATCTTCTAGGGTACGAGTCAATATCCCCCATAAAGGTCCCATCGAGATAAGACTATCCCAGCGCGGTAACCTCAGGGATAGCAAGTAGCGCGGTCATGATTTTCACATATATATAATATATGTATACACAGTCATATAAATATACTACTTTTATCATATTAATTTAGGTTCATCCCATAACCCATAATCACGACATTTATTCTTATTTTCCCATTATTAGTTATCACGTATAACGGTTCGTCTCTAACTTTAATTTGAGGGATTATTTCAACTTACTACGTAACACTCATGGACTCTATCCTCCCAAGTGTAAAATTCAGTAGGTATTCATCTATTTTCCATCGTAACCATTTTACGTATCTTTCCCTTTAATACAAAATTCCATTGTCCCTTATATATAAACACCCCAAAAATACAACTTTCGCCTTACATTAAAGGTCCCTTAATCATTAATAAATCCTACTGGTCATCTTTATCTCCCAAAATATTTTAATAAGGATGTCTAAGGAGTATTCTTCATTTACAATCAATTCAACAATTTTAAAAGGGGAATTTAAGTCTGCCAGGAGGGGTCGATCGATCGAGGGCAGGGGCTCGATCGATCGAACCTTCGACCGATCGAACCTTCGATCGATCGAAGCTCTTAGCTCGATCGATAGATCAAACAGGTATGGCGAATTCTGCAGTTAACCAGTTACGGGTTCTAACACACAAACTCATCCAAATCCTAATTTTTTATTCCCAATCGCCCAAAAATTATTACTACTAAGTGTATAAACCCATATCATACATCTCCTACGTAAAGCATGCAAGTTTCCATTAATAACCATGGATTAACAGGCCAAAATTCATGTAAATCTTAAGAACCCTAGAAATCTCTTTAACATGGTTCTAATCAGTCTTTTCCAAGAAATTCTATTCCTAATGCATCATAAATTCGTGGTTAAGGCTCTACATATGAAGGGGTTTTCAGATTATCAATCAAATCATAACTACATGCGGTTTTCCTATCTCCAACATGGGTTTTCTTCTATAAAACTCATCCTAATCACCCTAGGCTAACATGAATGATGCATTAACGAAAATAAGCAAGATAAATACTTGCCTGGGATTTTTAGAATTCTGATTTGCGGACGATTTTGGTGTGGTTGCATTCCCTGTCGCGTGATCTACGCGTTGGTGGTGGTGGCGGTGCAATTGGGTGACTTCTTGGCCTTGGATTGATTGGAAAGCTTCCTCCTTCCCTCTCCTATGGCCGTTCTAAGGTTTTGAGTTGTTTGAACCCTAGAAGGTAACCTTATACATCTGATATAACCCTTGAAATTTCGTGGGTTTAATTACCCAAAAATGTAAAATGTCCAAAATACCCTCCCGGGGTACTAATTAAGCCTAAAAACCCCCCGAGGTCCAAAATAAACCCCCGGGTACACTTTTCTGAATATCTCGACCCTTTCGAACACTTTGACGCACTCTAAATGACCATACGAGTGACTTATAATTTATTCACTTTTATTCATCAATATTTAGTCCAGACGCGACACGGGCGCGTCCCGACTCAAATTTTCAAAATTGTCATTTTATTCACTCTTGACATTTAATAGAGCCAAAATTATATTACTTTACTCATTAGTAATATTCAACAACAAGTTTCCCATAATTACTAACTCACATCACGTTAATAATTATAAAGTGATTAATTTCCGAATTTATTTTAAATTAATAACTCACATTAAATTTAATAAATCCCCAAATTAATATTGCATAAAAAATACGGGGTATTACATACTTACCCCTAATAACGGAATTTCGTCCCGAAATTTAAAAAAATAAGGCATACCTGGTGAGAATAAATCTGGGTATCTCTCGCGCATATCTGCCTCACGCTCCCAAGTGGATTCCTCCACATTATGATGCTCTCACTGGACCCGTACAAGTGGAACTACCTTCGACCTGAATCTCCTCCCGCTATGGTCTAGGATAGCCACCGGTCTCTCCTTGTAAGAGCTGTCAGGCTGTAAGTCTATCTCATCTATCGCGATGTGAGTATGGGCCATATCATCCCGAAGATATCGTCTTAACGACGAGATGTGTAATACATCGTGAATGCGATGTAAATGCTCTGGCAGTCCCAATCTGTATGCTACCGGCCCAATCATCTCGATAATGGGAAATGGTCCCACGTACCTCGGGGCCAATTTCCCTTTCTTCCCGAACCTCATCACTCCTTTCATAGGAGATACACGTAGTAACACTTGGTCCCCCACATTAAACTCTCGGAAGAACCTTTTCGCATCGGTGTAGCTTTTCTGCCTGTCCTAGGCTACTCGAATGCGACTCCTGATCATCTCAATTCTCACGGAGGTTTACTAAATTACCTCTGGTCCTAGCAACTTGTTATCCCCCACCTTGAGCCAACAAGTGGGGGAACGACAAGGCCTGCCATACAAAGCCTCGAATGGATCCATGCCAATCTTGAACTGATAAGAGTTATTATAAGCAAATTCTACCAGTGGAAGGTGTGTCTCCCAACCTCCTCCAAATTCAAGAACACACATGTGTAGCATATCCTCCAACATTTGATTAGTACGCTCTGTATGTCCATCTGTCTGTCGGTGATAAGCTAAACTCAATCTCAGCTCTGTACCCATAGCCTCCTAAAAGCTCTCCCAGAAACGCGACACAAAAATCTTGTCTCTATCTGACACAATATTCAGGGTCACCCCATGTAATCTGACAATCTCAGCAATGAATAACTGAGCATACTGACCCGTGGTATAGTCTATCCGCACCGACAGAAAATGAGCCACCTTGGTCAATCGGTCTATAATCACCCAGATAGAGTCGTGGCCCCACTGTGATGTAGGCAACCCTATAATAAAGTCCATGGAAATACTCTCCCACTTCCACGTGGGTACCTCCAATGGCTGAAGCAACCCTGACGGTTTGTGATGGTCCACCTTTACCAGCTGGCAGGTAGAACACTTGGACACGAACTCAGTAATGTACTTCTTCATCCCACTCCACCAGTATTACCGCCTCATATCCTGGTACATCTTATCTCCTCCAGGATGCACCGTAAATCGGGACCCGTGAGACTGGGTCATCACTGCATGACGTAATTCTGCTCCTTCTGGAACCACCAATCTCCCGTTAAACCTCAAACCAACATCAAAACTAACAGAATAGGACTCAGCACCCTCAGCTAAAAGTTGTACAATCTGCTCCTGACAAAACGGGTCTGTGATCTGTACCTGTATCACCCTCGTAACAATCTCAAGTGTCACTGTCATAACAGATATAAAGGAACGGGCTATTGCGTCCTGGTGTCCTAACTCCTTCCACTTTGCTTTCCAGACGTCCGCTACATCATCTACCGGTCTACGACTCAACATATCAGCAACTACGTTGGCCTTCCCCGGATGGTACTATATGTCGAACTGATAATCCTTCACAAACTCTAACCATATGCGCTGACGCATATTCAGCTCTCGCTGAGTGAACAGGTACTGCAGTAACTTGTGGTCTGTGAACAAGCGGAATTTCTCCCCCAATAAATAGTGTCTCCATATCCTCACTGAAAAAACGACCGGTGCTAACTCCAGGTCGTGGGTGGGGTAATTCTTCTCATGCGGCTTAAGCTTGCGAAAGGCAAAAGCTATAGCCCTCTCCTCATGCTGAAGTACTCCCCCAAGTCCCTGTAAAGAGGCATCGGTGTAAACCAGGTATTCCACACCCGACTTAGGTAAAGCAAGAACTGGTGCTGAAGTAAGCTTGTCTTTCAGCTCGTCGAAAGCCAATTGACAAGCATCATCCCAAACATATGGTACCCCTTTGCTAGTCAGGTTCATCAATGGACCCGCTATTTTGGAGAATCCCTGAATGAATCTCCGGTAGTATTCGTCCAACCCCAAGAAACTACGCACTTCCGTCGATGTCGTGGGCTGTCCCCACTCCCTCACCGCTGACACTTTACTCGGGTCAACTGTTATCCCCTGTTGAGAAACAACATGCCCCAAAAACTGTACTTCTCACAACCAGACTCCGCACTTCTCGTACTTAGCATATAACTGATGCTCTCGTAGAGTCTTAAGAACCTGTCTCAAGTGCTCGGCATGCACCTCCTCGGAGTGTGAATATATCAAAATGTCATCTATGAAGACGATGACAAACTGATCCAGGAACTCTCTGAACACTCGGTTTATTGAGTCCATGAACACGGCTGGAGCATTTGTGAGGCCAAATGGCATCACCCTGAACTCATAGGAACCATATCTCGTCAAGAAGGCAGTCTTTGAAACATCTTGCTCCCTAATACGTAGCTGATGGTACCCCGACACAATAGTACAACACAATAGTCCCAGTAGTTATAGTCGCCCTGGTTTACTTCCTGCTTTCTTGAGTTTAGACAAGAGACATTGTCAAAAAAGGATCTACGTATGGTGTAACCCCAAAGTTAGAAACATCCAAGTCTGGGTGTTTTCTCTTGGTTTTACCCTTTGGGTTATTTACATTTTGGGTATGGGGTTTCAAAGAAGTTGTCCCTTTTTTTGGCTTCAGAAAATAGGTGTTACAGATTCTAAGGCAGGTCCTATCACTCAACTAGTATGCCAAGTCTCTTTGCGTGGACTCCTGCTTAAAAAATTGTCATTTATCGGAATTATTTTAATAAAGGCATCTCGAGGCAAAGTATGTATACAAGATTTAATGTTCTCAATCTGGCGTCGCCACATACCAAACCAATATGCACTCATATTAGGATATTGATCGCGTGCCATGATGGGAAAACCCCTTAACTTAGAGATCCTCTTAAAAAAACCTTAAAATAAAATTCACATGAGATGTGCTACAGTGTTGTTCGAATTGGTGAGAGGTCGTAAAATGGTTTTATGGAGAACTTGATTATTAACAAGTTGTCTCCTCACTCACTAGGGGTGATATTATTCAACATCTCGACCTAACTTCGTTAGAGAAGGAAATATAGAAGGAAAGCTTATTGCCATAGTGGAAATCAAAATGCTACCCTAAACTCCTTTAATAGAGAGTGGAGGTACACACGTTTGCTGGGTCGCTGGAAAGAAGTTGTTTGAAAATATGCCTCATTTCCTCTTCACGTAAGAACGAAAATAAAATTCTTCAGTATCATCCAAAATATTACTCAGAGGGTTCTTCGGTGACTTCTAATGCCACCTAAAATGTGAGATGTGTGCCTAGACAACGAGTGAGGCTCAGGGGCCTAATTTGGATAATGCTAAAATAAAACACCATTAAGATAATGGTATTTGAAAATTTCACCACATCAAAACGATCGTGCGACCTCTCCATATCATGCATATGATCTAAGTAAGTATATAACATTCCCAAAGTAAGTGCAACAAGGGGAATGCACCTTCCTCTTGATAAAAAAAATAGCTAGACGAATGAGAAATTCCCGAGGAGAGTCCTATCAGGTAAAAAACTACATAGAAAGGTGGGGAGGAAAGCAGCCAAATGATCTGATCCCACAAACATCACATAGTCCACCCAAAGATAGTTTTCCTTGAGAGCTCCACCACAGATGTCAAAGTTAATGTTAGGGAAAGTAAAATCACCTATATGCATTTTCATCCTCAAAATACTATCTGGGATAGTAAGAAGATCATCGATCAAGTTTGATGGTTATGGGATCAACAATGGGTTTCTCGTTCACCAAGGATGTTGATTTAGCCGTGAACTCCTCGAAGGAGTTAATGAAGTTATCTTCATCCCCAAAGAAAGGAGACATTGATCGATATTTTGTTCTTAATTTTTGTTCACAATAATAGCCTTATTTCTCTTAGTACGATGGCTAGACAACCCAACACCATCTCTATCGGTGCTGGCGATAACAGACATTGCCAGAGTGGTAGTGTAAATGGAAGAGACCACAGAAACACCCAAACAAATTGGAACTTCAATAGGCATAGTGCCTATCAGTATGGTGGTAGCAATAGTGGAAGATAATGGAGCATAAGAACTTAAAGAAGCAATGGAAATATACTTAACTTGAACAAATAATAGTCTACCGAAAAATGAACAAATTCGAGAACTCTGTAATTTTCTCTCTCTTTAAGGTAAGGGAACAAGGTAGAAATTTTAAAGGATGAGGATGAGTAGTATTTATGGGGAAGGGAATATCAAATAATTCCATCACTCCAAAAAGATAATCATTAGTGAACGAGCTATGCTCTTCTTAAATGACACGTGGCACCCTATCACATGAATAAACATGCTGAACAAGCTAACAGGGGGAATTTAATGCTTCACAGAAGTAATGATGGCAAATATCAATTCAAAAAGATATTTAGACAATTTTGTACACAACTCTCTTTAAACAAAGATAAGAGACTTATGCACGAGGGGGATAATGTAGATGGGTGCACGAGTGTGTTGTGTTGTGTTTGGGCAATGGTTTGAATTTTCTCTTATTGTAGTTTGTCGATGACGATCCAAAGAGTTTCTTCGTCAAATTTCATTGGAAGCGAAGCTCCCATTCGAGAGAACGAAGGAGAGAGAGATGGATAGTATGATATATATATATATATATATATATATATATACACATATATATATATATATACACACACCAAAAGGGGAAGAAATGCATATAATAAAAATAGAAATTAATACTAAAAATTGAAAACTGAAATTGCAATAACTAAAAGTAAACTTACAAAGATTACTAATTAATACAGTTGGTTGAACCGGATGAACTTGAAAGCATAATGTTTGATACAAGATAAGAATGAAAACTGAGAGGATAATAGAGAGATGGAGATAGAGAGAGAGTTTGCAGTAGTGAGATAGAAAATTGGACTCTGCCTTGAATGGATGACTGAATGCTCTTTTATAGTTGAAAATCCTTTGCTTTTACTTCGGGTGAACTGCTTTAACCTTGGGTAACTGACTGCTTTAGCCTTGGGTAACTGACTGCTTTAGCCTTGGGTAACTGACTTTAACTTCGAGTGAACTGCTTTAACTTTGGGTAACTGACTTTAATTTCGGGTGAACTGCTTTAACCTTTGGTAACTGATTTTTAACTTTGAGTAAAGTGCTTTAACCTTGGGTAACTGATTTTATCTTCGGGTATACTGTTTTAACAATGGGTAACTAATTTTAACCTTGGGTAAACTGCTAGGTGATTGACTGTAAACCCTTGCGACGACACTATTCATGAATAGTAATGTGTCGGGGAATATTTTAATCATTCGGCACTGTTCATGAATGGTAACATGTCGAGGAATATTTTTACTGCTCATGAATAGTAACTCATCATTAAATTTTGACCAAATATTATCGTGTAAAAATATAATAAATTTTATTACAAATTGTAAGGGTCTTGGGCATCTTGGAATAATGAACTCGAATATGGATCCAATGTGTTAACTTGGTGACTATTTGTTGACTCGGCAGAAGAGGTGGGAGAACAATAATTTTCCTCTTCGGCTTCAGCTTGAAGAAGAGGTTGTTTTGCTAAATCTTTGAGCTGCTGGGACTTTTTTGACTTGGCTAATGCTGTGTCCATACAACCTTGACTAGATTTCTTAACTGCTTGGACTAGAATGACTGATTGACAAGGAAACTCCATTTGGATAGCATTAATAATCCTTTGTTGATTGAAAGAGTCCCACCATTTAACATAAAATTGTCGGACAATTGTTGACTGCTGTATTGCATATTGCCATTTGAATATCCATGGAACTTTGTATTTACTATAGAACAAATGTAAAACTGGGAACTGGGAATTATGTTCATTTACTTTAAAGACCGTGGAAAAATATTTAACTTGGTCTTGGAGGTTTGCAGGTACGAATTCTGGGATAGAACCATGTTGTGTCCACCACTGAGAAAACCAAGAAGGAATTTGACTTTTAAATTTTTGATCAAAGCAAAGAAACCAAGAATGAGTGAATGACTCATTTTGGTAAAAGAGAACTTTAAACCATGCTTCAATATAATCATAATAACTAAACTGAATTTGATGACTTGGGAGGGTTTTTAAAATGGAGGGATGGGATCCCCAATCTTGAAGAGAGATTATATTATTAATGTGCAAGGAATGGTAAAGAATTCTTGACGAATCGTTGCGATCGATGATTGCTTTAATACGAACTGATTTTGAGGAATAGAGAATATCCATGTAAAATTTTAAAGTCTTGGCAAGATGGTGGGGAGTGAAGTGCCAAGAGGGAGGAAAATAGTTTTTTACTAAATCAATTGGATTTTTAATATGGTTGTGATTTGGCTCAATAGAAAATTATATATATATATATATATATACACACACGGGTGTGTGAGTGTGTGTGCGTAGTACATGGTTAATTACAGAGAATTCAAAATTAGAAATATGAGATAATATGTTTAGTTGTATGGTTTGAGTTTTAGTAAATGGGTATGGGTTGACCCAAATGCAAAATAACAAATATTTATTAGGTATGGTCATATTTTTTTTACACTAAATATATAATGATTTTAGTTACATTAAACTTTGTTTAGATATTAAAGAAATGAAATATAAGATATTTTTGAATTTGTCATAATGAGCATTTCATTTTGGTGGGTCCTGCCCAATAGTGAAATTTTTATGTTATGTTTTTTTGTATAAACCAAGATTATAATTATTGATTAGATATATTTAATTATTTGTAGAAAAATATGAAAATACCCACACACTCGTCTGAGCAATTAGGAAATTTTGGTTTATCATCGCAACCTTCAATATCCTAATTGATTTGATTAACTAATCATCTTCATTTTAGTAACCACTTATAGGACTTATTGTATCATAAATCTTGTATGGGTTATGTACTTGAAACCACCGCAATAAATGGCATTACATTATTGTTGGTTATTATTGTGATACCTTATTATATTACAATTGGTTATTTGATTCCTTGTGATTTTGTTACGTGAATATCCGTGGCTTACTTAATTGTTAGCTAATGTGACATTAGACATTACCGCTTGCATATATTTTGTGATGATTTATGATGCATTGATTTATGGATTGTATGATGTTTACGATGATATCCCTTGTTGAAATATTTCTTGTGGCACTTAAGTTGCTACAAGTATGAATGATATATGAAATTGACATGTTTCTCACATGAGATATGATGATTAAAGTATTGTAGAGCCGGGGTATGAGTAATAAGGGGATGCATATCCCCGAGGTGAAAGGCCCCAAACAAAACCCTCATCATGCGGCTATCAATTTTGTTCATTCTAGAGTGGCTAGCTTCGATATCGAGCGACTACCCTCCGATAAATTGATAACATTATGGGTTCCAGTGGTTAACATCACATAACTAATTTGTGCTTACTTATATACTAAAATATATATATTTTTTATTTCTGCAAGACATGTTCACTCATGTAATACCACATATTTTCTATGCATTATTTAACTGTGGAAATTAATTATGTGTGTTGGATATGACACGTAATGTCACTATTTATATTTAGATGTTCTATATTATTATATTTGGGTTCGGATTTAATATATGACAATTCATTTAGTTATATTTTGATTTATACTGGATAAATATTACTTTATGTAGTATTATATATCGGGTTGGATTTTGGGACATTTAAAATATCCATTTTGACGTAATATATTGGGATTTAAGCCCATTGGGTGGGTATATAACTTGGGAAGAGTTTTAGACCATTTAGAAGGTTATTTGGGTTAATTAGGTTTGGGCTTAAGTGAGGCCCAAGGATAATTTCGTGGGAATTAGGTTTATAAGGCTAGAAGAAAAAACCTAAAATACATTTGAGGCTTGAGAGAAATCCTAGAGGATAAGGAATGGAGAGGCAACCAAGAGAGAGATTTGGTGATTGATTCCTCAATCAATCCATAAGGCAAGTTTATTTAGAGTTTGAATATAATTATTTTGTGTTATGATATTCCTATTCATTGAAATCTAATCCTAATCTAAATTGTAATATGATTTATGAAGATTAATTAGTTAGATTGGTAATTAACTAAAATTGAGATAATAATCTTATTAATTGCGTAATACGAAATTGGTTAAATTCTCCATGAATTCGAGCTAGGTTTGATATATATTGGTTAGAACTGGATTATATAATGTTAATCTTGTAAAAAATTCCCATGTTATTTGAAAAAATCAAGGTCAATCCTAAGTTAATTGGAGAAATTTCATAAAACTAGGGCTCTTAGGTTTAATAAAAAAAATTTACCCTTCAAATAATGTTAAGTTCGCAAATAATTGCTAAAAATAGGTTTGGATTATTGTTGGTACAATTATATATGAGGGGCGTTAAGTTTGGATCTAATTTGGGAACTTAGATCAGATTTAATAGAGGTTTTTAGGGTTGAATCCTGTAACTAGGAATATTATGAAATTTGGGACAATAGATCGATCGACTCCTTGGAGTCAGTCAAGTCGATCGATCGACCACACTTATTTGTCTAAAGTATGGGCTAAGGGGTTGTTTGGGTTGGAATTCGGGGCATAAGGCTAGGTTAGTTTGGCCTTTAGGTTGATTATACTTGAATAAGTGAGAGTATATTGCTGTTTTGATGTTGTGGAATTTGTTTTTTGGTTAGTTGGGTAGGTCAACCTCAATTAGGTGGTAAGGGTTAATTTTAATATGAGCTTTTACTTTGGAAATCCGAGAGTAGTAAGGGTTGTTATATGGTTATTTTAGAAGCTTAGAGAATTGGAATATTTGGCTGAGTTATTAGGTCCATGATGAGATATTGGCAGGGCGTTTATCCTTTAGGGAGACTAGGATTAAGTCAAGAAAACCCTAGAGTGGGATAAGTTGTATATTCAGTGTTCTTGTATAAGTTAGGCATGTTATAATACCTAGTTGTGAAACCTTAGGAAATTGGACTAGGATTTTATGAGAAGGACTATAGTTATCGTACGTGGTTCTTATATAATTTAGATGTGAGACTATATCTAGATTTAAGGACCTGGGGGGGGGGGGGGGGGGGGTAAGGCTAAGGTTATATAGGACTGATTAGGGTTAGCAACGTGTATCCATTTATATAATACCGATATTAGGTGCGACCTGTTAGCATGGGTCAGTTTGTATTTATTTGCTTTAACCCGATAGCGAAGCGTTATATTTACTTGTCTGTCTTATGTGCAATACATACCATGATTGATTCCTCAAGGTATACGTAATTGAGGGATATCCTTCATGGGGGTGTATATGATGTTAACTGCATTGGTACCTCGGTGATAGAGATGGTATTTACCTTGATCATTTTACCCCGGACACTACTTATTGATGTACCTGCATTATCACGTGGGGATAAAATGGGTGGATCCTCTCATATAGCGTATTATAGGGCAATATATTGGTGCGTAGGCATAAAAAATTTCCCCTGTTGATGTCTTTGGGTTATTGGTGTGGGACTTCCTATAACTCTGCCTAGTATGTGTGAGAGATCCCCTAAGGCATTAGAGTAGGCCTTCATTATGTGTGGGATTGAGTGGATCCCATTTATTACGTACGTGATTGGGACCGTACTTTTATGTGGATGTTAGACGTAGAGATTGTATTTCTCTTACTATATGGGATTATGGGTTGAGGTAGTAGGATAGTTGTACTGATTTATGTGTTATATTAGAGATGTATATTACTTATACTAGGGATGTATACCTATATACTTACGAATTGGAAATTATATTTCATGTATACTAGAGACACATATATATTGCATTAATGGGGCGAGATAGCCCTGCAAGGATAGACTTGAGATATGTGATCAGAGATTGTTAGTAGTACTTGGGTCAGTTGGCGAGATGTGCCTTAGGTATGAGATCACCTTACACTATATAATTCTTAAGGTAAGAGGGTAACCTAATGAACGAGAAAGAAAAAAACTAAATAATTAATTTATGAACCTTATTTATATGGGTTACATATGGGGTCGGGATTAAAATTGCATGTTATTTTAGGATGTCGGCTTAGGTAACTAATAACTTAAAATCCACTTAAGATGAGAGGAAGATATGTAATTATATGGTAGACCTAATTAAGTTATAATCTTATTCTACATAAACTTGTTGTTTACGTTGTTGTTATATTTATATTTAGAGGTCTTAGGCCAACGTGATGCCGTAGACTTAGGTGATCATTAGAGGAGTATCTCTAGCGACGTTCTAATCTTCATTCGTAGTTGATTTGTGTTTTTCATCTACTTGTTGTATTCATTTATGTTTCAGGAGATTTATTTAGTTTATCCCGAGTAAGAGATTATCCATGTATTTAGATATGGATTTTATATCATTGATATTATATTCTAGAGTTGGTTTTATTTCTCATGGCAGAGATTGGTATCAAAGATGTTGTAGTTGTACATTTATCTATATTTTTCATTCAGTTTCGTTATGCTACGAATGTTAACAAAAGGTTTATTATTCCCATGATTTTCATATTAAACCTGATCAATCTATTTATAAATTTTAAGAGTTGTCGTAGTTAGTATCAGAGCATTCTATCACTTTTTTGTGGTGCATTCTTTAATGACTTTAGAGCTTTGTCGTTTAGGATTTATACTCGTTATAATGATGATTTCTTATGGGGTTTCATGCCATGGTTATAGACGAACGATTCGAATCGACCAAAGTGTATCAAGATGGTTCCTTGTTTGGATTTCACTCTCGAGACATCCCACTCACGAGGTCTATTTCGATTGGGTGTTAGGGACCATTAAGAATGAGATCTTTAGTATGTGCTTAGTTTGTGGTTCGAGGGGAAATGCTTCCACTCACCATCTGTGACGGCATTAGAAATATGTTTTGAAGACCTCTCCAGGGCGATTGTGTGGTGGCCAGTATGAGGTGAAGTCCAATTATCTTTATCTCTATGCAACGAGTGTGACTAATATATAAGAGAAGAAAGACTTTCGCATTATCAGAAACTAGTTATGAAGACATATTGTGTTAGAAAATTTCTTTGCATAAGGATTCGGTTGGTATTATTGGATGACCGTCCTTCACCATTGATGTGTAGATAGAAGAAGTTAGTCTTCAATATCCCCTGAATCATTAGAAGTATCTGAAGTATTGAGCTCTTAAGATTGAGAAGATTGGGGTCGAATTAAGGATAAAAAACTAAGGATGGTGTAGTGATATCTCGACCCGGGGAGACCCTCACTTGTAGAAGGAACCGCACTGGGGGAGAAGACCTTAAGGGGTTCCGGTAGCATATAAGTAGGAGTATCATAGTCATTTAAGGCAATGGAATTTTGAACAATGGGTCCATAACTAATAAGATTAAGATCAATGAGGACAATTTTAGCAGAGTCGACCATGGAGATAGGGCCAATAGGGTCGTCGGTAGGACAACCGTTTTGATGTTTTCGTCAGAGAAAATTATTACAATTGTGCATGAGTCCACTTATCTAGTAGATGCTAAAGGGGTAACTAATTTATATAAGTAGCATTCGGGAATGGTGACAGTCATGTTTACGGCTCATGCACATGAGTCTTACTTAGATGTCGAGTAGTTGTCGTTCTTTATTAGTAGTGCGTTTACCATGATTATGAGATATATAGATGTTATCACTGAGCTTTATTTATATGTGGATAACCCAATGGATACGGGTTTCTTTACATCATGAGTGTAGAGAGCTATAAATTTATTTGATCGGCTTGATTTTTAACCACTTTGTTGACTTTTTTAAGATGAGATATCATAGTATTATTTTTGAGCTTATTTGGATAGTTATGTATTATGTTTATATCGACTACCATGGTATGCTTTCATGTTTTAGTTTTTGGGCTGGGGATGTTCGTTATAGTTATACTTAGGCTCGATAAAAATATTTAACACACATTAGTCTATATATAAACGTGAGTACATTAAGAAGGGACTACAGTTTTGTAGGGATGCTACCAATAGTCGATTTTTTTACTTATATATGGAGAGGTACTGCGCTATGACCTATATAAGGAAATAGTTATAGCCTTAAAGTTGGCACTAGCATTGGGTCATTGTGAAGGCATCATAGTGGGTTAACTGCGTTGAAGATATAGTGTGTCATAAGAGCAGGCACCACAACGTGGAGTGGTAGGTTATTCGGAGAATATGCCAATGCGAGTAAGGCTCCTAGAAGATTAACGATTCATAAATTTGACGTGTGGACCATCTGGGACTGGATAAGGTCATGATACGAAACGCATGTTCATCATTGTGTATTAAAGGCTAATTGGAACAGTTGAGGAGGGTGATTTTTTTTGCGAACGAATTATCACTAATGGTAGAATCGAGGGGAGAATATTCTAAAGATAGTTTTTTGATGCAATATGTAGCGTGCAGGTCATGTAGTGCATTTTGACCACACGGGAGATCATTTCGTTGTGATTGGCAATGATATCTTATTAAAGAGAGAGTTATGTAACAGTAGTGGATGTGACACCCAAATTTGAGCCGTGGGTAGTCCATTCCCAAGCGTTAAATCTTCTACCAGGAGATGTTATTCAAGCCATAATTAGGAGGTGTGACACCCCGCCTAATTAATCCCGGGTGATCAGTCCTAAATCAAGTTAGAAAAGGTTTCTCAGTTGGTCCATTCTTAGCATCACTGTCGTCTTTTTAATTACTAACCACCTAAGTAAGAAAAGTAGACTGGTGCCAATTTTTTTTTCTTTCAATTAATTAAATAAAACTCATGCGGAACATAAAATAATACACAATCACAGTTAATTAAAATAACCATTCACAAATAAAACACCTAACCGAATAAACCATCGGTCCAAATATCCAATACAAGTAAATATCAGAAATACATCTCAACAAGTCTAATACTGATAAATGAACTGTGAGCGACAAACTCAGATAACTACTAGAGAATCTCTACACGAATGAAAGAAGGAGGCGTCTATCAAAACCCCGCAACATCCACATGTGCTGCAGCAAAGGATACCTGGAATAGAGTCAAGCTTGGCGCCCTTGTGGTTGGACACCTAAAAGGTTTTTAAAAGAATTTTATAGCAAGGGTTAGTACCCAAAAACATTTGAAAATATTTAACAAATGATTAACTTGCAGTAATAAATAAATATGCATGCTCTTCATATTTTAGTTAGTGCCGCACTCTCTTGAGGACTTCCTCACCCCTCCTCTAATGTGCATTACTAACGCTTCCATTTAATTTACTAGGTCCTACGCTCCTGACCCAATGCTTATTTTAACCCTTGAATTTTACCTACTCTAACCGAGTATGCCTTAATTCATAATTTTTAAGTTATTATAAATGTTAAACTTAATTAAATCATTACTCCTTTTAATTTCATATAATATTCACACCTATTATGCACATAATACATTTTTCACTATGTATTAATCATCCCATATATAATTATTTACCTAATTATATATTTAATCATATTACAGTATTCACAAACATACTGAAATAACATTTAATACAAACTTTCGACCGAGTAAAAATACTCACAAAATATAAATTTTCCCAAGTGCTATCCCACTAGGTGTATTCACGTAACCTAGTTATCCAAGTTAGATTCGCTCACTAACTTAGTTTAACATACGAATTGGAGGCGGTCATATTCCTTCCCTGAAAGTGAGATGCCCCTCACCCATATAATGGACGCTATGACCTGGAATTATACTCGCCCCACTCCTCAAGCTAGGGGATTCATCCACTACGCGCAACCTTCCCCCCTATAGCACTAGAGTACATACTTATGATAATCAATCACTGATATTAATGCACACACACTATATATATACTACCACACTCCGTATATATATATATAAAACGTCCCGGCTACACCATGTACAAAACCCGTAGCATAAGCCCATTTAATTTATTAAGAGTTTATGGACCAACTCTAGTTATTAATTAATTTGCACATTAATTAATTAAGTCACCTTTGGTGTCTCCCCCACCATAAAATTGAACTTACTCTCGAAGTCCGAATTACCCTCACCCGAGTCTACTTCTCGACTTCCGAATTATTTAGCCTTTACCTAAATAAGATTGATCACTCGGTATTCCTCAACCGTTATTCCCGTACTTGTTCACTACATCTATATTTAATTCTTCCGAACACCTTCCCAAAAATTCAACCTTAGTGTGTCACACCTAATTTCTCCAAAACCCAACAATTTTAAATTATGATGTCACACAAAGTCGTCTCCAAATTCTAATTAATTTTATTCACCATTATTTAGATTTAAATCCCATGTATAAATTTCTCACCAAATTAATTCATGAAAAAAGATTAAATTAAATTTTCTTTATATAAAATAAAACTGGGCGAACTGTCAAAATCTGCCGACCTTCGATCGATCGACCCCACACCTTCGATCGATCGATCGAGCAGGTCTTCGTCTTCTTCGCGAAGACAGATTCAGCCATGGATGATTTTTCTCAAACCCTAATTTTCTCTACCAGCAACCTTAAGCCCTCTTAACATTAATACATGTTAGAAACCTTATTAGGGACCTCCAGAATGTCCACCAACATCATTAATTCGTCCATTAACTACAATTTCTGAATTTGGGAAAATATCCATCTTTAAATTCCTTACCCATTTACATCCCAAATCCCTTCACCAAATTCGTTTCTAATTATCCAGATATCATCCTACCAGATATGTATCAATTTATAATATTAGACTTCTACAAGAATCCTCATTCAAATTCGTAAATCAGATTATTATTTTCAAAACCTCATGTTTATGCCATGAACACCCAAAACGAATTTTGATCAAACACATCACATGAATATGAATTTTCAAAACAAATTCAATACTATTGCAAGTTATCCACTTGCCTTAGGTTTCGTAGTGTCTGATTCGGAGATGAATTTCCAAGGTTGAAGACGATCCTTGTTGGCTCTCTAGTGATCCCAAAGCTGCCCTTAACTGCTATTAGGGTTCCTTAATACACTTAGCCTTTTCTAAAACTCTATCAGCCATTTTATTATTCCTCCCAATTCCTTAATTTACTTAATCCCGTTTTTTGCCTAATGGGCCAAGCCCAAGTGACCCAAATGCCCCCGTGTGGGCCCGGCTATGTCTAAAAATGCCCCGTGACCCGTTTATTACCCCCGGGTACACTTTGCCAACTATCTCGGCCCATCCGGACTCAACCGTACCCTAAAAATTGGCATCCGAATTAATTTATAAAAATATTTATCCCCTCACCCCTTTAGTCTATACTGACTCCCGCTCGAGATAAGTGCATACCCTGTCATTAATACTCGAAATGACTTAAATAAATAATTACTATTCACTTAGTAAATAACTTCCCATAAATATTAACCATTTACTCCTCGATTAATATTTAAATATAATTTCCCTAATTAATTCAATTAAATTACGACTAGCAAGTAATTTTCAATTCCCGAATTAATTAAATATTTAATGCATGAGAAATGCGGGGTGTTACATACTCCCCCCTTTACAAAGGAATTTCGTCCCCGAAATTAGGTCATACCTGTGATGAAAAGATCTGGATATTGCTCCTGCATATTCTCCTCCCGCTCCCAGGTAGACTCATCAATGTTGTGATGAGCCCACTGTACTCTAACTAGTGGAACAACCTTGGATCGTAATTTACGCTCGATACGGTCTAGGATAGCCACCGACCTCTCCTCATATGAGATGTCTGGATGTAAATCAATTTCTTCGTGTGGAATGTGCCAGAAGGCCCTCTCACTCCGGCGATATTTCTTCAACGATGCTACATAGAACATGTCGAGTATCCGCTGAAGATGCTCCGATAATCCCAGCCTGTAGGCTACAGGCCCCACCCTTTTGATAATAGGGAAAGGTCCCACGTACCTCGGTGCTAGATTACCCTTCTTGCCGAACCTCATCACCCCTTTCATGGGGGACACCTTGACCAATACCTGATCTCCAACCTCTAACTCCACGTGTCTCCGTGAAGCATCAACGTAACTTTTCTGCCTATCTTGAGCTATCCGAACCCTCCCTCGGATCAGCTCTATCTTGGAAGATGTCTCCTGAACAATCTCTGGCCCCAACAGTTTGTTGTCCCCCACCTCTAACCAACAAGCGGGTGAACGACAAGGTCTCCCGTATAATGCCTCGAATGGTGCCATGCCGATCGTGAATTGGTAAGAGTTATTATACGCAAACTCTACCAGAGGAAGATATTTCTCCCAACCTCCCCCAAAGTCTAGTATACACATTTTGAGCTTATCTTCCAACATCTGATTGACTCTCTCGGTCTTCCCGTCAATCTGTGGGTGATAGGATGTACTCAAACGTAACTCCGTGCCCATGGCCTCCTGAAAACTCTGCCAAAAATGGGCCACAAAATCTTATCCCTATCCGACACAATATTAATCGGTACCCCGTGCAGTTTAATAATCTCCGCTATGAATAGCTGTGCATAACGCATCGTCTCAAAGTCTGTGCGAATCGGTAGGAGGTGGGCCACATTGGTCAACCGATCCACAATAACCCATATGGAATCGTTACCCTTCTGTGATGTCGGTAACCCTGTAATGAAGTCTATAGAGATGCTCTCCCACTTCCACACAGGAATTTCAAGTGGCTGTAGCATCCCTGATGGTCTCTGATGGTCAACTTTCACAAGTTGACACGTGGCACATTTCGAAACAAATTTTGTTATGTCCCGTTTTATCCCTGCCCACTAATACTGCCTCCTCATATCTTGATACATCTTATCCCCATCGGGATGTACCGCGAATCTCGACCCATGAGACTCCGTCATAACAGCGTGCCTCAATTTCGCATCCTCTGGCACAATCAACTTCCCATTATGGTGTAAGCCTCCCTCCGAGCTGATCGAGTAGCCCTCTGCTCCCTCAGCTAGCAACTGGATCACCCTATCCCAGCAGGTCTGATCCTCTGCCTGAGCCCTCACAACCCGCATAATGATCTCGGGTGTGATGGATAATGCTGACATGCAAGCCATGGCTACATCATCCTCGTATCGAAGTTCTCTCCACTTCGCTTTCCAGACTTCTGATATTTCCCCAGTCGGTCTCCAACTCAATGCATCTGCCACCATGTTAGCCTTTCTAGGATGATACTGAATATCAAACTGATAGTCTTTCACGAATTATAGCCATCGCCTCTGTCTCATATTCAAATCCTTCTGAGTGAAGAGATACTGAAGTGATTTGTGATCCGTGAATAGCGTGAACTGCTCCCCTAGGAGATAATGTCTCCATATCCTCAAAGCAAAAATAACTGTTGCTAACTCCAGGTCGTGAGTGGGGTAATTCTTCTCGTGGGGCTTTAGCTTCCTGGACGCATAAACTATATCCCTTTCCTCCTGCTGAAGCACACCCCCAAGTCCCTGTAAGGATGCGTCAGTGTAAACCCGATACTCTAATCCTCCTTTCGGCAATGCAAGCACGGGTGCAGATGTCAACTTCTCCTTTAACTCGTCGAAGGCTAATTGACAGTGATCATTCCAAGTGAAAGGTACCCCTTTCCGGGTAAGATTCGTCAAAGGGCCTTCAATCTTTGAGAATCCTTTGATGAACCGTCTGTAATAACCGGCCAACCCCAGAAAACTGCGCACTTCTGTCGGTGTCGTGGGTTGTCCCCACTCCCTCACCGCTGATACTTTACTTGGATCCACCACAATACCCCAGTCTGACACCACATGACCAAGGAACTAGACCTCCCGTAGCCAAAATCCACACTTACTGAATTTTGCATAGAGTTGGTGATCCCGTAATGTCTGTAACACTATATGTAGGTGCTCTGCGTTCTCCTCCTCGGTACGCGAGTAGATCAGGATGTCATCAATGAACACGATAACAAACTGATCGAGAAACTCCCTGAATACTCTGTTCATGAGGTCCATGAACACTGCTGGTGCATTGGTGAGTCCGAATGGCATCACCCTGAACTCGTAAGATCCATACCGCGACAGGAAAGAGGTCTTCGGAACATCTTCCTCTCGGATACGTAGTTGATGATATCCTGACCTTAAGTCGACCTTAGAGAAATAAGACGCCCCTCTCAATTGGTCAAATTGGTCGTCAATCCTAGGCAACGGATACTTATTCCATATCGTGGCCTTATTTGGCTCTCTATAGTCCACGCATAACCGTAGTGAGCCATCTCGCTTTTTCACAAATAACACCGGTGCACCCTACGGTGATGTACTCCGTCATATGAAACCCTGACCCAGAAGCTGCTGAATCTGCTCCCTCAGCTCACGCATCTATGAAGGGGCCATACGGTATGGGGCTCGAGCAATTGGCCTCGTCCCCGGTGCTAAATCGATCACAAATTCGATTTTCCAGCTAGGTGGCAACCCTGGTATCTCCTGAAACACATCCTCAAAGTCTCTCACCACTATGATTGAATCCAATGGAATAGCCACCTCCTGTGAGGTTTCCTCCTCAATGTAATATTAGTGTGTGCGTGACCTTCCCTTGGGTAGTGGCATTGCTATTAAGAACATCTCATGCCCTGGAATGGAGAACACGATAGTCCTTTCATAGCAATCCACCGTCGCCCGATAACCTGCCAACCAATCCATACCCAAGATGACATCGTACCCCTCCATATCTAACACCAGTAGGTCCGCTGCTAAACTAAGTCTCCCGATCAAAATGTCCACACCCCGACAAATCGAGTGAATCGTAGCCCCGCTGCCAACTGGCGACTCTACACACATCCGAAGACCTCCCGCGATCTCTATTAGTCCGACCCGTTTAGCAAAATTTAATTTAATGAATGAATGTGATGCTCCTGTATCAAAGAGAATACTACCCTCATAACCATGAATGAGAAACACACCCTCAACTGCTGGCGGTGCTTGCTGCACCAGAGGATTATGAACATCCCGGACGTTATACACATGTTCGTAGTGGATCTGCCCCTGCTGAGGTGGGGCGGGTGGGGCTGGTGCTGCTGGTGGTAATTGCCCCCATTGCCCCTGTTGGGCCTCCTGCTGTTGACCTCTGCCCCTCTGTGGGCATTCCCTCTTGAAATGTCCTGGTTGGCCACACAAAAAACAGCGTCTCTGACCATCCCCCTGTCGTTAGCCCTGTTGGCCCTGATGCGGCTGGCCCTGGCCCTGCTTGCCTCCCCCATTGTTCCCTTGGCCCTGAGGAACCTGCTGCTGCTGATTCGGGCCCTGCTTCCCCTGCCTGAACCAATATCCTCCCCGTCGGAAACCACCAGGCTTAAACTTCTTAGCCTGATTCCCTTGCTAACTACCCGCCTGCTGCTGAGCACCAGTTGTCTCACTACTAGGTACAACCTTGCCCTGTTGGCTCGACTCCCCTGTTCGCTTGCTCCCCTTCGCATGGAAGCGATGGTCCTGGCAGTGTACAAGTGCGGCATTAACAACGTCTGTATACGTTACTAACGCCGGATTCCCAATCAAGTGTTGCCTGATTCGCCAGGCTAAACTGTCCATAAACCTCGATTTCTTTCGCTCCTCATCGCTCACCTCATTTGGCACAAAGTTTGCCAAACGGGTGAACTCTTCCTCGTAGTCTGCCACTGATCGGTCACCCTGAACTAAATCACTGAATTTCTTCCTCATCTCAGCCTCTACTGCTGTTGGAAAGTATTTGCGGTTGAACCGCACCCAAAAGTCTGCTATCGGCATCAAGTCTCGCTCCCCGACGGTGGTAACTGACTCCCACCACTGTAAGGCTGCCCCTGATAGACGAAAGGTAGCAAGCATCTGCTTCTGTACCTCGGTACACTATAGCATGCACAGATGGCGCTGAATGTTCTTCTTCCAGTCACAAGCCTCTATCACATTTGTACTACCCCGGAACTCAGGTGGGTGACCCTTTTGAAAGGTCTCCCTAACTCTCTGCCAAGATGGTGGCCCCACTGGACCCTGAACTGCTGGTGCCACTGGAGGCGGTGCCTGGGGCTGTGGAAAGTGAGCTGCCATAGCTCTCATTGCTGTTTCGACCGCCTGGGCCACTATCACTGCCACCTGAGTAGTGGAAATCAACTCGGGTGCTGGTGGTGGTAGCGGTACCTGTGTCTCCTGATGAGACTCCCTGATTCCATCCCTAGCCTCAGCCCTCTCCGCTCTCAGTCTCCTCGGTGGCATCTGAAATAGATTGAATTGTATAAGTACACAATTTACACACAAATATACACAGCAGAAATACGATATCTCACAAGCAGAAAATGAATCAACAGTCCTAATAATAGGGCTCTATAACAAACGAGTGCTACACTGAAACGTAGAAACCCGTATAGATCCTAAGGACACTAGAACCTGATGCTCTGATACCATCTGTGACACCCCGCCAAATTAATCCCGGGTGATCAGTCCTAAATCAAGTTAGAAAAGGTTTCTCAGTTGGTCCATTCTTAGCATCACTGTCGTCTTTTTAATTACTAACCACCTAAGTGAGAAAAGTAGACTGGTGCCAATTTTTTTTTCTTTCAATTAATTAAATAAAACTCATGCGGAACATAAAATAATACACAATCACAGTTAATTAAAATAACCATTCACAAATAAAACACCTAACCGAATAAACCATCGGTCCAAATATCCAATACAAGTAAATATCAGAAATACATCTCAACAAGTCTAATACTGATAAATGAACTGTGAGCGACAAACTCAGATAACTACTAGAGAATCTCTACACGAATGAAAGAAGGAGGCGTCTATCAAAACCCCGCAACATCCACATGTGCTGCAGCAAAGGATACCTGGAATAGAGTCAAGCTTGGCGCCCTTGTGGTTGGACACCTAAAAGGTTTTTAAAAGAATTTTATAGCAAGGGTTAGTAACCAAAAACATTTGAAAACATTTAACAAATGATTAACTTGCAGTAATAAATAAATATGCATGCTCTTCATATTTTAGTTAGTGCCGCACTCTCTTGAGGACTTCCTCACCCCTCCTCTAATGTGCAGTACTAACGCTTCCATTTAATTTACTAGGTCCTACGCTCCTGAACCAATGCTTATTTTAACCCTTGAATTTTACCTACTCTAACCGAGTATGCCTTAATTAATGATTTTTAAGTTATTATAAACGTCAAACTTAATTAAATCATTACTCCTTTTAATTTCATATAATATTCACACCTGTTATGCACATAATACATTTTTCACTATGTATTAATCATCCCATATATAATTATTTACCTAATTATATATTTAATCATATTACAGTATTCACAAACATACTGAAATAACATTTAATACAAACTTTTCGACCGAGTAAAAATACTCACAAAATATAAATTTTCCTAAGTGCTATCCCACTAGATGTATTCACGTAACCTAGTTATCCAAGTTAGATTCGCTCACTAACTTAGTTTAACATACGAATTGGAGGCGGTCATATTCCTTCCCTGAAAGTGAGATGCCCCTCACCCATATAATGGACGCTATGACCTGGAATTATACTTGCCCTACTCCTCAAGCTAGGGGATTCATCCACTGCGCGCAACCTCCCCCCCTATAGCACTAGAGTACATACTAATAATAATCAATCACTGATATTAATGCACACACACTATATATATACTACCACACTCCGTATATATATATATATATATATAAAACGTCCCGGCTACACCATGTACAAAACCCGTAACATAAGCCCATTTAATTTATTAAGAGTTTATGGTCCAACTCTAATTATTAATTAATTCGCACATTAATTAATTAAGTCACCTTTGTTGTCGCCCCCACCATAAAATTGAACTTACTCTCGAAGTCCGAATTACCCTCACCCGAGTCTACTTCTCGACTTCCGAATTATTTAGCGTTTACCTAAATAAGATTGATCACTCGGTATTCCTCAACCGTTATTCCCGGACTTGTTCCCTACATCTATATTTAATTCTTCCGAACACCTTCCCAAAAATTCAACCTTAGTGTGTCACACCTAATTTCTCCAAAACCCAACAATTTTAAATTATGATGTCACACTAAGTCGTCTCCAAATTCTAATTAATTTTATTCACCATTAATTAGATTTAAAACCCATGTATAAATTTCTCACCAAATTAATTCATGAAAAAAGATTAAATTAAATTTTCTTTATATAAAATAAAACTGGGCGAACTGTCAAAATCTGCCGACCTTCGATCGATCGATCGAGCAGGTCTTTGTCTTCTTCGCGAAGACAGATTCAGCCATGGACGATTTTTCTCAAACCCTAGTTTTCTCTACCGGCAACCTTAAGCCCTCTTAACATTAATACATGTTAGAAACCTTATTAGGGACCTCCAGAATGTCCACCAACATCATTAATTCGTCCATTAACTACAATTTCTGAATTTGGGGAAATATCCATCTTTAAATTCCTTACCCATTTACATCCCAAATCCCTTCACCAAATTCGTTTCTAATTATCCAGATATCATCCTACCAGATATGTATCAATTTATAATATCAGATTTCTACAAGAATCCTCATTCAAATTCGTAAATCAGATTATTATTTTCAAAACCTCATGTTTATGCCATGAACACCCAAAACGAATTTTGATCAAACACATCACATGAATATGAATTTCAAAACAAATTCAATACTATTGCAAGTTATCCACTTGCCTTAGGTTTCATAGTGTCTGATTCGGAGATGAATTTCCAAGGTTGAAGACGATCCTTGTTGGCTCTCTAGTGATCCCAAAGCTGCCCTTAACTGCTATTAGGGTTCCTTAATACACTTAGCCTTTTCTAAAACTCTATCAGCCATTTTATTATTCCTCCCAATTCCTTAATTTACCTAATCCCGTTTTTTGCCTAATGGGCCAAGCCCAAGTGACCCAAATGCCCCTGTGTGGGCCCGGCGATGTCTAAAAACGCCCCGTGACCCGTTTACTACCCCCGGGTACACTTTTCCGACTATCTCGGCCCATCCGGATTCAACCGTACACTCAGAATTGGCATCCGAATTAATTTATAAAAATATTTATCCCCTCACCCCTTTAGTCTATACTGACTCCCGGTCGAGATAAGTGCATACCCTATCATTAATACTCGAAATGACTTAAATAAATAATTACTATTCACTTAGTAAATAACTTCCCGTAAATATTAACCATTTACTCCTCGATTAATATTTAAATAAAATTTCCCTAATTAATTCAATTAAATTACGACTCGCAAGTAATTTTCAATTCCCGAATTAATTAAATATTTAATGCATGAAAAATGCAGGGTGTTACAGGAGGAGTCCCCTTTCTCCGTTCAATGACTAGAGATGGTTACTTTTTCCAATAGAGATTGTTAATTCCAGATGGTCCTAAAATATAAGAGGTAGATGTATAGTAATTGAGGAAGTCCGTATTATTTGTACGCTGAAACAACTTTAACATAGTATTTGTCGAGAAGGTACTCATGTTCGTGAAGAAGGTAGAAGACCAGAGACATTCGAAGAGTTGTAGTATTAGAAGTCACAGAGTAGGATTGGGAGAGTAAAACCATAGCTTTTGATATAGTCCAAGGGTTCCAAAGAACATATAGAGTCATTTGGGTTCAGTTGAGTTAGATTGAAGAAGTTGGTTAAAACTAAGAGTAAGACAGTTCTTCATTTAGGATGTGCTCAGAACACCTCGGGACAAGTGGTGTTCATAATAGAGCATATGAAGAATTTTGAAGCATGCAAAGGATCTTTTGAGTCGAACAGAAACATGGTTTGGGGTCCCAGGATGTAGTTCAGGTGCTATAGAAGATCTCCTCGGGGATGGGAATTGTGAAGTTCGGATTCCAAGGTGAAGTTAGCATTCTGAAGCATATCATTTGACTACATCTTATCACTATTTTTGCAAACACAATGTTTATACAAGTGCATGATGGTGGGAGTTCCCGAGGGATAAGTTAATTGATCAAGGGTGAAAAGTCACGTGTGTCAAAATGCCGATCGTTGTTTTCTGTTCACCGCCTCAATACAAAAACCTAAACTTATGACTACACTCAACAGATGAGTATAACGACCAAGTCCGGGAATAAAAAATCCACAGAGACGAGCTGCTAGAATTTATAAGGTTTAGTATTCCTAAATAAAAGTGTAAAAGATAAGTATGAACAAAAAGGAAAAGATGCAAAAAGGGAAATATTAATCTAGGCGAGTGTATTTAAACTAGATTACGAAAGCGAGTAAAAACTATAGGTTGTATCGAATATCCCTCTCCTGAGTTGATTAGTATAAAATGGTTAGATGGGTCGACGAGTTATTACGCATGCGTCTCGTTTCGACAGTTAATTAAATCAAGGGTTGTCACACCCCTAAATCCGCATAAAAGCTTAATATGATTTTGGCGTCAACAAATACCCCGAAAATTCGTACACAAGGTCGTAAGCACGGAGCATACATGATATGTCCTGTAAAATCTCATAGGCGCAATAACTAGGACAACACACTCGAAATAGACCTGTAGAATCCATCACCAAAGCAAAGCAAAATGTCACCCCGAAATGAGTTCAATCCGACACAACGTAGACTAACTTAGTTAGAAAGCATATTAAAAACGCGGTAAATAAATGCAATAAATCTACACTAGAAAGCAATAAATGAAAGCATGTAAATAAAGCAAGTAAACTAAATTAGAAAGCAAGTAAATTAACTACAAAGCAAGAATTAAAGAAATACAAATTAATTGGTAGGGAAGATGAATAGTGCACACTTACAAACCCAAATGGGTGTCAAACCAAGAGAGGAAGAAGAATGAACTCTCCACCTCCAAACCCTAACCTAAACTATCTTCTAAAACTAAGTATACCAAAATATAAAACCAAAATATGTTTATATAGTAAGTTGGAATAAAAATAGAAAAGAAAAGGAAAAAGAAAAGAAAAGTAGAAAGGCAACAAATATCTGGTAACCGCGGTCGACCGCGGCCAGGGGCCGGTCGGCCACGCCTTCAATTAAAAGCATACTATCTACTTTCCATGGAAAAATTTCAAACCGTGGTCGACCGGGCCTTAAACCGCGGTCGACCGATACTCTATTTCTCAGCCTTGTTTGGTCCATGAAGAGGGGAAAAGGTTGATTATGGGAATGTCTATATCTTCTTAATTCGAACTCCAAATGATGCACCGTTTGCGGCCACGTGATGCTAACTAAATGAACTACGCATCCGTGGAATTTCCATGAGCCAGAGAGGAAATGTGAATTGACTAAAATGTTCTTCGAAATGCAACGGATCCTCACTTTTAGCATTCCAATACCTACAAAAGCACAATTAACCCCTACAAAGCATATATATATCCAAATCCAAGGTTGTCTGGTTAATGAGCATAAATATAGGCATTAAGGACCGTAAAAGTTCTAGAATGCATAAAGATAACGGGCGAAAATATACAATATTCGATACGAATCATTGATGTTTCAATAGTTAGACTAGTTTAGTTGAGAGTTAGAAGAACAAGACTTACGATGAGAGACCTTAATATTAGGTGATAGGATGAGTAAATCCTGCATAGAGTGTGAGGACGCCGCGGGGGAGATATTCTTAGACATTCGAGTAGAAATATAATTAATTCAAATTTCGAGGAAGAAATTCCTTATTTAAGGGGGAAGAATGTAATACCCTGTATTTTCTATGCAATACTTATTTGTGGAAATTAATTATGTGTGTTTGATGTGACATGTAATGTCATTATTTGTATTTAGATGTGTTATATTATTATATTTGGGATGAAATTTAATATACGATAATTCATTTAGTTATATTTGGACTCATATCGAATAATATTAGTTTGTGTAGTATTATATCTTGGGTTGTCTTTTGGGACATTTAAAATGTTCGTTTTGACTTAATATATCAGGAGATTAAGACCATCGGGTTGGTACATAATTTGAGAATTGTTTTTAACCATTTAGAAGGTTATTTGGGTTCATTAGGTTAGGGCTTAAGTGAGTCCCAATGTCAATTTCGTGGGAAGTAGGTTTATGAGGTTAAAAGACTAAACCTAAAACACATTTGAGGCTTTAGAGAATCCCTAGAGGCTAAGGAACGGAGAGGCACCCAAGCGAGAAGAGGAATTGGGGGATTTGGAGATTAATTGCTCAATAATTCCATAAGGCAAGTTTATTTAGAGTTTTATTTTAATTATTTTTGTGTTATGATATTCCTATTCATTGAAATCTAAACATAATCTAAATTATCATCTCATTTGAGAAGATTAATTAGTTAAATTGGTAATTAATTTAAATTGAGACAACAATCTTATTAATTGCATAATCTGAAAGTCGTTAAATTCTCAATGAATTCAGGCTAGGTTTGATATATAATGGTTATAATAGGATTATAAAGTGATAATTTTGTAAAAGCCCCATGTTAATTGAACAAATCAAGGTGAATCCTAAGATAATTAGAAAATTTTCATAAAATTAGAGTTCTTAGGTTTAATCTGAAATTTACCCTTTAAAGCATGTTAAGTTCATATATAATTGTTAGAAATAGGTTTGGATATTTGTTTGGACAATTATATATTAAGGAGGTTAGGTTTGGTTATGAATTGGGATCTTGGAGTTATTTTAATGGAGGTTTTTGGATTGAAACACGTAACTAGAATGATGATGAAATTTGGGGCAGTCGATCGATCGACCCCTTGGAGTCATTTGATCGGCCTCCTCTGTTTTCCCTAAGGATGGGCTAAGGGTTTTTTTGTGTTGGAATTCGGGGCATAAGACTATGCTACTTTGGTCTTTAGGTTGATTATACTTGAATAAGTGAAAGTATATTATTATTTTAAGGTTGAGGAATTTGATGTTTGGTTAGTTGGGTAGGTTGACCTCAGTTGGGTGGTAAGGGTTAATTGAATATGAGGTTTTAGTTTATAAATCTAAGAGTATGGAGGGTTATTATATGGGTATTTTGGAAGGTTAAAGAATTGTAATATTTTTCTGAGTTATTAGAGTCATGGTGAGATATTGGGAGGGTAATTATCCTTTGGGGAGATTAGGATTAAGTCCAGAAAACCCTAGATTAGGGTAGGCTGTATATTCGGTGTTCTGATATAAGTTAGATGTGTGATTATACCTAGATGTGGAGCCTTGGGAAACTGGATTAGGATTTTATGAGATGGACTATAGTTATCGGATGTGGTTCTTGTATAAGTTAGGTGTGAAACTACATCTATATTTCAGGACTTTGGGAGTTAAGGCTAAGGTTATACATGAATGATTAGGGTTAGCAGCGCGTATCAGTTTATATAATCGCGATATTAGGTGCAACCCGCTAGTATGGATCAATTTGTATTTATTTGCTTTAATCCATTTACGTGCGTGTCTTATGTGAAATACATGCCTTGATTGAGTACTCGTGGTGTACGTACTAGAGGGGATATCTTTTATGGGGCACATGCGATATCTATTATGTTGGTACCGCGGTGATAGAGATGGGATTTACCTTTGTAATTTTACCCTAGACACTACGTGATGACGTACTTGTATTATCCCGTGGTGATAAAATGGAGGGATCCTCTCATATACCTTAGGTATGGTTCCATATGATATGTGTGAAGGTGTAGTGATTTTACATTGTTGATGTTTTGGAGTTATAGGTGTGGGACCGCCTATAAATATGCTTAGTATAATGGAGAGATCCCCGAAGGCATTATAATAGGCCTTCATTATGTGTGGACTTAATTGGAGCCCATTTATTGTGTACGTGATTGGGACCTTAGTTTTATGTGGATGCTAGACGTAAATATTGTGTATCTCTTACGATATGGGATGTTGCGTTGCGATACTAGAGTTAGTTGTACCGGCTTATGTGCTATACTAGAGATATATATGACTCATAAAAGGGATGTGTACCTCTATACTCATAACTCGAGAATTATGTATCACATATACTAGAGACTTATATATAGCATTGGTGTCAATAGATAACCCTATAAGGATTGACTTGAAATATGTGATTAGAGACTATTAGTGGAACTGATGCGTGGGGGAATGGATCATTGTGTAAATATGTCTGTCATTGTAATTGGTTCCCACTGCCATATAAAAAACCTAAACTTTAAGTAAACTCTTATAGATTATAGCAGTGAGTTTGGGTATTAAATCCACTGATAATGAATGTTATACTTTTATTGATTTATTATTGAAACTAGATTAACAATAATAATAACATTATAGAGTGATAATTATGCCACTCTCCATAGTCTAATTAACATAAATGGTTACATGGGAAGAAATTCTTTATCAAGCTTAAATCTCATTTTGACAATTAAAAAAACCTAGAGTTGTCGCCCTAAAAGCCTACTTTGATTTTGGCGTCAACAAATATTCTCTGAGATTATACACGCAAGTTTGCAAACATGGCACATACATTATAGACATGGTTAAGTTCCCTAGATGCAAAATGAAGAACAAAATAATCCATCAAACCTAGCATAATCCATCTTACCATGGCAAAGAAACCAATTAATCCATGATGAGTTAAATAATCTCAACCTAATTAAAATTAGCTAGAAAGCATTGTAAACAACATGAAATTAAATAAAAGCAATAAACTTAATTATCAAAGCAAGGAAACTAGTTAATAAAGCAAGAAACTAAGAAAGAAAGCTTAAATAGATTGAGAAAGATGGTGAATAGTAACTTACAAACCAAACCCTAGGAGAGGGAAGGAAGAGAAGCTCTCAATAATACAATAGTCTAACCTAAAATGCAAGATAATTCTGAATTAAAACTCCACTTACTATTTACAATAAGTGGATTAAACAAAGAAAAGAAATCAAAATGTCCAAAAATATCTGAAATCTGGAGTGATCGATTGATCGACCAAGGATATATCGATCGATGAAGTAGAAATCTCAATACTGCCTTCAGATATTTCACAAAACTAAGATGATCGATCGAGCAATGGATTGGATCGATCGATCAACAATTGAGAAAAATGGCCACTACATTCAGGTATTCACTAAAATCTCATTGATCGATTGATCGACGGGGGTCGATCGATCGATCCCCTATTTTCAGTGACATTTCCTCTTCTTTTTAACCACAAAGGGACTTTGGGAGAACGGGCATAACTCGGCCATATGGTAAGGAAATGACATGCCGTTTATCGCCACACGAAGCTAACTCGTTGAACTACAAATCCATGAATTTTGACAACCGATTTGTGAAGTCTAAAATTATGAAATTTCCCCTGAAATTGCTACCTAGGATGAAACTTTCTCAAAACACAATAAATTGATCCACTAACCATTCCAGTACCAATAAATGCTCAGATAAACCTTGCAAAACATATATATATATATATCAAAACTAAGGTTAACTAATAAATGAGCATAAATATAGAATTTAACGGACATAATTGTGTTATAATGCATATATATAAAAGGCTTCGTGACTAATCAAGTACTTTAGTTACTTAGTGAGATGTTCCTTAGGTATGAGATTAGCATACACTATATGATTCTTAAGGTAAGAGGATAACCTAATGAACAAGAAAAAAATAAATAAATAATTAAGCTATGAACCTTATTCACGTGGGTCACATATAGGTTTGGGATTATAATTGCATGCTATTTTAGGATGTAGGTTTGGGTAACTAGTAGCATAAAATTCACTTAGAATAAGATGAAGATGCATAGTTATATGGTAGCTAAATTAAGTTATAATCTTATTCTACATAAACATATTGTTTATGTTAATTGTTATATTTGATTTTACAGGTCTTAGGTCATCGTGACGCGGTAGACTTGGGTGATCAGTGAAGGAGTATCTCTACCGACGTTCTAATATTCATTCCTAGGATATAGAAGTTGAGATGTGTTGCTTATATACTTATTTTATTCAATTATGTTTCAGCAGGAATTTATATTTACTTTAGTTTGAACCGAGTAAGAGATTATACATGTATTCAAAGATGAATTTTATATTATTGAGCTTATATTCCAGATTTGGCGTTGTTTCTCATGGCAGAGATTATTATAAAGGATATTGTAGTTGTATATGTACTTTTACAATTATTTATTTCCTTTTCATTAAGTTTCTTTATTCTAAGAATGCTACAAAAAGTTTTTAATTCCATTAATTTTTGTACTAGACCCGATCAATCTATTTATAAATTTTGTAGGTGTCACGGTTGGCGTTGGTACCAAAAATTATCCACCAACGTGGACAAATCAGAAATGAACATGTGTCATCTAACATGGCAATAATCCTAGTCATTAGACTCATTGATCTGCACATGGGAGGCCGACTAACATGCAGAATGCCAACCAAAAATAAGAAGATCGATTAACAGGGTCAATAAAGCATCAACAGTCATATACATTGTGAACCCCATGTACTGATGTAATTGCCTAATTTATAAAGGCATTCCATCCTTTTACATTCCACCTCTCTTTAGCCTTATGAGATTATAAATACATTGTAATCCCTTCATCAAGATGGGGGTTCAAGCCATTCAAAAGTACGACAGGAAAAACATAATATAAGGCAATAAGAAATACAGTCGACGTAGGCTTTTACCTAATAGCCAAACCACTTTAAAAACCTTTTTGTTTCTATTTTATTTACATATATTATCTGTGATTAAATAACTAGACCTGGTATAGTTTTTTACATCAACAAATTAGCGTCGTCTATGGGAACGTATTTATAAACGTTTCCACTCATTCATTTATTAGCATTCCAAAAATGACTGACATTCCTGAATTCAGTCGGAGAAACGATGGCAATCCGCATATTCTATCTGTTCCTCCAACAAATAATTATCTAACTAGGATCTTGGCTAGTCTTGCCAGATGACAGGAGCCTATGCAGGATATTATTAGGCAATTGTCCCAAACACTACAAACTGGATCTCCCACCTTATCGAGTCACGAGAATATAAATATGCCACCACTGCCTCCATGAACTAGCAGGCACAACCATCAGGACTACCAGAGACACGTCCTACCGACCAAGAGCAAGTTCTTCTCTCAGGACTTCAGAACCTTATGATGAGCAATCTGTGACACTCCACTAAATTACATATCGGATGATCAGTCCTTTATTAAATTAAATCAGAATATTCAATTGGTTCATTCTTAGGATCACTGTTGAAAAAATAACTTCCGTATTAATCACCTAATAGTTAATTTGTCAAAACCTTCAATTTTAATTTAACAATGTAAACAATTGATCATGTAATCCATTCCATAATAATGAATAATAATTAAGTGATATCATAACTGAACTCAATGTAATTGGAATAAACTCTCCAGTTTAAATGTCTCAATACCAGCATCCAGATAAAATCGATTATAATAATACCGACATAAGTAAATACACTGTCTAAGGTAGAAATATAACAATTAGAATCCTGGGTAACATGCCCTAAATGAAATAAATACTACAGATGTCTGAGTCAATAGAATAGAATCGTCTAATACAAAACCTGCAACTCCCATATCATCCATAACACGTCTAATATCCAACACTCTATGCTGGGCATCCCTGTGGATGGACACCTAATATAAAAGATATAGGAGAGAAGAGAGTATGAAAGAAAACGGGTCAAAGCCCGATAGTAAAATATTTTGAAAATAACAAGTTCTTAACAAGTACAGTTAAGCAATTATTATGTACATATTACCTTCTCGGGCTATCACTTGAGAATCTCACCTCTCATCTAGATTGCACACCTAACGTACCTTATAATCCTCCTAGTTAAGTTTCCTAATTACTAGTTTGAATTAAGAGTCATTATGCTTCCAACTCATTTCAGTTCCCCGTATTTCCCACGTAATATGTATGATAAATATGCATGTTCCTTTCTCTTTAATATGCATTAGATTTTTCAAAGCTTTAAGACTAAGTATTCACTTACTTAATTCAATTCAGATTTCATTATTCGTTTACATCTACTAATTTCGCACAGTAGATTAAATCACAGTATATATATTCATAACACTATTATATATATTAATATGGCACCTCCCAGACACTGCGGTGCATACATACTCTGCTATCATGTCCTGATACATCTCTCACTGCATAAAGGACTGTTGGTTCGGCGTCTCTCACGAACCATAAATCTCAGAACACATATATTGGTGGCGAGCATACTCCCTAGACAAATGGGTCACGCACATACCTATGATCCCATTCAACCATTGAAACTATCATTCTCACTGATAACATGTGTCCAAGGTCCTATGCTTAGGGTACGAATCTAAAATCCCCTCCAATGGGATCATCAGGATAAGATCGTCTACAACGTTAAACTTTCATCCCGATAGCAAGTAGCGTAGGTATATCATACACAATATAAATCATAATATAGGTATTCACCCCGCCTATAAATATAATAACAGTAGGGCATACACACAACCCATATGATAAGTCCCATACGTTGTATATTAATATCTTGAATATCTTATGTATTTATAGATTATGACTTTACTTCTAAAAGTATATTCCCGAGATTTTCTCATCACTCGAAGGGTATCGTTTATTCCTCATGTAAATTCAGTAGGTGAGAATATACACCCTACTGGTCAATGTCATTATAATCCCTGAATTTTTGTGAATTAAATTTATCTTCAAATTAGGCTTATTCCTCGATAGTCCCTAATTCAATTTAACCCTTTATCCCATCTCATAAAACTAAGACCTTATATTAACATGGCCTAATAGTATACCCCTATACTCCCATTGTTTTAAGAATTTAGTCCCATAATCAAATCCCAAACGATCCCACAAAACTAATAATCCAAAGGGAAAGTTGGCCAAATCTGGGTAGCCGAATCGATTCGTCCTGGTCCGAATCGATTTGCCCCTACAGGTCTGCAAAATTATGCATTTTAATGGCTACGGGTTTTAATCTTTTTCATCCTCAAAACCATCACCAAATGATCCCAAACTCCCCATAAATCATCCCAAATGTTACATCAAGATATGTGAATGATTTCTGACATCTAAACAATACAAAATGGGTTTCAATTAAATCAAGATAATTACATGAAAATTTGGAAAACTCTTAATTCATCATCCTTATTCAAGAACTCTCATAAATCCCAAATTTCTTCACCAATTATACCAAAATTTCGTGGAGTTGATTCTATATTAAAAAAGAGATCAATACTATTTAGTTTTCATTTCAAGGATTCAATTAAGATCCTTAAAATTCATCTTTGATTCATTATAACTAGAGCTTTCAACGGGTCGTGTTAACGGGTTAACGAGTGAAAACACCCTTAACCCTTACACGATCAGTTAAGACTAACGGGTAATATCCAAACACGACCCGTTAATATTAACGGGTTCATGACCTGAACCGTTAACACTCGATAATATTAACGGGCTAAACGGGTAACGGGTTGGGTGACCCTATATTACCTGTTAATACTCGTTAGTCTTCATGGGTATAATATTAGTTAGGGTCACATGGCCCAATAAAGCTCGTTACCACTAATGGGTGATAATGGGTATAAACGGGTTTAATCGTGTAAGAGTACAAACCCAAACATGACCCGTTATGATAACGGATCTACCGTGTTGTCCTGTTAATGACCCAAACCCGATAAGACTAAATCCATTAATTTATAATTTCGTGTCGTGTTATCGTGTCGTGCCTCATTTTGCTAGGTCTACATGTAACTTTTCTGAATTTCATTACTAGCCTAACATGGACAATATACATGATATAATTTGCAATAATCAACCACTTGCCTATAATTTGAAGGTCTGAACCGTTGGGGAAGATGATTCTAGGGATGTTCCTGATTTTTTCGATCAACCTCCGGTGGTGGTGGTGGTGTAAGGTGGCTCTTGGTTTCCTAGAAAAGCCTCTTCCTCTCCTAGAAAAATCTCTCACTCTCCTTTAAGCCTTTTCCTTTGATTTTGGTGAATGAACCTCAATTCTACAAACTCTACACTTATATAAGACCACTACAAATTCGTAGGTACTATTCACTTGATTTGACAAATGACCAAAATACCCTTCCACGGTGTCAGTTTGGTCCCAAATTGACCCGAGATCCAAATTAATCCAACGAGTAGACTTTTTTGACTATCTAAACCCTTCTGGACACTTTGGTACACTCGAAACGACCATTCAGATGACATAAAAATAAATTACTTTTCATTCCATTTAAATATAGTCCCCATATGACTTACACGCGCGTCCCAACTTCCTTACCAAAATTGTCGTATTAATCACTCTCGATAATTTTATAAAGTCATAATCATAAGTAAAGTCATAATCATATATTACTTTATTCTTGAGTAATATTTAAATCCGAATTAATTTTCAATTATCCCATAATTAATTTTAATTAATCCCATTTTTAAAAGTCATTAAATATACGGGGTGTTACACAATCCTTTACTCCTGAAAGATTAAGTGCTTTAAGAAGGTTAAGCAAAGCATCTCCCTTTGATCATCTGGGACCTAGAGGGGATATAAATGTTCCAAGGGCATTGTCGAGGAATACTCGATGACCAACCGATCAACGTGAGGGCTTAGCCCAATCTAGATCAGATGCCCGGCGATCTATCCATGCCTAGCATACCTCACAGGAGGAGAGCTCAGCTAAAATAACTGGTCATAACAATCAAGCTATAACACATAAATATGATTTTGGCAATAATGCATGAAAGGGCTCTATTCAACGATTGGAAGATAGGTTGGGAGTGATGGTAAAAGCGAAGAGCCCTTTACAATGAAGCTTTGTGAAAGGGTCTCCTTTTGTACAATATATTATGGATTTTTCTACTCCTTCAAAGTTCAAAGAAAGCTCATGTGGGCCCAAGTTTGATGGAAAGACAAATCCTTTTCTTCGTATAGAACAGTACAAAGCACCAACTAATATTTATGCTGTTCCTGACAAAATGAGATACAGGGCGTTCTCAGGTACAATTACAGGTCCTGCTCAGATTTGGTATAATAACTTTCCTCGATGACAAATTTCTAGTTTTAACCAGCTTGTCGAACTATTTATCGGTAACTTCTGCTTTGGAGCCAAACCGATAAAAAGAGTAGCTCACTTACTAAGTGTGAGGCAACAAGTAAGAGAAAGAACTAAGGATTACATCACTCGCTTTAATAATGAGAAGTTGGAGGTGATTGATTACGAGGATAAAATAGCTTTTACAGCTCTCATGAGTGGACTGCTCCTCGAGAAGCTTTATTACACTCTTGCCAAAGATCTTCCCAGGACTATAATTGAATTAATGGCTAAAGCAGCCAAGATAATGAACGCCAAGGAAACCATGGCAGAAAAACACGGCTCGGGCATAAAGCCTGAGGGCAAAATCGAAAATAAGGAGTAGAAGGAACACAAGGAGCTGAAGGATTCAAGGCAAAAGAAAATTGATGATAGGGTCAGGAAATATAATAATTACACTACATTAACGGTGGGCATTCACCATCTTTTGGAGGAAATTAAGCACAACAAGGAGGTACGCTGGCTCGAGAAGCTAAGAGCAGCTGCTGGGAAGAGGGACAGATCCAAATACTGTGAATTTCATAAGGACCATGGGCATAGTACAAATCTTTGTATTGCTCTGTAAAATCAGATAAAACCCCTCATTTGACGAGAAAAACTCGACAAGTTTGTTGATCGGCAGGACGACAGAGGAGCTCAACGAAGGTTAAAGTCTCCATACAGGCCTAGGGAAGAAAAAAAGAACTCATGAAGAGATCTTGAAGATGATATCTCTTTCCCCAAAAAACCCAAACAACCATAACATGGGGTATTTGCACTTAGTTTTAGTTCCTTTGATTATCAGATGATTACAGGTGGAGATGTAGGAGGTGGAGATCACACTGCAAAGAGAAATGCTTACCTTAATGAGGCTTCAGCTTGTTCTTACATCCAGATGATCCATTTAGCCGAGGAAGAGAGGTCGAGGAAGATGAATAAAGAAAAATTGGTGATTGGGTTCTCCAAAAATGATCTCTTAGGATTTTTGTACCCCCATGACGACCCTTTAGTGGCCAAATTTAGATATCTGGATACAATCATTTCCAGGGTGATGATTGACAACGGTAGATCAACAAATATTATGTTTTGTCCCTACTTTCAAAAGCTGGATTTGAAGATCAGTTAGCTAGATCCGTACCACAAGCCTTTAATCGGTTTTTCTGGTGAAAAAGTTATCCTTTGGGCACAATCAAGTTGGAGGTGTTGGTCGGCACCTGGCCAACAATCCAGACAGAGAAAATTTGTTTCGTTGTGATGGACAAGAATGTGCAGTTAGCCTATAATGTCATCATGGGCAGAGTAGGGTTTGAAGAAGTTTAAAGCATTTTCCTCAATAGCCCATCAGTGTATGAAGTTCTCGACCAACTTTGGAGTAGGTGTAGTGAAGGGTGATAAAAAGTAGCCCGGGAATGTTATTAATCTTCTGTTGAGAAAGAAGATCTTGAGGAAATAAAGAAGAAGATCACTACTTACCACGTGGAAATTACTGAGCCCAATAGCAAATCTGAGGTTGAAAGCTTAGATCCTAGGGATGAGACAGAGCTGGTGAAAGGTCAAATTATGGAAGCAACAAAAAATATCATCTTAGATGATGACAAGCCAGAGCGAACTACACAGATGGGTTTAATG
Source organism: Sambucus nigra (assembly GCA_949130495.1). Lineage (NCBI taxonomy): Eukaryota > Viridiplantae > Streptophyta > Magnoliopsida > Dipsacales > Adoxaceae > Sambucus > Sambucus nigra. Next base: position 441,319,517 of record OX422207.1, read on the forward strand.
CTAGACCCGATTCTTAAATAAGAGCTGGTGACATTCCTAAGACAGAGAAAACATTTGTTCACCTAGAGTCATGAAGATATGCCTGGGATTGATCCCAATTTCCTCTGCCATGAACTCAATGCCAATAAGGAATTTAAGCTAGTGAAACAAAGGTGTAAGGTGTTTAGCCCCTAGAAGAATCAAGCTGTTTAGGAGGAGGCAGAGAAGCTTCAAAAAGCCTCATTCATTGAAGATGTAAAATATCCAGATTGGTTGGCCAACGTTGTTATGGTCAAGAAGAAAAATAATAAATGAAGAATGTGTATAGACTTCACTGATTTGAATAAAGCATGGCCAAAGGATCATTTTCCTTTGCCAGGATTGACAAGCTTGTGGATGGTACGTCAGGACACGAGCTATTGAGTTTTATGGATGCCTATTCTGGTTACAACCAAATTAAAATGAACCCTGAAGATAGGGAAAATACCTCTTTCATTACTCCCCGAGGAACTTACTGTAATAATGTGATACCCGTTGGTTTGAAAAATGCAGGTTCCACCTACCAGAGGTTGGTAAACAAGGTCTGTGAAGATTAGATAGGCAAAAATATGGAGGTGTACGTGGATGATATCCTGACAAAGAGTAAAAAAACTTCTAATCATATTGCTGTCCTTAGCCAAACCTTTGACCAGTTAGAAAAGCACCAGATGAAGCTGAATTTGACCAAGTGTGTGTTTGGTGTGTATGAAGGAATGTTCCTCGAGTACATAGTGAATCAAAGGGGAATTGAGGCTAATCCTGATAAAATAAAGACACTAATTGAAATGTAGTCTCCAACTTGCAAGAAGGATGTTCAAAGGTTCACTGGGCGAGTAGCTGCTTTGAATAGATTCGTGTCCCGAGCAATAGACAAGTGTTTACCATTCTTTAAGGTGTTGAGGAAGACCTTTGAATGGAACAATGATTGCAATAAAGCTTTTTAGGAGTTGAAAAAGTATCTAGGATCAACCCCATTACTCTCTCGACCAATTTTGGGAGTAAAATTGTATTTGTACTTAGCCGTTTATGAGTCAACTGTAAGGTCTGCTTTGATACGAGAAGATAATAGAGTTCAAAAGCCAGTCTACTGCACCAGCAAAGCCTTTCGAGTAATAAAAATCAGATATCCATGACTGGAGAAACTTGCTTTGGCGCTTATAGAGGCATCTCGACGTATGAAACCTTATTTCCAAGCGCATACTATAGTGGTGTACACTGACATGCCTCTTCGATAAGCTCTTCATAAACCTAAGAAGTCTGAGAGATTAATGTATTGGGCAATAGAACTGGGGGAATATGACATTGTGTATGAGACAAGGTCTTCATTAAAGGGCCAAGTTGTGGCAGACTTCATTACAGAAATCACTTATCTGGAGGTACCTGAGCAAGAGAGAGTTCATGCAGAGCAACCCCCACCAAAACCCGGAGTTATCATCTATCAATAGTCCGAACAGACCCCAACAGGGGAGAGCTCAGAAGAAGTTATCGTCGACATATTAGAACAATCAACTAGGATGTACGAGATGGCTCAAACATATGATGAGGCAAGAAAGCAGGTATTCCACTATAGGACATTGTCAGACTAAGGCTTTGACAACGACATCCCAGTATGGAATCTATATATGGATGGATCTTCATGTACTATAAGAAGTGGATCAGGTACTATACTCAATACCCCAGACAGAATTGATATTGAGTACGTGCTTAGATTCCAATTCCAGGCTTCAAATAATTAAGCGGAGTATGAAGCATTAATTATGGGATTAAGTTTGGATTAAACACTAAACTCCGAGCAAGTTGTGGTGCACAGTGATTCTCAGTTGATGGTAAATAAAATCTTAAGTTTATACAGAGCCAAAGGAGAATTGATGACAAGGTACCTCGCAAAAGCACTGGTGATAATAGCAAAATTACCAGATATTCAGATAAGCAGAATTCCAAGACTAAGTAATGCCCAAGTAGACGCACTTGCTCGACTTGCATCAACAACAATGATTGAACTCAAGAGAACAATCCCCATTGAGATTCTAGAAAGTAGGAGTATTGATGAAGACCTGATGGTTAATTTCATTACAGTAGATATGGGAGCTTCCTCGATGGATCCCATCAGAATTTATATTGAGGAAGGAACTCTGCCAATAGATCCAATTAAGGACAAAAAACTTAAGTATAAAGCGGTGAGGTATGTGTTAGATAAAGGAGTGCTGTACATGAGAGGGTTAACGGCTATTTTGCAGTGCTGTGTCCACCTAATGGAGGTTCAAGATCTGATAGCAGAATTTCATGAGGGATCTTATGGAGATCATGTGGCAGACAAATCGTTACTTCAACGAATGCACATACTGTGATATTACTAACCAACCATGAAGGCAGATTGTACAGCCTTTGCAAAGAAACGTGACAAGTGCCAAAAGTTCTCTAACATTCGCAAAACTCCATATGCTGCTTTAACACCTATTACTTCACCTTAGCCATTTTCTATTTGGGGAATAGACTTGGTCGAGTCATTGTCGACCACCAGAGGAAGATTCAGGTACTTGGCCATAACTGTCGATTATTTCACCGAATATGTTGAAGCAGAGCCATTAGTGAATATGCCCTATGAGAAGGTGTACCAGTTCATTTGGAAAAATATCATTTGTAGATATGGTTTGCCATATGCCTTCATTACAGATCATGGTACATATTTTGACAATAATGAATTTGTAGCGTATTGCATCCAGTCCAAGATTCAAAAGTTGCATTTTGCTCCAGGTCATCCTCAAAGCAATGGGTAGATCGAGGTGACTAACCATATTTTGCTTAATGGGTTGAATAAGAGACTTGATGATGTAAAGGGGAATTGGATAAATGAATTTCACTCAGTATTGTGGGCCTACTGAATAACTCATAGGGATGCAATAAGCGAAACACAATATATGCTAGCATTTGGGACTGAAGTAGTAGTACCAGCTGGGATAGGTTTGCCAATTCATAGAGTTTTAAATTTTGATTCTCCTGTCAGTGATTTGATGCGAAGGCTAGACTTTGATATGTTGGAACACGTGCGAGAAGATGCAACCTTGAGGAATGCTGCCTATCAACAACAAACAACATGCTTTTATAACAAGAGGGTGAAGCCGACCAACTTAAAAGATGGGGATTATGTACTTAAAAAGGTGATTTAGAAGACCAATAAGCTTGAAGCTAATTGGCATATGTCTCAGCAGTTGTTCGACCAGGAACTTATCTAATTGAAACTTTGGAGGGGGAATAATTCAAAAATTTGTGGAATGCTGAGCATATTAGGAAGTACTACCTGTAATGTAGAAAACAACATCTTTTGTAATCAATTTTCTTCAGTTTTTTCATTTTTTTGGGAATATTTGTGATATGCATCCCCCAATACTTGGTCGGCAGGAATTCAGTAATTGGTTGGATTTTATTGAAAAAGGCAATACTTGATCAGCACAAACCCAAGTCAAAATAGGATTTTAAGTCCTCAGTACTTGGTCAAGAAAAATCAGAGGTAAAGCTTTGTATAAAAATCAACAAGTTTTATCCAAACTGAGCAAAATGGAGGAAGAACATTGTGAAGATTCCTAAATAGGAATGTAGACACATATTACACATACGCTTGGTCACCACTGGTAACTAATGATAAACTTAAAATTTTAGGTGCATCAATAGAACCTATGGAAATACCACGGGTGGCGAGTACTAAACTTGGATTTTAATCTAAGTGCACTAGTGGAACTTGTGGCCACATCAATGGTAACTGCTATTAAACTTAGAAATCTAAGTATATCATTAGAACCTATGATAATCTCATTGGTAACTGATACTAAATTTATGAAAATGCCTAAGTGTATCATTAGAACTAATGAAACAACAAAGTCATTCAGGCATCCAGAAATTAAATAAGATAAAGTTAATAATTTCATTTAATTTATATTAATGATGATTACACACAAATATTATGTATGAATGAAATACAAGAATAAATTACTCTCAAGATTATTCTACTAGATGCTTTCCTTCATCTTTAGAGGAGCTCGGAGCTGGTTCCATGCCCGCTGGAGGATCATCCAATGTGTATGGAGAGTTGATAAAGTTAAAATCATAAAGCATTGTCCTGTTACTACTACTCGAAGTATTCAACAAATGAGGTGGCCAAATTATTTCTAGCTCATCGTGCAGACCATAATCCCCTAAATATTTGGATATCAAGCATTAAGGAATGGGTTCTACATAGATCCATCTAACATCAAGCTTGAAGGGACATTTTTCACAATCCAAGAACCCAGGATCATCCCTGTACCATAGTTTGCTGTCTTGGTCAACTTTCATAACTGTTAGGCAATTGGTACAACCCTATTTATAGCCTTCGCGCTGAGCCTGACTAAAATGATCATCAAATCGTCCAAGGGCTTCATTGTACCCTTCCATCCAAACTTCTCTGGGTTTTTGTGAAATTGGAAGGTTAATCTTTCAACCCAGTGTTGCAGTTTCTTTAACACTCCATCCTTAATTTATAATTGAGAAGACTGGGTGGAAAGTTGCTCGTCCCGAGTTTGGATCTTTTGAGACATCTCAGCAATGGCTAAGTTCTTGGCCTTCTTCTGTGCAGCCTGACTGGCAAGAATTTGTTGAGTTTTAGCCTCTTCAGTTGTAGGTCGGTTGTATCAAGATCTTAGTCGGGAAGTAGAAGCAGTTTTGGATTTCTTCAAGGCTTCCTGTTCCTCCATTAGCCTAGCATTGTCAGTTTCTAAGAATAATACCCCTTCATCATTAGCAGAAGTTTTAGAAAGAGCCTTCAAGGAACCTAGTTCACTCATTAACTTGTTATTTTCTTCCTCCAATAACTTGGTAATGGCTATAGCTTAATTAACCTCACACTTAAGCAGCATTTCCTTCTTCCTAAAAGAAAAAATGTGCTTCTCTAATTTCTCCTCAAAACCCCGATATCCACTTAAGGCCTTGTACTTAGCCTCATAATCAGCGCGAAGAAGAGCCTTAGATTCATTATGATCCTCTTTAAGTTCTTCAATCATTTCAAAGTAAGCCATGTTATTGGCCACAACCCAATCAAGAAGAAACTTGACATAAATGCACGCGTCTTTAGCTTGATCAGTGGCATCAGCCCGTAGCAAAATTGATAAATCTTCCACGGACAAAGTCATATGACCAGCCTTTAACAAATCGTTACATCTCTTGAGTAGATCTGAATCATCGGAAGAGGGCTATTCCATCCAGGCTATGAACTAGAAAAATAAGGAGATATCCAATCAACAACAAGAAAATGAATATATGATAGCAATCAAGAAATGATGAACGACCAAGAAATGACAAACAACATGAAGAAAAAAGTCCTTTTATTGATATGAAAGAAAGTTAAAAGTACAACAGAAAAGAAAGGCAAAAAATATAGAGACCAACTACCTAAAAAATCTACACATTCTCTCTATCAGTTTCAACGCCAGATGAGTTGGTAGAGAGGATGGATGGAGTGACTTACTCGGTGGAAGGGAGGACTAGCTCAACAACATTCTTAAGTTGTTCGGCTGAAGACTCAACCACCAGAGATGACTCCCTAAAACTAACATCATCTTCAACTTCATCGTCCATGTTGGGAGAGACCCAAGCTCATACCTTTAGAAGAGCTCAGAGTCTTCTACTGTGCCAACCTCCTTCAGTGCAGCTGACCAACCGTCCTAAAAAAAATTCTTCTTTGCGTACTCAATTTGAGCAGAGGCAGCAGTGATAGCTTTATCCCAGCCTTTATTGAAGGAATTTTCCCTACCTTTTCTTCCTTTTGGCATTCTCGGCGATTAGGCCTTAACTAGCTCAGCCACTTGCTTTCGAGATTCAACAACATCATTTTCAACCTTCTATCGAGCTTCCTCAATAACTTTTATTTTGTTGCCCTAAATTTTCCTTTCATTCTCTAATGCTTGTTGGGAATCAAGCAGGGGATTCTTGAGACCAGCAAAGTCATCCTTCATTGATTGAAGAAGAATGAAGAGCATCGTCCTTCTTCAACATCTGGTTGAAATTAACCAGGAACTGCAAAGAAGAAAGGAAAAATCAGTATAAAAAGTCGAAGACAAAGTACAAAGTACGAAAGAGTAAAAGAAGAATTCTCACCAGAGCAATCCTTTCAGAAATTATAAGTCAGGGCATAGAAGAAGCAACACCCATGTGGTATGGAAGAGTACAAGACTTAATCAATTTCCTGGCTAGGCCAGGATCTATGGCTACAAAGGAGCTACCAGCAGATGGAGTAACACTGACCAAGCTCTGTTGATCGGCATCAGCAGTTTCTTAAACCTGCTTAGCAGTAGGGCCTCCCCTCAATCTTTTTAATAAAAAATCATCTCCTGGGGGCTTCTTCCCAACATCATTCTTCTTTTTGGCCCCACCATCCACAAGATTATGGGTTTTAGCAGCAGCATCATCTCTAAGAAGGTTGGGAAACTTTCTTTTGTCCATGGATGTAGAGAGAGGAACGTCTGACTCAAGGGAAGAAGAAGGGCCAACTATAAGTTCACCACTACCTGATGAAGTGGACACTGGGTCCTGTTCCAAGTCAAGCACAATGGTAAGAGCAACAGTAAAAGGTTGGGCAACAAAAGAGGTGGTAGAGCTCCTGTATTTCAGCAAGTATAAGGCCGACCTAGGATGTTCCTCACTAATTTTTTTATGAAGGCCCCAGATAAAATTGAGCTCATCAAGATTAATATCACCCTCCTTGGGACACTTTCTCTTCCTATCAACTGCAAGTCAATAAACAACCAATGTTAATTAATATTTCAGCAAGATAGTTCAACAACATAAGCACATAAAATATATTTAGTACAACCTATGCCATGACCCTCTTGAGGGCATCTTGGTCCAGTATATACTTATTCCCCTTTAAGAGGTACATATTGCCAATTTTTGGCAATAAATCCATGATCGAAGTAATCCCTGTTGGAATCAGGCAGATTGACGACTAGAGCTTTATTAACAGACATAGTTTTTAAATAATATGTACTGTCATTAGTGACCCATTTGTAATAATTCATAATCTCAGAGATAACGATATGGTTCCCATGGATTTGGTTAGGCCTATGGACACCATTAATTATTATCCAGGTATTGGGGGCTACTCTAGCAGGTAAAATATCAAAGTATTGACAAAACTCTAAGAAAAAATGATTTGGGGGAAAAGTGAAGCCACATTTAGCTATGAATAATGATGGAATCCAATGACCTTCAAATAAAGAAAAAACATCTACACGGGGATTAGGGAACTCTAAGTCTACCCAATCTAAATATTATTCCATTTCTTTCTAAACTCATCTAGAGAGACAATAACGTAAACTATGATTCAATATGAAGAAAGGAAGAAAGAGAAAGAATTATTATAAAAACTTAAGGATTCAGCAAGAACTAGAAGATAGGAAGAACGATCGCACGAAAGCTCAAGAATTTATAGCAAAAACTTAGAAGATTTGAGGTAAGAGACAATAAAAAATGTACCGCCTTTTATAGATCGCCTCGAAAACCTGCGAGGGAATGATTAAGGAGAAACGACGATTGAAATTTTGATGGAGAGGCAGAAAAAGATGTATTTGCCCTAAGACTGTTCGCTAAAGTTCGAAATATTTATAAAAATGCCATCAGAAATACACGCTACCAGCCATATCAATAAAATTTTAGAAGGGTGGGAAGTTGGCAACTAACCAAGCATCAGGAATATAGCCCAAGCTACTACCAAGACTAAAGGCTTCATACTTTCAATCAAGCATCAAGTATGGAACATTGGGGGTTTCTGTTGATACCAAAAATTATCCACCTACGTGGAAAAATCAAAAACGAATACGTGTAATCCAACATGGCAAGAATCCTAGTCATTAGACTCACCGACATACACATGGGAGGCCGACCAACATGCAAAATGCTGACCAATAATAAGAAGACCTATCAACAGGGTCAACAAAGCGTCAACAGTCATATACATTGTGAACGCCATGTACTGATGTAATTGCCTAATTTATAAAAGCATTCCATCCTTTTTACATTCCACCTCTATATCATCTTATAAGATTATAAACACATTCTAATCCCTTCATCAAGAGGGGGTTCAATCCATTCAAAAGTACAAAAGGCAAAACAGAATACAAGGGAATAAGAAATACAGTGAATGTAGGTTTTTACCTAATAGCCGAACCACTTTAAAAACCTTTTTATTTCTATTTTATTTACATATATTATCTGTGATTAAATAATTAGATTTGATCTAGTTTTTTACATCAACAGTTGGTATTAGAGAATTCAATGTTTTAGTGTCCTAGGGTTTGGAATGCATCCGTCTCTTTTATTCATTATGTTCTTTGATGACTTTAGATCTTTGCCATTTATGATTTCAACTCGGTATAGTAACGACATCTTCGTGGCTATCATGCAATGGTTTCAAACGAACGATCCAAATGGACCAAAGAGTATTGGGAGGGTTCTTTATTTGGATTTTGCTTATAAGACTTCCCATGCATGAGGTCAGTTTCGATCGAGAGTTAGATATCATTAGACATGAGACCTTCATTATGTGCTTAACGTTGTAATACCCCATATTTTTACATATTTGAAAGTTAAGTTAATTTGGAATTAATTCGGCAATAAAGTGGGAAAGATGCGTTTTATTTAAATTCCGCTAGTGGAGTAATTAATGTGATTAATTAATGAATATGACTATTAGATATTAATCGAGAGATAGATATTGATTAATATTATGTAATGAATTTACCGAGTGTAAATAGTAAATAATTGATGATTATTGACTTACGTCATTGTTGATACCAAAATTTACCATCCTACATGGACCAATTACAAGCCAGTAAGTGTCATCCTATATGGTACAAATCCAAGTCAACATGATAGAAAATCCCTACCAATAAGGAAGCCCGACCAACATAGTTACCCGACCAACTCGGAAGCCCGACCAACGTTGTTGACCGACCAACAGGGAAGCTCGATCAACGATTGAAAAATCATTCTGTACACCCAACCAAGCACCAGAAGTCTTACAACCTGTATTGCTTGTGAAGTGACAACATTCATATAATTAATTCTCATTATGTATTGATGTAAATGCCTAACAAATAAATGCATTCCATCCTTTCACATGACAAGGATCAAGACCCCCCTTGGGCTATAAATACATTGTATCACCCTCATTGCAAGGGATCGAAAAACAACTCAAGGCAATTGATACAGAGCAATGGACTTAGGCTATTCCATTGAGCCGAACCACTTTAAAAAGTTTCTTGTGTCTTGTTTGTTTTACTTAATTTATCTTTATTAATTAATTATGCTTAGTCTAGTTTTTTGCATCAACAGATTGGCGCCGTCTGTGGGAACATAATACTAAACGTTTTCACTCTTTCATCATTCATCATCCATGGCTGAAATTCTAGAATTCAGTACCAGAAATAAGGGAATCCTGCCTACTCCCTCTATCCCTCCAAATAACAATGATTTGATAAGAATTTTGTCTAGCTTGGCCAAGGGTCAAGAAGCTATGTAGGATACTATACGACAGTTTGCTCAAACCGTGCAAGCTGGAGTGCCCACATAAGTTAATCAAAGAAGTATGCCTCCACCGCCGTCAACAAGGAGTATCGGGCATAGCTATTCCAGAACTTCTAGGGATCCTTCATACCTACCTGGAGCAACTTCTTCTATTAGGGTCACTAATTCCACTGATGGAATATCCCTCATCCCAGAAAGATTGAGTGCCTTAGAAAGGATAAGTAGGGCCTCTCCTTTCGATCGTTTGGGACCCCAGGGAAATGCCTTATGGGGTGCGTCGAGAAATACTCGGTGATCAAGCGATCTAATGGAAGGTTCAGCCCAGTCCAGATTAAATACCCGACGAACTGAAAGATCTAGTAAGAGAGAAGGTTCATAGGAAGAAAGTTCAGCAAGATCTGGAGGTCGGCATAAAAGAGATGCCATCCATGGCGCTAGCAGTGATGCTTGGAAAGATTCCATTCAACATTTAGAACACAGATTGGGTGAAATGGCCAAAGCCAAGAATCCCTTTCAAAGAAGTTTTATTAAAGGGTTACCTTTTGTGCAAACCATCGTGGATTTCTCTATGCCGACCAAGTTTAAAGCTCCAATAGTCACTCCTAAATATAATGGGAAAACTGATCCAGTTCTCCATATAGAGCAGTACCAAGCAACTGCTGATAGCTATGTTGTTCCTGATGAGATGAGATGTAGGGCGTTCTCAGGAGCAATCACTAGATCCTCTCAAATCTGGTACAACAACCTTCCTCGGGGGCAAATTTCTTACTTTCAATAACTAACCGAGCTATTCATTGGTAATTTTTGCTTTGGAGTAAAACCAGTGAAACGAGTAGCTCATTTACTCAGTGTAAAATAGAAGGAAGGAGAAAGTACCAGGGATTATATCACTCATTTCAATGACGAGAAACTGAAGTAATTGATTATGAAGAGAAGAAATCAATCACTGCTCCCATGAGTGGTTTGCTCCCTGATAAATTATATTATACTCTGGCAAAAGATCCACCAAAGATGATGACATAATTGATGGACAAGGCAGCGAAGATTATGAACGCTGAGGAATCTATGGCTCCTAAAAATAATTCAGACGTAAAAGCGAAAACAAAATCATAAGGGAAGTCAGATAAGAAGGAACACAAGAATAATAATGAGCGCAGGAGTTCGAAGGGAAAGGAAGGCCTAGATCGGCTCAGGAAATTCACTAATTACACTCCTTTAGCGGTAGATATACATCACGTGTTGGAAGAAATTAAGCACAACAATGATTTGAGTTGTCCTGAAAAGTTAAGGTCACCTGCTGATAAGAGGGAGAAGTCGAAGTATTGTGAGTTTCATAAAGATCATGGTCATACTACCAACCATTGCATTGCCCTCCAGAATGAGATAAAAGCACTCATCCAAAGAGGAAAGCTGGACATATTTGTTGATAGGTAGAATGGTGGAAGAAATAGAGGAAGAGGTCGACAGAGATCTAAATCGCCAGTTAAGCCCAGGGAAGACACGAAGAGGAACAACGACGATGATCCAAAAGATGATCCCGATCTTCCCAAAAAACCTAGATAATCGAAACGTGAGGTATTCACACTCAGTTTTGGATCTTTTTATTATCATATGATTACAGGTGGAGATGCCAGAGGAGGAGATCACACAACTGAAAGGAAGGCTTACCTCAATGAGGCTCAAGCTTGTTCCTATGTTCAGCGTATAAACCTCACCGAGGAGGACCGACCAAGAAAGTTAATAAGGATAATCTCGTAATTGGTTTTTCTAAAAATGATTTATCAGGAGTTTTGTATCCTCATGATGATCCTTTAGTGATCAGAGTCAGGATGAAAGAAGTATTAGTAGCAAGAATATTGGTGAAGAATGGATGTTCGGTAGACATCATGTTCTATCCCTGTTTGAATAGTTTGGGTTTAAAACTCTGTCAACTAGAGCCATATCACAGGCCACTTATTGGATTCTCAGGTGAAAAGGTGTTTCCACTGGGAACTATCAAGGTGGATGTGTTGATCGGGACTTGGTCGGCGAGAAGGAAAGAGAAAGTAAGATTCTTTGTAATGGACAAAAATGTTCATTATGCTATTAATATGATCATAGGGAAAGATGGTCTGAAAAAGTTCAAAGCTGTACCCTCAACTGTTCATCAATGCCTGAAATTCTCGACTAACTTTGGGATAGGAGTAGTGAAAGAGACCAAAAAGTATCTCAGGAGTGCTACTATTCCTCTGCCGAAGAAGAACATATGTTAGAGGCCAAATGGAAAACAACCACTTATCAAGTGGATACAACTGAGCCGAACAACGAGTCGGAGGTTGAAACCTTAGATCCACGAGATGATTCTGAGCTTGTAAAAGGTCAAGTGATGGAGGTAACAGAAAGCATTATTCTGGATGATGATAAACCATAACGAATAACTCAAATAGGAGCATTGTTAGAACCAGTTCTTAAATAAGAGTTGACAGTTTTCTTAAGGAAAATAAAACAAGTGTTCAGTTTGAGTCATGAAGATATGCTAGGCTTAGATCCAAACTTTCTGTGTCATGAACTTAATGTCAATAGGGAAGTTAAACTTATGAAGTAGCGAAGAAGAGTTTTTAGCCCGGAAAAGAACCAGGCTATACAGGAAGAAGTGGAGAAGCTTCAAAAAGCTTCCTTTAATAAATATGTGAAGTACCTTGATTGGTTGGCCAATGTAATTATGGTAAAAAAGAAGAACAACAAATGCTCATGTGTGTGGATTTTACTGACTTGAACAAAGCATGCCCGAAGGATCACTTTTCTTTGTGACAAATCGATCAACTGGTAGATGCTACTTCAAGGCATGAATTGCTGAGTTTCATGGATGCATATTCTGGTTATAACCAGATCAAAATGAAGCCAGAAGACAAAGAAAGTGTAATACCCCGTATTTTTATGCTATATTAATTTGGGGATTTATTAATATTAATGTGAATTAATTATTCAATAAAAATCCAAAAATTAATTATGTTATAATTATTAACGTGATGAGAGTTAGTAATTATGGGAAAATTTGTTGAATATTACTAATGAGCAAAGTAATATATAATAGTGGCCATATTAAATGTCACGAGTGAATAAAATGACAATTTTAGAAATTTGAGTCGGGACGCCCCCGTGTCGCGTCGGGACTAAATATTGATAAATAAAAGTAAATATTTTATAAGTTGTTCATATGTCCATTTTGAGTGCGCCAACGCGTCCGGAAGGGTCGAGATAGTCAGAAAAGTATACCCGGGAGTTTGATTTCGGTCTCGGGGCGTTTCTAGGCCTAATTAGTACCCCGGGAGGGCATTTTAGTCATTTTGTATTTTTGGGTAAGTAAACTCACGAAAATTAAAGGGGTTATATCAGATGTTTAGGTTATCTCCTAGGGTTAGATAACTCAAAACACTAGAACGTCCATTGGAGAGGAGAGGAGAGAGCTCTCAAGGCATTCCAAGGCTCAAAACTCACCCGTTTGCACCGCCGCCACCGCCAACGCGTAGATCGCGAGACGGGGAACGCAACCACACCAAATTCAACACCAAACCAGATTTCTGAAAATCCCAGGCAAGTGTTTATCTTTCTTATTTCGTTGATGCATCATCCATATTAGTTTAGGAGTTATTAGGATGAGATTTATGAAGAAAAACCCAATTTGAGATGGGAAATTTTCATGTAGTGATGATTTATATGATATTCTGGAAACTCTTTGTCATGTAAAGGATTAAGAGTTTGATTAAGAAAATAGTTCTAATCAGATACAAACACTAAAAAAAAAATTTATTCCGGACGATCGGACCGTTGGAATTGGATGAAATTTTACAGAGAATTAGCTGAAGATGAGAGAAGCTACAAAAAAAATTCAACTCGATCGGACCGTTCAATATTTTTTAATATTTTTTTGCTAGACAGTTTTATGTTTTGAGGACTCTTAGAGATAATAAAAATTCAATTAAAACTCCATTTTAATTCCGATTTTGAAACCGTTTGAAATTCTCATCTTTGAAAATAAAATTCAAAATCCTTTAATGTAAGGCGAAATCTATATTTTTGGGATATTTTGCATAAGGGATAATGTAAGTATATATTAAAGGGGAGAGACACGTAAGAGAGAGTTACGTTGGAACATAAATGGATATCTACTGAATTATACATTTGGAAGAATAGAGTCCATGAGGGTTACGTAGTAAGTTGGAAAAACCCTTCGAATTAAAGTTAGAAACGAACCATTATACTTGATAAATAATAATGGGAAAATAAGGATAAATGTTGTGAATGTGGGTTATTGGATAAACCTAAATTGATATAATAAAAGTGGTATATTTATATGATTGTGTATGCATATATTATATACTTGTGAAAATTATCCCCGCGCTACTTGCTATCCCTGAGGTTTCCGCGCTGGGACGATCTTATCTCGTGTGCCTTATGGGGGATATTGACTCGTACCCTAGAAGATAGAAATCCTAGGTACAGGCTATCGAATTGGTAGTCACGGTTCTAAGAGATGTGAGGGTATGTACTGACCTCTTGGACTTGGAAACTATGCTTCGCCTCAATATTGTTTGTGTATGTATTTATACAGTTCGAGAGTGATTTCGAACTTGTATTCCCTTTAGTACGATTGATACGGGGATTGGATAGCAGAGTATGCCCGCACCATAAAATTTTATGTGGGGTGCTGTTAGAATATATATATTATACAAGTATATAATATATATATGAATTTTCTGAAATATGGGAAACTGCCTACTGTGTTATGGTAAGTAAGACATGTATAATGACTCAAATTGGAAATACTTGTTTTGAAAAGTATAATATGATATTGAAAAAAAAAACTTTATGAATCAATAAAGTTAAAATGAGCGTTTTGTACTAAATGAAATTATCCTTTTTAAACCACGATGTTGTTAAATATTAAATTTTGAGAGTCACCTAAGATAAGTTAAATCCTTGGGGAAGGATAGTGTGATATATGATGAGATAAACCATTGGGAAGGTTAGTGCGATAGGAGTGCACATTAGAAGAGAGGCGAGAATTTCTCAAGAGAGTGTCGGACTAATATGTTGTTGCATTGGCCTGTATCAATTTAAATACTTGCTAAACGAATTTTTAAATCATATACACTATCGGGCTCTGACCCGTTTCTATTCCTCTTTCTCTCTTGTATGTATATGTATATATTACAGGTGCCCAGCCACAGGGGCGTCTTGTTTAGGATCCCTTGGAAGGAACGTGCTGCAGCTTAGGTGGGAGTTGCAGGCCACTTGCTTAGACGATTTCATTTACTTGATACCACTTCTATCATTCTCCTTATTGGGCATGTGTCGCCCTTTCCACTATTTATATGTTTTATTGGGACATTTGTATTTCAGTTATTTCTAGTACTGTTACTTTGGGATTTATTCAGCATGTATGTTTTACTTTAAGTTTTAAATGCTGGGATTGGGTTGTTAAATGTTAAATTATTGGATTGATTGTTTAATAAAATAAATAAATAAAATTGGAAAGTAATGTTTAAAAAATGGTTTTGACACTTAGCTAAATTAAATAGGGTGTTAAATTTGGAAAAGTTATTTTTACGACAGTGATGCTAAGAATGAACTAACTGTTCACCTTGATTTTAATTTAATAAAGGAGTGATCGCCTGGTATTTAGTTAGGCGGGGTGTCACAGGTGGTATCAGAGCATCAGGTTCTAGTGTCCATAGGATCTGTACGGCTTATTTTCGCTTTCAGCTTATCGTTTTTGCTATAGAGCCCTATTTTTAGGATTGTTGTATTCCTGCTTTTACGTTTACGTCTCCAGCCATTTGGGATTTGATAATGACTGGAGACTAATAAACTTCTTCACGTTTCAGATGCCTCCGAGACGTGCATCGAAGGATAGGCGTGCCCAGGCCGAGCAGCCAACAGCTCCGACACAAGGCACTATGAATGCTAATGATGTGGCCGCCATTGTTGCTCAGGCGGTGAATGCCACGCTGGCGGTGGTTCAGCAGGCTCCACCCCAGATTCAGGCAGTGGCTCCAGTACCAGCACAGCTTCCATCTGCATGGGAGAGGGTTAGGGATGCTTTTCAAAAGGCGCCTCCCCCTGAGTTCTCTGGTAGCTCAGATATCGTCACAGTCAACCAATGGAAGAAAGACATCCAGCGGCATCTTCGTATGTATGAGTGCACTGACGTGCAAAGGCAGTTATTGGCTTCCTTTAAGCTGGTGGGGGCCGCTTTGCAGTGGTGGGAGTCCACTACCACCTTGGAGGAGAGGGGCATGGTCCCTATTCAGTCGTTTTGGGAGCGGTTTGACCGCAAGTACTTTCCACCCGCCGTGCAGACTGAGATGAGGCGGAAATTACTGAATTTGAAACAGGAGAACTCTACCGTTGCTGAGTATGAGGAGGAGTTCTCGAGACTTCTAACCATAATGCTAGATGAGGCACCTACTGATAGTAAAAACATAATGTTGTTTGTGGACGGGTTAGCTTGGAGAATCCGTCAGCATCTTATAGGGAATCTAACTCTGAGTACTTTCACTGATGTACTCAATGCTGCGTTACTACATTGCCAGGATCACCGCTTCCATCTACAGGGAATCAGGAGAGCAGGAGAGTCCAGCCAGCAGGGCAGGACCGGGGGTAGTAGTGCTAGTGGGGCACCATCTCATGGACAGACTCGTCAACACAAGCAGAGTTCCCATCAGGGGGACCCTGCTAAGCGGTTCCGTTTAGGTGATTCCAGGCAGGGATTTGGGGGTTATAGGCAGGGCCAGCAGGGCAAGCCTAATCAACAGGGCCAACAGCGTGCTAATCAGGGCCAACAAGGCCAGTGGCGGGGAGGTAACGGCCAACAGGGCCGTGGTCAGCAGGGTCAGAGGGGAGGTAACTTCAGAGGCCGGTGTTTTGTATGCGGCAAGCATGGTCATAAGCGCCAGGATTGCCCAGAGGGTAATAGGGCCCCACAGGAGCAGGGTGCCCGTAATGAGCCACATCGACCACTTTTTCCAGCTGCCCTCCCAGCTCCAGCCTAGGTGCCAGCCCTACCAGCCATTCCAGCAGCTCCAGTGCAGCAGGGGCAGTTATAGTACGGACGTGTCTATAACGTCCACCAGGCAACAACTCCACAAGCACCACCCACGATTGAGGGTATGTTTCCTATCCATGGTACTATGGGTCGGGTTTTGTTTGATACTGGGGCGACACATTGTTTTGTAGCTACGCATTTTGCGAAGGCCTTAGGGTTGTTAGCCACAGTAGAGAGCACAGTGACGTGTGTAGACTCACCACTGGGGTGTGGGTCGCTTATCTTCTTTATATGCCGGGGAGTGGGGGTAGAGATTGGTAGTTTGGTATTACCTGCAGACATGTTAGTCTTAGATATGCATGAGCATGATGTTATTATCGGTATGGATTGGCTCGCAGCTTATAGAGCCATGATTGATTGCTTCGGTGGGAGCATTATTTTTGCCATTCCGGGGCAAGAGATGTTTGTAGTGGCGATGCCTCGCCTAGAGGGAGGTTTGACCGCTCATTTGTATTATATAGAGGATGATACCTCTAAGGAGGTTGTGATTCCTTTAGACTCGATCCCAGTCATTCGTGAGTATTCCGATGTATTCCAGGAGATACCAGGCCTACCCCCAGTCGAGAGATAGACTTTGTCCTAGATTTATTTCCAGATACGAGACCGATAGCACGCGCTCCATACCGTATGGCTCCGGCAGAGATGCAAGAGTTACGAGATCAGATAGAGCAGCTGTTAGGTCAGGGCTTCATTCGCAGGAGTACCTCACCTTGGGGCGCTCCAGTCTTGTTTGTGAAGAAGAGAGATGGTTCACTGAGGTTATGTGTGGACTACTGGGAGTTAAAAAAGGTCACGATATGGAATAAGTATCCGTTGCCTCGAATCGATGATCTATTCGATCAGCTGAGGGGAGCAACTTTCTTTTCGAAGATAGATCTGAGGTCGGGGTACCATCAACTACGTATTAGAGAGCAGGATGTTTCAAAAACTGCCTTCTTGACGAGATATGGGTCTTACGAGTTCAGAGTGTTGCCATTTGGTCTCACAGATGCTCCAGCCGTGTTCATGGACTTAATGAACCGAGTATTCAGAGAGTTCTTGGATCAGTTTGTCATCGTCTTCATAGATGACATTTTGATATATTCACACTCCGAGGAGGAGCATGCCGAGCACTTAAGGCAGGTTCTTCAGACTTTATGAGAGCATCAGTTGTATGCTAAGTACGAGAAGTGTGGATTCTGGTTGCGAGAGGTACAATTCTTGGGGCATGTTGTTTCTGAACAGGGGATAGCAGTTGACCCGAGTAAAGTGTCAGCGGTGAGGGAGTGGGGACAGCCCACGACACCGACGGAAGTGCGTAGTTTCTTGGGGTTAGCCGAATACTACAGGAGATTCATTCGGGGATTCTCCAAAATAGCGGATCCATTGACGAACCTGACTCGCAAAGGGGTACCATATGTTTGGGATGATGCTTGTCAATTGGCTTTAGACGAGCTGAAAGATAAGCTTACTTCAACACCAGTCCTTGCTTTACCGAAGCCGGGTGTGGAGTACCTGGTTTACACCGATGCCTCTTTACGGGGACTTGGGGGAGTACTTCAGCAGGAAGAGAAGGCTATAGCTTTAGCCTCCCGCAAGCTTAAGCCGCATGAGAAGAATTACCCCACCCACGACCTGGAGTTAGCAACGGTTGTTTTTGCACTGCGAAAATGGAGACACTATTTATTGGGGGAGAAGTTCCGTTTGTTCACAGACCACAAGTCACTGCAGTATCTGTTCACTCAGCGAGAGCTGAATATGCGTCAGCGCAGATGGTCAGAGTTTGTGAAGGACTATCAGTTCGACATACAGTATCATTCGGGGAAAGCCAACGTAGTTGCTGATGCGTTGAGCCGTAGACCGGTAAATGAGGTAGCGGACGTTTGGAAAGCGAAGTGGAAGGAGTTGGGTCACCAGGACGCAGTAGCCCGTTCCTTCATATCTGTTATGACAGTCAAACTCGAGATTGTTACGAGGGTAATACAGGCCCAAACCACATACCCGTTTTGCCAGGAACAGATTGTACGACTTTTAGCCGAGGATGCTGAGTCCTATTCTGTTAGTTCTAATGGGAGTTTGAGGTTTAATGGGAGGTTAGTGGTTCCAGAAGGGGAAAAATTGCGTCATGCAGTGATGACCCAATCTCACGGGTTCCGATTTGCGGTACATCCTAGAGGAGATAAGATGTACCAAGATATGAGGAGGCAATACTGGTGGAGTGGGATGAAGAAGGACATTGCTGAGTTCGTGTCCAAGTGTTCTACCTGCCAGCAGGTGAAGGTGGACCATCAGAAACCGTCAGGATTGCTTCAGCCATTGGAAGTACCCGCGTGGAAGTGGGAGAGTATTTCCATGGATTTTATTACAAGGTTACCTACATCACAGCGGGGCCACGACTCTATCTGGGTGATTGTAGACCGTTTGACCAAGGTGGATCATTTTCTATCGGTGCGGACAGATTATACCACATGTCAGTATGCTCAGTTGTTCATTGCTGAGATTGTCAGATTACATGTGGTGCCCCTGAATATTGTGTCAGATAGAGACAAGATTTTTGTATCACGTTTTTGGGAAAGCTTTCAGGAGGCTATGGGTACTGAGTTGAGGTTGAGTTCAGTTTATCACCCACAGACAGATGGACAGACAGAGCGTACTAATCAGATGTTAGAGGATATGCTATGCATGTGTGTTCTTGATTTTGGAGGAGGTTGGGAACCACATATTCCACTGGTAGAGATTGCTTATAATAACTCTTATCAGTTTACTATTGGTATGGCTCCATTTGAGGCTTTGTATGGCCGGCCTTGTCGCTCTCCAACTTGTTAGCTCGAGGTGGGGGATAACAAGTTGCTAGGACCAGAGGTGATTCAGGAAACCTCCGCGAGGATTGAGATGATCAGGAGTCGCATTCGAGTAGCCCAAGACAGGCAGAAGAGCTACGCCGATGCGAAACGGTTCTTCCGGGAGTTTAATGTGGGGAACCAAGTGTTACTGCGTGTATCTCCTATGAAGGGGGTGATGAGGTTCAGGAAGAAAGGGAAATTGACCCCGAGGTACGTGAGACCATTTCCCATTATCGAGAGGATTGGGCCGGTAGCATACATATTGGGACTATCAGAGCAATTACATCGCATTCACGATGTATTCCACATCTTGTCGTTGAGACGGTATCTTTGGGATGATATGGCCCATACTCACATCGCGATAGATGAGATAGACTTGCAGCCTGACAGCTCTTACGAGGAGATACCGGTGGCTATCCTAGACTATAGTGAGAGGAGAGTGAGGTCGAAGATAGTTCCACTTGTACGGGTCCAGTGGGAGCATCATAATGTGGAGGAATCCACTTGGGAGCGCGATGCCGATATGCGCGAGAGATATCCAGATTTGTTCTTACTAGGTATGCCTTATTGTCCGAGTTTCAGGACGAAATTCCGTTATTAGGGGGGAAGTATGTAATACCCCGTATTTTTATGCTATATTAATTTGGGGATTTAATGTGAATTAATTATTTAATAAAAATCCGAAAATTAATTATTTTATAATTATTAACGTGATGAGAGTTAGTAATTATGGGAAAATTTATTGAATATTACTAATGAGCAAAGTAATATATAATAGTGGCCATATTAAATGTCACGAGTGAATAAAATGACAATTTTAGAAATTTGAGTCGGGACGCCCCCGTGTCGCGTCGGGACTAAATATTGATAAATAAATGTAAATATTTTATAAGTTGTTCGTATGGTCGTTTTGAGTGCGCCAAAGCGTCCGGAAGGGTCGAGATAGTCAGAAAAGTATACCCGGGAGTTTGATTTGGGTCTCGGGGCATTTCTAGGCCTAATTAGTACCCCGGGAGGGCATTTTAGTCATTTTGTATTTTTGGGTAATTAAACCCACGAAAATTAAAGGGGTTATATCAGATGTTTAGGTTATCTCCTAGGGTTAGATAACTCAAAACACTAGAACGGACATTAGAGAGGAGAGGAGAGAGCTCTTAAGGCATTCCAAGGCTCAAAACTCACCCGTTTGCACCGCCGCCACCGCCAACGCATAGATCGCGAGACGGGGAACGCAACCACACCAAATTCAACACCAAACCAGATTTCTAAAAATCCCAGGCAAGTGTTTATCTTTCTTATTTCGTTGATTCATCATCCATATTAGTTTAGGAGTTATTAGGATGAGATTTATGGAAGAAAAACCCAATTTGAGATGGGAAATTTTCATGTAGTGATGATTTATATGATATTCTGGAAACCCTTTGTCATGTAAAGGATTAAGAGTTTGATTAAGAAAAGAGTTCTAATCAGATAGAAACACTAAAAAAAAATTTATACCGGACGATCGGACCATTGGAATTGGATGAAATTTTACAGAGAATTAGCTGAAGACGAGAAAAAGCTACAAAAAAAAATTCAGCTCGATTGGACCGTTCAATATTTTTTAATATTTTTTTGCTAGACAGTTTTATGTTTTGAGGACTCTTAGAGATAATGAAAATTCAATTAAAACTCCATTTTAATTCCGATTTCGAAACCGTTTGAAATTCTCATCTTTGAAAATAAAATTCAAAATCCTTTAATGTAAGGCGAAATCTATATTTTTGGGATATTTTGCATAAGGGATAATGTAAGTATATATTAAAGGGGAGAGACACGTAAGAGAGAGTTACGTTGGAACATAAATGGATATCTACTGAATTGTACATTTGGAAGAATAGAGTCCATGAGGGTTACGTAGTAAGTTGGAAAAACCCTTCGAATTAAAGTTAGAAACGAACCATTATACTTGATAAATAATAATGGGAAAATAAGGATAAATGTTGTGAATGTGGGTTATTGGATAAACCTAAATTGATATAATAAAAGTGGTATATTTATATGATTGTGTATGCATATATTATATACTTGTGAAAATCATGCCCGCGCTACTTGTTATCCCTGAGGTTTCCGCGCTGGGACGATCTTATCTCTGTGCCTTATGGGGGATATTGACTCGTACCCTAGAAGATAGAAATCCTAGGTACAGGCTATCGAATCGGTAGTCACGGTCCTAAGAGACGTGAGGGTATGTACTGACCTCTTGGACTTGGAAACTATGCTTCGCCTCAATATTGTTTGTGTATGTATTTATACAGTTCGAGAGTGATTCCGAACTTGTATTCCCTTTAGTACGATTGATATGGAGATTGGATAGCAGAGTATGCCCACACCATAAAATTTTATGTGGGGTGCTGTTAGAATATATATATTATACAAGTATATAATATATATATATATATATATATATATATATATATATATATATATATATATATATGAACTTCTGAAATATGGGAAACTGCCTACTGTGTTATGGTAAGTAAGACATGTATAACGACTCAAATTAGAAATACTTGTTTTGGAAAGTATAATATGATATTGAAAAAAAAAACTTTATGAATCAATAAAGTTAAAATGAGCGTTTTGTACTAAATGAAATTATCCTTTTTAAACCACGATGTTGTTAAATCTTAAATTTTGAGAGTCACCTAAGATAAGTTAAATCCTTGGGGAAGGATAGTGTGATATATGATGAGATAAACCATTGGGAAGGTTAGTGCGATAGGAGTGCACATTAGAAGAGAGGCGAGAATTTCTCAAGAGAGCGTTGCACTAATATGTTGTTGCATTGGGCTGTATCAATTTAAATACTTGCTAAACGAATTTTTAAATCATATACACTATCGGGCTCTGACCCGTTTCTATTCCTCTTTCTCTCTTGTATATATATGTATATATTACAGGTGCCCAGCCACATGGGCGTCTTGTTTAGGATCCCTTGGAAGGAACGTGCTGCAGCTTAGGTGGGAGTTGCAGGCCACTTGCTTAGACGATTTCATTTACTTGATTCCACTTCTATCATTCTCCTTATTGGGCATGTGTCGCCCTTTCCACTATTTATCTGTTTTATTGGGACATTTGTATTTCAGTTATTTCTAGTACTGTTACTTTGGGATTTATTCATCATGTATGTTTTACTTTAAGTTTTAAATGCTGGGATTGGGTTGTTAAATGTTAAATTATTGGATTGATTGTTTAAAAAAATAAATAAATAAAATTGGAAAGTAATGTTTAAAAAATGGTTTTGACACTTAGCTAAATTAAATAGGGTGTTAAATTTGGAAAAGTTATTTTTACGACAGTGATGCTAAGAATGAACCAACTGTTCACCTTGATTTTAATTTAATAAAGGAGTGATCGCCCAGTATTTAATTAGGCGGGGTGTCACAGAAAGTACTTCCTTTATCACTCCTCGAGAAACTTATTGCTATAATGTTATGCCGCTTGGTCTGAAAAATGCCGGTGCTACTTATCAGAGACTGGTGAACAAAGTATTTGAGGAGATGATAGGCAAGAATATGGAGGTGTATATTGATGATATGCTCACTAAAAACAAAAAATCTGCTGATCATATTGCCGACCTCAACCAGCGTTTGTTCAATTGAAAAAGCACCAAATGAAGTTAAACCCCACCAAATGCGTCTTCGGCGTGCATGTGGGAATATTCCTCGGGTATATAGTGAATCAAAGGGGAATTGAAGCCAATCCAGATAAGATTAAATCTCTGATCAAAATAAAGTCCCTGAACTGTAAAAAAGATGTTCAAAGACTAATTGGGTGCGTAGCAGCACTCAACATATTTGTGTCAAGGGCAACAGGAAAATGTTTGCCATTCTTCAAGGTACTCAGAAAAATATTTGAATGGAACGATGAATGTGAAAATGCATTCCTATAGTTGAAGAAGTACCTAGGAGCACCACCATTACTTTCTCGACCAATGTTGGGAAAAAGCTGTATCTGTATCTGGCAGTATCTGAGTCCGCAGTTAGCTCTGCTTTGATCAGGGAGGAAAATGGAGTTCAAAAGCCAGTTTATTACACTAACAAATCTTTTCGAGGAGAAGAAGTAAGATATCCCAGACTGAAGAAATTGGAACTGACTTTAATTGAAGCTAGTAGATGAATGAAGCCATACTTTCATGCCCACACTATAGTGATCTACACTGATATGCCATTAAGGCAGGCTTTGCATAAGCCAAAGAAATCTGGAAGACTGATGTTTTGGGCTGTGTAGTTAGGGGAGTATGACCTTGTGTATGAACCAAGGACTACTTTAAAAGGCCAAGCTGTGGCTGATTTTATTGTAGAATTCACTTATCCAGAGGTTCCCGAGCAGTAAGGGACTTTAGCCGAGCAACATACAAAAGTCAGTAGACCAATTGGAGATACGCCTACCAACTCCAAACAGCAAAAACTTTAGGAAAAAACCAACCAGAACTGAGGCTAAGCTATGGTTGATTTTATTTCAGAATTCATGTATCGAGAGGTCCCCGAGCAGTAAGGGACTCTAGCCGAGCAACATACATGAGTTAGTAGACCAACTGGAGATACGCTCGACCAAATCCAAATAGGGGAAACTGTAAAAAAAGACGAACCAGAACCGTCCAGTGGAGTACAGGAGATGAAGAAGAAATATGAGGACGCAAAGGATAAAATCTTCCATCAAGGTACTTTGACAAACCAAACATTTAACAGCAATATCCCTATATGGAGTTTATACGTCGACGGGTCATCTTGTGCAACCGAATGTGGAGCTGGAATCATTCTCAATACTCCAGATGAGCTAGACATAGAGTACTCTCTACGCTTCCAATTTCAAGCCTCTAATAATGAAGCAGAGTATGAAGCTATGATTATTGGTCTAAATCAAGCTAAATCATTGAACGCCGAGCAAGTTGTGGTGAACAGTGATTCACAGTTAGTGGTAAATCAAGTGTTGAGTTTATATGCAGCGAAAGGAGAACTGATAAATAGATATTTGGCTAAAACTTTGGAAGTAATTTCCACCTTGCTAGAAGTTCAGATGGCCAGGATTCCAAGATTAGAGAACGCCCGAGCAGATGCACTTGCTCGGTTAGCTTCAACAATCAGAACGAAAATATGAAGAACTATTCCTATTGAGATACTTGATACTAGGAGTATTGATGAAGATCTGATGGCCAACTTTATTACAGTTGATATGGGGCCATCTTGGATGAACCCCATAAGAGCATATATTGAAGATGGGATTCTTCTAGCTGATCTACTTGAAGCTAAGAGGCTGAAATAGAAAGCTTCAAGATACGTGCTAGGCGGTGGTGTGTTATACAAAAGAGGATTAACTGCTGGTTTACAACGGTGTGCGCATCCACTTGAGGTAAAGGGTTTAATTGAAGAAGTCCATGAAGGATCCTGTGGGGCCCATGTAGTAGGAAGAATGTTGTTACAAAGAATACATACGCAAGGGTACTACTGGCCAACCATGCGAGAAAATTGTGCAGATTTGGCTAAGAAATGTGACAAGTGTCAGAGGTTTTCCAGAATACGTAAGGCTCCACAAGCTCTCTTAACACCAACCACTTCACCCTGGCCTTTTTCCATGTGGGTAATTGATTTGGTCGGGCCCCTGCCAACCACTTGAGGAAGGTTCAAGTACCTAGTTGTAGCTGTTGATTATTTAACAAAATGGGTGGAAGCTGAACCATTGATTGATATGTCTTATGAAAAGGTTTATCAGTTCATCTAGAAAAGTATTATATGCAGGTATGGCTTACCTTATGCCTTTATAACTGATCATGGTACACAATTTGATAATGACGAATTCGCTGCTTACTGCATCCAATGCAATGCCCAAAATATCCACTCTGCTCATGGCCATCCTCAAAGCAACGGCTAAACAGAGGTAACTAATAGAACTTTGCTGGATGGGCTGAAGAAAAGGTTGGAAGATGCAAAAAGAAATTGGATTAATGAGCTGCAATCAGTCCTGTAGGTTTACCGAATAACTTCCAGAACAACTACTGGAGAAACTCCCTATCGATTGGCGTTTGGTACTGAAGTTGTAATCCCTGTTGAGCTACGTTTACCTACACATAGAGTTCTTAACTTCAATACCCCAATTAGAGATTTGAAGAGAAGCTTGGATTTAGACATGCTGGAAGAAGTCCGTGAAGATGAAACTTTAAGGAATGCAGCGTATCAACAAAGACTGCATGTTTCTACAACAAGAGGGTCATACCGAGCAACTTAAAGGAGGGACATTATGTTTTAAAGAAGGTTATTCAGAAGAAGAATAAGATGGAAGCCAATGGACATGGGCCTTATCGTATTACTACAGTTATCCGACCAGGCACGTATCGGATTAAGACTTTGGAAGGGAAATTATTCAAGAACCCACAGAATGCAGAACACTTGAAGAAATACTATTAGTAAACGTAGTTGTGTTGTACTCAGTACACTTCAATATTAATGAGAACATGATTTTCTGGAAAATTGTTATTTTGTTGTTTTCTTTTTCGGAGTAGTAGTGCTATGCACTTGTAACATTATGATAGTAGTTCTAATTATGAGGACACCAACAAAGTTGGTCTGCATCAACAAATTCCACCAACAAAGATGGTCGGTACCCACCAAGGCCACCAACAAAGTTGGTCGATAACATTATGAAGACGCCAACAAAGTTGGTCTGCATCAATAAATACCACCAACAAAGTTGGTCGGTATCCACAAAGGCCACCAACAAAGTTGGTCAGTAACATTATAAAGCCACCAACAAAGTTGGTCAACATCAATGAAGGCCACCAACAAAGTTGGTCGACATCAATAAAACCACCAACAAAGTTGGTGGTATCAAACTTATAAAACCATGCAAGGCAAAATCGTAAGTCCCAAATGCTTGGTTAATGAAGACCCGGATGACAAATGTTCATCTAAACTAGGATAAAAGATGGACAAATGTCCCACTCACGTCTCGGAACCAAGGTAACTAGTGCAATTACCATAAAATTCAGGTACATTAGTAGAACCATAGTGAAGCATCGATAATTGCTATAAAACTTAGGATAATCCTAAGAATATCAATAGTACCGATGAAAAGTAGAGATTAACTAAAATAGTTGATCCATGCATAATCAAAAACTAGAAAAACATTCATAGACATTCAAAGATTAATAAAAGTTGATCCACTCATAAAATAGGCTTTTCATTAAATTTAAATTATTACATATTATTGCTCAAATATGGAGAAACAAAATACAAAAATTTATTCTATGGGACGCTTTCCTTCAGCATTAGAAACAGGATCCATGCCAACTGGAGGATCATCCAAAGTAAAAGGAGAGTTGATGAACTTAAGATCCCAAAGCATCCTGGAATTGCTGCTACTAGGACGGTCAAGCCAATGAGGAGGACGAACGATCTCAATCTCGTCATGCAGTTCGTAATCCTCCAAGTACGTAGAAATCAAGCATTGGGGAACACGGTGAACAGGTACCCAATTAACATCCAACTTAAATGCTGGATTGTCAAGCTAAAACAAGCCTGGATCATACCAATCCCATATAGAATTATTCCTATCCACCTTTAGCACAGTTAAATCGTTAATCCACCCCCATTTGTAGGACTCATTTTGGGCCTGTTGGAATCTATCATCATAATGTCCCAAAGATTCATTATAACCACCCATCCAAAATTCTCTGGGCTGCTTACGGAATTAAAAAGTTAATCTATCAACTTGCGATTTCAGCTTCTTCAGTACCCCATCCTTAGCCTGCAATTGAGAAGATTGAGTAGATAACTGCTCAAATAATGTCTGCTACTTTTGAGACATCTCAATAATAGCTCGGTCCTTTGCTTTTAACTATGCAGCTTGGTTGGCAAGGGTCTGTTGGGTCCTAAGTTCCTCTATAGTTCCTTGGCCAACCCTATTTTTAGCTCGAGAAGAAGTGAACTTAATGTTTTTGAAGGCCTCCAATTCATCTCTCAATGTGGCGTTCTTAGCTTCTAAAAAGGAATGACCTTCATCGGTAGTAGTAACAACAGCTCCAGAGGAAGACTTCAGAAGATTCAATTCATTCTTCAAATTACTATTCTCCTCTCCGAAGAGTTTGGCAATGGTCCTAGTTTCTTCAATTTCAAGCTTAAGTAGAGCTTCCTTTTTATTATAAACAGAGACAAATTTAACAAATCCCCGATCTACACTCAAACTTTGATACTTCAGCTCATAGCTCTGATGCAGCAGTGCAGTGGATTCCTTATACTGTTCTTGAAGTTATTCTATCATTTCATAATAGGCAATATTATTTGCAACCAATCGATCAAGTAAGTACTTTAAATATTTATAGAATTCTCTGACTTTCTCTGAAGCATCATCACCGAGCAACTGAGTAACTTCTTCATCGGACAAGTCCATATGGACATCTTTAAAAAAAGCATTGCTTTTCCTCAGTAGATCGGTATCATGGGAAGACAATTGTTCCATCTTCTTAATAAACTAGAAAGAAGAAATAATCACCAATCAACAATAAGAATGGAGAATAGGTATAATGAACAGAAGATAGAAAGGAACAACAAAAGGTTCTTCTATTGATAACAAAGATTTCAAGTACAATCAAAATAAAGGAAAAAGAAACAACAAAAGTAAAAGAAAAAAAATGCCGAACAACATTACACCTTCTCCTTATCACTTTCAACCTTCTTGCTCTGCTCAGAATAAGGGGCTGTATGATGGAGTTGCTCAATTTGCTTAGCTGGAAGAATAGAAGACTCATGGACTTCAGGTTGTTTGGCAGCTGACTCAACCACAATTGAAGACTCATCAGAAGCAGCTTCATCTTCAATCTCTTCCTCAATAACTGGAGGAGGCCCATGAATATACCTCTGAAAAAGTTCAGAGTCTCCATTTGTGTTCGAATTTTGAAGGGAAGCAACCCAACCATCTCTGAAACATTTTTGCTTTACATATTCAATCTGAGCAGAAGCAGCAGAAATGGCCTTGTTCCAACCCTTATCCCAATCAACACTGAAGGAGGCCTTCACAACAGCCCTTCTTTTAGCTCTGACAGAGGACATAAGCTCTTCAATAGCCTTTGCCCTGCGCTCATCTTCTTCTGCCCTGAACTTAACTTCATTTTTCTGGCACTCAGCTTCCTCCTTCTGGAGCCCGTCCTCCTTAGCCCTGTGCTCAGCTTCAAGGGCATTTGTATCAGAGGTTTGACGAGCCGTTTTAGCTGTCTTCAATTTCTCTGCCCAAGTGCTCCTCTCAGTCTCTAAGGCTTGCTGAGATTTAAGCAAAGACCTATTTAAACCAGATAGAGCTTCCTCCACCTCATTCGAAGAAGAAAAATCCTTGATTGCATCATCTTTCTCAAGCATATTATTGAAGTGTACCAAGAACTACAAAAAATGAAGATTAAAGAGAGTATACGAAGAATGTAAATGACAACCAAACCAAGACAATGGAAATTACTTAGTGATGCAAGGTTCTGAGCAGTCAATTCAGAGACCTTCGTTCTGGGGAGCTTGGCATCCACCTCCTATGGTTTGAAAGAGTACCAGACTTGATCAACCTCCTAGATAAACCAAGAGTAATAACTGTTGGAAGAATAGCATCAGATGAGGGCAAATCAACCAAGGACAGTTGGCCGGTCACTTGATCGATTTGTTTCTCTGCAAGCCCTCTCCTAAGTCTCTTCAGAGGAACTTCAACCTCTTTGGGAGCTACACCCTTAAGAACCAGGTCTTTGGGGGCTGGATCTTTAGGGACTGGATTTTTGGGGGCTGGGGGCTTCATAACATCCCCTTTTTTATTCTTATCTCCTTCAATAGATGATTGAGAGCCTGAAACAACACCACTGCAGATATCAGGAAACTTTTTCGTCTTCATAATTTTAGACAGAGGAGTGTCAGAATCAACAACAACCTCTTGGTCAAGATCAATTACCACAACAGGAGATGTAACAGGTCTGGCAATAAAAGATGAAATGGTGTTTTTGTACTGGAGCAGATAGGAAGTAGACCAAATGTGCTCTTCAGCAACTATCTTATGAAGATTCCAGATAAACTTCAACTCCTTCCAATTTACTTCGCTCTCTTTGAGGCACTTTCTTTTTTGCTCAACTGCAAAATAATTTATAAAATAACAGTCAGTATAACATTTTATCAAATATAAACAGGGTAAATTTACTAAAGGGGCATGTTGAGCAACCTGTATTTAGCACCTCCAACTAAAGGGGCATGTTGCCAATTTTTTACAACGACCCCATGATCAAAATAAGCCCTATTAGAATTAGGGATATTAACTACCAAAGCTTTACTAATAACCCTAGTTTTCAAATAAAAAGTGATATCAATAGTTACCCACTTATAACAAAACATAATTTCTGGAATCCCAAGATGGGTTCCATAAATTTTATTTAACTTATAAACTCCAGTAATAACTCTCCATGTGTTAGGAGCCACTCTTGTAGGTACAATGTCAAAATATTGACAAAACTCCAAACACAAGGGATTGGGAGGAAATGTGAATTCAAGCCACATTCAGCAACAAAGATAGAGGGGAACCAATGACCCTCAGCAAGAGAGAAAAAATCAGAAGGAAAAGTGGGATGTTCTAATACAACCCAAGATGGAATGTTAAAATCAGTTCTGAATTTATCAAGTGACTCGATGGAGTAAACCATGATGAAGAAAATAAATTAGAAGAGAAGAAAGATTCTTACAAAGATTTAAGGATTTATCAAGAATTGAAGATAGAAAAGAAAATGATCGCACGAAAGCAAAGAACATAGTAGCAGAATCAGAAGTAAGAGGTAAAAAATGATCGAAGTTTTTACTGCCCTTTTATAAGACGCATTGAAAACTGGGCCAAGTAATTATTAAAGCGAACGACGGTTGAATTTATGACGGATAATAGATGAAAAGACAAAGATACCCCAAAAGTATTTGCTAAAATTTAAAATACTTACAAAATTGCCATTCGCGCTAAAAAACTATCAATTAAGTGAATAAATTTCACAAGTCTGGAAGCTCTGCAACTAACCAAATAGCCCGAGCTACTGCCAAAGCATAATATTCCACACTTTCGCATAAACTTCAAGTATGAAATATTGGGGGCTTCCGTTGATACAAAAATTTATCATCCTACATGGACCAATTACAATCCAACACGTGTCATCTTATGTAGCACAAATCCAAGTCATCATGATAGAAAAGCCCGGCCAAAAAGGAAGCCCGACCAAAATAGTTACCCGACCAACATTGTTGACCAAACATCTGGGAAGCCCGACTAATGATCGAAAAGTCATTCTGTACATCCAACCAAGCACCAGCAGTCTTACAGCCTGTATTGCCTGTGAAGGGACAACATTCATATAATTAATTCTCATTATGTACTGATGTAAATGCCTAACAAATAAAGGCATTCCATCCTTTCACATGACAAGGATCAAGACTCCCCTTGGGCTATAAATACATTGTATCTCCTTCATTGCAAGGGATCGAAAAAAAACTCAAGGCAGTTAATACAGAACAGTGGACGTAGGCTATTCCATTGAGCCTAATCACTTAAAAAAGTTTCTTTTATCTTATCTATTTTACTTAATTTATCTATGATCAATTAATTCGGCTTAGTTTAGTTTTTTGCATCAACAGTCATAGCGAGTGATATGGGCATATTTGATTATATCTCAATCGGGAATCGCGTGTAGTCTAAATTGAGATCATGATGGGAAATACATTTTTAGTGACTCGAATAATAATTTGGAGGTCACGAATGTTTCTGAAAGGGTGGAAATAGTCAGAATAGAATACCCGGGGGTATAGTTTGGGTATCGGGTCAATTTTAGACCAAACCGGCACCTATGGAGGGCATTTTAATCATTTGAAAAGTAGAGGTTAAGGGACCTACGAAATTGAGAGTCCTATATCTGATGATTAGAGATTGGGGTTAGGGTTGATAACACAAAAAGCTTAAGAGAGGCCATTAGAGAGAAGAGATAAACCTTTCTCAAAGTTTAAGAGGGGTGTTCTTGAAGAATTAAACTTTGTTCTTGCATCCTAATCATCTAAGGAGGGTGGATTTGAAGAGAAGATCATCAATCCATCATCACCATAATGAAATCAGACCTCATCTATTAAGGCAAGTGTTTATATACAAGCCTTTTGAAGTTCTAATACCATGTATAGGGTTTTCAAAATAGTTTGGATTAAATCAATGATTCTTGAAAGAAAAGGAAGATTTTAATGCATGTTTGGGTAGGAATTGCATGTAGTACGAATTAGCATCCGTAGAGGACAGTAAAACATAAGTTATGCATTTATGTTCACGAATTAAATCTTGGTTCATGTTAAATATTAATGGAGGATATTAAAACCTAGGTTTTTGAATGAATAATTGATTAGATCCATGTATGATTAGGATTTTTAATGTTTTGATGAGGTAATCACGTTAGAAATCATCCCCATACATGGAGTACACCTTTGGCACAATTGGATGTGAGTTTGGTGGTTTATCATATGAGTTTGATAGAGAAAAGTAGGGAAAAACGCATGAACGTAGAAGAAAAAGACGATCTATACCATTTCGAATCGATTCGAAAAGCGAATCAATTCGTCCTCTAGGAGAATCGATTCGGTTTCCCAGAATACATGAAATAGCCCCTTTTGGCCTAGCATTCCTAAATAGTTATCGTGGTAAAATCTTGGGACTTTATTAGAATATGATAAGGGATTTATAATATTGCAGAGGGCCTAGGTTAGGGTAGTTATTAGTCTTATTGAGGTGTTTAAGATAAGTAATATCACTACACCAAAAATGCTAACCTGGCACACTTGAACAAGGTGAATCTGGCACGGTTTAAAATAGTGCCAAATTCTGGCATGATTTATTCTTAATCAGACACGGTTTAAAACAGTGCAAGATTTTGGCATGATTTAAAATCATGCGAAAATGGTTCCAAATTTGGAAAGGTCAAATAAGAGAATAGTCATTTGAGTTTTCATTTGGAGCCACCTCACTTTCATCGTCTCTCACTCTCTTGTCCACTCTCTACGAACCCCGACTCTCTCTCTCTCCCAAGAACGACTCGCTCACTCTCTCTCTCCCCCTCTCTCTCAAATTGACCATCGCAGCCGCTTCTATAGTGTCAGTGTTGGATTTTATATGGCCATATAGGTTTTTGGGTAATAGCTGCTCAGAAATCTTTCTATGAAGTCCTAGCCACGGGTTCGCATCGACCAAACGATTGAGTTGGTATATTTATTGAATTCATGCTCTTCCGCATATCTGAATTGAGAATTTTATTGACATCTTGGCTTTTCAGTTGCATACTAAATGTTAAAAATGTCAAGTTACAGTATTTGTTAAATTTATAATCCGGGAAGCATTTCTGAAATGAAATTTTTATTCGTATTCTCTTTGCAACTAATTTTATAGTTATTTTATTTTCAATTGTGTAACAATTTTTAAAAAATTCTAGTTAATATATTTATTTAATATATACACTGAGGAAGCACATCTGAAATTATTTTAATTTTCTTATTCACCTTGCAACTAATTTCATTGCTATTTTGAATTTAGCTGCATATTAAATTTTGAAATGGTTTAGTTAGTATAATTTCGAAAATGTTGTATGTAACATGTTTGATAAAATGCTAAAGAGAGATTACATTGGTGCAATTTTCGAGTTGACTTCTTTGACATGGTTTATATTTTGTTTGGCTCTCTCTATTTGTAGAGTTGTGTTTTACGCTGGATTAGTACTTTTTTTGCCAAACAAAATATATGATGGGGAAGCACATTTGTATCTGAAACTGTCTAATTTAAAGCATTATATGCGACACAATCGCAAAACTTCACTTCTAGAATGATTATATGATGCTCACCAGTATAGGGTGGGGATCGGTGAACAAGTCTTTTTAAGACAATATATAAAGGCCAAGGACTCCCCATGCAATCCAACCATAATTATTGTAATTATGAATTGAGAGTGATTTTGGGACTTTTTGTTATATTGCTTTGTTATAGATCATTTCATTCCAATGTTATACTGCTTTGAATTCATTCTAATGATTTTGATATTTTGGGACTTTTTGTTATACATCTTTGTTCATGCATACAGACTTCTAATACAACTTGAAATTCGCATCAAGCTGCATTGACACATCAGAGAATGACAACAATAGTCTTAGGAGAAACGCGTGATAAAGGCGTTACCAGAAATTCTGTAAATAAATCCTAGTCAATGGTTGTTCTAGTCGATCATGAATAGATTGATGATTAATATATGAAATAAACCATGTTGTGAACCTATAGTTGATAAATTTTGTGCGTGTGGCTAAAACGTTGCAACAAAGAGGATGGTAACAAGAACCTCATGTGCTACAATCCACCAACGAAATACCATCTTCCAAAAGATACCAAAACTTAACTATTTTTCTCTAGTTGAAGACCCGGATCAAATCTGGATTTACAGGAAAATTAATCCAATAAAACATTGAACCGAAAATACCTGTGAACTCTATAATGCCATTTATAAATTTTATGTTCAATAAAACATTAGTTTGTGAAACCTACCAAATCTAGTTGTGATGTATTTTCTTTATGGGCATGGTGTATTGCATAATCTTTATATTTGTGTGTATAATGTTTATGTAAACTTCCTTTTTTTGCTTGCTTTGGACAAATAAGACACATGGCACATTCTTCAAATGAGAAAAATGGTAAATGACCTTCCTATGGTCATATTTTCCCTCTCATTTGTCACTGCCGCTTCACATTTTATTGGCATGTTATTTTTTACTAATGAAAGATTTGAAGATTTGATACACGTAGATACTACATCAAATAAATCAGGTGCTTTTCAAGCAAAATATTCTGATCCTACTAGATGGGAACTTGTCATCTAATATACTTAAAATTTTGACAATACTACGGACTCATCAAACATATAAAGGTAATGAAATATAGTTTCTTATTTGTACTGTTAAAGATATGTAATTCCGTGCAAGTTTAACAAATGGTTGATTGGGCTTGATAATTATTAACTTTATAAATCGACACAAAGATAGTATAATTTATATATGCACAAATGGTCCAGTCATAACAGTGAATCAGGAATACGGTTTGATTAATATTTTTCTGTTTGGGATAGTCCTAATCCTTTTACCTTTAGCATTAAATGGATTATTAAATTATCTTGGTGGACTATATTCATATCAGCTTGAATATCTTTTGTTTCATTATCTCTGTTTTGAATTTGAATATCTCACAACATTTTAGGGTTCTTTGTTGGTTGTGTATTATCGCTAATACTTTCCCTTATTTTGATTATACGTGCCCGAAATATCATAGCTAGTAGAGGCATGGATCAATACATGAAAACATTGAGAACATTATTTCCCCTTTACATGTAACTATAATATGCTCCTATTTGTTTTTTTTAGTTAGCATATAGTTTATACGGATCTTGGTCATTTTAATTTAACAAAGATTTTTATCTAAACAATATGAAACCATTGGAAGTATTCGCATTTAAGTCATTGGACTAGGGTTCAGTTGTTTTCGTGGGATGTCTTAGCCAAAATTGAGATTAGACATTCAATTTTATTCACCTATCAACTTCAGTAACGTGGTAGATTAACATTACATAATGTAAAGCTTCTACCACAGATGACGTTAAAATTACACTCTATTAAATATAATATCTTTTATAAAACACGACTCTTATAATTGAGTTGATTAAATAATGTGATGGCTAATTGCAAAAAATGTGTTTGGGAATCCCAAGATAAACACAGAATTCTTGACTTATGATAGAGAAGGATTCAAGCTATCAATACCCACAATATACTAAGACAACTTCGACACTACATGTAACCTCGCTGTCATGATCACCCCCATCGATAAGAAGAGCATCACTGACTACGGTTCCCCAGAAGAATTCCTCTCAAGTAATCATTTATATTTTACTATTTATGTCACAAAACTCAATATGATTTTTAGAAAATAATTGCTCATATAACACTACATATGGTGGTTTAGGTGTTGTTTGGTATTTGTATCTTAAGTATTAGATTTAATCCTGCATATGATCCATATATGACGAATTAATTAAGGAAACAATTTTCCCTCCTAAATTCAATAATTTTAAAGAACGAATACTTTGACCAAAGTCCAAAAAATAGCAAGAAACTCATTACCAACGTAGATCTTTTGTTCTTGATTTGTTTCTGCTTTTTAAATCTCGAATTCACATTAGTTTTAAATCCTGAATTTGCATTAATCACACATTTGAGTCTGTCATCAGGATAGGATTCTTAATAATTACAATAAGCTAACTTTTGAGAATCATTTGCGAGATAATACATATATGTAAAACATGCCTAGTTTTACAAAATAAATATTATAGGCGCAAGGTGAACTGAGGCTCCAAGGTCCCCCAAAAGCCTAGGTGTGTCCCTGATTGAAAATATCCAAGCTAACTAATCTTGCAGACAAGTTAGACAGCTTGATGTGCTCATATTTGAACACCCCGAGTCCTGTAATGAAAGTGGTCGTTTGATTCAGGTTTTTAAAATTCTCTGGTCTTTTCAAACTCAAGTCTTTTCAAACTACTGTGTTGAATACGCCCAGTTTGTCATACTCTAGGCCTGTGTCACTAGATCTTGAAAATTGGGGAGAAAGGTTTGAAAGTAGTCTTACAAATATTTTTAATTGTATATCCCTAAGATTGGAGAATGAGTGCCATTTCATATCTTGATACTTTATTATCTAAAGCAAAGTTTTTATCAGCCTCATATGTAGCTTCCATACTAGGAAGCCTGGTAGATTGGTGCTCTAATTATTAAAAAAGCCAGGGTGGTGACATCAATCCAAAAGCTCATAAAGTTTTTATTTATTTTTTATTTCGGATGCTAGGCTAATATGTATGAGCTTTACTTCCATATGGGATCAATAATGGGTGTTCTTCATCTTGAATCATAACTTTGTCTTATGCATATAGAGGTAATCTTGAAGAATCCATTAAATAGATTTAAGCTGTGCTTCTCATCCATTATAGCAGAATTTCTTTAGCAGGCCAAATAAGTTTGTCTATTTTCTGTGGTTGAGACCTTTGTCTTGTATGGTATGTTCGAATTGGATCTTTCGAGAGCTTGTGGTGGATTTGAAAGGCTAGATATGTTCTCCCCATTTGATCCATATTTGTTAAATAAATCTGACAGATATATTGGGACAAATTTCATGTATTGGACAATGGTGAGATTTATTTGTGATAATGACGAAGATGAGACGACGATGACGAAGATACGATTGATGAATTTGTTTAGGAGGATTTTTAAGGTGGGAATGGGATGAACATTTCCATGAGTTTCAACAAGGGTGATGTGGGTGAGCTGGGCTTGTAACAAATGTCCATAACGCCCCAGCACAACTCTCTTAAATTCAGGTTTGGAGGCGAATCAAGGGGGCATGGACAGATGGAGGTGCCCTTTAGAATTAAGCCCTCCACAAGTCCAAAGTCATTGTGATATATCACCCTTATTCTTGACTGATTTTTACAGCTTATAAAGGGTTGGGCAGAGATGTGAAAGATTTTGCAAGGTTTTAATAGTTAAGGTTTCTGGTGGAGTTTCACCTCTAGTGGCATTGATATGAATTATATAATGTCATGAACTTATCACTAGGACAACCTATTGTAATATTTTATTAAATGATTGTTTGGGAAGTTATTTCATAACAAATGTTTAACTATCCACCAATTAATGCCATATGAGTTGAGTTTTACCTAGGAAGGAGGAGGGGGAGTTACTGGGCAACGATGACAACAGGGGCTTTGGGAGGTTTTCCTGAGATTTTGAAGGATTTGAGAATTTCCAAGTCAGTTATGGAGTTATGCATATGGCTAGGGGTGTAGGTTGTCGTTGTTTATGTTGATAGGGGATTTTTGAAAAATGAGAAGTTTTTGCCTCTCCAGATGACATCAAAGATATGTAAGCAAGATGCAATCCACATGTTGAAAATTTGAGGGCTAAGCTTAATAATGCTTATGTAGGTGATTGTTTTTATATTTTATTACTATTATAATTGCCATTATCATTTTTCATTCGGCATGTTATCCACTTGTAGAAGGTAATTGAAGTAAAATGAAAGAAGAAAGCAATAAAGAAAAAAAGGCGTAGTTTACTTGAAAATTTTATTGTCACACAACTAAAAAATAGTGAAAATCTTTGAACT
Organism: Sambucus nigra; assembly: GCA_949130495.1. Classification (NCBI taxonomy): domain Eukaryota; kingdom Viridiplantae; phylum Streptophyta; class Magnoliopsida; order Dipsacales; family Adoxaceae; genus Sambucus; species Sambucus nigra. Next base: position 441,357,248 of record OX422207.1, read on the forward strand.
GTTGCTCATGGTTGCCTCTTGTGATGTTTTTCTATATAGTTTATTGTCCATTTTTTTATTTTCGATGTTTAGAGTTGTCTTATATTTCTAGGAACATTGAGTTCTTCTATGTGAACTTTTTTGAATTTTTAGGAACATTTTCTTATCTTATCTCCTACTCAAATTGCAAAACACTATCTCATTATCACTTTAAATTGTATGCCTTCGTGTCAGGTTATAAGAATGAATTATTCTTGCTTTTCTGTTTGTTTTATAGGTTGGAACTCATTGTACGACCTCATTTTTCACTGCCAAGAAGAGATTGAAATCTTGCTCTACACCTTCTTTATTTCATATACTTTGTTCCTTTTCACCCTCAAAATTATTGAACACAAATATCTTTCTCCTCTCGGCGTTTCACAAAACCTTGCCCCTCAAGGTAATTACTTGTGATAATTACTAAACATGTGATAGTTACTAAACTTGTGATAATTAGTAGAATCATATTCAATGCCATGAGTGGACATGTTTTATTGTAGTATTTATGTAACATGTGATAATTACTAAACAATTAACCTAGTCAATAGACGCAAGTTCTAGGTTAAATTTGGTGATGAGAATGTGTATCCTAGACTTTGGTGGAGGATGGGAGAGATATCTCTCACTAGTAGAGTTTGCATGTAATAACTCTTACCAATTCACTATCGGTATGTCACCATTCGAGGCACTTTATGGGAGGCCTTGTCGTTCACCGGCCTGTTGGTTAGATGTGGGGGACAACAAGCTATTGGGGCCAGAGATGATTCAGAAAACTTCTGCCAAGATAGAATTAATTCGGGGACGTATTCGGATAGCTTAAGATAGGCAGAAGAGTTATGCTCAAGCCGGTAGGAGACACGTGGAGCTTAAGGTGGGTGACCAGGTGTTGATTCGGGTATCCCCTATAAAGGGGATTATGAGATTTGGCAAAAAGAGGAAGTTAGCACAGAGATTTGTAGGGCCGTGCCCTATTATTAAGAGGGTGGGGCCGGTAGCATACATATTGGGACTTCCAGAGCATCTTCAACGGATACACGACGTGTTCCATGTGGCGTCGCTGAAGAAATACAGAAGTGTGAGAGAGCCTTCTAGCACGTCCCACTAGAAGAGATTGATTTGCAACCTGATGTCTCGTATAAGGAGAGACCTGTAGCTATTATGGATCATAGCGAGCGTAAACTACGATCCAAAGTCGCGCTGTTAGTGCGAGTGCAGTGGGGGCACCACAATACTGACGAGTTGACATGGGAGCGGGAAGAGGATATGCGAGAGCAAAAGCCAGAGCTGTTCACCGCAGGTATACTCTAATTTTGAGGACAAAATTCCTTTATAAGGGGGGAAGTATGTAATACCCCGTATTTTTACGTATTTAGAATTTAATTAATGGAGTGATTAAATAGAAAATACGGACCTTATATTTAAATTACATGAGTAGAGTAATTTAATGTGCCATAAATTTAAATTACGCGATTAGAGTAATTTAATGAGACCTTATATTTAAATTACATGAGTAGAGTAATTTAATGTGACCATATATTTAAATTACATGAGTAGAGTAATTTAATGAGACCTTATATTTAAATTATGTGAGTAGAATAATTTAAGATGATCTAAATGTTAAATGAGATGATTTAATATTTTAAGTCGAGTTACTAAAAATGACTTATGAATAACTCACGAATTTACCTTACGTCATAATGAGTGATATGAGCGTATATGATTTAAGTCTTAACCGAGAGCTAAACATGGGATAAAGAGAGGTTGAGATAAGAAATATTATATGAGTGACTCAAATGACAATTTAGAGGTCACGGTTAGCTCCAAAAGGGTCAAAATAGTCAAAATAGTATACCCAAGGGTATTAGTTGGGTCCCGGGACATCTTTGGGCTAAGTCGGGACCATTCAGAGGCATTTTGGTCTTTTAAAAGATAGGAGTGGGAAGACCTACGAATTTTGGAGTCTTTTATCATCTGATTAAATAAGGAGTTAGGGTTAGAAACCTCATAACTCACGGAGAGTCCATTAGAGAGAAAAGAGAAGTCATTCTGAAAGCACAAAAAGAAGAAGTGTGAGAGATTCAAAGAAATCCTTGAAACTCAAGCAATTGAAGAGTGAAGATTGAAGGAGATAAACAATCAAACTCTACAACAACCACAAAATTCGATCATCTCTGAACCAAGGCAAGTAGTTATTTACAAAATCTAAATGTGAGTTATAATATCCATGTATAAGATGTGTCGAATAAATGGGTTTGAATAATTCTTGAAGGAAGATTTGACGCCTGTTTAGGATAGGACTTGCATGTAGTTAGATTTACATCTGTAGAGGATTAAATTACAGAAGAAATATGATTCCTATAATGAAATATAAATCTGGGTATATGATGATTTAAGATAAAGAAACCATATATCTAGGGTTTTGAGAAGTTAAGAATAATTGTGATTCTTGGACGATTTTCGTGAAGATTTGATGATATCTTAATGTTAGGAATTGTCTATATCTTTATAAAAACTAATTGGTGATGTTGGTAGAGAGTTCCTGAAGATTTAATGGAGTTTTGAGTGGTTAAAACTTAAGAAAGACGAAATAGGTATAAGCTGCCCAGAAGAGTCGATCGATCGATGATTAAGGTTCATCGATCGACCCCTGCTGTTTCCTGAAAAATCTTCTTGAGTGAATTTTCTTCGATGGTCGTCACTTATTGGGAAGTTTAGAGTCATTCTATACCTATCCTAGGACTTGATAAATACCAGTAGGTAGATGGTTGAGACCCGTCATAGTCATTGGGAGAAAGACTTAGAAAATGACTAGATAAGCAAAGAACGAATGTGTCGAGTATCGAAAATGGTGAATTTAAGTTACGAAGGGATTTAACATGAATTCAAAATAATTATTAGTAGGGTAAAGATGAATTAACTACTGAATTAATTGGAGGGGTAACTAGGGTCCTTAGAGTAGTGATATACTCAATTAAATGCGATAGTGATAATAAATCATAAAATAACAAGTACGGTGAATATAAGATAATAAAATATTACGTACGAACATGATTGATAGGTCGGATGTGTACCTACTGAATTGTATGAACTTTTAGGTTAAGAGAATTATACCTAAATTGATTATGTTAGGGTCGATGAGATATTACGAACTAACATAGAGTTATTATATGTTTGGGGTCGATGAAGAATGCCAAACCAAACCTTAAAACTGGTGTCATGATGAAAGAGTTCGAGCCAGAATATGTTTATATATATAAATAGTTGGGGTCGATGTATTATTCCGAACCAAGAGTCCTTTATGTGTGTTATAAGGACATATTAGTGATAACTAATATTTAGTATACGTCGTGTCATAAATGTATACTGTATGTATAATCTGTTGACATGAATAGTAGATAAAAAGATGGACTGATAATATTTTAGTATAATTAAGTGGTGAGACTTAATTATAAAAGAAGAACAAAGATAACCAGAAATGAATAAGTTATCTACGTATAATGTATTGCGTGTATGATATGGTGATTTAGAGAGTTGATAAGCCTAGTGGAGTATTCTAGTCTAGTTGGCTTGGGTAGTATAGCTAGATGGACTAAGTAACAAAGATAGGCGTGCACTATAGGAGAGGGGTGAGGTAACTCAAGGGAGTGTACGGAATCTTAACTTGTATAATCAATAACTCATATTTGTGATAGCTGCTTGCAAAATATTTTTAAATGTTTTGAGTACTAACTCTTGCTATGTAAACATTTTTTAAAAACCTTTTAGGTGCCCAGCCACAGGGACACCCAACATGACTTCATTCTAGGGAGTTTGGAGTTGCATCACATGTGGATGTTGTAGGGATTGCTTAGACGATTCTTTTATTTCAGATCTAGTGTAGGATCTCAGTTTTAGTACTCTCAGTTTGGGGATATGTTGTCCAACCTTTACATTTGTAGTTATTCTGATATCTTGAAGTTGGAGTTAGTTTTATTTTAGCCGTGATTTTCGGTGAGAGTTTATTTCATTCAGTTATTTATGATGATTGGTTTAGTATTGCTTATATTATATTGTTCCGAATGAGTTATTTTATCTGTTTAATGGAGATAAAATTTGGCACTAGCTTAATTTCACTTAGGTGGTTAGTAAAAAAAAATAGTTTCGACAGTGATGCTAAGAATGAACCATTTAAGAAACCTGTTTTAAATTAAATTAAGGCTTGATCACCCAAGGTTTAATTAGGCGGGGTGTCACAATATGTATGAACACAACTTATTCTAACTGATAATGCGTTCTATTATCCTCAATTTAAACTACGGTTCAGTTACTCATGTGAACCCTCAATGATACCGCATTCCAAATTAAATTCCTAAGATATCGTCACTAAGGATGTACGACCTCTCTCTCATTGGTCTCCCCCAATCATAACTAGATAAAGTTCTATCGTTAGAAGGATTTGACATAAAAGTTGGCATAAAAATTTCATGTCCTACCTTCACAACTTCCTCAAAGAATCCTCAACCTTACATCATAGATTAACTCACCTATAATGTCTAAAATGAACTCCCATCCCTAATGAGGTTCCCACTAAACCGATGCAACAACTCCAATGCATATGTATATTTATATCCCAACATTTATCGATATGTCCCCGCGATCACATCAGGTGAGAAACCCCCAATAAGTCTTGAAAAACGCGTCTCTTGCATCATATATGAATGTTCCAAATTGAGAAATCCCATCGAAATGGAGTAAGACTCACTCTAGAAAAATTGCTCAAAACAACCATGTTTCCGAATCTATTCGGCCCCTCCGAATCGATTCGGCCCAAAGGGACCTGTAAGTCTGCTACACACTGAATCGATTCGTTCCTAAAGACCTGTAGGTTCTGCAACATGGAAAATAGATTTGCAAGGGGAGAATCGATTCGGCCTATTCAGCAAGTTACGAAATGGGTTATTTTCTCCAAGACCCAGAATTTCCAAAACCCAATTTATACAACTTCCAACCATTTATCCTTAACCCAATCATGTTTCCAACATCCGAACTCATCCTATATCTATTCCCTTCAAGTTATGCACCCTTAAACCTATGTATAAACATGAAATGCAAGGTTTAATACCAAAAATCTAGGTTTTGATATAAATACCCCAAATCCATACTTTTATCCACCATTCATGAAATCAAATACACATATGAATTATTTAGCAAGATTAAACACTTGCCTCGAAGTTGTAGAGGTTGTTGAATCATCCTCGAGATCGCGTATTGACCAAAAATTTCCAAACTTTCTCCTCTCTCTTCTTCCTTTCTTCTTCTCTCTCTCTCTAGCTCTCTCTCTTTCTCACAAATGAGATTGGATGATTTCGTAAGCCTCTTGTGACACCCCGACTAATTAAATACCGGGTAGCTACTCCTTTATTAAATTAAATCAAAATGCCAAGTTGGCTCAGTTAATAGCATCACTGTCGAAAACATTTTATTATAACTAACCACCTAGTATTTAAAAAGTAAGTTGTCAAATTTTAATTAAAGTCTGATTAACATGCAGTAAAAGATTTAAAGCAAGAATAATATCACCATTCACCATATATAAATACTAGAATAACCATCACATGATATAAATAAATTCGGAGGAAAAACTCCTCACAACAAATCCCACAACTAATAATGAATAACTAAATACAGAATTATTACATGCCAAAGTCTGAAAAACTGAAATGGAAAGATGTCTCTAATGGAAATGGGCAACATGCCCTACAACTGAGGAATACTGAACATGGAATCCAAAAGATAGAAGCGTCTAAAAGCAAATCACTGTAACTTCCACAAACAGCTACAGCTCGTCACCTGAATGAGAATCCTAAACCTGGTGTCCTTGGGGTTGGGGACCTAAAATGGTTTTACAAAAAAAATAGATTTGAAAGAAAACGGGTCAGAGCCCGAATGTGGAGATATTTTAAAAACCTGCAAGTGCTTTAAAAACATTTAAAACATTAAATGCAAAGTACATGTTAGGACGTGCACTCACATGAAATTCTCACCTCTCGTCTAACTGTGCACTCCTAACGTAAGTACCCATCTAAAATGACACTAACCACTAGCTAAGTGACATCATATCTAGCTAGACTGTCATAGGTTCTACCCTTATTACTCGGTTCCCATTAACATTATAACGATCTCAATTAAATAGGGGCTTAACGTAAATTCAGGTTCTCATATAAAAGTAATAGAACTCGTTATAGATTATCCTTTTTATGTTAAACCATAGTTATACACACAATACTATATGAAAGTTCTCATGTTACTAAGTGTATATTAATCACGTCATAAATATACAATACAAGCACCCCGAGCCTAAGCTGTGGTGCACGCATACTCTGCTATCCATCCCAGTACATCATGTACATAAGGATCACGCATTCCGAATCTCTCAGGAATCGTTCTCAGATATCAACATCACAAATAATGGAGGCGAACACAGTCACATCACATGGGTCACGCACATACCTACGCTCCCACGATCAGCGGACTTATTAACATCCCAATAAGTCTTTCTTTGACCTATGTTCATCAAGGTAACCAGTCTAAATCCGGGCAACACAAGGATTAGAGGGCCCTAAGCGAACGCAAACCTCCCGTGATAGCAAGTATGGTAGGTATGTCATACACACAAATCATATATCAATACTAAGTAAACACGCATCTTAGTAATCACGGTAGTTTAATTGTAGTACTTATCGCATTCTCGTACCATCTTATAATTTATACAATTTATATACTCCCGGTTCATAATCATACACGCCATAATTTATTCTCACGTCGTAGTAGGCACTCACGTCTCGACTCAAAGTGTCTATTTGATTCGTTCCACAATTATATAATTTACTCCTCATTATATCCTAAATGTTCCAAATCTGCCCATAAATCACCAAAGAAGTGTTATCTCTATCCTCTAACAAGTTTACGGGATTCCCAAAATCAAAACAGGCCAAAAAGGCCTAAACTGCCAGCTCGTTAGAAGTCTCGTACGAACGAGGCTGTTCGAACGAGATTCAGTTCGTTCGAACGAACTGTACCTTCTAACGACATCTCGTTCGAACGAAGGTATCGAACGAAATTTCCCCTCGTTAGAAGCAACTGGTCAACTCGTTAGAAGCTCGTTCGAACGAGCTCGTTCGAACGACCTGGGAAGGCCTTCTAACGAACGACCAGTTTCGAGCCCAGAATTCCTATATTCGTTTTTCACCAATTTCTACACCTCAAATCTCAACCAAAATTCGTCCCAATAATATTTAAAGGTCTCTAATCAATCCTAAACATATTAAAGTCACATAATAACGTGGTTTAAGGAATTAATTCATCCTCAACATCGTTAAATCATCAAGTCTCATCACTTTTCCCCAAATTCTCAAGAACATAAACCCTAGAATTTTAAATCTTCCATTCCCAGAATTAGATCCGTTTTTGTATCACATAAATTAGTAATTCTCTTAATTCGATCTTCCAATAACATTTCTACATGCAAACCTATCTTCAAAATTAAACTAACAACTCCAATTTTATGGGTTTTTATTTATCTCTCAATTAATTATGATTATTGAATTGTCTAAGCATGGAAGAAGCATTTACTGCATAAAAATGTAAATTAAACCACTTGCCTTGATTCAATCTCTGATTTTGATGACGATTTGAAGAAGTTCTCTCTCTCTTTCTGCAGAATTCCCTTCTATCTCTCTTTCTCCAAGTTTTCTTCTCCAATGGTTATGGTGGCTAGGGTTTGCTTTGGGAAAGTTTTGGAAACCTAGTCTAATAACCCCCGTAGCTTATTGGGTCATTAAGGGTTGGTTAGTGGGTTTAGTGGGTAAATTCCCAATCAGATAAAAACTCTTAATTTTCGTCACTTTTAATTCCCAAAAATACAAAATTACCAAACTACCCTTTATGTTGCCGGTATGGCCTAAAAATACTCCGGGACCCAAACTAAACCCCCGGCTAGTGTTTTCTGACTATCTCGACCCTTCCGGACGCGTTGGCGCACTCAAAATGACCATACAGTTAATAGAATTTAAATTCACTTTTATAATTAAAATAATTATATCCTGACGCGACTGTCACACGCGTCCCAATAAAATGTCCAAACTGCCGTATATAAATCTCACGACAAATTTCATAATTCAATATTCATATATCATCATATATACTCAATGTAGTCAAATACCAACTCACATCTCGCTAGTATTTTATCCGGATTAATTCCCAATTAATTCTCATTTAATTAATTAATCCCAAAAATAAATATCGCCAAAAATACGGGGTATTACACCTCTCAAGCCTTTAAATCCTAAATCCCAATCTTAAATGATAATACACACTTTAAATGACTCGTTTACTCCAATTTGAGTCAAACTAACTTGAAATATTTCAGAACCGAAAAAAAATCCCAAGGACAAACATTTTGACTATCTCGACCCATCCGAAATCAACCGCGCACTCCGAATTGTCATCCGAAATACTTTATATCATCTTTAAATTTTGACCTCAATTGCCAAATTTTAAAATTCTCTGATTTAAATAAATTTTATTTCTCCCAAATAAATTAAATTCTCAGTCCTAGAAATCGCGGGGTATTACAGAATCCCCCTTACAAGAATTTCGTCCTAGAAATTAAGTTAAGCCTAGGACTCCGAACTTCAACTAGTTCTTATGTCTCCTAACATCAAAATTTCTATACCTATTTCTCCCACTTCTCTCGGAGAATTACTCTAATTTAAATAAAAATCAGATTAGCTAACCAGGGCACCCATACACCCTATACCCGAGCTTAACTCGAATATACATTACCCGACTCCACTAGCCTTAAACCAATATATAACTCTCAATAAATTAATCTATAACATCATACTAAGTTTATAAAATTTTGAAATTTCCAATGATCGAACTCCTCTCAATTCCTGACATTCGCTACTTTCATACGGGGGAGGTCTCGTAAGCGAAATCCAAACAAGGAACCCTCCCAATACACTACTATGTAGCTCTATCGGGAATTGAGATCAGTTGAATCAGGACTAAGGTTTTATAAAATATTTTTGAACCATAGATATTTCCCGAAGGCCTATAAAATAACATAATATAAAATAGTTTTGTGTCTTTTGACACGTCCAATCAAACACCTTATGTTCAAAACACAAGGCATACACAAATACAATACCCTTACTAACACCTAGTTCTCAAAACTAACACAACCATGAGCTAAATTTCTAGCTCACAATGATCCTACTAAACCCTGAATCTTCTCGGAAATAAAAATCCTTTACATCACATCTAACCATCGTCATCAGATAGGCCCTTCCATAATTGGAACAATGCACTCGCGCGCATCTAGCCTAACTATAAAAATGATAACCTTACCGATTACCACCGAACACGTCTTAACAGTCCGCACTATCAAAAAAACCAAAAACACAACCCTCTACTAGACTATCGCCAAAACATCTATTCTCTAGAAAGATATTATCTAAGTGACACACTTGCTCACTCCTGCCTCCAGAGAAATTTTATACACAATATGGTCATAACTGCTAACCACTCACTAAACCTTACATGCGGCACCCCAATAGTACCTAAAGCACGACCTAAGCACAAGGGGGAATAATTTACATATTACTTCCATACTCCAACTGCCTTACTTAATCAATGGGTCCCATTTAAAGTTTGTTGCCCAAACTGGCCTATGAACTACTGTAGGGGTTACACATCCAAAACTTCCTAAAAAAGTTATCCTCTGCCTCTTCCAGGACAATCCCTCTTCCTATTGTCTAATTCTCCACAAAAGAAGCATCTCCCAGAAAATCCTTCCTGACCATCCCGAGGGAAAAAAAGAAGATGTTGCGGCCCTTGATAACCCTGCCTATAACCTCCTTACGACGATGATCTTGCTCCGCTGGTATCAACTCCTCCAATCCTACTTGATGAACCCAAGCCCTGAAATTTCTTACTCCCTTTTTAAACAAAGACGATACTCCTGACAGTTTAACAATGCCATATTCATCACATCGATAAAAGTCAGAAATGTAGGGTTCCCTAACCAATAATACCGAATTCACGAGTCTCATCCTCCCGAGAACTTCATTATTCGTTCCTCGTACGTATATACCTCACCGGGCATAAAATTCTCCAATAGAGTAAGTTCTTCGTCGTACTCAACCATCGTTTGATCAACTTAAGTCATCTCTAGTAATTTCTTCCTCATCTCCGTGTGAACTGCAGAAAGAAAATACCTGTGGTCAAAGTGTACCCAAAAATCAGATATGGGCATTGCATCTCTATCTGCTCCGACGTGGTGGTTGACTCCCACCATTATGGAGCTCCACCCATTAGTTTAAAGGTTGTGAGTATTTGCTTCTGCACCTCACTGCATTCAACCATCCGAAGGTGCCTTTGTATATCCTTCTTCCACTGACTTGCAACAATTGCATCAGCTCCCCTCCCCCGAAATCTCTGGAGGATGTTCTTTCTCAAAGGCATCTCGTATTATTTCCCACATAGATGGACTTGGGTGGTCTTGATCTATCGAAACTGCAGGATGACATGCCATCGCAGTAATGGCAGCATCAACGACTTGTGCCACCATATCGGTAACCTCAGTTGCAGTCACAGTCCCTTGAGGCATATGGGGTTCTATATTCCCAGCCCCTCTATTTGCCATGCCTGGACGACCTCTTCTCGACGATGTCTGAGATGAGAGCAACTGTATCAGAACTCCATTCAAGTGACTACACATCGTAGAAGAAAATATAGGCGCAGTGAATACAACAATCCTAATGATAGAGCTCTACATCAAGGACGCTTAAGGAAGAGCTCAGAAAACCTGCACAGATCCTAAAGACCTCTAGAACCTGATTCTCTGATACCACTTATAACAACCCACTTAAAATAATCACGGGTGGACAACCCACTACTAAATTAAATCAGGAATCCCAAATGGATCATTCTTAGCATCAACTGTCGATACTAAAATGAACCTAGTTAACTGCCCACTATTACAATAAGCGGATGCCAAAAATTTAAAACCACACATTGAACCATCAAAATAACAACATAATATCTACATAACAAGGGAAGATGTATACACGCACAACAATAAAAGGATGTACTCAATATAAAACTTAACAAGTATAATAAAATAAGTATACCCGAATATGCTATCGGGTAACAGATAATACAACAAAACTGGGAAAGAAATATAAAATGTTATATATAACCCTTGGGTATAACCCGATATACAAAATGAATCCTATCTAGATTTTCATTAGATAAGAAGCGACTATAATACAATTCCCGCAACTGTCCGCATCTGCCACGGCTCCGAGAACACTAGATGGAAAAGCATCACTGGCATCCTTGCTGCAGGACACCTAAAATAATACAATATATATATATATATATATATAGTAAGAGAGAGATATAAACGGGTTAGAGCCCAAGGTGTAAAAACGTTTATAGCAAGTGTATAAAATGCATAATAATTATAAATGCACAATTTGATGATTTAAGTGGAGTCTCACTCTCGTGAGACTCAAAATCACCCCTCTATTGAAGCGCGCACCTAAGGGTATGCACATGAACCCTAATTAAACTACCCAACACCTTCTAGGGATAACCCAATATTAATTTACACATAGACTACACCCACGAAACCCACTAACTCAAGTATAACCCAAAAAAATCTTCTCATCCTATCATACTCTAAGTTTTCTCCAAAACTTCTATATCAATATGTATATATCTACATACTTATGTCTTACTAGAATTAATCAATTTCTACTTATTAACTTTAACAAGTTATCAACATTAGAATAACCACACGTTAACTTTACATACTTATAAAGAAACATTCTCACCATAACGCATAACCCTAGAACCCAGAACTAAAATTCTCCCCACTCCCAGCGCTGCGTGACGTTTCGTGCGTGGGGCATCTCGCAAAGCGAAATCCAAACAAGGAACCCCCCGATACACTACTCCTTGACAATGTTTATCGTAGAGATCAATTATGCCCTCGGTAGACCACACATTTACCATCAACTGCCTATTCGGGATAGTTATCTCTAATTACCCAAATAAGATATCACATTTACCTATAGGATATATAACATTACTCTAGTTATATATAATATAATACTTCATTCCTATAACCATGTACATATACCACACATAATGAGCACTTTAAAATACTCATAACATATACGGTTATAGGACATAAAAATACTTCACAATGCTATCTTCTTCCAGGAATTACTCACTTTATCTCGAGTTACCATATATCAGATTATTATCACACCGCCATGGTAATAAAATAAATCACAACGTATGGGAAGCAGTCATAGTTCCGAACCTGCAGGTGAGAACGAATCATACTCCAGACTTCTCACCCCAGAATAAAATCACATAAATAATAATGGACGACTATGACCTAGGGACTATACGCACATTGCTCCTCAAGCCAGGGGCCTCACCCACAATACGCAACCTCCCATGATAGCATGTGCTGGGTATGCTCACATAATAAGTATATATATCATTCACACTATAAATATATATACACGCAATCACATCATATGTACAAGCCATTACACGAGGTTTATGCATTCACGCCATATAAACACCCATTTAAATATATATCTCTCTATATATCTACATACTATCTCCCATCCGTATATATAAGGGAAATGAATTCAGGTTCATATATATATATAACCCTCATTATACTAATCGTCGCTATAACGCATACCTTCCCAATGCATTTTAAATTATGCGGTCTCTCACTTCAAACTTACTCATCCATTACCTATTATAGGAATAGTCTCCCAATTTAAATCAACCTTGAGGATACTATCTCATAACCGAACGTGTAAAAGTCCTTATTCAGACACCATTGTAATACCCCGTAATTTTGCTTAATTTTAAATTACGTAAGTAGAGTAATTTAATGGGACTAGATACGCGCTTTAATTAAATTACGTGAGTAGAGTAATTTAAATGTGATTAAATATGTTTGATTTAAATTACGTGAGTAGAGTAATTTAAATAGATATTATGTTAAATGAGATGAATATGCGTTAAAGAAAATTCACTAAGGTGAGTAGAAACTTTCAATGTTGATATGTACGGTCTAGTGACTATATGGAAGTACCAGAAGTATCTCGGAGAAATGTAGGGATGAGAGTAGAAAAATGTTTACGAGACTCAAATGATAATTTAGAGTCCACGGTTGATTCTGAAAGGGTCGAATTAGTCAAAATAGTGTACCCGGGGGTACTAGTTGAGTGCCGGGTCATTTTCGGACTAAACCGGGACCATTCGGGGGCATTTTGGTCTCTTTACAATTATGGGAAAGAAGACCTACGAATTTTGAAGCCCTAAATCTGATTATAAGAGTGGTGGCTAGGGTTAGGCAATGAGAGTTACACCATAGCCACTAGAGAAGAGAGAGAGAGAGAGGCAAATTCCTAAGGCAAAAGTAGGAAGGAGGGATAATCTTAGGAGGATTTCACCACAAGGATTGTTGGGAAGGAGGATTGGAGTATCAATATCAGCAATCATCATCAACAACCACGAAATCAGACCCTACAAATCTTAAGGCAAGTAGTTATTTGCAAAATAATTAAGTTATAATACCCATGATTAAGCTTGAGGAAGAACATGATTTTTATGATATTCTTGGGAACAAACAGTTGATAATAATCCATGATTGATTAGGATTTGCATGTAGGACGTTTTTGAATTACCAAGTATGTTTATATCATAGAAAATCTGATGAGAAATTCGTAAGAAAATCTGGAATTTGGATGAAAAATATAAAGAATGCATTTTTAGGGTTCTTGAATATTAGTGAGATTTTCAGTGAATTTGGCCTAGATTTATAATGATTTTGATGTTTTAAATCGTTAGTAATCATCCCAGAATATGTAGGAATGATTAGAAATTGTTGGTTGTGAATATGATGGCCTATCATGAAAGTTAGAGGTGTAAAAATGGTGAAACCCGTAGGAAGAAGATGAACTGGGTCTGTTACTGCTCGATCGATCGATCGACCCGTGAATGTCGATCGATCGAAGCAGTCGATCGATCGACCATCTTCCTTCCATCTATCGACTCTGTCTGAACTATAGAAAATTTGTGTGGAAATTTCTTTAATGGCCGTTACTTAATGGGAACCTTAGAATTGATATTTTTCCTATGAGGGGACTTGGAAATTACCAGTAGGTGTACCATTAGGTTCCTCCACTAATGATTGAGTAGGAATGTTGGAGAAATGGAATGACGATAGAACGATTGACTTAGCCATGAGTTGAAATGGTTAATTTAATTACGGAAAGAGTGAGACTTAATTCCGGAAAGAAAATACCAGTAGGTTAAAATTAACTTAACTAATGAATTAAGGGAGGGGTAACTAGGACCCTTAGAGTTACGCGAATACTCGAATAAATACAATAGTGAGAGAAATTGTAATTAATCAGTACGGAGAATATAAGTAAAATATATTATGTACGGGTATGATTTATTAGGTCGAGTGTGTACCTACTATATCTATATAAATAGGTATGGGTTAAGAGAATATTACCTAAACTAATTATGTTAGGGTCGATGTGACATTCCGAACTAACATAAAGTTATTATATATTTGGGGTCGATGTTAATGCCGAACCAAACTTTGAACTGGTGCCGCGATGAAAGAGTCCCGAACCAGAATATTTGTATATATTTATATTTGTATATAGTTGGGGTCGATGGATCATTCCGAACCAACTTTCACTTGGAGTCGATGAATTATTCCGAGCCAAGGGTCCTTTGTGTGTAATAAAAGGATATATTAGAGGTAACTAATATTAAATACATTGTTGTGAGACAAAATGTTTCTATGTGTATAATCCACAAATTGAGAATAGTAGTCAATGAAACGAGATGTAAATGTCTTAGTAATTATTTATAACATGATGAAATTATTACATGAATAAGGACAACGAATAGTAAATGAGTTAACTACGGTTATGGAAAGTATAATTAGGTAGACTAGGTATCCTCGATAGTTACGTTCTACGTAAGAGAGGTGAGGAAGTTCAAGGGAGTGTGCGAAACCTTCATATGTGTAATCAATAACTTAATTGTGATAACTGCTTGCAAAATATTTTCAAATGTTTTTGAGTACTAACTCTTGCTATGTAAAATTTTAAAAACCTTTTAGGTGCCCAGCCATAAGGACACCCAGCTTGATTCCATGTCAGAGATTTGGGAGCTGAAGCCAGTGTGGAGGTTGCAGGGATTGTTTAGACGCTTCCTCTTTTTTATTTCTAGTGCAGGATCTCAGTTTTATTATTTCTAGTTGGAACATGTCGTTCCACCTTTACTATTACAGTTTATTCTAGTTATGGATTTGTAGTTGTCTTTTTGGGCCGTGGTTTACGGAAAGACTTTATTTGCTTTCAGATTATTTTATGTACTGAGCATTCATATCTAGTTTTGGTAATGTGTGGTTTGGATTATTTGTTGTTTAAGAAAGATAAAATTTGGCACCCGTTTTAATTTCATTTAGGTGGTTAGTAATTTTAAAAGACGTTCGACAGTGATGATAAGAATGAACCATTTAAGAAACCTGTTTATATTAAAATAAGGCTTGATCACCCAAGGTTTAATTAGGCGGGGTGTCACAACCATCTATATCCATATGCACTCCGGTATACCAAAATTATCCAAACTATAGGTATGCACATAACTAATAGTCGACAAACCTCAAGCTCAATCTTAAATTCATTTCATGATCCCATCACACATTGGAATACTTCTCATTAATCACCCGTAGATGTACAGTAGTTATTCTGACTATAAGTATGAACACACCTTATTCTAATTGATAATGCATTCTATTATCCTCAATTTAAACTACGGTTCAGTTACTCAAGTCAACCCTCAATGATACCGCATTCCAAATTAAATTCCTAAGATATCATCACTAAGGATGTACGACCTCTATCTCATTGGTCTCCCCCAATCATAACTAGATAAAGTCCTATCATTGTAAGGATTCGACATAAAAGTCAGCATACAAATTTCATATCCTACCTTCACAACTTCCTTAAAGAATCCTCAACCTTACATCATAGATTAACTCACCTCTAATATCTAAATATGACTCCAATCCTTAATGATATTTCCACTACATCGATGCAATAACTCCAATGCATATGTATATTTATATCCCAATATTTCTCGATATGTCCCCACGATCACATCAGGTGAGAAACCCCCCAATACGTCTCCTAAAATGTATCTCTCGCATCATATATGAATGTTCCAAATTGAGAAACCCAATCGAAATGGTGTAAGACTCACTCTAGAAAAATTGCTCAAAACAGCCCTATTTTAGAATCGATTTGGCCCCTTTGAATCAATTCGGTCCTAAGAGCGAATCGATTCGGCCCAAGCAAATCGATTCGACCCAATGGGACCCATAAGTCTGCTACATACCGAATCAATTCGTAAGGGTCGAATTGATTCGGCCCTAAAGACCTGTAGGTTTTGTAACATGGCGAATCGATTCGCAAGGGGCGAATCGATTCGGCCTGTTCAGCAAGTTACGAAATGGGTTATTTTCTCTAAGACGCAAAATTTCCAAAACCCAATTTATACAACTTCCAACCATTTATCCTTAACCCAATCATGTTTCCAACATCCGAACTCATCCTATATCTAATCCCTTCAAGTTATGCACCCTTAAACCCATGTATAAACATGAAATGCAAGGTTTAATACCAAAAATCTAGGTTTTGGAATAAATACCCAAATCCATACTTTTATCCACCATTCATGAAATCAAACACACATATGAATTATTTAGCAAGATTAAACACTTGCCTCGAAGTTGTAGAGGTTGAATCGTCCTCGAGATCACGTATTTGCCGAAAATCTCCAAGATTTATCCTCTCTCTCTCTCTCTCTCTCTCACAAATGAGATTGATTGATTTTGTGAGCCTCTCAAGACTTTAAATCCTAAATCCAATCTTAAATGATAATACACACTTTAAATGACTCGTTTACTCCAATTCGAGTCAAACTAAATTGAAATATTTTGGAACCGAAATAAATCACAAGGATAGTCATTTTGACTATCTCGACCCATCCGGATTCAACCGTGCACTCCGAATCGTCATCCAAATTAATTTATATCATCTTCAAATTTTGACCTCAATTGCCAAATTTTAAAATTCTCTGATTTAAATAAATTTTATTTCTCCCAAATAAATTAAATTCTCAGTCCCAGAAATCGTGGGGTATTACATGGAACTAATTTGTGAGGTACTACTTTGTCATAGGAAAGAGGGTTGTTGTAAGGTAAGGTGGTTTTTTCCTTTAGTTCACATGAGTAATAGTAGTAAAAATGGAATTGTTGATAGTTATGAATCAAAATTTTGATTCCACTCATTTAAGAACGATGCCACCTCATGAATAATATACTAACAATGGAGGAATTGAGTAAGGCTGATGAAATTGTACCCTAACTACTATTACCATCAACATTTAGTGTTGCTAGAACCACCATTTTCCCTAGAGCAGTTGGGATTGGACATCAAATTTTATTTAACACAATATCCAAATAGGAAAGATAGTATATATAGTAAATGGAGAGCGGTATTTTTCCGATTAAGTGGTTATAATTTAGTAAAGCCTAGATAAGCGTTCCTACCTTCCCTATGTTTGAAGAGATAATGCTTGAAATTTTATTGTTTCGAAGATCGGAATACATTAAGGAAGAGAGGTTAGATTGGTTAAACTACTCGATTAGTTTGGTTTTGGTAACTGAACAAAACCAACCAGTTATAAAATTAAAGTATCTACTTTAAAAAAATGAGTTCAAGAATTTAATGTTCATTTTGAGTTATTCAAAACTTATTCATTTAGTTAACATAATAAAATATTTATTCATGAATTTAATGTGTGTGTGTATATATATATATTTTTTTACTTGTTTTCTCACTAACATATTTGAGATACCATTTCAAAGTACTTCTGCTACTATAATGAATTCCTTTTGAATCATTATTGTTCATGTATGGGAGAAATGTGGACTAAAGGCAATATTTTATATCGAGTGCATTTTATGTTATATGTTCATACAAGACTATATTATTGTTCATTTGGTTTGGGTGTTGCATTGTTAATCTATATTTTGAGTTCAAAATATGTTTTCCTTATTTTGATTCATTTTAGTGAAATATATTTTTATTGCATTCTCCTTATTGAGTATTTGGGGCTCATGGTCACTGCAGGCTTGATTGTAGTATGCTATAACGGTTTCACACACTATATAAATCGTGTTTTTTCACAAAGCTTTCAACCAACCCATAAAGGTTAGTTGATTTTAATGGTTTGGAAGGTTGGTTGTGTATATAGTTGTGTGCACATTATTATAGTATTAATTTGTTAAAAGTAATTAACGTTATTGTAACACCCTGTATTTCTGAGTAAATTGGAATTTAATCAATTCCCTTATTTTAAATTACACGTGTGCCGTAACTTAATGGGATTAAACATTACATGTTGATTAAAATATTAATCGGGAGAGAAATGATTAATGTTTATGGAATATAATTACTAAGTGAATAGTGATTTGTTATTTTGCGTCATAACGAGTGGTAGTGACCTGACTGTATTAGATCCCAATTGGGAGTCGCACATAGAGTATTTGAGGTCGAGATATGAAATTACTGTAAAGTGATTTGAATGGTGATTTTGAGGTCACAGTTGATTCCGAATGGGTCGAAATAGTATACCCGAGTGTATAGATTGGGTCCCGGGGTGATTTAAGACCAAACCAACACCACATAAAGGCATTTTGATCATTTGAAAAATTAGGGTAGAAGGAACTCCTAAAATTAAAAAGGTTATATCAGCCCATTTAAGTTAGAGACTAGGGTTACAACAAGTTTGAGAGAGTGGAGGCCATAGAAGAGGAAAAAGAGAAGAGACCTAGGCCATTCCACACCAATTATCACCTCAAACGATGCCGATCATCATCTTAGAAGAGAAATTAGACCTGCAAATCTAAGGCAAGTGTTTATCTTGCAATTTATGTAAGCATGTTATAATATCCATGTAGTGTAGGGTTTCAATTACATATTTTGGATGAATTGTTAGGGATTTAATGGGTGTAATCCTTGAATTAATATAAGAATGCATGTAGAATAGAATCCTTTATGTAGATAATACGAAATCAGATGTTATGTTATGAAAATAATGGATGAGGAAAAGGAGAATGGACCTAGGCCATTCCACACCAATTCTCACCTCGAACGATGCGAAGTTGAGATCGGAGCAAAAAAAACCAACCTCATCATCTTAGAAGAGAAATTAAACCTGCAAATCTAAGGCAAGTGTTTATCTTGCAATTTATGTAAGCATGTTATAATATCCATGTAGTGTAGGGTTTCAATTACATATTTTGGATGAATTGTTAGGGATTTAATGGGTGTAATCCTTGAATTAATATAAGAATGCATGTAGAATAGAATCCTTTATGTAGAGAATACGAAATCAGATGTTATGTTATGAAAATAATGGATGAGGAAAAGGAGAATAGACCTAGGCCATTCAACACCAATTCTCACCTCGAACGATGCGAAGTTGAGATCGGAGCAAAAAAAACCAACCTCATCATCTTAGAAGAGAAATTAGACCTGCAAATCTAAGGCAAGTGTTTATCTTGCAATTTATGTAAGCATGTTATAATATCCATGTAGTGTAGGGTTTCAATTACATATTTTGGATGAATTGTTAGGGATTTAATGGGTGTAATCCTTGAATTAATATAAGAATGCATGTAGAATGGAATCCTTTATGTAGAGAATACGAAATCAGATGTTATGTTATGAAAATAATGGATGAAATCTGGGTATCTTATTGATTATACATGAAGAACACTATAACTTACTGTATATTATTAAGTGCCAAACTAGCATATTAACAAGTGATTGAGACCCCCACATGGTCGGGTTTGATGGCCAACCAGGGGCACACATGGTTTGGGCTCGTGTTTTTTCAAACCAAGCCCAGAACCAAAACAACGATCACTATCTCTCAGTTTATCCAAATTAATTATGGAGCATTAAACTTTTAACTGTTATAAATGATATTTAAAAATTAGTCATAACTAGTTCACTGATTAACCATCCAAATTTAAATTTTAACGTGGGTTTTATTTTTATAGTCAAAACTTAGTTCGGTGAAGCTGAGCCAGTGTTGCACCCAATAAAAATCAGCATAGAGAACGCCACAGAAAGCTTTGTTCTTAACTTGATGTGAGGCAAAAGAATAATGTAGGATGATCTAGTTATCCCACATCAGAAAGTTGTCTATACTCTAAATCCTTAAATAACTGTCCTTTATATGATGCATACTTTATAGATGGAGTTGGGTATGATATTTGGTTTGTGTTTCGTTCGGTTGAGCTGACGAGCTGTAGGCTAGAATCTAAATATGTACATCTACTGTTTTTCCAAAGTTCACAAATTTCTAGAGTTTTAGGCAGTATGGGGATAGCTAGAACCAATCCGACAGGGTTGGAAACCAAACCAAATCAATCCGTTCATGTCTTGTTGGTTTGGTTCACCGGGTTTATTGGTTTACTTGTGCATCCATGCTGCTGGTATAAGCATAACAGAATGTTGTATGGGGTTTCTTATTTTCCTCTGCTAAGATTTGGTGGAAAGTTACTTTTCTGTGTTTCTTCAGGGAGTTCATTTCTTCAATTCATGCGGAATTTTTTTTCTATAAATGTAAGGGTATCATTGTAATTTTCTTTACAAAGTGAGACATATTGGCCTTAGTTCAATTAGTAAAGGTGTGGCTCTTTAACTAATAAATCCTATAAAGCACAAGTGCGGTTTGCGGATTGCTGGTGTGTTATAGTGCAAGTTTTTCGATTGAAGAATATCAAAATAATAGGATACAGATGCGTAGGGTAATAAAATATTAATAATGATAAAAATATAAAATTGTATTAATATATGCCAAGTGCACCTTTTAACTCATTTTGAGACAAAGTAATTGATCAGTGTTATAGGTAATAATAACTTTTAAGTCATTTTGCCATAGGAACCATATTTTATTTGATATATTTGAGGCACTATAAGGGAAATTCCACTTAAGTTTATATTTTGTTATCTTATCAATTCCAACTTTAGGCTCTAATAAAGCAATAGCAGGTAACTTGTATTTTTTAATAACTTTTTTCAATCTTCTATTTGTTGCTTTATTATCAACACTCCTAATATTTTAGCAAATGAAATTCAGCATTAAACTGTAGAATCATAGTTTAAGGAAGAATACTTACCTAAAGATCTGGTGATTCTTCTATAGAGAGGGTCATGAGGAGCTTGTTTAATAGGAATACCTTGTTTTGAGGTCTTGGCAGGAGCTATAGAGATGTCAGGACCTTTCTTGATTTTTTCTTTTTCTTCTTTTGCTTTTTGAATATCCTTGCACTTTACATCAAACCAGCTAGCAAACAGATGTAACTCTTCAATCATTGGAGTCTGTTTTATAGAGACATCAATATCTGATGAGTTATCCTTCATATAAGATGGATGTTTCTCTAATGGAGGTAATTTAGAAGCTTTAGGAGAAAGGTTAATCTGGTTAACAATGAAAGTCTCCTCTGTAGAGAAGTTTTGAGAGGACAACAGCCACCTTGGTAGTAGTTGCTTTGGTCTGCAATTTGGCTTATTGGTCAGTATTCACCTTCCAAATGCGTTTAACTTCAGTGCACTTATTGATAGAGTGACCAAAGGAGATGCGATAAGAACAGACATGGGGGAGACACTGATACTCAATATTAATAGTAGCAGTATTGCCATCCTTCGTTATAATATTCATAGACCTGGGGTACTGTGCTTGTGCTTCCATATCCACACACACTCTCGCATAAGTAATGCGCTTTATATCTGCAGTAATGGTATCTGCATAGATAACATTTTTTTTGTCTTCCTTAATGTACGCCTCAATAGCATCCCCTGCTTTCTCCAACACATAAATTAACTGTTGCCCAGACATGAGCGTTTCTGTCATATCCATAAACACGACCGATGGATATTTATAATGAATTTGGTATATTAGTCTGGACGACATGTGCATTGTCAAAAAATGGATCTGTTTTGACATGCATTCACCAACCATTATGACAAAATTAGTCAACTATTTCCGGGCCACTATCAGCAAGGCAATAAGCTCCACCAGTTTTTCATTCTTTGCATAATACAAATTTTCTTCTTCAACACAACTCGTGTTCCGTGCAAGTAATTCAATTGTCTCTAGTGCATTTTTCATATTAGGTAGGCAGAGTATAAATAGTAACTTGAAGATTGATAACTTGGGATTCCATTCACTCACTTGATCTGAAAGACACAAGTTCTCCACTTCTATATGAAGTGGGAGTGTCAAGTTGTACTCTGGTTTATGATGCCTACTCCTGACATCTGTTCGAGCTCCGTGATAAAGAAATAGCTTAGTTAAATCAGGGTGCGCGGTTATGGCTGCATAATGGAGCGGAAAACATCTGCAAGAGATGGAACATTGAGATCCACAGTCTGACCGATTTATCCATTGATAAGTGTAGCGGCACAATTAACCAAGTTTGTGAGGCAAAACTCTCCCCAAAGTTGAGATGGACGCACCACCGGAAGGAGGTCTGTGAGTGAAGAATTCAGTTCCATAGTGTATATTTGTGAAATATGCGGCTGACTCATTGCCATCTTAATTTCTGAATTCTGCATTATCATATAGAGCATATTCATAGACGTGGGTTACTGTTCTTGTGCTTCCATATCCACACACACTCTCGCATAAGTAATGCGCTTCATATCTGCAGTAATGGTATCTACATAGATAACATTCGTTTTGTCTTCCTTAATGTACGCCTCAATAGTATCCCTTGCTTTCTCCAAAAAATCAAATGATTCATGAGAGGAGGACAGAGATGCGAGAAGAGGGGGCTGATAAACTATTACAATAAATTGCTAAGAGTAAGAGTTTCGAAGGTGAATTATTACAATAAATTATTCAATCGAAATTCTTATTTTTTTAATAGGTGAATTATTGTTGTTGCCGAAGATTCGCGAACAATGGTGGACATTGTTATATTTGATGTGCAAGATGTTTATTCTCCTCTCCAAACTGATATAATCATTTTATTGCTTAGTCTTAGCAATATTTTTAGTTTTTAGTTATTTGGGGAAGATTAATATGTTTTCACGTATGTAATTTTATTCTTAATTCATTGAGGTATGTAGTTTATACCAGGTCCTTGAGTGATATTTTTTGTCGCCGAAGTGTTTTTTATACTCGAAACAAATGGATAGTATTATAAATAAAGGAAATACTCTCCATTTTTTAAAAATCTAACTCTTTGTATTGAAATTATATCGGGTCAACTGTTATTTTGTTGCGATTGTGCAAGATTTTCCGAATATCGGCGTGCCTTCAGGCACGGGCATACCCTAGTATGTGTATATATATATATATATATATACGTATCATTTTTAGATAAAGTGTTGCATGTCGTGCGTCGAAACATGTATGACATGTCCGTTCTTCATAGGTGTATAATGACATTTGATGCTTTCTATGTTGCCATATGGTACTTTCAAGAGATTTTTTTTATCTTCACGGTGTGTCCATGAGTATTACTTGTAACCGGATATACAACCATTGAATTATGGTTTAAATGTTTTTATAACATACCATGTTATTTTAGATAATTAGATAATTGGTTTGACTACAACTTTTTTAGGGAAAATAGATCGAAGAATACATGGAATATTATTAAACATATATTTATGTGTATCCGTGTCCCCTAGCGTGTCGTGTCCAATTTTTTAAAATTTTCCATGTCGATGTGCCCGTGTCGTGTTGGACATGAGACTCGTGTCTGTGCTTCATAATTAATACTTTTATTCCAGTTAATGAGAAAATTCAAAGTTTGGGAATCGGACTTACCTATATATGCAAGGGCTATCTCAGTCAATCATAAAATAACAACCACTTGTTCATCTGGTGCAAAAAATCTTAAATGGTTAGGTATTTTTTCGCAAAACTCATGGGGGATTCAAATTGATCAAAGTGGCTTAAATGGATTATTAATGAGCTGGTTGTACAAATCTATTAACAAAGACTATATTAAGATCTTCTGTAAGGTGATTCCAACTCCGAAATCCAATATTGTCTAGCTTGAGAAGACCTTTGATTGAAGATGAAAGACTGAGAAAATGACTATACAACTCTGACTTTTTAAATGTGGAAGCTAAAGTAGCCAGATCATCTGCTATTATTTTTCCTTGTCTCCAAATGTGAAAGATTCTTAAGTTCTTTGAAGCCATCTTCTATTGAATTTCTTTAACCACATCCTTAAGACACCATGGAGGCTTCCATGTATCACAAATAATGTTCACTATAGCTTTGGAATCAGTTTCTATAAAGAACTGATTGTAACCTAACATAAAATAGAATTTAATTCCCTACAAAATAGTTGTAGCTTCAGTTAATAAAGCATCTTGAACACCTATGTATATAAACAAAGCACCATTGAAATCCTCTGTACGATCTCTAATATTGCCTCCTATACCACTATTTTTGGAAACCCCAATAGAAGATTTATCCACATTAAGTTTCAAAAGGCCATTGAGAGGCTTGATCCACTTGATTGCTAAAATTTTAGAGCCTTTAGTATAGACTTTCATCATGAATAAATCAAAATGGTGCAAGTCTTTAGCAAAGACTTTATTTTTGAAAGTGATGGTATAATTGATATGGTTATCTTCTTGAAAAGGGGATCAATGAAAAAATTCTTCGTGTGAGTCTTAATGTTGCTGATAGTTATTGTACTTGGGATTGTTATAGGATATTTCTTCTTCATTGCCTTAACTTTATCATCTATACACTTCCTATAAAACTATCATAAGAGGACGTAGAATCTTCAATTCTTTAGGAGTGGTGGCTGAAATCTTTCATATAGGTTCAAATCATAATTGTATTTTTTTCTCATGGCTAATGTGTTTATCATAATCAGGATGATTAGTGACCTTTGGGGATAGATTAAAATGGTCTACTATCATCACCTCCTCATTAGAAATATCTCCATGTTTAATCTTTTCTATATTGTTGGCAATGGTCTTGCATAGAACAACAACATATTTGGCTCCACTTTTTAGAGAAGGATAAATATTTGAAAGCACGGTGATGGCAGAAAGGAAGAAACTTTCAATATAGGAAGAGTTATTGCTAGTTTTAACTATTAGGCCAGCATGAGGAAGTCAATTTTTAGTAGGGATTTTCCTTGCAACTTAGCGGTTTTTCTCTTTCAAAAATGTTTATGTTTGTAAGTCCTGATCTGCCTTCTTTTTGGGAGCTAAAGCAGGGTCAGTGTCAATAGGGTATGTGGTTTTTCTTTCTTCTTTAAATGGTTCTTTTGAGTGTTCTTGATAAAAATAGTCATCTACTTTATGGCCTTTTTTCATATAATGCGAAAAACTTAGGGGATATCTTCATAATTGACTTGTTGAAAAAATCCTTGATTAATGGAATGCTTTTAAAATTTATTGTACATGCTATAATATTACAGTTAAAATATGCAATATAGTATGTATCATATTGGGTAATCTGCATTATACACTGTGATATGCATATTACAGTTGGAATATGAACTATATATTCTCAAGAGTATTAATATAAAGGAGACATCATCTCGTCGATCCATGATAACAATATGGGGTATAGTATGCATGCTGTTAGCCCTACTCTTCTTGGGAACATGGCTTGCTATTTTGACTCTTCTAAAAATATGCGGACGTCTTCCTCAGAACACTTACCTCGATTACACCGTCACAATCCTCTTGACACACCCAAATTGTTAAATATAATTCTTAGAAGCTTAAGACTTGAGTGATTCAGGTTGTCCAACACTTTTCCATCTTAGAAGCTGAAGTTAGAAATAAATGGAAACATTTGAAAATGTACTTCAAAAATAATTTCAAACATTAACAAGATGTGGTGATCCACTTACTTCTATAACTATGTTCAACCATTGGTTTCTCTAGTTTGTTATAGTTCGTTGGCACAATCGCTGGTATCTACTAAACTCCAAGATGAATATGTTCAAAGTGTAATCACAACTCTTTGCAACAAGCTGAAGTTCCACCAACACCACCTGTTGGTGGAGAAACCATTACATGACCATTTTGAGCAAATTCAGTTGTCCCTATTTAACTTTCCTTTAATATATTATTATTTGTTCAAATTAGTATCCGTTGATATAATTATTAATTTTGAGTTCCTGTTATTATGTTTTTTAGCAGAAGGTAAGGTGAAGTGCAACTAAAATTTGAATGTGATAAGGATATAGAATATATAATTGCTTTATGCTGTGAAGTATGAGCTTAAATATGTGAAATATAGAACTTGATACAAATCAACACTTCTTATGAATAAATATCGACAGACGCTATCACGTCTAAGTCGATGCAGCAGGGTATGCAACTCTTTGAATACGTATTTTTGAGATTGTTCTTTTTTGTTTGTGTTGGAGCATTTTGGCCGAGTACTTGAAATTTGACTTCCCTCTGGTGTTTTATAGTAGCAGCTGCCTCAGTACTTGTAGACCACACCATAGCCTTCCCTTGTCACCTATTTGTCTTTGGCCAGCCATTTATGCCCCCACAGCCCACATAAAAGCTCTAAAATTATCAAACTGGTATGTTATAATCTAGAATAGAACGGATGACACCCATGCTAAATTTAGGCTGAGATTAACCAATTTAGATCGGGTTATATTTGATCAAAAATTTAGCAACGCTCTCTATTGTGCCAAATGCGTGAATCAAAATTTTGTTTTTATTTTATAATTTTTTAGCATAGACTTGGCAACAATTTTAGCTTCCTAATTTCAATTTTCTGGCCCACCACCTTCTGCTTTCTCACCTTGACACCCTTCTTTTTCATCTTTAGGCTCTCTTTTGATCATCATTGATCCACCATCGAAACTCTTAATCTTCGCAATTTATTGTAATAGTTTATCAGCCCCCTCTTCTCGCGTCTCTGTCCGCCTCTCCTGATTCATTTGATTTTTGGAGAAAGCAGGGGATGCTATTGAGGCGTACATTAAGGAAGACAAAATGAATGTTATCTATGCAGATACCATTGCGGCAGATATGAAGCACAGACACCTATAGTTTCTATTGTCCACTCAGATAACATTCGTTTTGTCTTCCTGAACCATGAGTTCCTTCATGTCTTCAAAAAATGCTACTGGGAAATTTAATGTATGGAAATAAGATGAAATTGGAAGATGGAAAAGGTTGAGATATGGGAAGTTTAGCGCAACAGTTAGCTCCTGCATTTTTTGTCTTCTAGAAAATTGTGGTGTAACGCTAATGTTTGAATTCATCTATAGTTTCTATTATCCACTCAATCCAATCAAACACACGCCCAACTTTATGTAAAATAGATAGAGAAAAATTTCGCACATTGTCGTGCATCTTTGTCACTGTCTAATAATAAATTCGAATTTCAAAGTTTCTGGAATATGAAACTACTCTGTTTCTTACCTCTTGAAGGCTGCCTCTCATTTAAACAACCTTGGGCTTGTTACCATAACATTAGGCAGTTTTAAGAAGTATCCAATCATTATTTCAGCTGTAAAAAATTAATTATCTCTCAACATGAATAAATTAATTATCTCTCAACAAGAGATATGTATTTTTGAATACCATTATCGAGGGAACTTTAAGGTTAAACGAACAAAGATACAATTTCAAAGTTAAATATATATTTTCCCCTACTTTAATAAGTAGTGTTGTATTCAAATTCAATGACTAGTGACATGATTCAAGAAAAACTTGGAAAAGATATGGAGAAACTAAAAACATATATATAGGTTTAATTTATATGTAAAAATATGAGATGGCTATCGCGAAATTTCCTACTTGTTGATAATCATATAGGTTCTATCAAATAGCTCTAGGTTTTTTACTCTGGAGTTTTATGGTATTCTTTTTATTATTTGCAAGTCTCAAGTTTTAGTCGTATGCAGCGTTTAAGGACCTCAGGATCATCAAGTTTTAGTCATTTGTAGCCTTCTTTTCTTAACTGTGCAGCCTTCTTTATAGTTATTTTTTTACCGAGTTTTGTTTTGACAATGGTATTACAACCATCATATGATTTCAGTTATGTATTGACCTTTTGATTTCACAATTCAGTTCACTCTTGTAAGAACCAATTCACATATGTACAAGCGCGCGCACACACACACACATATATATATATATATATATATATATATATATATATATATATATATATATATATATATATCTATTTTTTTATTGTTTACCCATGAAATTAGAAAAGGGCTTTATACCTCACAATTTTAGAACATCTTGGCTTGGATAAACACTACTCCTGTAAAATCAGTGGTGAATTATTATTATTTCAGGTTTCTATGACATCGCAGCGGCAAAATAAATCCCTCTCACGGGCACATTCCCGCTCACAGTCTCTCTTGCACTCGCAATCCAATCTCCAACCACCATTTCAGCCGCAATCTCAGCCCAGTTCTCATTCCCTTTCAGATTCTAGCTCGACTGAATGATCAAACTCAAGTGACAGTGAAAGAGATAGTAGCTCGACGAAGAGTGAGCCTTTACATAACCAAGACGACCATTCACATGAAGAAGGTACTCAAAGTTATTTGATTTATATGTGCTTAATTAACTGTGTACATTGAAGTTAACCTATATTTTCAATTTTTACGGTTCAGCTTCAGCACAATATGCCACTAAATGTGGAGGTATTGCGAAGTTGGGTGAATTATGGGGTACGAGAAAATGCTTAGAGCTTCGCTTCAACGATTTCTATCAGCCAGTTGGAGATACCGCGAATAAACTATCTACCCATTTAGGAATTTTAGTTCGTGATGGAAACATGTAAACTTTCTTTTGTAAATTTTCGTATAACACAACTCTTATTAGAATACTCTTTGCAATACTATATGTTACTAATTTAATATCATATCAATGTTGAAAAGGTTACCGTTGGCTTTCAAAGATTGGCGATGCAAGGACTTATACCCATACAAGGAGCATGTTTGGCGAGAGGTGAAGGTAAAATCAAATGGTACCATGATTTGTGGCAAATGAATTAAAAATTTGTTTTCTTTACAAAGATAATTATGTAAGCTAAAATCATATGTGTAGTAAATGACTTGTTTTTCTATACATTGTAATTATGTAGGAGAACACTGATGCCCTTGATGAATTCAAAAAAATGTGCATGAAGAAGGTTGGAAAGATATGGAATAATTGGAAAGCAGATGTGAAGAAACATTATCGTGCCTTTGATACCGACGAAGAGAGATTGAAACATTGTCCACCTAAAGTAAAGCTAGAGCAGTGGTCGCAACTTGTTAAGTATTGGGGAACTCGTGAGGCAAGGGTATGACTGCATTACTAGCAGTAAAGTTTTATAAATTCAAGTTAAACATATATTTTAAATATATTTTTGTAACAGAAAACGAGTCGAAGAAATCGTCGAACTCGTAAGAAGCAAAGAACACCACATACTTCCGAAAGAAAGAGTCATGCGAATGTTGGTCATAAGGTGTTTTATAAAAGATTTTGATTGTCAATATTATTTTATGTTATCAAACTTATTTATGTAATGACTTACGAATCAATGGGTTTATGCAGATGGAGGCTGATCAAGGGAAAAAGGTTTCGTTGGTTGATGTTTACATGAAAACACACGAGAGGAGCGATGGCTCAACCATCGATAAGGATTCCGCTGAAGTAATGGTACAAAAATTAGCAGATGAGGATTAAATTAACAATTAAATAAGTTTATTATTTATGTAAATTAAAATCATGCATGAAATTAATATATGAAGCATTTAAAATTAGCAGTGGAGAGATAATAGGATCTTTATTCTATTTTGTGTTTGTGAATGAATGATTATAATTTTTGTTTTATATAATAAGAATTATTTCATTTTAGTCAAAAATGAGGCAAAAAGTATATCAACTTCCGTCAGATTGTAATGACTCCATCAGTCGTAAAGATGAGATATTTTATGAAGTCTTGGGACCTGATAAACGTGGTCATTGTCGAGCTTATGGGCATGGACCATCTCCAATTGATGTGCATGGAACTAAGCGGTCGAGGGTTAACGAAAAAGAGTATGAGCGACTACGATCTGAGATTCGATCTGAATTTTATGATAAATTTGATCATTTAGAGGCTCTGTTTGAGTTGATACGCACACACATGATGACTTGCCCTTCCGTTGTATCCAAACAGGTTAATAAGTACACACTTTTATCCTTTGTGCTTAATTATCGTGTATATATACATAACTGTATGTTAAATATTAAATCATGCTACTAACAGGTTCCTCAATCCTCCAATGAGCAAAACATACTATCATATAGGTCCATTTTGCAACCCGAGCAACAATTAGAAGAAACTAACAAATTTCAACCTGCAGTGGTACCACAATCAATCACCATTTAGCTCCATCTCAACAGGTAAGTAGATAATTACTTTTTAAAATCATAATTGTAGACTTTAAGCTTTCATGACTGAAATAATTCATTTTTTGTAGATTGCAAATTCTCAACACTTGGCTGCCCCCGAGACTACTGCTCGTGTTAGTGAACAAACGAATGCTACTTCAATTCAGGTATGTTACTAATTTAATGGATTTTTAAAGTGAATAATATATCTGTGCTTTCTTGGGGAGTTTATGTATACTTGACATTGGGTTGTTGGTTTATTTGGTTGTATATAGTCTTAAAAATTTTGGGATGTCTTAAAAACAAATGAAACTCTGTCGATTTTTTTTCAGAAATATATCGTTGATGACATATTCATCTTGTTTGTAGAAAGAACCATCAAAGAAGAAAAAGAAGCACCATCAACCACGACAAAGGGTCTCAAATAATGCACTTCCTAAAATTGTAGACCTTATTACTTCCGGACTTCCAAAAGTGGTTGTGGCATGTGGATTTATTATAAGCAAGGACCCTTCAACAAAAGTAGGGGGTACGCTACTTGGTGAAGACTTTTGGGAAGTATATATTGAGAAAACATTTATAACAAACGAACCATTGCCCAGACCTTATGGAAACAAGTCCACAATTGGAGATGCATATCATTCAACCGTAGCGTGGCATATGGCTAATGTACTAATTTTTAATTTTATTATTTTTATTGAAATACTAAGAATAAGTATCAATGACTAATGATTGACTTTTTTTTATTTGTAGGTTAAAGATGATGTTTAACTTTGATGGACAAGGATCGTACATTATAAAATTTTTTGTTTCGCTTCATGTTTTCTTGCTTTTGCTTATTGGACATGTACATTTTATTTTGTGGATGGATAATTTTTTCAAACTCAATAATGTTTATTTACGATGAATGCTATTGGTTTTAATCTAATGATGTTTTAATTTGATTACCGCCGTCTTAATTTAATGTTATGGTAGTGTATTTGCACATAAATACGATACTTGTAATAAATGATTTTTTAACACTTGTTCCCACTCATATATTGCAAAATAATATAAAATTTTGTTTAGTGCCGCTATTATCATTCTCAGAATTTTTTAGTGCCGCCAAAAGTGTGTTGAACATTTAATAGGTGTTGCAAAAGGTCATTATCAACATTTTTTTATTGCCGCTAAAAGGATATTACCAGCATTAATATAAATGCCTAAAAATCCTGTTGTTCTTTTACCACATTGGCTACCGCACTTGTGGAAATGCCGAAGAAAGTGCCACTAACTTTTTGCGGCCTTTTTTAAAATGCCATTGTTCTTTTACCACATTGGCTATTACCGCACTTGTGGAAATGTCGTCAAAAGTGCCGCTAAAAGTCTTACCTGCATTTTTAGTGCTTTACTCGGCATTTAATTTATGCCGGGAAAAATCAATATTCATGTAGTGTTCACAATCGGCTCTAACGCATCGAAAGAATTCTCGCTCCCCAAAGCAAGAGGCCCACTGGCCCTCCACTCCATGTTTGCCCAGTCATCGACAGTCAACCATTCCCTATGCGCTGCAGTGCTCACAAAGGAGGCCTTTTCTTAGAGATCGGAATGCCAGAACGATTTGTAGAGGAAAATCGTAGAAGTGAGAAAACAAGAAGCTGCGAAAAATGAAGGGAATTTTCCCCCTTTATATAGGATGCCAAGGGTCATGCCAATCGGCATTAACCCCCCACCCATTGATCAGCACTGCCCCTTTAACTTCCCAAGGCAGTCCAAAAGTCCGTGCCACTGCTGAATGGCACCCTCCGCACCATGCCGATCGGCACCCCCTTAAAATTTTGTACAAAAATTCCCAGAAAATACCAAAAATTCCTAAAAATTCCTTAGAAAATTCCTAAAAATGCCCGGAAGGATTTAGAACATTTTCGCCAAGAAAATTTCGCATTCCCTCAAGCAAAAACCGTATCTCCTTAGCGGAACTCTTAAGAGCCAAGTAAATCCCCTCCCGGCATTGTCCCCAGAGAATCTCTAAGGATCACCTCCTATACCCCAAAGGTCTCAAACCTCCTCGAGCAATACGTCCAATACCTGGACCATTTATTCACTTCCCTAGTGGAGTTTACAACATCAAACTTGCCTTTCCTTCACAAAATCCCCCAAATCACAAGGATCTCCCCGACAATCGGTTCCCCGAATCAAAATAACATCACGAGGTAATTTCCCCAGCGGAACTCCAGAAAGTCATTTTCAATGTCTCCAAAGGACACTCTATATTTTCCCCAGCTCATTTGCTATTCCCCAGCGGAACCCAAAATCCATTCTTTATCCCCTCTTAGGTCAGAATTGACCTCGGTCTTGGATCGTCACCTTAGTTAGGTCAGAATTGACCTCGGTCCTTGATCATCACCTTAGTTAGGTTAGAATTAACCTCGGTCCACGATCGTCAGCTCTCTTAGGTCATAATTGACCTCGATCTTGGATCATCACCTTAAGCCCTCAGAATCGGCTTCGACCCGCAAAATTGGTCACCTACACTTAAGCCCTTAGAATTGGCTTCGACCCGCATAATCGGTCACCTCATCTACAAGCCCACATAATTGGTCATCCCTACTTAAGCCCACATAATTGGCTTCGACCCGCAGAATTGGTCACCTTCACCCTAAGCCCTCTGAATCGGCTTCGACCCGCCCCTCAGAATTGGCTTCACCCCACAGAATTGATCACCTCATCTACAAGCCCTCAGAATTGCCTTTGACTTGCAGAATCGATCACCTCATCTTCAAGCCCTCAGAATTGTCTTCAACTTGCAGAATTGGTCACCTCCACTTAAGCCCTCAGAATTGTCTTCGACCCGTAGAATCGTTCACCTCATCTATAAGCCCTTAGAATTGGGTTCGACACGCAGAATCGGTCATCTTTACTTAAGCCCGCAGAATTGGCTTCGACCCAAAGAATTGGTCATCTCTACTTAAGCCCGCAGAATTGGCTTCGACCCGCATAATTGGTCATCCTTACTTAAGCCCGCAGAATTGGCTTCGACCCGCAGAATCAGTCACCCGCACCCTAAGCCCTCAGAATTGGTTTTGACCCGTAGAATTGCTCATCTCAACTAAAGCCCACAGAATTGGCTTCGACCCGCAGAATCGATCACCCTTATCTTAAGCCCGCATAATTGGTCATTTCACCTAAAGCCCATAGAATTGGATTCGATCGGCAGAATTTTTCATCTCTACTTAAGCTCGCATAATTGGCTTCGCCCCAAAAAATCGGTCACCTCATCTTTAAGCCCACAGAATTGGCTTCGACCCGCAGAATTGGTCACCCTCATCTTCAAGCCCTCAGAATTGGCTTCGACCTACAGAATTGGTCATCTCACCTTAAACCCTCAGAATTGGCTTTGACCCGCAGAATTAGTCATCCCCTGCATGCTTCTTAGGTCCTTAGAATCGACCTCGACCCTCTGAATTGGTCCTCCTTGTTCCTTAGGTCCTCAAAATCGGCCTTGACCCTCTAAATTGGTCATCCTCTTTTAATAGCATCACGCGGTGTCTATTCGACGACTATCGTTTGTTCCAAACTCACCCATCGAGGGGCTCTATAAACACCCCATTATGTTACCCCTTAAACTCTCCTTAGGTCCCTAGCACCTCCCTTCATCACTACAAATCCAGGTCATACCCCCAGTACTGACCAAGAAGCCATCGAGCGCTCCCAGGCTCCGTTTGACCCAAAATTCAAACTCTTCAACTCAATCGAGACTGAATGAATCTTCAAAGGGCACTGAAACCCCTTTCCAACGGTCTGTCCCGTGCGTGATTCTGACTTACCAGGCAAACGAACGATCTATTTCCCCCCCAAAACCTGATACAGAGGCCACCAGACACTCCCAGGCTCCATTTGACTTAAGTCAACTCTTCAGTTCGACTGAGACTGAATGAATCTTCAAAGGGCACAAAAACCCCTTTCCAACGGTCCATCCCATGCACGATTCTAACTTACAAAATGGACAAATGATCCGTTTTACTCCTAAAGGTCACCAAATGGTTCCAGGCCCCGGTTGACCAAAGTTAACTCCTCGAACCGGATCAAACTCTTTGGAATGTCGAAATACATTTCCTCGACTTTCCAACGGTCCGCCTCATATGTGATTCTGACTTACCACGTTTTCCCATCCAAAGGACCGACGAGCACTTCCGAACCACATTTAATCCAAAGTCAACTCCCAAACCAGGGAGCAGTCCAAAGGACTTTCAAAGGTCTCTGAAATACCTTTCCAATGGTCCACCCCGTACATGATTCGGATCAACGATTTGTACTTTGCGGCCAATTTTTCGAATAGGCCAAAAAGACACTGCCAAACGACAGGTCCCAGACCCTGCCTATTGGCAGTGTGCCTTAACACACCTGCCGATTGGAAGGACCAGGGCTATGCCAATTGGCAATGCCCTGGCCTATAAAAAGGAGGCCTTGTCCTCATTGTAAAGGGAGCCCAAATCTGATAGACATCACTCTAAGAAAATCCAGAAAACCTCTCTCAAAGTCAGCGTGATTTCCACATCCAAATTCCTTTCCAACCTTCACTTTTCATCATCCTTTTCATCAAACTTGGTGAATTCACTACCCTCCATCATCATCCAAGCGCAATGGCTGCTCTCCAACATTCAACATCAAGCTCAAGATCTTCAAGAAGGTCCAATTTTCTCAATTCTCTCCTTAAATTCTCATAAATTCGCATTAACTTGTTTCATTACTTAACACTTTTATTCTCTCCTCTCACATATCCTAATATACTTTTTATTTAGTATTAATGCACATCTCTTATTTTCATACAAATAAAAAACCCAAAAAATAAGAAAAAAGGGTTTGCTCATAAATTCCAAACGGGAATTCTCGCACTTTTCTAACACTTTTCTCACAACTAAAATACATTTTTACACACACACACACACACACACACAAATAAGAGAATCCCCCGATTGGATTTATGGGATAAACCCCACCCCTAATTTTTCATGCGAACTACGTGGACTTTGATGCCGCTATAGGCTACGTAAGCGTCTCGGGGCAAAACCCAAGACTCGAGTCCTATTCTTACCTTTTCTCTCCTTTTCTATTTTCCCCTAAACTCCATTCCTTTATATTCTATATATTTTTTCTTAGTAGCATATTATCCCATATGCGTTATCGTTCCATCGTAACGATCAACGTAAGGATAATCGCATAAATTATATTTTTTAATATTATTTTTACATTCCTACGGATGACTCACTTTACCTCTTCCATGGTACAAGTCGATGACTCCTATCTCCACTATATATACACATGCACACACATCACGGGGAAAATAAAGGAAAATAGAAAAAACCCATGAGAGACCGTAAGGGCGGAATGGGTGCCTAACACCTTCCCATTTCGTAACTTAGCCTCCGGACCCTTTTCAAATCATTTTGGTTCCGTATGAATCAGTATGTCTTTGGATTCTATCCTTCGGGATGGATGGTTCTTTTGTCTGTTTTGAGTAAAATAGACTGACGACTACATCTCTCTACATTTTTCACCTCACCCAATGACGCCGGCCGAAGAGCTCCGGAGAGGGACACGTGGGACCTAGAATCCTCACTCCGCCCGCTCGCCGCTAGGATCGAGGATGGCCACATATATAATTTTTGTAAACCACTTGTAAACTATATTACAAAGAACATGAAAAAATAGTTATCTTGAAACATGAATACATTCTACTCTTAAACTACATATAAGACTAAATACTGGGGAAATAGAATTCTTAAAGTTAAAGAGTAGAGTTTCCCACCTCAATGAATCTCTAAAAATGGTTGGATGAAGAAGATGGTGGTGGAAACCTCCCACCTCTTAAGGTAGCCTCAAGAAGGTTGCCAAGCTCCACTAGTTAGCTCCTTGAAATATCAAAGAAAATCCATTAATATTCCACATTTCTTCTCCAAAATCCCCAATAACATATCTATAAAATGATATCATGCCTTAACATGTGGTGTATATGGGTTTTATGAGATTAAATATGGTGAAAAGGGGTTAAATTATGGCTGTTTAAGGTGTAGGGGTGGTGGTGCTTTGATGGTGGAGGGTGGTTTGGGTGGTGGAGAAGCTCATATATATATAATCGAATGGAGAAGTGTTGGAAGGCTCCCCAACACTCTCGTCACTCTTATTTATACCCCAAAGCCCCTAAATTATTAACTTCTAGTCCACCAAAAATCCCATCTCCATTTAATCTACTCAATTTAGATCTTGATAGCTCAAATTATCCAAGGGCCTAGATTTTGACAACATTTTTTGAATCTGAAATTTTTTGCTTTTGCTATTTCGTTCGAATGAGAATGGACCTCGTTCAAAAGATAACACACATCTCATTTGAATGGGGTTCGAATGAGCTTCTAACGAGGGTGGCCAACCTCTACAAGACATAATTGTTCAATGGAAGTTTGAAGCTTCATTTAAACGATATTGGGATCCCATTTGAATGACCAAGGGTCTCGTTCGTATGACCCTAATTTCCCCAAATTGAATATAAGACCAATCTAAATCCAATTAATTGCACCATGGCCATAATATGTCCCAAATTTGACCCATTTTCCATCTCATAAAGCCTAAAGCCAAATTGGTTCACTTCAAGTCTTTAAATTACACAGGTATGATAAAAATTACGGGGGAAGGTGTTACGTCTTCCCCTCCTTAGGGAATTTCATTCTTTATATTCTCAATCAATCAATTCCTCAAGTTCCTGGAGGTTATCAATTCTTACTCTAAGTCATAGGAATATTTCAAGGGTAGGTCATCGAAATCCTCAATCACTAAGAAGTCATCATACGTCCCTTGACAAGGAGCTATCACTAAAGAACTCGACATGCAACATATTCTAATGCTCACCATCAGGCGAGCCACTAAAGTCACATAGCAATACTCAAGTCTCTATGACACACCCCAACCCAGTTACTTATAATTAAGTTTAAAAGTCAAATTTAGTCAAACCATAACTAATTTAACCAAACCATAAACACGAGTTTTAATTATAGAGTCATCAACGTAAATTCATACAACTAAAAACTTTTTACAACATTAAAGTAGTTATGCTTATACAAAATTTCTTGGAGGATAAGTTAACTTAATCACATCATTTTCATTTAAACAAAATCACTATTTTACCCAGTCATGGATAATACAACCCGACTTCCTAAATTTGGCAGTGACATCACATTACCTAAAAAACATAACCATAGCTCGGTGAATGCATCACCACTGCACTACCGCATAAAATTAAATGCAATAAATCATATTGCTATAATAGTATATTAATGTATCCGGTCCATTCATAATGAATGACTAAACTTTTTGAATCATGATTGACATATCCTGTCTATAATAGACAATTCTCCCCCATTCTTGGTTGAGGAGTAACCCCTTGTTTATAATAGACAATCCTCCCCCATTCCGAGTCCGGGAGCAACCCCTTATTTCGATAAGACAAAATGAAATTTTTTATATTCATAATATTTTGATTATATCAATAACAATGTACAAATACATCTTTTCTGTGAGTACACTCACCTTGGGTTTTCAACTATGTATTTATGTTTCCTTCGGGAGGAGCTGAACTGGGTGGATTAGACCTTATACCTATTAATACAACTAAATCAGTACTGAATCCCAATCATAAGTATTATCTTAATATATTTATGTAACTTTCAATGACTATAAAACCACTATAATCCCACTTTAGTCGAATTCCATGAAACATAAGTAAAGACGATGAAATAGTATATATGTTGATAAATTTATGAACATTCAACCGTAGAAAATACCTCATAAGGAATTTATAACTAAAAACAAGTAAACATAAAAGTATACTTCTTAGCGTATACACACATGAAACATTTACTAAAAATACCCTTTGGAAGGAGGAGATAAAAACATTCTTTCATGGGGTATCTAGTATGGGATCAATTTATTGTCCTTAATACTTAACCATCCTATAATCAGAAATTGTAGAAATACATGTGTCCAAACTTATCAATATGAAAACATATCTGAATATAATTTCATTAAAGGTGACCGTGTAATTTTTTAAGATCCCTAGAGCCAGCTATGACCATTTCTTTACCACATATTAAATCTGTCGTACAAGCTCCTTTATGGTTCCTTCAACTTCCAAGAATTTTCATAATTTATCTAAATCATAACTTTTTATGATTTTCCACCCATTTTAAATAAACATACTGAATAATACACTTTTAAAGTTTCATAGTTTTTACAGTTCATTTAATATGTCAAAATCTTTACCAAACTCAAGGCATATCAAAATGAATTATACGGACAACAACTATGTACCAACTTGCAACCATCACTAAGGCCTAACCACAAGGATTTTAATTATAATTTTCGTATATAATATGAATATGTAAGTCTAGTTTCCTATATAATTGGAATTTCTCAATTCCAGTAAGCACACAAAAATATATTCAATTTTGAATTCAAGGAGTTCAATACAAAACAATACGGCTTACATACACCATTTATCTCACATATGAACAAATACTTATTATCCCAAAGGAGGGTGGAATTTCAATCAATAATTGATTATTTTTATACATTGAAATGATTATAACCCAAGATTAAAACAATATTAACACATAATTATACCTTGTGAACATTTTTAAGCATTTTCTTGGAATTTTTCCTAGCTTTCCTTATAACCCTTTCTTCCTTAAACTTCTACTTTCTCTTTCCTCAAGCTACAAACTCTCCAAATAGAACCAAATGTTACATTTACTGAAGAAATAGGTTATATGGAGTGGTTTAATTCAGCTAAGTCTGCCTTCCTTTTTAACCAATCAAATTAAACCAGTTGATTTACTAAAAGACAATTACCACTTAAAAGGAATGAACATATGTGCCCTTTGTTCGTAAATTCGAGATAACT
Organism: Sambucus nigra; assembly: GCA_949130495.1. Classification (NCBI taxonomy): domain Eukaryota; kingdom Viridiplantae; phylum Streptophyta; class Magnoliopsida; order Dipsacales; family Adoxaceae; genus Sambucus; species Sambucus nigra. The sequence continues at coordinate 441,396,788 of OX422207.1, forward strand.
TCTTACTCAGACATCCATTTAATACGCCATTTATTTTTAAAAAATAACCCATCTCATATATATACAAGTATCTATTTTTCACCTTGAGTCAATTGTTATATTATAAGGGTCTAAACTAGTCTCCAACATGAACATTCCTACTGAAAACTTCAAAATTTTATGTTTACAGCCAATTCGATATTTCATGATTTTTTGAAAGTAGGATTAGACTAAATATAATAACCTAAAATTATTATATTAATAACACATTATCCATATCACATAATTTAATCAGGATTCAAATAGAATTTATCATAGTTATATCCCGGTTGTCACAACTTTTCCCCCTTAGAAAATTTTATCCTCGAAATTTAATATGATAGGCACTTACCAAACAAGTGGGGATACTATTTCTTTATGCTATCCCCTATTTCCAAAGATGCTTCTTTAATTCCATGGCTCATTCACATAACTTTAACTAAGGGAATAACTTTTTTCCTTAATACTTGCTCTTTACGATCAAGAATTTCCAACGTTTCCTTGATGTACGACAAGTCTTCTTTCAGGCCAATAGATTGAATTTTTAATTGATGAGATGGATCTTCCAAATACTTACAAATCATCGATACATGAAATAGATCATGTAAATGAGATAACTCTGGAGGTAATTATAGTCTATATTCTAGGGTCCTAATTCTTTCCAGCACTTCATATGGTCCAATGTATCTTGGACTTATCTTCCACTTTTTTCCAAATCTTATGACGCCTTTCCACGGTGAAATACGTAGGAATACAAATTTTTCTTTTTAAAATTCCAATGGATACTTTCTCTTATCTTCATAAAATTTCCGCATGCTTTGCGTTATCTTTATCCATTCCCGAATCATTTTAATCTTTTTAGTTGGCATATTTATCAATTTTGGACCCAAAGTTTTTCTTTCACCTACATCATCCCAACACAAAGGCATTCTATATCTCCTCCCATATAAAGATTCATAAGGTGCCATACCAATCGTGGACTGATAACTACTATTATAAAAGAATTCCATCAATGCCAAATGATAATCCCAACTACCCTTGAAGTCAAATACACAAGATCGTAACATGTATTCTGATATTTGAATCATCCTTTCTGATTATCCATCGTTTTGTGGATGAAATGCAGTAAAGAACTTCAAACTTATTCCCATGTCATTCTGTAAATGAGGCCAAAATGTAGAAGTGAACATTTGATCTCTATCTGATACAATTGACACTTGTGCCCCATGTAAATGAATAATCTCATTTACCTACATGCGTGAATACTTGTCAATATTGTGGGTGGTCTTAACTTGAAGAAATTGAGCTGACTTCATCAATCGATCTACAATCACCCAAATAAAATCATGCCCTTTTGATGACCGTGGTAATCTTGTAACAACATCCATAGTTCAATGCTCCCACTTTCATTCCAGAATAAGCAATGACTGCATTAATCATGTCGGCTTTTGATGTTCCAATTTCACCTGCTGGCATATTAAAAATTTAGCTGCAAATTATGCAATCTCACTTTTCATATAGTTCCACTAGTTATATTACTTCAAATCTTTGTACATTTTGGTACCTGCAGGATGCATGGAATAAATGGAACTATGTGTCTCTTATAATATATTCTTCTTTAAAGATGGATCATTTTGTACACGAATTATATTTTTATAATACAACGATTCATCATTGTTAATCTTAAAGTCATTCTCTTTACCATCCTGAACTTCCTATTTCTTCTTCTCAAGGAATGGATCATTGATCTGCAAATTTCGTATGTGTTCTGCCAATAAATCTCTCACTTTAACATGTGCTGATAATCCTTCCTTCAATTATATATTTGATTCTTAAAAGTTTTATATCCGACATAATTACTAACGGTTTGGGGGAGTGTATTCCAATCCCATTTTTTTCATAGAGTTTTAAGTAAAAAGTTTTCATCCTTGCATACTTAGTTAATTCGCATTTATTAATTAGGTCACGTTAATTAATTAGACTTCATCATAAAATCATCACCTTTTTGTTTCTTTTTCATGAGTCGATAATTAGGTTTTAGACACCTTCCTTAGAAACCGTTACGTTCCATGTCTTAGTCCCTGAGTTTGATACCCGGTTAATCGAATTATTACTTGAACAACCGACTTGCAATTGAGCCATAATCAAACGCGTTAGAGACATAATTATTTAGTCGCGTAAAGTCTTTGGCGCAGTTACCGGGGACTAGGTAGACATTTAGGTTGAATTAATCCTAATTTTCACTTTAATTCTTAAAAAACCAAAAAATCATAAAATCAAAAATTCAAAATAATTTAGAAAAATACAGGGAATTTTTTTTATAGAATCTCTCTACTACTTACATTCCCAATCCTCAACCAATTCCTCAATCCACTCCTACCAGTATTCAAAAAAATCCTATAGTAGAGTTCAATTTCGATAGCCCACATACTCCTTGCGTTCCATAATTTTGGGTTCTACCTCCTACACCGCCCAACTCCATTATGAGTCACACATTGAGTCACACTTCTAGGGGATCGAGTGAGGATATCGAGTCATTTGGCTAGAGAGCGATGTCAGACAATGCTAGTTATGGTACGAGGGAGGTGAGATGTCATATCACCCCATAAAAGACATCTTATATCCCGAGAAAACCGTCACTTCAGGATGCATTATATTCTCGTATAATGAGGGGAAATTCATTTTTTGCAATCGGATGATTCAGATTTTTCCCACCTTCTATGACTTAGATTCGAAAAAATCATACCTTTACATCCGCGAGTTTGAAGAGGCGCGTGAAACTTTTAGCGATCAAGTGTGCACCCAAGATGTCATTCGTCTCAAACTTTTTCCCTTCTCCCTGAAGGATAAAGCCAAGACGTGGTGATGGTCTTTGGCACCGAACTCGATAGGAATATGGAGATATATGCAAGCTAAGTTTCTCCTAAAATTCTTTCCCCAACATCGAACCAACTCCATAAAAGATCAAATTCAAACATTTAAACAACAGGACAATGAGCATTTCGATAAATGTTGGGAGAGGTTTAATGACTTTCTTAATATGTAACCACACCATGGATTTGAAAAGGGGAGACTTATCTCCTTCATTCACCACAGGCTTAATTTAAGTTCCAAATAACTCATGGAAACTATGTGCCAAAGTAAATTTCTAGCGCTAGATGCAGACGATGTCGAGGCTCACCTTAAGTATGTCACTCAGATTACTTAAGCGTGGGACACATATGATCCAAATGCCTATGCCCGGGGTCAATAAACATCCACAGCTCATTCTGCGTCCGGACTCTATCAATTCGACACAAAAGTCGAGTGAAAACTTCAAATCAACCAACTTGATAAAGATTGGATGACGTAATTGAGGTAGAATGAAGAGAAACATCTGGCTCCACTCGAGCATTGAGAAAAAAGGTATGTGCAATTTCTGAGGTGGGACATTCAATTAAGGAATTCCCGACGATACTCGCACACAAATCCATGCTTCAAGAGCAAGTGGATGCGGTAGGATCATTTAAGGATAATTTTAATGCCCCTCGTAGGAATTCTTACAACCCTTGATGGAGAAACCAACCTGATTTTAGTTATGGGCAACAACATGTTGGGTTGAATCCTAATTCACACGTTGACCCTCCTCCACCACTGCCTTTGCATTTCCAACAATATTCACACATGCAAGCACCACCTCCTGCGCCTTATATCACCACACATCGTAGAAATCTCGAGGATACTTTGAACCAATTTATACAAGGTCAATTGGTAACCAACGCTCAAAATGCTCGAATGTTTGTTGAAATAAATGCGAACATTTCCAAATTAAAATCTTCCTTAAGTGTCCAAGATAAGGGAAATTTTTTTACCCAAGGCCAAAGACCTCCCTAAGGTCAACCCAATGTTATCTCTACATCCGATGATCATAAAGAGCAATGTTAAGCCGTTAGCACTCTACGTAGTGGGATAGTTGTTGATTTATGACCTCCCCCACATGATGAACCTAAAGACGAGGTGGTTTCATTCGATGCAAAAGAGGTCGAAGATGGTCCCTTGAATGAGAGTGGAGACGATGACACCACTATGCCCGAGGTCATAGTGAAACTGCCCATTTCTTCCCCTTTACCTCAACGCTTAAAGGAGCCTCCTATGAAGATGTGCTAGATATACTTAAGCAAGTCAAGCTGAATTTACCTTTTCTCGAGAAAATAAAGCAAAATCTTGCATATGCTAAGTTCCTTATGGACTTATTGACAGTGAAACGTAGACTAAAGGTTAAAAAGGACATTTTCCTAGAACAAAATGTGAGCTCAGTTCTACTAAGTGATCTCCAGCCAAAGTTTAAAGATCTGAGTGCACCGACCATTTTGTGCATCATTGGAGAGAACCGCATCGAGAGAGACCTTCTAAATTTAGGGGTGAGTGTTAACATTCTCCATTATTCCATCTAAAGGAAATTAGATTTGGGGGACCTCAAACCCATTAAGATCACTCTTTAACTTGTGAACGAAATAGTTAAGATACCTCGAGGGATTGTCGAGGACGTGATAGTCTAAGTGGAAACTTTATACTTCTCGATAGATTTTATAATTTGGGACATGGATCCCTCCTCTCTCTCGAGTAATCATGTTCCCATGATTCTTGGTTGATCATTCTTAGCTACGGCTAATGTATTGATTAACACTCCAAATTGGTAAATGCAGCTCACGTTCAGGAACATGATACTTGAGACTAATATCTTCAACATTGCCAAACAAGTGGGTGATAAGGATGACTTCCCCAAGGTAGATCTTATAGAGAAGGTTGTAGATGAGAACATTGAGGGAAATTTTAGTGGGTATTCGCTAGGAGCATGTCTTATTCCCATGATTGAGAGTGATGGGATGTACACCGATTTTGAAAGGGAGGTAGGAGAGTTGAGAGCGATCTTAGATGAGAGAGAGAGAGAGAGAGGATATGGAGATTGAGGGAGAGAGGGAGAGAGGGAGAGAGAGAGAGGACTCAAAACTTAATCAAGAAAAAGAGTTGAGAGATATGGGCCTAAAAGATTTTGAAAAAGAATTCGGCCTGGTGGATGCGAGCCTCAATGTTGAAGTCCAATCACTATTGGACTCCTTTTGTCACCTAAAGGAGGACGACTAAAAAGATATAATATATCATTTCCTTCTTTTTGACCATCCACCCGAGCCACTTAAGATCTCGGATGTGATCGAGGGGAGGACTAGAGTTTCGTTCGATTTAGAGCACGATACATGCATTCTCAAGTATAAGGAGAATCTAGGTTTAGTATGTCCTTCCAATGTTCATCGAGACATTCTCTCAAGGTCGGGAAAATGATGTTGTCAGGTGATTGATCAACCTAATGATTTTATTCACACCACGCATCACGAACATCAAGGTGTCCCCCATACATATGGGGTTGATCCCAACTTGTTCTGATTAGTGGTTTACGATTTGAGGAATATAGAGATGAAGAGAGCATCGAACCCCATTCATGGGGTCGGGTAAGTTTTAGGGGGAGAGAGAGAGAGGTCGTCGCACCCCCAACGCGTATGTGGTGATTTATTTTGTTGTGTTTTTGAGTCGTGTGTTGGTGTTATATAGTGTCGCATTGCATTTTAATATTTGTTCATTTTATTTTTGAACTTTATTTTTCTTCTTTACATTTTAGTCCTTTTGATTGAGGACAATGCAAAAGTTTAAGTTCGGGGGGAGGGGTGACAAGTGTGTCTTCTAAAGACTTCACAAATTTTTACAATGCCCCAAAAATAAAAAAAATGTCAAAAAGTTCAAAAAAAATAGAAAATTAGAAAATTTCAAAAATTTCCAAAAAAAAGTCAAATATTTTTCTTCAACATAAATAAAAATTGGAATTTAAATTTTTCAAAAATATCACTCAAATTTTTGTTTGAAGTCTGAAATTGAAAAAATGAAATGCAGAAAGCCAAAATTAACCAAAAATGGAAATTGAGCGAAAATTGACGACTTTACGAATAAGTGTGGAGATTTCGAGCCTTTCATTTTTGTGAGTAATTAAATCAATCTAACTTAATAATTAACTCAAAGTTCAATTCAGCATTTAAAATAAGACGTTAAAGATCTCTATTCTTTTATTTTGATCGGTCACAAAAAACGAGTGAGATGTTGCCTTGAAAAACGGGCTAAAGTATCTCTAAACTAAATATATTCTCAAGACGCATATGGTAATGTAAGTAGTAATTCAGATAGATGACATTAGTCCATCGTTTGTTTACCAAAAAATATTAGACATAAAAAGTCGTGAAAAATTATTCCGTTAGCAAACCCAATTGGGCCAAAGAAAATTCCCAATTCGTTTGATGACTCAAAAAAATCCTAGTTAACCCGAATTTATGAAAATAAAAGTCCATCTAGTAAGTCAAAATGGTGAAACGATATGGGGCAAAAAAAATGATCAACAGAAATAGTAAGAAAAAAGAAGAAAGAAAAATAGATTAATGAATTTTTTTTGAGCAAATGCCTGAAAAAGTGCCAACGGACATCGCAAGCTAAATTTTCCAACTCCAAACTTCCTCATCATTCCCATAACACCTTACAACCCGAGAAAGTCCTAACTGTGTCCGAAAAAGGAAATTAATTACTGCATGGATAACTAAGACACCAAAAGATAATAAGAGAGATTGATTGGTGTGAATAAGAGGCAATGTTTCCCATTTTCCAATAATCATAATCCGTTGAAGAAATCTTTTCACCTAAAAAAATTCCTTCTTTCAAATTTGTGTGCGTGACTTTGTGTTCCATTCTATTTACTCTTATAATTCATGTACATCGAGAGAAAATAGCCATAATCCGAGTGATTCATTTGTGAGAGCATCCGTGAGAAATTGAATCAAAACTACTTTTTGGAAAAGTAACCCAACGAACGATCGGTGGAAGTTAGCGTTTTAATTTTTGGATTCGCACACACACACACACACACACACACACACACACTAAAAATTGAGACTATTGAATATAAATTATGTGACTATTTTTTGGGAATTTAAATTGTACAATTTTTAAGTATTTTGATTTTTTTCTTTGAGTCAAAAAACGAATTTTGTGGGTAAATTAACTGGAAACCCTCATGAGACACTACTCGTCCTACTAGGGTAGCCTAGGGGTTTAACGACTTGTTGCATATGCTAAATGCAATCGCTTTCCTGCGAAAGGTATTTTATCCCAATAAAGTTTTTTAAAATTTCTTTAACTCATACTCTTATTCTTTTACATTCCTCAGGACGATCAACGTTCTAAGTTAGGGGGATTTGATTAGGCAGAAATATTTCATATTTATCCCTTTAATTTCGATTCTTTTATGGTCCCGTGAATTATAATTAATCATAATTTATCTCATATTTATGCCACTAACCCTTTTCGGTGAGAATCTTGTGTTTTCTATATTTCTTGTGTATTTTACATGTATTTCATGCAAGTGAATGGGAGAGAGAAATCAAAATAGTGAAAGAAACAACGGAAAGGAAGTTCAAGGGAATTTTTGTAACTTTGAATCTATGAGCCCGAGGAGGAGCCAACTGAAAAGTTGAAGATCTTGAAGTAAAAAAAATACTGGAAAAAATAGCACCTCAATCCGAGCTACGGTGAAGAAGTTATACAAATTTGAAGTCGAGAATGAAATCCAGAAAGAGGAGAAAATGCAAGTTGAGGCAGCAAGTTTTGCTAAACTGCACTCCGAACCGATTCACCATTAAGAACACTCCAGAAACGTGACAAAATTTTCCATGCTTAAAAACTGTGACAAACTACTAGAAGCGAGATTTTTATTTTGGCCCTATTTTTTTTTTATCTTAGTGTTGTATGGGTTTATGACTCTTGTAAAAACGGGTTCATTGAGTTGCAAAGTAACATTAGTCATATATAACTTGTCTTTAACCTAGTTTTGAGAACTTTTGGAGGCAAGGAACATAGAAGACAAGAAGATCATCAAAGATTATTAGGCTGGGGAAAGGGCACTCTTTCAGAAAACCCCACCTAAAACATATGACGACCCCCAGTGGTTGGGTCTGGTCCATTTGTCCTTCTTTCTTGTGGTGGAACCTGGTATTCACCCTCCCAGAAGTGATTATCACAAAAATGAAAAAAAGAAAGATTTTTCCTTCTCCCATAAAGGAAGAGTCAAACTATAAGAGTCTCCATCTCTATCTAGATGAGGGAGATGCTTATTTACATCATTATGAATGCATGCTCAGTTCCGGTGCAGAGGAATCAACAGTTAGGGAGTGGAGATGGTTTCCAGAGAGTGGAGGGATCGGGAGAGCTAGGTGGGCTTCCTTCCCTCCATGGTGGAGCTTCTCTGGGAAGGACTTGGACTTGAGATAGAGAAATAGCGGGGGGCTGCTGGAAGGTGCCTCCATTGATTCCATTCCCTCTAAGCGGAACCTGTACCTCGAACTTCTATCATCACTATCCACTCTGGATCTATCATTGCAGGCCACGGAGGCGGTTACTAACCAAAAAGAGACATTTTGACTCGATTTATTAGTAAGGGGAGAACATCTCTTCGTTTCGCTCGCTTGTGATCAGATAACATGCTGGGGGTGAGCACCTACCGAGAATGCATTGCAACTGCTTTAGCCTATACTGTAAAGGGCAATGGAGGAATCGAAGGAGTGAGATGCACCTTATCAACTTCTCTGGATGCTGCCTGCTTTAGAAGCAACGAAAGAGAGAGACTCCCCCTTGTATTGTAAGGGACTTGTAATCTTAAATGCACCGAAGGCGGCATTGAGATAGGAACTCTTGGCAGTAGAGGAGCAAAGGAGGGTGTTGAGGAGAGGAATGATGGATACAACTACTAGAAAGACTCGGTGTTGATTCTGTGTATAAAAAAGGAAAGGGCGGTCAGCAAGCTGGGCCATTCCTCGTTCAATCAGTAAACTGGGCATTGAAAGAGGGAGATCATCCCTTCTCGCCTGGAGATCCGAGGCTCTAGAGAACCACTACCGAGACTGCCTCTGACTCCGACTCAATTAATTATGGGTCAACGGATGAAACCATTGCCTTTTCCCTTTACAGTATAGGGGTGGGTGATGCCTATGTAGTCCATGCCCCCGCTCCCTCCAATTATTAGCCGACTCGATCCATAACTTGCTGGTGGCTCTCCCTTCGATATACTGTAAAGGGCACTAAATCTGTAGAAACTAAGCCAGAATTGGTTCTCCTTATTATTCCCACCCAACCCAGGCCGACCGCATCGGGATATGCAACTGCAGTAGCTGGAACAGGAAGGAATCCCTTAGAGGGGCGACTAACTCATAATGTTCATGCCCTTACTTTCGATGGATCAGATCAATTGCCCAGTCAGCTACGTTCTATTACTGGTGCGTATGCAAACCTCTGGATCAACGAACCACGGAACCAAAGGCGAACCAGCTGGGCGAGCTCAGAAGTGGCTGGTATCTACTCAACCGCTTTCCCTGACTACCCCTCGGTAGGAGTGCAAGTACCTGTATTCAACTGCCTCTTCTGCACCCTCTCCTGGCTCTCCAAATTCTTTTATTTCTCTGGCCCCTTAATTAATAAGTTCCCTTCTATTTATGCATCTAAATCCATACCCTCTACCTCAAATCTGTCCCGTCCCCGTTCGATGTGAAGCCCTTGTGATCGGAACACCTGTATCTGGGCTCGGCGGCCAAATCTCCTTATTTTGGCTAGTGGGTTGACTGATCTAATTCAAATGCCTTTCCCTCACCAACATTGAATAAGCATCTCCTCCCGTGATTCACCGGACTTCGTAGCTTGAACAACCAGTCCTTTTCCTTGTTCCCATGCTAAGGCAACACCAACAAATTAATCCATCGAAGTTCAACATACAGAATATGGATGCCTGTTTGCCATTGCTGATTCGGATCGATCTCAATCAATTGATTGATCCGCTTATCCCGTCGTGCCATTATTGGAGAATCAATTGGTAGAGATCCTGGTTGGTATTCCCCTTCTGGGTTCGGGGGAACAGAACAAAGGGAATGGGGGTAAATAAATGCCTGGTGAATCCATAGATAGAGATGAATGGGTAAAGGGCGGATATCCCTTCCTTCTTGGCCCAGTATTAGCTGTAGAGCTCTCACCGGTTGATGGGGATAAAAATGATAGAGATTCGAACCTGACAGGGAGATGAACATAAGGAGGATGCAGATGGGTGTTTCGACCCCGGACCTGGCTGGGACCTTAGGTTGGATGATCGCTGCCAGGGTCATTTTTAGAGATAGGGGTTCCTTCCCTTTCAAAGTCCCCTTTATTAGTAAGGTTGCTCTACCCTTCTATTGCTTCAGATCCCACTAGTTCGCCCTTTTCCTTTCCACCACCTATAAATGCGGAAGATGGGCTTTGAATAAGAGTTGGGTCACTCGCGGTTGATGCCCTTGGTTCGGCCGAGGATGGAGATGACTTACCCTCTGCTCCCATTCCATCTTTCTCAAGTGCTTGACCGGAGCTTATTCTCGACATGAATGCAGCAGATGGGGAGCCAGAGATAAGAACAGGGTCGGGATCTGCTTAGACAGCATTTGTGAACCTAGGTCTGGAAGGGGAAGAATAAGGAATAAGAATCATGGATCTGGGTTTGGGATCGAATGATGGATAGCAATCGGTTCGAATGCAAGAGAGTGAGATGGCCTATCTGGTGGGAATTGGATGGATCGGATCTGGAATGAAAAACCTTGCCCCTTTATCCTATTTAACCAGCTGAGGATGCAAATATATAGTTTTTTGGCAGCTCATTAGCTCCCAGTAGGAGTAGATTTCTAAGGGTTCGCCGCTTCCCCTTAACTCTTCTGGTCAGCACCACTGACTTCGACCGAGGGAAAGAAAAGATGAAGGATCTGGACTTGGATCAAACCTAGATTGAGATGGTTTTTAATCCTTATTTGTTATATAAAAAACTCTAAGCTGGACTTGTCTCTCTCTCTCTCTCTCTCTCGTCTCGGCTTCTTCAATGACTCTTTTCGCAAGCCCTATGTTGTAAGGGATGGAAAGTGCAATCGCCAAAGCCGACTATTCGAAAAGTAAGGAGGTCTTTTTCTGATCATGTATCTGCTTTCGGCTCTGCTCAAAGCCTCCGACTTATCTCAAACAAAAGCTATAGAGGAGAGGAGAGCCCTTTTCGATCAAGAAGACTTAGCACAACCGCTTAGCACAAGGAATATTCTGAAACCACTAGCTGTAATCAAACTAAAGTTTCGACTTGATCGATATTATATTAATAGAATATTAATGTGCTCAAGCAACCTTACTAAGCGAAGAAATCTCTTCGAGCTTCCCTTCATTCGTTTGGCGAATGAAGTGGAAAGGGTTTTTTCATCTTTGGTGCGCAAGGCCATAGAGCTTTCCCCCTATCGAGTAAGGTCGGGACTTTTAGCACCATATTCTAAGCCATCGGGGATGTCTAGCATCCAGGCCCTCCCTATTCCCTAGCAACTTCAAGGCAACCAAAGGGGACATAGGGGGAGATGGAACAATGTCCAAGTTGTGACAACCCAGTAGCAACACCCTGCTTCTCAGCAAAGACAGTTCCACTCCCAAACCTACCAGCAATCTCAAGTTCAAAGTCAACCACCTCCACAATAATACTCTCGTGCTCCACTCCAATTAGGGCAATAAAAGAAATCTCCTTCATCCCAATAAAAATCAGCAGCCACACCAGGTAGCTCCCATCGCTTCGATAGTCCAAAGTGCTCCTGTTCAACAGTCAAATTGGAAAGGTCAAAGCAATGGTCAGCGTAGGCGTCCACAATTGACTTCTTTTGCTGACCGAGTTATCTTTGACAAGCAGTCTACAGCACCTAAACAATAGCTAGTGATGATTCCTTCTCCTATAGTTATGCCCATTTTTATAGCATAAAATCCTCAACCATCTTCTACTACTCCAAAGATTTCAGTCCTCGAGGTGGCAGATTCTCGAGAACCGCTCACCCCTTCACTGGAAACGACTTATGCTACCCCACGCCAAGCAGCAATCGGGACACCCATCGACATGGCGGAGAAGACTAGCAGAACGGATATCCCACACTTGGCTAGGTCCATTCCATTGAAGCTTGATGATCTTTGCTTTGCATCAATACCCTTCCCTTGTGCTACAGATAACATCAGTCAATACCACCAGATCGGGAATCATTTTTCATTTGCACCCACAGTCCCAACTGGTTGGGGGACTCAGCCTGCTTTGTCGAAGCCATCCTTCTATATCTCCTATAGACCCAACCGGTTGAAGAAAAGATTCCTACCCAGATCTCGATTATGGAACTTCTGTCCACTTCACAAATCCATCGGGCTGGCAAAGGCTAGCACAAGCCAGTGTTCGTAATTCCATTCCACCCGAGGGTTTGCAAGCTATGGTGGGAAATCTATTTTCTCCCCAACTAAAATGAGAAGGCAGAATTTGTTTTACTTTACATTCTCTATCACTTATTTCACAGAATTTGTTCAACTCTTCTCTTAGTTAGGCTTGTGTATTGAGAAAGCTCCGCCCAAAGGTCCTCATAGAGGCGGTCACCGGTAGCCTAAGACCAAGCCAAAACAATGTGAAAGGGTGAGAAGAAAATTAAAGTATGAACTATTGAAAATCGATCGATTTCCTTTGTGTTCTGTGTACTGAATGAACTGTGGAGATCGAAAGCATTACAAACAAAAGAGATGTCCAAGATCAAAAGATGCCGAAGCTGCTACAATTGCTTCAGCTAGAGCTGATGTCGGTATTGGAAACGTCTTCATTTCTTTGATTCATTCTGTGGCTTGAAATCCATCATTGGCTAAACAATTATTTGGTTATGCCATTCTAGGCTTTGCTCTAACCAAAGCTATTGCCTTGTTTGTCTTAACGATGGCTTTTCTGATCTCATCCGTATTCTAATCTTCCGTCTCATTTGTATGCTGTCAAATTGGACCGCATATCTTTGAAAGAAGTGCCCTTCTTTCCTTTCATTTGTGCATCTTTCTCCCATGCTTTCCGTTGGTCAACAACCAACAAAAGTTCTCAATAGTTCTTCACTACTCGTATAAGAAGGAGTCTCTTTCTGTCTGGAGGGAATCCTTTTTTCTCAATCAAGATGCCTCAACTAGATAAATTCACTTATTTCACACAATTCTTCTGGTTCTGCCTTTTCCTCTTTATTTTGAATCTTTTTCTTACTCCCTTTTGATTTGAAAGTGAAATTCTTTTCCTACTATCTAACAAGGCCCAAGTTACAGAGGGCTCTTTCTATTATGAAATGGTTAATATGTATTTATTGCTTGGTAAGTTGTGGATATATGATATATTCTAACTTCTTTGATTTTATTTGACTTCATTCCCCCTATACTATGCTTCCGCTCTCTCTACCCTTCCCTGTCGCGCACTGCGCCGGAGACGAAGGGGCATGCTCGTCAATGCCAATCGCTTTGGGTGCCCTTTTACAAAGGCATCCTGTTTTGGAGGGTATCCCTATTCGGGAGGAAGATATATGGGATACCCCGACCACCGTGTCCTTCTACTTTTCCAACGTGGTACACATACTTGGGGAGATTGACGACCCAATAACCCTATTAAAGCTATGCAAATGAAACGGATATCTCCTCTTTTTTTATGTGGATGTGAAAAAGGAATCATCGGTGCTTACACTCAAGAAATCCAGCGAGAGCTGGATCAAACCGCTACGGTCTTACTACCAGCTAAGCTGGACTTACTCATTACGAGTGAGCATGACCGCTTCCTAAGACACATCCACATCGGTGCGCGTAAATAAAAAGGTGGCTGGGTGGCCTCTATTGATCTATACGATCGACTCCGGACGGGCAGACCTCTAAGGATCCGGTAAACATGATAGCCCCTGGTATACTTGGGGCTGGATTGAATCCTTCTTTTTGTCGGTATGCCCATCAAAGATTATTATTTTACCATTATTTTGCACTTTATTTTTCAATATAAGTATTTCTTCCTTTAATTGCTTTTAAGATCCATGCTTTCTAAGTTATAGTTATGATTTCTCCTATAATAATAATTAAATACATGTTTGTTTGGATTCCATACGTCATCATGAATCCATGCCAAGTAGAATCCATGCTTATATTTAGATTTACCATGTCCGACTAGGTTTTTAGCGGGTTGGGATTTATGAACCTAACCTAGGTATTATGGATAGATATAAAACATAACTGAATTGAATAAATAATTAGAGTCTTGATGCTTTATCGGTACTAGTATTGTAAGACTTTTAACTTTGTTCGCCATAGGTAACTGGAGTAATTAAGGGTGCGATAAATGTGTCGACAATTTTGTCATTTGCTTTAGATTTATTTTTGACTTTGTATTGTGGGGAGTAAAATCCTCATATAAGTAGTTGTTAGATCAATTTATAGTCTTCTCTGAATTATATATTTGATTTAAAAGTTTTATATCCGACATAATTACTAACAGTTTGGGGGAGTGTATTCCAATCCCATTTTTTGCATATAGTTTTAATCAAATAGTTCTCATCCTTGCATACTTAGTTAATTCATGATTATTAATTAGGTCACATTAGTTAATTAGACTTTCTCATAAAATCATCACCTTTTTCTTTTCTTTTTCGTGAGTTGGTCATTAAGTTGTAGACACCTTCCTTCGTAGTCGTTACGTTCCATATCTTAGTCCCTGAGTTCGATACCTGATTTACCAGATTATTACTTAAGCGTCCGGCATGCAATTGAGCCGTAATCATAGGCATTAGAGACACAATTATTTAGCCGCATCATGAACATATTCCATAGGTTAATCAACATACACAATCATAACACATGCGTAAGAAGGATTGAGATACCACTAACGAAAGATCTCAAAGTCTACCTTAGGTGTAAAAATGGTGAACTCATGTGAAATTGACTTAACCTAGTCATTTTAATAAGAACATGTAAGTATTTTCACACCAATGACGTCCAAAACTAGGTAATGTTTTTTGAGATTTATATAGTATGTGTAAATCCATTGATCATCAACTTAACTCCCTCAAAATGTCACATAACTAAGAATACTCTCAATCATTTTTGAAGATATTAATGATCATTTGTAGCGAAGCATAAATGTTCTAGCAAATTTTTCCCCGCACTTCTATTTTTATGCGCCTCTAGTATTTGTAGGCTCTTTTCATTGCAAATGGTGGATGTTGACGCACAAATTTTTTATTGTTCATCGTCCCTTTCAATTGCTTAATATGTAATAAATTTTTTGGAAATATGATTTAAATACCGACAATGGTTCTTACATGCACAACGTTTTATCTTGTTTTTTATATTTGGTTTCCTTTAAAGCAAAATTGAGATGAAAACACTTGATCGACAAGTGATAGGTGAGTGAAATACTGAAATAAGCTCGTGCTCGTGTGCATTAAAGGAGAGAATGAGTCAAACATGTAGCAAGTTATCATCAAATCACAACGTAATGACTCCACACATTATTAAGCACAAATATGAAATAATGTCATGTCTCAAAACACTATAAAAAAATCTCATGGATATCGAATGAACGGGTGATTTAGTCATCTTTAATGTTCATACATATAAGGTGTAATGTTCATCCATATAAGGTGTAATAAAATACAAAACTCTTTTTGACTTTTTCCAAAATTTTATAAAAATAAAATATTTTTGACTTTTTCAAAAAAATTAGAAAAATAAAAACACTTTTTGGATTTTTCTAACAATATCAAAATGAAAAAGATAAATACAATGATACGGATACAATAAATGAGCATGAAAATCACCCTATTCTAGAAACAAGTCTCAACTTGAATCATTAGTCCTGGAGGAGTTCTCAAAAGGAGATGACATCCTAGGAATCCCTCCATCAAATTTTATGAAGTCTTGACTAAATACCCTACTTACTCTCTAAAACTCTCAAAACCTCTCAAGTGATGTGCGGGAGCATACAGAGTAGCATGTGTGGTAGTGTGTGAGGGAACTCATGTTCGATCATACCGAAGAACATACCTATATGACACTCTCCCTAACTTAATACAATACTCTCTAAAGTGACCTCTTTGTTTTCAATGAGAACAAGCATAAATGGGCTTGGGTACACCTTCCTCAAAATGTCTAGGACGAGCTCTACTGGGTGGGTTAGGTCGAGGTCCATAAGGATCCAACATAAACTCGAGAGCCGACTCGGTTGCGGTATGGGAAATGGATGAACCGTCATAACCTATTCCTTACCTATCAAAATTAACTAACATGGGACCTAAATTTCTAAATGTGTCCTCTAAGGTGATCTTGAACTCCTAGACACGTTCGATATCGCTCTCGAGTTGGGATACACGGGCTTTCAGTTTCTCATGAATCTCCAATAAAAATTGAAGATCTCCCGTAAGACCGGCCACGGTGGTGGTCAAATCGGTCTTTTCCCTACCTAAAATGATCAACTGCTCACATAAAGAAATCTTCACCTTCTCGAACTGACTCACCAACGCCTCACACTCTCTCAAAACCTTTGCCTCCTTCTCCAAATCTAACACCCTAAGAGACAAATATTTATTTAGATTTTTTATTTTCAAGGTTATGGTGTAAAGATCATCATTAAACACCTATTGGAGATCACCTTCTCCCTCAATTAAATTTCCATACTCACTCTAACTAGAATGGATCAAAACATCATCGAGGTTTCCACATTTAGATATGACCTCATCGGCGTAGGACAAACTAGAATGCTAACCTGACTAGCCATGAACACAATGCACGCTTCATGCGGAGATTCTCCCCCTGAATTAACTGACTCGATGACACTATTACTAAGAATGGACTTATTCTCTACTTTCTTGCCCTTTCTCTTAAGCCTAGTGGAACACACATGTGTCTTGTGTCCTTTAACTTCACACTCATAACACCTTATCTCTTCATCTTTCTCTCCCTCGCTCGTTCCCTTATTCTTATTTTATATTTTCTCGAAAATCTTTTATTTGGAAGAATTTTCTTTGGAAATTTTGAGAAACATTTTTTAATATTTTGCAAAAAGGCCCAAGTCACCAAAATCAACTACAAATTTGGACTCACTAACTTTATATTTCTTCTTTTTCTTAGTTTGAGTTTTTAAAGCAACACCTACTTCCTTAGGTATAATAGTTTTAGTGAACATATCAATCTCATATGTTTTAAGATCTCCTATAACTTCTTCTAACCGAAAAGTGTCTAAGATCCCTAATGAATTAAGTAAGGTGACCTTAGGAATAAAGGGGGCGGGGAGGGATCTCAAAATTTTCTTAAAAACTCTCATCTCTGGAATCTTCTCACCCAAATAAAAACTAGAATTAACAATGTTCAACAAACATGCATAAAACTCATCAAATGGCTGGGACTGTAGCTTGGATGCCTTTATAGCATTGGTTCCCTTGTGTGTGAGATGGAGGGTGTGTCAAGCTTCTTTAGATGTGGATCACGTCATAATGCGACGGAACTCGTTAGGGGTGACGTATCCATAAATATCATTTAGCCGCGAGAGTTAAAATTATTCCACTTAAAGTCGTCCTCTATACATTGAAAGACAGGTTTAAGGCCAATGACATTATCTACAGTAACTATGGGTAGTGTCCACCCTCTTTCACAAACTATCCAAACACGTTCATCAATGGCTTTTAAGGTAGGCCTCATCCTAGATTTTCGGTTCTCATAATTGGAACCATAAAAAATGGGCTTTTGATTATGCAAATTATCCATTAAAATCCGACCTTTTAAAGATAAAAAATTTTTAAAAAAAAATCTGTAAAAGAAAAATTGCAGAAAAAATATCATTATTTTTATGTAACCATCTCTGATACCAATTTAACAGGATGGTATCAGCAAAAAACACTCTTTGAAAAATCAGGATCACACGATAGATTTGTGTAAACCGCTTTGATACCAATTGTAAGACTGTACGCGATCTTAATGGATTAACTTATTTAATTAAATGCCCTAACACAACTCCAATTATATCAAATTTAAATTCTTGATTAAATTATATTCGCATAAGCAAGATGATCGAATCACAAAAATTAAACTAAGCATGCAATCACACATAGCAAATAAGGAAAAACCCCTTTTGAGGGCAAACCCTATATTTCAACACTTTAGAAAGTTTTACAGGATATCTTACTTGCAAAATTCCTAAAGAATACTACATAGATCCAGAGTAGTCCACAGGTGGCGGCCCACCCTCGGTATGTATCGATCATCCCTTATTCTTACTTTAATAGTAATCCCTCGGGTCATAAGGTCAGTTGTAGATAGTCCTCACCACAAGGTGTATGCAAGATACAAAACCTTCCAGGGTTTCAAAACGATTCACAAAACATATATGGGGATGTAAAGTTGTGAATCAAAAGTGTGTTGGAAATAAAAATTATGAAAACTTTTGCAACAAATATGTAGGAAACATTTTTTCAAAAGTCTTGTGAAAATTAGAGTCAAAACAAGTATTTATAAGTCTGACATGAATTTTTAGGCGTCAGCTCCTTTGAACGAAAATAAGGTTTATTCGAACGAGAATGTCATTTCATTCGAATGACATCGACATGTCATTCAAACAACGTAGATAATTCGTTCGATGTCTACATCTATGAGATTCTAACGAGAATCATTGTAAAGAAGAGTAGCCTCGATAGATGTTCATTTGAAGTAAATATCTAACGAACTTCTAACGAAACAGAAATTTCGTTCGAACGAGGCCAAAAAAAATTATTTTTAAAACCTAAAAAATCCAGCCTTAGCTTTTCTATAAAAATCTCATCCCATATATAAATGTGAATAATTAAGAAACTCTAAAAGTTTGATACCTTCCTGAGATGTAGATGAGTATTGAACTTGGAGATGTTAGACATTGGTTTGACATGTTGATGTGTGTTGATTTGTAACGGGATACGCCAAATATGCTAAAGTGCAAATAACTACAAATACAAAGCCTAAGCTAAAATATTTTCCCTTACATGCCCTATTAATCCTATGACATAATTTCAAGTCATCGACATACCATCATGCTTCAATCTACTCCTTGGCCTCCATGGATCCATAGTATTCGAGGAGTATCCTCTTCTCTCCATAAAAAAATTAAAGTTCTTTTCCAAAGGTCAGATCATCACCATTTTGGGGGATGACGATAGTTCAGACAATGGAGTGCCAACAATCTGGTATTGGAGATTCAACATGGGACCAATGAGATGCTCATCTCTGGTTTTTTATTTGACCCACTCCTCGTCCCAGTGAGGGACAACTTCAGAGACTGATTTTGTCAGAGCACACCCCTCACGGTAATGTCAATGTAATTTGGATGTTAAAGAACATACACTTCATGCCTATAATGGGGCTAGTGTAACATCAGCAAGGAATCCTTGGGACCATAATTCTTAAAGAAGCCTATCCTCCATATTGTTTGGGTTATCAACCTTCCCTGGCTAAACTCAAAGCGCTCCTCCGACCACAATAAAAAAAATCCTAGAGAATGAAAAGACTGTTTCGGGGGTCTCTCTAAATGAAATGATTATCAAGGAGGGTGAACACTTCCCCTTTTATAAATTCTCAGAACTATTGTATGCTCATGTTGAAAATAAGATGAAATTAGTACTGGAGATCTTCTTTTAAGACAACCATATGTGGGATGTATACTCGAAACATGACGTGAAGCCTTTGACATATCAAGTTATGGCAATCGCTAAGAACTCCGAAGAAAGTGACTCTGAAAAATCCTTTGACCTGCAAACACTGGGGATGAATATATGCATGATCCAACAAGATGTTGTGCCATCGGACCCGTTCGTCAAGACCACAATTGTTGATATCCCTTTCTTAAACTGTCATGCTCTCCAAACCCTGCCTGCTCAAGCTTAGTCAAACCATGCTATCTATCATATCTAAGAAATCTCTACACCTGTTTCTATTTCTCCTTTTCCTGATGTAAATATAACTGAGACCTCTTTTGATGAGGTTCTCAACACTATTTTCCCTAAAAATGAAATAAATGAGGTTTTTAAGTAACTTGTTGTGCCTTACATTAATTGTGTTATTCTAATCCAACTCTTTATGATGATGATTTTATACATGAACAATTCTTAACTAATCTCAATAAGGAAAAAACTGAATAACATAATCGCGTTCAAATTAATGGTGATGACATTGTTGTTATTAATCTCGGTTTCATTATCCAATAGCGTGCGATTAGGATAGGGTCGATCCTTAACGATCATGAGAGTGAAGAATTTAAAAACCTCCTAAAAGAATTTGTAGACGTCTTCACATGGTATTATGATGACATGCATGACATTGACCCAGAAATATCTCAGTATGGGATCCCAAAATTCCCAAAATAAAAACCAATTAAACAGAAGTTGAGGAAACTCTGAACCAAGTGGTCATTATCAGTCAAAGAGGAGGTAGTCAAACAAATGGGCAACTTTGTTTGGAGCAAGGTTTGCATTCCTAAGTGTTCTTTCATTGCTTGGTTAGTATTTCGAAAGGCCATCAACAATAAGGAAAATTATTTGAATGGGGTATTTCTGAGGATGACCTGTGTGGGATGTGTGGTTCTAAGAGGGAAACATATAACCACCTTTTCTCTCAATGCAACCTTAGCAAGAGTATATGGGAGGAGGTGATGCTTAGGAATCAGCGGTACAGGAAGTTTCAAAGTTGGAATAGAGAGTTATCCTTGGCCACTGCTAACCACTCTACAAAATCCTTATGTGACAAGATTAGATCCCTTTCTTTCACTACTACGATCTACTGCATCTAGATGGAGAGGAATTCGAGGTGCTTTAAGCATGTATTCAATTCTCTAGAAACCATTGTGAAGGGTATTGAAAACATGGTTAGAGCCAAAGTTCTTACTTGGAAAAAGGATAGAAGAAATTACACTAACTGGATGGCTTGTATGTATTGGAACATCCCTGAAAATAGGCTTCTGAGCTAGTTTTTGTTAGGCATGTTTGCCTTGTTTAGCATTGCTTGTTGGTTGGCTCCGGGGTATGCCCTGGGGTTTTTTGATCTTTGAGGTTCCTTCCTCTGTGTATTCTTCTTTTTTTATATAAAATTAATTTCCCCCCAAAAAAATGAGCGTGGTTTTTATTCGCATAGCCAAATACCCTACATGGCTTTCCAACATCGTTCCCGTGCCGAAGTGGTCCACATGTGTGCTGACTACAGAAATTTGAACAAAGAATCCCCTAAGGAAGATTACCCATTTCTAAACATCGACATAATCATTAACAACATAGCCAGCCACACTCTCAAATTATTTGTTGATGGGTTTTCCAGTTACAACCAAATCAAGATGCACCCTGGCCTTTAAGAGAAAACTGCCTTCATTACATCCTGGGGAACTTTCTGCTAAATCGTCATGTCATTTCAACTCAAAAACACCGGGGCTACCTACCAAAGGCTTGATATAAACATCTTGTATGACCTTATTCACAAAGAAGTCGAGGTTTATGTGGACGAAGTGATCATCAAGTCCAAGACTCAAGAAGGTCACATTCCCATTCTTCAAAAGTTATTTGAGCGACTGCAGCAGTAGCTGATGCGATTAAATCTACAAAAGTGTTTATCATCACAAAACAAAACTGTAAGGGTTTATGGTTAGTGAGAAAGGAATTGAAGAAGACCTCACCAAATTGAAAGCCATACTTGAGATGACACCACCCCAGACGGAGAAGGAAGCTCGAGGATTCCTAGGTAAATTGTAATACATCAGTCAGTTCATCAGCCATCTGACCTCCATTTGCAAACCCATTTTCAAACTTCTCCGTAAGGATTTAACTAAATTCTGGAATGAGACCAGCCAAGCCTTTGACAGAATCAAGAAATACCTCACCCAACCTCCGGTGTTCATGCCTCCGCAGCCAGGTCTCCCCCTCCTCTTATACTTAATCGTCATTAATACTGTAAAAGAGGATCCATTGGCCCAATGCATTGAAGAATCCCGTATGGAAAGATCCATCTACTACGCTAGTCGTCAATTACACTTATTTAGAGAAAGCATGTGTCGCCTTAGTCTGGGTCACCCAGAAGTTATGACACTACATGCCTGTCTTTCCCATGTCACTAGTATCCCGAATGGATCCCATCAAATACCTGCCAGAGAAAGACGCTTTGTCAATTCGAATGGACCATTTGTTAATGATGCTAGCCGAGTTTGACAACGTATACGTTATGGAGAAATCCATGAAGGGGAGGTCCATCTTCGACTACCTTGTTGATCATCTAATAGAAGGAACCGATGTTTGGGTCTCTGAATTCCCAGATGAAGACATTCTTTGCACCTCTCAAAAGGATCTCAGATGGAATATTTTCTTCAATGGAGCTTCCAACAAGAAAGAGTACATAATTGGGATACTCCAAATCTCCCCCGATGACTCTCATACCCCCATTGCCATCAAGCTAGACTTCCCCTGTACAAATAACATGATCGAATACAAGGCATGCACCATAGCCCACAAGATTTCTCTCAAGAAAGGTATCAAGCACCTAGACTTTTATGGTGACTTTGCCCTCATTGTCGGCCAAATCTTCATAAAATGAAGAGTCAAAGATGAGAATCTCCTATGCTCACTTAGAAGAGCTTGCCTCCCACTTAAAAGATGTCACCTACCATTATCCTCCTCGCTTAAAGAACAGCCTCGTCGATGCCCTTGCAACTCTGACCTCCATGGTCGACATGCCCAAGGGAATAACAATGCCCACCTTCTTGGTTCAAAAATAGACTATGCCCACCCATTGCTACTACATTGAGCTTACTATTGAAGAAAACCCCGAAATTGATGGATTATGGTACTATGATATTTAGCACCTTCTCAAACATGATAGGTATCCCGGAGATGCAGATAAGGAAGATCGTGAAAGCCTTCGTAAACTAATTAATTAGTACATCATATGTGATAAAGTGCTTTTCAAGAAAAACTTCGATAGGACCCATTTGCATTGCATAGCAAGGACTGATATTGAAGGAATGATGTAGAAAATCCACAGCGAGGAATGCTGACCCCACATGAATGGTCACATGCTTGCTAAGAATATCATCCGTCAAGGCTATGATTTGATTACCATGGTTAAAGATTGCACTATATATGTTCGAAGATGTATTAAATGCCTACAGTTTTCCAATCTCCAACACTTACCTCCCCGGGAATTCTACAACATAACCACTCCCTGGCACTTCTCCACATGGGGCATTGACATCATAGGGAAGGTCATTCCCAAAGCTTTAAACGGTCATGAGTTCATCCTGGTTGCCATTGATTACTTCACAAAATGGGTTGAAGCTGAGTCGGGTGCAGTGTTGAATGCCAAGAAAGTGGATAAGTTCATAAAAAAGAATGTCATTTTTCGATACAAGGTTTCCCATGGGTTGGTATCAGATAATGGCTCCACTTTGAAGTCGAGATCGCAGAACTGGTAGACGAGTATAGAATTCAGAGACATAAGTCTTCTCTTTATCGACCCCAAACTAATGGTGTTGTTGAATCCACCAATAAAAGCCTCAAGACCATCATCAGTAATATGACTAAAAGTTGTAAAGATTAGGTCGATTGGATCCCATACGCACTCTAGGTCTATCTCACTTCAATCAGAACACCTACTAGGGTTACCCCTTAAATGACGGTGTACGATATGAAAGCCGACCTACACATTGAACTAGAAATACCTTCCCAATGCATCATGCTAGAAAGCAAAGTTAGCGAAGAATATTGGCTTCAGAGACACTTTGACGAACTTTCAGTCTTGGTTGGAAAGAGATTTAAGGTTCTATACCATATACATGGGTATCATCACCATATTATACGATTATTCAACAAAAAATTCAAGGACCTCAGTGTCCAGGATGGAGACCTTGCCCTTAAAGAGATCATAAGACCAATCTAGGACCTAGAGGGAAATTCAAACCGAATTAGAGTAGGCAGTACATTATAAAAAAAAATTGTTTAGTCGGTGCCGCTATGCTCACATACCTCGACATAGAATATATGGCACGTCCAGTCATCTTGGACCATCTCAAGAAATTTTACCCTTGGTCTGAAATCTCGGGGAGCTATGACTTTTATCATCCCCTTTATATTCTAAAAAAAATCTTCATTTCCCCTAACCAGAACTACGTGGGACCTGATCCTCTCAAAATCATTTATTTTCAAAATGAAACTCATGAAAATTTTCAAAACCTCCAGAGGTACATCGCATCCCATATTCCATACATGGGCACGATGCCCTTCTTTTTTAAAAAATGCTATTCTTTTTTAACCTCCAAGAACGGCGGTCCATCTTATCATTCACATAAACAAAAAGATTTTGTATACCTTAACGATTGGTATAGATAGTTCAAAATATAAAGCTCATCAAGAGATACAACAAAATACGATCAAAATCAATTTTATTTCTAATAAGGGAATACATCACCATTACATGAAGTATTAGTGAAGGGAGTCAAACAGACCACCCCCTTTTCACTGACAAAACCATATTAAACAAACCTAATCCCTACCAGTTTCATAAAAATAATCCCCACCCCCATAAAAACTGCAAAGTTACCCAAAAATACAAATTACCATAGCTTCACAAAATGTTACCACAGCCCTGAAGGTCCTCAAGTCTCCTACTCCTAGTTAACACTTCGTATGTTCTCCATGGAGTGGTACACCCTAACAAGTTATAACGAAACCAAAACACCTTCCTCCATGGTATCAAAGGCGACGAGCCACCTTTGCCCAGTCTCTTCTTCCATAATATTCTCCACTACCCGCTCCCACAACCACTTCTAGATAATCCCCAAACACATGTACAACCCCTCCTACAGATTGTGACGAATGGGTAGATGTCTAGTGGCACTGCTACAAGTACAACCAACATCATCCGTACTGATTCAGTCAAGTCCTACACTGAGAAGAAGTTCGTTATACGAGGATGCACAATTTGCTCCCTCTGACCTGATGTAGAAGCTACTAAATGTAATAAAAAGAAGTCTTGATCAGGCCAACCAACCACATATATCGGTACTCTCATATCTGTAAAACATGCTACAAATTTTCTCACCATGGCACCAACCAATGAAGACATAGGGCTGTAAATCTCCCCACCATGGCACAAACGAGTTGACCTAATTCTCTATCGATGGGATAAAATTAAAGAAAGTTCGGATAAAAAAATTAGTCACACCCACTATGGGATAATCAGGAGGGGTTGCCAGACGAAACCTCTCTATAAGCCACATGAACAACGTCACCGGGACCCCCCTTAGAAAATCATAGCGGCACTACTTTCAAGTATTGAGATCGATCAAGGTCTCCACCAGCACAACCGTCGTAGGATTACGGTGATAAGACATCCATGTCACTATCACAACCACTTGGGCATCGACCTTCAATTCTCCTCTCAACAATAACAACCTCACAGTCAGGCCAAAGCAATAGCTCTAATAAAGCCAACATCAATAAATCCCCTCTGGCGCACCGAGTGCATAACCGCGCGAAGAGAAGTAGTCCTTCCATGAATCAATGGTCAAGACGTCGAAGGAAAAATATGGCACAACTCAGCCAAAGCTACCCGAGGAGAATGGGAAAGATTAGGCATAGCCATCGCAACACTTGGTATGCCCACCAATATCGCCAAAAAATCCTCATAGGTAGGACAGGCCTCATCCAGGTCAAATCAAAAGACGCGATCCTTGGGGTACCAGAATTTTACCGCCACCTCTAGAAAATTCCAATCTATGACCCGATTATGCCATAGATAAACTCGACTCAATCTGAAAGTATCGTACTCAACATTGTAAAGGCACATGACCTCTTAACATTTGAGGTAAGAAGATAATTCTTCATACATTTTAAGAGCCATTTTGAGAAAGAGGGGTAAGACACAAGAAAAGCAACAAGATTGGTGGTGAAAATAGAACATCCCCCAACTCTCCTTTTATACCCAAAAACCCTTGCAAAATACAAACCAGCCGTAATTCCATTTAACTCTTTGCCCAACAGAGTACCAAAGGTGTGCAGGAAAGTGCAATAAAAGCCTACGAGTGATTTGACTTGACCCCTATGATGATAGGCAGATCAAGGGGTATGCCGATCGACAATCCCCCTATTTTAGAAAAATTTCATTTTCCTCTTTTCCCCCAAATCAATTTTCAAAAATTCTTAATTTAAAAATTACCCTTAGGTTCATTCCTTTTTATTAATACTCTTTTAATTAAAGTTTTCCTCAAAAATATTTCATTTTCATCTCTGTCTTCGCAAAATAAAACAATCTCAGAAGAAAATCAAAAGTGCATATAGGATAGGCCACTAAATCAAGAAAAATACCCAAATAAAATGCTTATTTTTCATATATATTCTTGATTCGCATGATTACATTTTGTAGGTACAAAAAAAAAATACAATGGGACTTTTTTCGAACCCTCAAACCATAGCCTTCCCCTCAATCCCTTAACCTTGGCAGCACACACGCTTTCCTCTACGACGGGCGGTGGACCCTTCGCTCCCAGAAGTAGAACTCTCTTCAGTAGTAGCCGACAGTACCATAAAAGCAGTGGTTGAATTCTTCACATAGGCAAACATGGATGCTATCCAATCCTTTATGTCCCACAACTAGTTGGTCGGTACTCGTACATACTGCAAGCATAAAATAATAAAAGACGATACAATTAGTAACAAGCAATAAAGAATGAAATTGGAAATGAAAAGAAGAAGAGAGAAGTATACCTCATGCCTGAGACCTCATCAGTAAGCCCCGTCAACCCGGCCACCGATGCATGAGGATGGTGTGGCAGGCTTGATGACTCCTCACTACTCAACCAAATGTTATAAGAACGGGGAATGACCTGAATCAACGGATCCTCCTTTATCGCTGCTATTGTGCTACCTCTCATGCTGTGGGCCAATCTTGTCGATATACTGGTACCTTCCTTGAAGCAGTGGAGGGTGGAGGCATATTTTCCACGTCATAAATTCAAGAGGGAATTAACCAACTAGTCACGAAGTCCAAATAATCATAAATTTCCTCCGTATCCATGTAGTGCATGTAGCGCTCACCTATCATCGCTGATGCCCTGACATCGCCAGACATCTTCTTAACCTGCCTTACATTACATAGGGGCACCGATGGTGGGACTGCCACATCCCCCTCCACTATTTGCCTCACCACCCTCTCTCCCAAGTACCAAATATACCCAAACTCGTGCACCATCAGACATCGTATATGTGTTTGCATGCTTGTAACCCCTGTGTTTCGTGGAGACCTCCACAGGGGTCGAAGGTAACCTATATCACCAGCAACAAATTACTATATACTCAAGAAATAAAGATGCCAAGAACAACTCATAAAGAACAAAAGTTAACCTAATCGCTCATCAGGTTAATTAAGACCCCAACACGTCCTTCAGGGACAAGGATTGGTTCAATCATCGCTTGGAAATTTTCCACCAGAACATCCAAAAGAAATCCTCCAAATCAATATCCTTTTGGGCCAACAACTCCGCATTATGCCCAATTACCTCGTAGAACCACGTCTGTAAGAAGATATCAATCATAAAAGAGAATAAAATTAGACCACAAGATAATGATGCAAAAGGAAATAAACTTAAGATTACTACCAGAATATACATGGATCCTCTAAAGGTGCGCCGGAAGCATCCAATGCCTTCACCAATGGGCCGAACCCAGAATATGACCTCATCCATCGTACAACAGGAGGGATCTTATACAAAACCTCCTTTAACCCATTCATCCCTCAAGTCCTATGTAAATCTACAAGAAATCAAAAGAAAACCCTTCATTAGCACAAGAAGAGAAAATAGAAAAATAAATTGGATAATCGAAAGTCACCATATTTGCATAGCCATTAGGGTTTTTCACCCTTGCCAAACGATGGTGTGCATGCTCACGTAAAAAAATCTACTTATTAGTAATTGGCTTGAACGAGTCAAAGGCATTCTCATTGCAATCATCAACTTCCATCCACTCATCATTGCAAGCATAACTTGAAGTGCTAGACATTTGAAATCTTGAAGGAAAAAGGACTTAAAAATGACTATTAGAGAGAGAATGCAAGATATTCAATCACTTGAAGGTGTGAAAAATGAAGAGGGATCGCCCCTTTATATAGAAGGCCAAAAGGTCTGATGATCGGTAAACCCCTGACCATGTAGGTTGGTAACTACATTTTCTTCTTCCTAAAGAAGCCTAGGAGTCTGTGCCCTATGCCGATTGGCACCTCCCCGAACTTTCCTATCGGTATTCCTTCCAAATTTCATCCTGAAAAAGCAAAAAAAATCCGAAAAATTCTCGAAAAAATACCAAAAATCCTTAAAAATTATTGATACTTATTTTCTAAAAAGAAAATCATTTTTTGAGCACTAAACACCTTTACAACCCTCAAAATCCCCAGCGGGATTAACCTCACACTCTGATTATCATCGTATTTCCCTAGCGAACCAAATGATGCAATTCCTTAATAAGAACAACAAACCTACACATTCCCAAGCAGAATTTCAAGACAACACATTCCCCAATGGAACCCAAAGTACGCCGGCACCCAAAATCATTTACACCTTCCTATACGGAGTTATTCCCCACAACCTACAACTTAAGATCCTCAAAATTGATATCGGGTAGTTGAAACCTTCGTCACAACTCAAGGTCCTCAAAATTAACCTCGACCCGCATAATCGGTCATCACAACTCAAGGTCCTCAGAATTGACCTCGACCCGTAAAATTTATCTTCACAACTCAAGGTCCTCAGAATTGATCACAACCAATAGAATTGGTCATCTTAACTCAAGGTCCTCAGAATTGAGCTCGGCTTGCAGAATCGGTCGTCACAATTCACGGTCCTCAGAGTTAACCTTGGCTTGTAGAATTAGTCATCCTAACTCAAGGTCCTCATAATTGACCTCGGCCTGCAAAATTGTCCATTACAACTTTAGGTCCTTCGAGTTAACCTTGGCTCTTAGAATTTCTCATCTCAGCTCATGGTCCTCAGAATTTACCTCGACCCGCAAGATCGGTTGTCATAACTTAAGATCCTAATAATTAACCTTGGCCCATAGAATCGGTCATCATAAATTAAGGTCCTCGGAATGGACCTCGGCCCATAGAAATGGTCATCCCACTCTTTAGGTCAACATAATTGACCTCGACCCTCTGAATTAGTCATCCTCGTCCTCTAGGTCCAAAGAATTGACCTAAAATCCTCTTCCTCAATGTTGATATGGTATCTATCATTTGATGGCCTTCAACTGTTCCAAGCTCCCATGTTAGGGGGGCTGTCTGTAGACACTCCATCCTAGGACCCCCCAAAAGCACATCCTTAGGTCCCTAGCACTCACTCGTTCACCATAAACCATAACTCATACTTCTAGTACTGATCTGGAGGCCACCTGGCACTCCCGAGCCCCCGATTGACTCTGGTTAACTCTTTTTCTTGAGTAAAACCTCAATGAATCTTCAAAACAATATGAATCCCCTTCCCAACGATTCATCTCATGCACGAATCGATTTGACAGTATGGACGAACGGTCTATTTTACCCCGAAAATTTATCTAGAGGCTACCGAGCGCTCTTGGAACCCGTTTGACTCCGATCAACTCTACAGATTCAGTGAAACTCAATGAATCCTTAAAGGGTTCTGAATACCCTTTCCAATGGTCCGTCTCGTATGCAAATCATTCTTAGGGTTCAGATGAAAAACCATTTTATTTCGAAAGGTCATCGGGTGCTTCCGGGCCCCATTTGACCTTGGTCAACTCTCCGAACTAAACAAAGATAAATGAAATCTTGAAGGGCAT
The DNA here is from genome assembly GCA_949130495.1 of Sambucus nigra. Classification (NCBI taxonomy): domain Eukaryota; kingdom Viridiplantae; phylum Streptophyta; class Magnoliopsida; order Dipsacales; family Adoxaceae; genus Sambucus; species Sambucus nigra. The sequence continues at coordinate 441,426,559 of OX422207.1, forward strand.
TGAACTCTCTTTCCAAAGGTCTACCCAGTGTGCAAATCATCCTTATGGTTCAGATGAACAATTCGTTTTCCTCTAAAAACCTCTTATCTAAAGACCAGTGGGCACTTTTGAGCCCCGTTTGACTTTAGTCAACTCTTGAACCCGGGAGTGGATCAATGTATTCTTAAGGGATCTGAATTATATTTCCAAAGGTCTTCCCCGTGCACGATTTAGACTTATGATTTGTATCTTATGTCCGTTTTTCCGAAAAATCTATTATGGACTGCCTATAGGCACCTCAAGGACCCTGCCTATCGATAGTGTGCCTGAGGTGCTTATGACACCCCGCCTAATTAAATACCGAGCGATCACTCCTTTATTAAATTAAATCAAGATAAACAGTTGGTTCATTCTCAGCATCACTGTCGATAAAAATAAATTTTCCAATTTAACACCCTAAATAATTAAGCTAAGTGTCAAAACCATTTTCATACATAACTTTCCAAATTTTATTTTAAGAAAAGATTTATTTTATTAACAACATTCAATAAGTAAGAATCACACCACATTAATTATCTGCAACATAGTCCAACTAATTTAAAACATTCGTCAATCAAATGTCAACATGCGAAATATAAAGTGACACAATCGAATTGAATAAAACCCATAGTAACAATACTGGAATTAACTGAAATACAACGTCCCAATAATAATGGAATAATGGAAAGAGCTACATATGCTCAACTAAATGAAAATACTAAGAGTGGATCCGAATGAACGAAGTCATCTAATCAAGAGACCTGCAACTCCCACCTAAGCTGCAGCGCGTTCCTTCCAATAGATCCTAAGCAAGACACCCCTGTGGCTGGGCACCTGTAATACATACATATATATACAAGAGAGAGAGAGAGAGAGAAACGGGTCAGAGCCCGAAAGTGTGTTTGATATAAAATACGTTTAACAAGTATTTAAATTGATACAGGCCAATGCAACAACATATTAGAGCGACACTCTCTTGAGAAATTCTCACCTCTCTTCTAATGTGCACGCCTATCGTACTAACCTTCCCAACGGGTTATCTTAACATTTTATCATACTAACCTTTCCCATAATTTATCTTATCTTAACTTACTCAAGATTTCAAAAACGAACAATATCATTGTTTAAAAAGAATATTTCCAATTAGTAGCACAACTCTCGTTTTAGCTTTATTAATTTATAAAGTTTCCCAGTGTCATATTATACTTTCACAAAACAAGTACTTACTATTTGAGTCATCAACCATGTCCTACTTATCAAATCACAGTAGGCAGTTTCAAGTTTCCAAATCTCATATATATATATATATATATTAACTACCGTATAATATATATATAATAACAGCACCCCAAATAAAAACTATGGTGCGTGCATACTTCTACTATCCAAACCCCATACCACTCATATCAAGGGGAATACAAGTTCGGAATCACTCTCGAACTGTATTAACACATACACAGACAATATCAAGGCGAAGCATAGATTCCAAGTCTCTAAGAGGATGGCACATACTCGCGTCTCTTAGGACCGTCTGAACTATCGATTCGATAGCCTGTACCAAGGATATCTATCTTCTAGGGTACAAGTCAATATCCGCCATAAAGGTCCCATCGAGATAAGACTGTCCCAGCGCGGTAACCTCAAGGATAGCAAGTAGCGCGGTATGTTTTTCACATGTATATAATATATGTACACACAATCATATAAATATACCATTTTTATCATATTAATATAGGTTCCTCTCGTTACCCATAATTACAACATTTATCCTTAATTTCACATTATTAGTATTATGGGTAATTATGACAAATGTTGTAATTATGAGCCTAAAGGTTCGATCGATCGAGCCGAACCTTGATCGATCGATCGATCAAGCAGGTATTTCGATTTTCTACAGAATTGCAGTTACGGGTTCTACCAATTTTCTTCATCCAAATACATGTTTTCCAACCTCAAACGTCCAAGAATTCTACTACTAACATTATAACAGTATACCAGATGTTTCTAACGTAAGGCATGTACATATTCATCATTTAAACATGGAATTTCCACCCAAAATTACATTTAATTATCAAGAACCCTAAAATTTCCTCAAACAGATTCCTAACCAATTTTTCTGCAGAATTTCTTTCTCAATATCATCAAAATTTCGTGGTTAATTTCCTCTACATAGCAAGGGTTTCCATAATTATCATACAAACCAATACTACATGGATTTTCCTATCACAAATTGGGTTTTCTTCTACGTAATTCATCCCTAATCATTCCTAAACTAATATGAAGATTGCACCAACGAAAATAGCAAGTTAAAAACTTGCCTGGGATTTTTGGTATTCAGATTTACGGCTGATTTTTGTATGGTTGCGTTCCTCTTCTCGCGATCTACGCGTTGGTGGTGGCGGCGGTGCAAACCGTTGACTTTTTGGCCTTGGATTGCCTTGAGAGCTTTCCCTCTCTTCTCCAATGGCCGTACTAGGGTTCTGAATATTCTAACCCTAAATGACTAACCTAAATGGCTGATATAGGTTGCTAAATTTCGTGGGTTTAATTACCCAAATATGTAAAATGACTAAAATGCCCTCCCGGGGTACTAATTAGGCCTAAAAACGCCCCGAGACCCAAACTACACCCCCGGGTACACTTTTCTGACTATCTCGACCCTTCCGGATGCGTTGGCGCACTCAAAATGAACATACGAACAACTTATAAAATATTCACTTTTTTATTTAACAAAATTTAGTCCCAACGCGACACGGGCGCGTCCCGATTCAAATTTCCAAAATTGTCATTTTATTCACTCGTGACATTCAATATAATCAATATCATATATTACTTTGCTCAATAGTAATATTCAACAAATTTTCCATAATTACTAACTCTCGTCACGTTAATAATCATAACATAATAAATTTCCGGATTTTTATTAGATAATTATTTCACATTAAATTTAATAAATCCCCAAATTAATATAGCATAAAAATACGAGGTACTACAGTGCTATGCCAATAGGAAAATCTAGGACCATGTCGATCGTCACCCCATTGTCCATATAAATAGAGGCCATGATCTAGCTTGAAAGCAACACTCAAAACGCCCCAAAACCCCTAAAAACCCCTCTCAACAAGTCAAACAACATTCTCTCGGATTCAGAGTTGTTCCCTTTCCTAAAAAATCTATTTTCCCATATTCCCTTCCATCAATTTCTCACCTCACTTAGTTATTCCCCCCACCTCTCATACAACTTTCATACCATTGCAAGATTAGCATATCTATATCTCAAGGTCAACATCAATCACTCATAAAGAGGTCCAATTCTCCATAACTTTCTCTAATTCTTCCATTTTAGCATTAATCATCATATTTTCATTTTATTACTTTTGTCTCATTACATCACAAACATTAATCTCTAACTTTTTATTAGTAGTATTTGCACAAAATATATTTTAATAAAAAAACCAAAAAGAATAAAAATAGGGGTTATCCATAAATTCCAAAAGAGAGATTTCCATTTCACACTCTCACTCTTAAATGCACATTTTATCTAGACACACACAAAAGAGAAAACCCCCATTTGTATTTATGGATTGAACCTCACCCTATTCTATCTTCGAACTATGTGAACTTTGATGCCCCTTGGGCTATGTAGGCTTCTTGGGCCAATGTCGAGATTCAAGTCCTCTTTTATACATGTTTATATGTTTCTTTCATATCTTATATATATATATATATATATATTCTTTATGAATTTCATATTCTTACATGCTTGTGTTTCATCTGATACACACATCCGCTCTTCCATAGAGATTGTGATTTGGCAAACACTCATATTATATTTTAATTATTATTGTCGGGAACATTCCTAAGGATGAATTCACTATGTCCTTTTTAGGGCACGAGTTGAATGATTCCATTCTCCACCTATATTATACACATGCGCACACACATCACGGAGTCTAAAAGGAAAAAATTAACATTTTCCCATGAGAGATCGAAAGTTTGGGATGAGTGCCTAACACCTTCCTATTTCGTAAGTTAATCCCCGGACCTTCAAACTACTTGGTTTCGTAAACATCAGTATTGGCCTTGATGTCGTTATCTCGAGGCGACAACATTCTTCTATCTGTTTTGAGAAAAATAGGTTGACACTCTATCTCTTTGCATTATATCCCCCACAATGATGACGAACGAGCGTCTCGAGAAAGGGTATGCGCGTTGGAGGGAATTCGAGACCCCGAGATGCCCATAATTTATTTTATTTATTTAATTTCTAATATCTAATTATTTTATTATGTTGCGTAATTCGTGTGCTAATTAAATGGAAAATTTGAAACACCCAATTTTAGGGACAACGTGGATTATTATTTTGAGACTAGCCTAGATAAACGATTTTCTCCGGACATTAGTGTTTTTATTATTTTTTAAATTGAATTAAATCAGGGGTATGAATTTAAATTGAGATCTTTGGATTCTAGTTTTGAAAATTTTAAATTATATTTTTATTTTGAGAAAATAAAAAAATGAGATCAAGATATTTAATTCACACAAGCAAATTTTGGAAATTGCCAATGATTTAAAATTTGGTCTTTTAGAATTTAATAAATTTTTTATCAAACCCTCAAACGTTGTAAATACTAAGTGCGGGAGGAGTTTCAACATAAACCCATGATCTCCATCAGTGTTTTAATTAATCATGGATGCAATTAATTCCTCGAGTCAGTTAGGCTGCCCCCTCCCACCACTGATGGAATTAATCGACATCAGGGATTCATTAAAACTCTTAAGTGATAGTTCAAGAATTAGAATGTGAGTAAGTTAAATTGCCCCCCAAAAAAATTTCATCACGAGTGGATTTGATTTTAAAAAATGAACCGATGGTACACACTTTGACATAATCAATGATATCCTCTCCCACGGAGTCACTGTCGTTAATTATGGGACCAAAGTAGTTGCTCATTCAATCGTGTAGGACAAAAGATCCTTAACTGTATGGGAGCATAGTTGAAAGACACTAAGATGCCTGAGGTGTAATACCCAATAATTTAGGAAAATTTATTATTAGTTAAAAATTAAATTTTGGGAAATTTGTTTATTTATTGATTGATTATTTAGATGGAAACTAAGTTTTATAAAAATTATATTTCGAATAATACTATTCTGATTAGTACTAATTCAAACATAATTAGGTTCTTTAAAAAAATACTATTCTAAATAGTAATTACTTTCTGTCGGTGACACTATTCAAATATTGAATTCTTTTCAAAAGAAAACGAAGAAGAGAAAGCATTGGTGCATCAGAAGAATAAATGATCTTAAGCTCATTCTTCTTATTTATTCCCTAAAAAAACTACACTTCCTTTGCATGTTTACTACATAACTCAACACAAAAACTTAATGCATTTCCTACCCAAATTACATCATTACATTTCAAAATTATACTCTTTATTCTAGTCAAAAATTATATTTTCTAGAAATATTTTTGGGACAGCTTTGGATCAAATCTAAATGATTTTTAGAAGCCAATTCAACTACTTTTATAGAGAAATATCTTCTACACATTTGGGGGATTATTTTTATCAATTGAGGAGAAATTTTGGAGGGGCTTCATTAATAATTTTTCGTTATTTTTTTTAGAGGTCTTCTTCAATTGAGGCAAGATAATTCTACTATCTCCTCTCATGAGATAAATACCATTTTTTACCTAAATAGTTTTTTATGATGAGTTGTAAAATTGTATATAGAGATAATTAAGGTTTATTTTGTTTTAATCACACATTTATAAATTCTAAGTTTTGGTGATAAAGTTTAATTTACCTAATTCATAAAATTATATTCTTCATTAATTTAGTCTAATTTGGTAAATTTGAATTAGATTATGAATTGTACATTCTTGGTATGATTTAAATGTTAAATCTAACATTGAATGAATTATATGTGTTGAAAATCATCACAATAGATTAAATTCATGTCTTATTATGTTAAATTTTATTTAGAATTCATACTTTGGGAATTGGGGTTCTATTAAATATTAACTTCTTCATTTTGGGCTTATGAATTATATATCGTCTCAAATTTTTAAAAAATTCTAACCATTCTCAGACAAATATGAAACTTTATAGTCTTATGTAAATGTATTCTGCTAAAAGTTTAATGCTTTAACAAAATCCCAAAAGGTAATTTAAGACCAGCAAAATGAGAAAAGTTAGACTAGATATATTTGTTAACGTATAGTAACATTATGAATAGTGAATTTTTAACTCCTATAGAATGCGTAAATTGAGACGTTTCACGTGTTTTTATAGAAAATCACTTTCTGAACAACTTTCATATTAAGTTTCCCCAAAATCCGAATATAAGAGGTCCATACTAACAAATTATTATTTTGACAACATAATAGATACAATATCCTAAATTAGTAGAATCCTGATTTATGGGCATTGAAAAATATGCATAAAATGTATTTTTTATGTATATAAAATTCTTCTTTTTAATTTTTGTTGATAATCTATGCCTCAACCCACCCTTTTAAAAGTAGTATAATATTTGGATGTAATTTAAGAGAATGTGAGAACTTAATGATAAAGTATAAAAGACATTGGAATACATTAGTGAGGTGTGGAATTTATATTTTGGAATTATATCAAAAGTGGATAAATATTACTCTTATGTTGATGACCCTACGCATATGGCCACTTTTGTTATATTGATATTATGGATATGTTGGGTGGATAAGGTTGATTCCATATTGTGGGTCTTCATGAACTCAAAGGGAACAGGGGGCCAGACACGATTATAACTATTTTATTATTAGTGGTGTTTGGGGGGAATAATGTGAGGTTGGATTTGTGTTTATGATGGGGATTTGTTTATGTTATGAATTGCATTATATTTCACACGCATGAGGTAGTAGATATGCTCACGAGTCTTATTAATCAATCAAATATGTAAATTGATTATAAATACGTGAGGCACGATATGCATTGTGAAACCCCTCAATAAATGGATGTCTAGTCCTAGTTTATATATTTATATAACAATTAATTTAATAATTGTAGAATTATTATTTATACTCATGATTAGTAGTTTTATTACTTAAGTGTGTACTATTATCTTGTCGCGATGGGCTTGACCCGTCGCATTGTTTCAGGTGCTCTAACGTACCCGACCTAGTTTTTCACTCGAGTATACAATCTTTCATTCCAATCACCACCATGTTTTTGAGATGTAGGTGTTGAATCTACTTTTAGTTTTTTTTCTTTTAATCAATTGAGGGATGCGAGGTTTACTGTATTCATAGCATTTGGACTCAGATTTTTAGATAGTGTGATGTTGGGAGATTTGACATGTACAAGTACTTATTAAACAGTTTTTACTTTACATAGTGGTGGTAATCGATTATATCCATATTATATGATCATTTATGCCTTCTCATATCGTTCTCTACTGTGTAGTATCCTCATTCATTGGTTCTTAATTCATGGTAAGGATGACATTTAAATTGAATTGACAGGCTATTTTGTTTAATAAATAGACTTGATGAACCTAATTATTAAAAGTTACGCTGTGTTATAGTTGGTATCAGAGCATGGTCTTAGGCAACGTAGGTTCCATAGGTCCATCTTAGTCGTCCATGTAGCATTCTTTGGTATGCATTCTCTTTGCATACTCTTGTCGTAGGATGCATAATACTAGTAAGCATTTCATGTCATATTTTAGATTGCACCAAATACGAAGTCTCGTTTCTCCGCATGTGCAATGCAACCACAACCCGTAGGACCTACACCACCAGAGGAACCCGTTCACTGTATATCAACAGTTCCAGCATTGAACGCACAGGTTCAGTTACACTTTAGATCCTAGAAACTCTTAGAGTTAGTCCATTCAGACAAGGCTAGCTGCGGGGAGACAAGAAAGGCCAACTGAGGGCCTACAGCCAGCGGTACGAGCTCCCATAGTTGGGTGGGAAAAGGTCATTAGGGAGTTTATAAATAATATCCCACTAACATTTTTTGGGTCTATAGATCTGTTAGTGGCAAGATAGTGGTGTAGGGACATCAATCATAACCTGAGTCTTCCACCCTGCACCGAGGTACAGAAACAGGTTTTGGCTACCTTTTGTTTGACATAAGACGCACTTCATTAGTGGGAGAGTGTGAATACAATCGGACAGAGAGATCAAACGGGGTATGAAGAGTTTATTACAAATTTTAATGACAAGTATTTTATGGAATCCATCGGTACACAGAAGAATATGAAGTTTGCATCACTTCAAGAGGGGACTCATACTATTGTTGAGTGTGAGAAATGTTTTACTAATTTGTCCTTATTTCCACTCGAGGATGTGAACACTGAGAAGAAAAAATTTATTGTTTCATTAGGGGTCTTACTCACACTATTATCCATCTTATGATAGTAAACCCAACATATATTAGCTATACACAGATAGTGGGTGTGGAACTCACTCTTTGTTGAGACCACACTGAACAAAATAAGAAGTTAGACAAGGTGGGAAAAGATAATTGGCCCAATACTGCTGGAGGAGTAGGTGGGGACAAAAGGGGAGGAGAGGGCTAGATGAGCCAAGGGCAATGGAAGAAATTTTGACCCAATTAGTATAAACTTTAGAACCAGGGCCCCCCTTAAGGAGGTGGTAGGACACAACAACATCACCACTAGTAGCAATAGGTGGGGACCTCTATCAATCCATTCATGAGAGTTTTATTATTGTGTAGAGGTATAGGACATAGGTCCAGTGCAAGTCTTAGTGACATGGTCTTTCAACACATACAACAAGGCCAAAAGTAGGGCCAATTTGGGGGCTAATAGGGCCACTTAGATCATGGACAACATGTCAAGTATAGGTAGGGTCAGGGGTAGTATAGACAAGGCCAATAGGGGTTTAGGCCCAACAATCAATCACAGATGCAACAATAGTAGATTCCCATTATTTCCTCCCCGAGGTAGACAACGACACTTCCACCACCCTCACCACTCATTGTATTACCTCAGCCTCATTTACAGTATGGTCAGGTCTATCAGGTGGGACCTAGGGATGACCGGTGCCTATTCAGGAGGTTGATGGTACATTTTCTATTCATGGCACTTTCACCAGAGTTTTATTTGATACGAGGGCCACACATTCATTTGTTTCACTACACTTTGTGGGAATATAATTGATGATTCTGACTCCATGTGCTACAGTTTTATTTGTAGCTCCCCTATTAGGTGTATATATTATTATTAGCGAGACTTGTGATAGGGTAGGTATTAATATTAGTAGGATACGCTTTATAGCTAACTTGTTGGTTTTAGATTTCCACACATGTGATGTGATATTGAGGATAGATTGGATATGTACATATTAGGCTCATATAGATTGTGTAGGTAGAGCCATCATGTTTGCTATACTGGGTCAGAAGATGTATTTAGCTACTATGCATAAACGTGGCGGTGATGTTACTACCAACTTGTACATTATTAATTAGGAGACCTATGAGGAGACCATAATTTCCTTAGATATGATTCCAATAGTTCAGGAGTTCATGAATGTATTTGATAAGATTTTGGGTTTACTTCCGAGCAGATAGACTGATTTTGTAATAGACGTAGTGTCGGACATGAAGCCGATATCTAGAGAACCATATCACATGGATCCTATGGAGATGAAAGAGCTTAGAGATCAGATTAAAAAATTGCATGACAGGACTTCATTCGACGCAACACTTCACCTTGGGGAGTACCATTTTTGTTCGTAAAGAAGAAGGATGGGTCTTTGTAGTTGTGTATCAACTACTGCGTGTTAAATAAGCTAAAGATGAAGAATAAGTACCCACTGTCGAGGATCGATGATCTTTTTTATCAGTTGGAGGGATCATTATTTTTTTGAGGATTGATTTGTGATCTGCTTTCACCAGTTGAGGGTGAAATAGGAGGGCGTGTCCAAGAAAGACTTCTTGACTTATTATGGGTCTTATGAGTTCTAAGTGATGTCGTTTAGGTTGACTAATGCTCCAGTTGCATTCATGGACTTAATTAATCGGGTGTTTTGACTATTTTTAGACTAGTTCATCACAGTATTTATTGATGATATTCTGATATATTCACGGACAAAGGAGGACAATGGCCAACATTTGCAAATTTCATTACAAATGCTACGAGATCATAAGCTTTATGCGAAGTTCTCAAAATGCGAGTTTTGGAAGAAAGAAGTGAAGTTTTAAGGGCATGTGGTATCAGAGATGGGATTATTTATGGATTCGAGTAAGGTGTCATCCGTGTTGGATTGGAGATAACCCACGACACCTACTCAGATCTGTAGCTTTTGGGGATTGGTCGATTATCATCGAAGATTCATTTGTGGTTTCCCAAAAATAGGAGGACCAATAAATGAGTTAATAAAAAGGGTATGCCATTCTTTTAGATGGACAAGTGTCAGCACACATTCGACACTCTTAGGGAGAAATTAATTATTTCACTTGTTCTTGCTTGCCTAAGAGTGGAGTAAAGTTCTTGATTTACACCGATGATTCTCTTTAGGGATTAGTTGGGGTTTTGATGCATGAGGAAAAGATGATTTCGTATGCCTCTTGAAAACTTAAACCACACGAGGTTCGGTATCTTACTAATGATTTAAAGTTGTCGACCATAGTATTTTTAGTGCATGCATGAAGGCACTATCTCTAGGGTGAGAAGTTTTTTATCTTTAGTGATCGTTAGAGCTTACATTATCTATTTACATAGAAAGATATGCATATGAGGTGACATAAGTGATTAGAATTCATCAAGGATTACCAGTTCGCAATTCACTACCACCTAGGGAAGTCTAATGTGGTGGTAGATGCATTGAGACAATGACCTATGGTAGTCTCTAAACCCTTCAGACTGCAAAGTGAGGCTCAAAGGATATGATTGGCGAATTGACCATTGCATTCATAAGTATGATTATAGTGACTCCATAAATTATAGCAGATAAGGTCTGAGGACAATCACATGATCATATGTGTAAGGGGAAGGTGACGATGCTTCTCTCTATTAGTGTACATTTTTTAGTGGGGTCTGATGGCGGGTTGTTTTATAAGGTATGATGGTGGTACCCTTGGACGAGGAGTTGAGACATGAAGTTATGGAGGAGATATATGGTTTGCATTTTGCGGTACACCCAGGTGGGGATAAAATTTAACAAGATATGAAGAGATAATATTGGTAGGGCAGTATGAAGGAGGATGTGGCCGAGTTGCTATCGATATACACTACTTGTCAAATCGTGAAAGTAGAACATCAGAATCCATATGGTATGTTTCAACCTATACCTATTACTAAGTAGAAGTGGGATAGTATCTCGATGGATTTCATCATGGGGCTGCCTTTGACACCTCAACAGCATTATTCTATTTGGGTGATTGTTGATTCTTTCACAAAGGTGGCTCATTTTTTAGCCATTCATATCGATTATTCGATCGAGCAGTAAGACCCCCTAAGAATCATTAAAGGATATGTTACAGTGTAGACACCCCATCTTAATACCCCCTAAGAATCTCCTTATGTCCCTATAACTCACTTATTCATGACAAAACCTAGGTCATACCCCCAAGCACTAATCTGGAGGCTATCGGGTACTCTCGAGCCCGGTTTGACTCCGATTAACTTTCTCACCTGATAAAAAACTCATGAATCTTTGAAAGGCTCTAAATACCATTTCCAAGGGTATACCCGTGCATGAATCGGCCTTACGGTTCGGGCGAATGATCCATTTTATCTTAAAAACTGATCTAGAGGCCACCGACTATTCCCAGACACCATTTGACTCCAATTAACTTTCTAACTGAGAAAAAAATCAATGAATCTTTTAAGGGATATTAATCCCCTTTCCAACAGCCCACCCCGTGCACAAATTGGCCTTACGGTTCAGAAGAATGATCCGTTTTATCTTCAAAACTGATCTGGAGCCCAGTAGGCGCTCTCGGGCTTTATTTGACCCCGGTCAACTCTTTAGCTCGAACGAACCAGAATGAATCTTTGACGGGATCTAAATCCTCTTTTCAATGATCTTCCCCGTGTATGAGTCAGCCTTACGGTATGGACGAACAACCCATTTTACTTCGTAGGGACATTGGGATCTTTTGGGACCCATTTGACCTAGGTAAACTCTCCGAACTGAACAAAACTGAATGAAATCTCAAAGGGAACTGACTACCTTTTCCAATAGTCTATCATGTGCATGAATTGGCCTTACGATTTGGATGAACGATTCATTTTCCTCTGGGAATTTCCTGTCCAGTGACCAACATGTGCTTTCAGGCCCCGTTTGACTTCGTTCAACTCTCAAACCCAAGAGTGACTCAATGGATTCTTAAAGGGATATTAACACCCTTTCCAATGGTCTGCCATGCGTACTATTCTGACTTATAATTCGCATTTTATGACCGCTTTTCTGAAACACCTATCTCAGACTGCCGAATGGCACCCCCAAGACCCTGCCTATTAGTAGTGTGTTTGGGATTCTATGCCAATAGGCAGGTCTAGGACCATATCTATCGGCACCACTTTGTCCCTATAGATAAAGGCCATGATCTAACTTTGAAAGACACCTCTGAACATCCCTCTCAGTAATTTATAGAACATTCACTCAAATTCAGAGTTGTTCCCCTATTAAAAAACCCATTTCCCACATTCCTTTCATCATTTTCGTACTCTTTTGAGTAAATTACCACCCGTCACCTCTAGGGGTGTAAAACGAACGGATACGAAGAGGATACCATAGTATTGACATCCGTATCTGTCAAGACTCCACACTATCCGTATCCGTATTCGCATCCTCCCGGATATAATTTCAGCTATCCATATTCGTATCCTCTCGAATTTTCCGGATTCGGATAATATCCTTATCCGTTTTTATTGTTTAAGATACATTAAAATACACATAGCATATTAAACACTAATTTAATCAATCAATTAAATATATATTTTTTCATTCCATTTAAGATATGGAGAATGTGTAAAGCATCAAATTAAACTATAAAAGAAGGTTCGAGCAAAAGTACTAACCTTTAATGTGCATTTTCTTATTCAATTGTAAGCCATTGAAATTTGTATCCTCTTCAGTTTCTCTAATGTTTGAACAAAAATGAAGTGAAGTATCATCTTACCTAAAAGGTATAACTCAATTAAAATATTAACGGAGAAAACAAAGAATATATTAAAATAAATAAGGGTTGTTATTTTTTACCCCTTAAGTTCTTGAAGTGTGTCTTTCTAATCTCCTTTGGAATCGGATCACTCGATGACTTAACTGCGCCAATAAGTTTCTGTCGAATGTCTCCTCCACTCACAACCTTAAGTTTACATGATTAGAGATGGTTGCTCAAGTGTGAGGTTCCTTTTGAACTCCCCGCATCAAACTTTCTTTTGCAATGGGTACAAGTCGCCGTAACAGAATTATCTGGATGAAAATCTCTATTAAAATCAAACCACACGTTAGATGTAAGTTTTTTTTCTCGCTTTGTTCTCACTAGCCACACTTGAGTGATCCGACGAAATACTCTCCACTGGAACAGGAGAAGATTCATGCGTGGAAGGATTGTTTTGATTACCTTCTGTAGACATATTAAACTGCATCGTGTTGATTACAAAAAATAATTAGTAAAAATAATAAAATTATAAGGACCCATAGGCAATAAAATTAGTAAAAATAATTACAAGCGTAGATAGACTCTGACTTTATTTATGTGTACTTGTTCGACTAATGTAGCTGATGCACACTTTAATATTTTTTTTTACTTAACCTCAAAGAAAATTTTAGGAATAAGAGCTTAGGGATGTTCCCAAACTTAGAAATTAAATGAGGGATAATAAGTGATATGCGACGTTCCCAAATATAATCTATTTTTTAAAGGAAAAAACTTACAACATAGAAAAAGGCATAAAACTGATCTTTTAAAAAAATATGAAACTAATTTTAACAAAAAAATTTGTTACCTAAAAAAATTTATTACCGGATTAAAATGTGCATTTTTTTGTGTTGTTGAAATCCTAATTCAGTATTAGTACCTAATTGAAATGGAGATGTAATAGGTGGGTATGGAAAATAATTTCCCCTACCTCTAAACTAAAATCCCCTACACAACTGCAATCTCTAATTCTCTCTCTATCTGAGCAAACATGGACTCACGTTGGGGCTGATGAAATAAGGGAGGGACAATAAGTTCTTGAGACTCAGCTATGAAATGAGAATGAGGACCATTGACCTCACCAAATTAACATTAGTCTTCTCTTATTTCAACCAGCCATTCAATAATGCTTCTCTCCTTTGCACATTTTCCTACTAATCAATTTGAAATTGATTTTCAACCCAGCTAATCAATTTCAAAACCCAACTAATCAATTTCAAACAGCAAATCAATTTCAACTCCACATTCTTTCAAATCCATATCAAAACAAACACCAAAACCAAGTTTAAATCAATTTCAAACACCAAAAAATGATTTCACCTCCACACACATTCAATTTCAAACAGGAAAATGATCGTAACTTACGATTTTTGTGAAGACGAATGACAGCCTGAGAGAGGAGAGCCTGAGCTTGGGACGGAATGAAGAGACCCGATGCTTGGGAAGGGATGGACCAGAGTCAGAGCCTTGGAAGGGACGCACGAGAGCCGGAGCTTGGGACGGGATGGAGAAGAAGAGAGACGAGCTTGGGAGCGTCTGGATTTTAGAGAGAGGAGAAAATAAGATTTGTGTTTAGGGTAAGTTATGAATAGGGGTGCGTAAATGTTGTGGTTGTGCATACGTGTGAGTTATGTTAAGTTTTCATAATCATAGGTTAGGTTTTTAAAGTTTTCTTAATTATACTTATGCCCAACTTTTAATTTAAGTTGTAGTTTATACCTAAAATATTATATAACTAATATTTTAAATGTATGTTAGACGGATACGGATATTCGGTAAAACGGATATCTGGTAAAATGGATACTCCATGTCGGATACGGATTATCCGTGCCGGATATTACTACTATATGTATCCGTATCCATTTTCTCGGATATTTTTATAGAGTATCCATATTCGTATCCGTTTCCATTTTTTTGGATAAATATCCGCAAATTCGGATTCGGATATCGGACGGACGTGGATTTTTGAATATCCGTTTATAGCCCTAATCACCTCATACCACCATCATATCATCATGAGATCAGTGTATCTACAATCAAGATCCACTTCAAATCTTCATAAGTAGGTCTAATTCTTCCCCCTTTGTCTTTATATTATCTTATTTTTGAATTAGTTACTTCATTTTCACTTTTGTACTTTACATCATTACATCACATACCTTAACTTCAAACTTTTTATTATTAGTATTTGCGCATACTTTATTTTCATAATTAAAAAAAATGAGAAAAATAGGGTTTACTTGTAAATTCAAATTAGGGAATTCTCATCAAATTTTCTCACACTAAAACATATTTTTCTGCACACACACACACACACACACGCATATAATCAAAGTCCAATGTTGGATTTATGGGTTAAACCCAACCTCGTATTATCTTCAAACTATGTGGACTTTGATTCCCCCGAGCTACATAGTCATCTTAGGTAAATCCCTAGACTCGAGTCCTCCCATATACATTTGTTACCTTGTTCTTATTATTTATTTTTAATGCATATTTTATATGCTTGCTTGCTTGTGTCTTGTCCAATATACGCATTTGTTCTTCTATAACGACTTGTGAATCGGCAAACACTTACATCATACTTTGAATTTTTATTTTGGAAACACTTCTAAGGATGACCTCGCTCCACCTTTATCCATAACATGAGTTGGTAGATTCCATCATCCATTTATATTATGCAAATAAGCACACACATCACAGAGTTCAAGAGGAGAAGATTAACACTTGCCCATACGAGATCGAAAGGGTGGCATGGGTGCCTAACACCTTCTCATTTCGTAACTTAGTCCCCGGACCCTTCAACTACTTAGTTTCGCAAGCATCATTATTATTCTTGATGTTGTTCTCTCGAGGCGACAATATTTCTTTTGAATGTTTTATGCAAAATAAGATGGTGACTCTATCTCTACAAATCATCCCACATCGACGACGGTCAAGCATCCCGAGAAAGGATGCAATCCTACGCGCACGTCGAAATAAGGAGAAGGAAGGAGGGATCCACCTTGGGAGAACCCCCCAACCCCGTAACCTCGGGATGGCCATAGTGGCGACTCTACTAGGACTGTTTTAAGAGGACTAGCCTATATTTTTTCATAGACATTATTCTTTTCTAGCGCGTGTGAGTATGAACCTAATTGTATGTTCCCTTTTCTCGTCTATTTACATTTTTATATATCTATCTCACATATATATATCACTTTCCACTCACTTATACACTTCACACACTTGTATGTACTCTCCATGTACACTTTACAGACTTACACTTATCTTCACTTTATACTCACATGATCCACACACAACTTACAATATCCATGCTTAGTCTTCACTACCACACACCCACACTTCTTACACTTGTATAAATGCTCTCATACACCTATCACACATCACTTGTAGTTGATCCATGTATAGGATCGCTACCCCACACACTCACTTGTATATATTACCATCTCACTTAATCACTCACATGTATCCATGTGTAGTATAGTCTTCATGCCAGATTTACTTTTCATAATACGTGTATATGATCCACATTAGTGTAGTATTCAATTTACTCCTCATGCCAATAAAAAATGATAAAATGATACTCTCTCTCCATAATATGTTAATTAAGAGTCATGCATTTTCACACACAACATCATGAAGGGCGTGGCAATATCGATGAAAATTGTGTCCCGTACTGGGTGATCACTTTGTGATGGGCACTGGTCCTACGGGTCGTAGTTAGCCTAAGTGATATGATTCTCACCTTCCATTGGCCTTGTACCTTCGATGTATTTTGAAACGGTTCCCCTCGTATCGTACCGCTTGACCGAACTCATGATGGGAGGTATATAGCAGGGAACTTGTTCATGTACGTCTAGTATATCGAATTCTCTCTCATACATTCTAACCCCAAGAGGTACGTAGTGAGGCAATTCATATACACTTAGGTATATCAAATGGCTTGTCCATACATACTGATGAATGATTGCCCTTATAGGCAAGAGGTATATTGTGTAAGCCATGCCAAAGAAGGAACCCTTCCACTAACCCAATAATTACATAAACATCATATAGGTATCAAACCTAGAACACTCATATTTAGTTTGTCGGTTATCATGAGAAACTCTTCCAAAATTCTGGATCAGTATACTACCCAAATTTTTGTGCAATTTCGCCCTTTTTTCAAAATAGGACCCCGTCCATGAGCCTATAAACAAGTCAAACCATGTCTTACATATTTTGAAACCCTATTTACCCAGGCTTGAGTCCTTTTCGACATTTTTTCTAGATTTAGGAAAAACTAATGCAAGTGAAAACCTAATAATAATAACATTTTTTGGGTATTTCCAAAAAAATACCAAAAGTATTGTTCTCCTCCTCTAAAAATACCAAAATCTTCTCCCTCCTTCTTTAAAAAATAAACTAGAATCATTTCCCCTCTTAGGTCGATCGCATACTCGATTTTGGATTGGCTCCCTATTGGATTCGGTCTTCTGTCAAACTGCCTCGAAGCTTTGCTAGTTCTTTTGCTACCTTATTTGAGTTTGGCTTTACCTTCATGAGCTCTTCATGGAAATTAGTGATAATTAATCGAATGTTCAACTGGATCTGATGACTGTCTTAGACCAACTATGTGCCAAGATTGACAACCTTCAAATTGAGGTCTGTTAGATGTAGTATCATCGGGACCAGATTCTCAAAGAATACGAGGTTCTCTTTTCTCGTGCCATGGGTCCACTAGATCCCGAGCATATTTGGGTCTGAGAAGATAAGAGTATCAACATGTTCTATGTGACCCTCCTGCTAATAGGCCAACTCCAGCTCAACTCCCTATTCTGAACCTTGCCTAACTAGGGGCTAACTTGCCAGCACCCATGGATCCAAAGGTGGAGGAATTGAAGAAGGTCAAGGAAGACCTCAAGTTGCTATCGAAGAAGTCTAACCAAGTTAAGATATCCAGAAACTACATGGACCACAGCCATATGCCTCCTTATCCCAAAGTCGGAATATCGGAGAAGTTCAAGGAATTAGACCCCCAATTGTTCACCTTCGAAGCTATCACCAAGCCATGACCCTCCTTGGTGACTTCGAAGATATAATGTCCCAGATGTTCTAGTATACCTTGAAATAGATTGCCCGACATTATTTTTGTCCCTTGAATAATCCAAAATCAGTAATTGGGAAGATATGGCACGAGAATTCATGTCTCAGTACAAGTACAATAAGGAGACAGAGGTTATGTGAAGGGATCTAGATGTTCTTAAGTAGAACCCTGGGGAAACAGTCATTAGTTTCATAGGATGGTGGAGAGAGAAAGCTACTACCATGACCAACAGACCCTTTGAGGAGGAATAAGTCAGTATCGTGAAGAAGAACTTCTTGCCTTATATCCGAGCGTCAATGGGAGGAAAATATTACCCACTATAGACACCATATTTTAGGACCCTCCTAGGCATTTACTTAGGTCCCTAGCACTTATTCCTTCACCATAAACCCTAGGTCATACTCCAAGTACCAATTTAGAGGCCACTAGGCACTCCCGAGCCCCGTTTGACTCCGGTGAACTTTCTTATCTGAGTAAAAGATTAATGAATCTTCGAAGGTCTCTGAATCCCCTTTCCAACAATCCACCCCATGTGCAAATCGGCCTTGCAGTTCAAACGAAAGGTTTATTTTACTATTAAAAATTGATTTAGAGGCCACCGGGAGCTACTGGGCCCCATTTTGACCCCAATCAACTTCCTTGTCCGAGCTGAAACTCAATGAATCTTCGAAAGGCTACGGATACTATTTCCAATGGTTCGCCCGTGCATGAATTGGCCTTACGGTTCCAACAAAGGATCCATTTTTCCCTAAAAAGTAATATAGAGTCCACCGGGCACTCCCGAGCTCCATTTGACTCCCATTAACTCTTTATCTTGAATAATTCTAAATGAATCTTCAAAGGGATCTAAATCCCCTTTCCAACGGTCCCCTGTGAGCGAATCATCCTTACAGTATGGCCGAACGTCCTGTTTTACTCTTAAGGGTCATCGGGTGCTTTCGAGCATCATTTGACCAAGGTCAGCTCTCCGAACCAAATATGACTGAATAAATCTTTGAAGTTCTCTAAATACCCTATCCAACGATCCATCCCGTGCACGAATCGGCCCTAAATTTCGAACGAATGATCCATTTTCCTCAAAGAATCTCTTATCCAAAAGACCATCAGGCTCTTTTGAGTCCCATTTAACCACAGTCAATTCTTTAAGACAGAATAATCCTAATGCATTCTTAAAGTGATCTGAATACCCTTTTTAATGGTACCTCTTGTGCGCGATTTGGACTTACAGATTGCATTTTACGACCATTTTTCCAAAAAATCTCCTGAGACTGTGGAATGGAAAACCCATTTCCCTGCCCATCGACAGGGTGTCTTGGGCTGCCTACCGATATTCATGTCAAGGACAATGCTGGTCGACACCCCCTTAATCCTATATAAAGGGAGCATGATGTCATTTCAAAAGGCATCTCAGAAACATCCCTCTCAGTGATCTTAGCAACGTTCTCTCGAAGTCAGCGTGGTTTCTATATTGAAACTTCTTCCCCACATTCCATTTCCATCCTTTTCTTATCCAATTTAGAAAAATCCATTCCCTGTCCTCCTACCACCTCCATCAACTTGCAAGATCAACCATTCAATAATCAATACAAATCTTGAAGCTTTCGAAGAAGGTCCAAACCTTTCATTCTCTCTTTCAATTCTCTTATTTTGCATTAGTTATTTAATTATTACTTTAGAATTTCATCTTTTTCAGGCCAGACATATTAATATCCTGATTTTTATTAGTAGTATTGAACATACTATATTTTCTATGAAAAATCCAAAAACAATAAAAGACAGGTTGTTTATAAATTCCTTACGTGGATTTCTCACCACATTTTCTCTCACAAAAATATCATTTTTCTACACACAAATATAATAAATTTTTGATTGGATACATCGGATAAACCTCACCCCCTTATTGCATGCAAACTACATAGAATTTGATGCCTTTTAGTCTATGTAGGTGTCTCGGCACTACACTAAAATGGTCAAATTGGCACCCTTCAACCGGCCAACCTTGTCACGGTCATTGACCGTGACAAAAAAATACGTGTTTTTTGTCATGGTCATTGACCGTGACAAGGTCTTGTCATGGTTAGTTACCGAGACGAGTCCGTGACAAGTACAGTTGTCACGGACTTATCACGGTCATTGACCGTGACAATCCTATAAAGTTGTCACGGTCAAGGTCTGTGACACGTCCGTGACAATTCTGTCAGTAAAAAAAAAACTCCCTCTTCTTTTTTCCCACCAATTATAATTCCCTCCATTTCTCTCTCTCTACAACTTTGGTACGTTTTCTCTCTATATTTCTCCTCCAATTATGTATATGTGTATGTATATGTGCGTGTGTGTATATATGTGTGAGTAAATGTGTGTGTGTGTGTGGTGTATATATGCATGTGTGTGTGTGGGGGGGGGGGGGGGGAGGGCTGGGGGGAGGGGAGGGGTGTATGTGCATGTGTGTGTGTGTATTTATGTGTGTGTGTTTGTGTGTGTGTGTATATGCGTGTGTGTATATCTCCATGTGTGTGTATATATGCGTGTGTATATGTACATGTGTGCGCATGTAGTGGGCAGCGACAGTGGGGGGAGGGGGAAGAGGTAGGGGTGGGCGAAGGGTGGGGGGAGGGCAAGGCGTGTGGGGCTGTGTGTGTGTATATGTGCATGTGTGTGTTTTTTAATTAAATTTTTAGTGGTTTATTAGATATTTCCCCTCATATTTTAGTGCCCCTTGTAAAAGAATTAATTGATTTGATATTGATTGGTTGTTAATTTTTTTTTGTAAATTAATAATTAGTGCCCCTTTCATATTCAAGTATTATTGCCCCTGATTGTAAATTAGTAAATTATTAATTGTATACTTTAATTGTTAGTGTAATTGATGAAAAGAATTAATTAGTAGATGAATTAGAAGGAGTACGGGATACACATTTGTTGTTGCCATTGCGGTTGGATTATAGTGGATCGATGTTGGGTTGGTTAATTTTAAAAGTGGCATGACCACTAGATTATTGTCCATATGGGGGTGGGATTTTTCAACTTTTTTAAAAATTACTTTGTATAATGAACAATATATATTTAGTATGATAATTAAATGAAACATACTTGAAATTACATATAGTGTGCATAGATACTAGCCTTCTAGTTCTTATGCGTACGCATTCAATAGCCCTTAGACCCGTTCGGGAGTCATTACCCCTGTGCATTTCAAAAGGTTAACCAAGTGTTTTACTCGGAGTATATCAACATCGAGTCTTGGTCAATTGTCCTACACACGCCAAAGAATCTAAATAGTAGTGTGGATGACTTGGCTGCTCCTACCGAATATCAATCCATTTTTATGATAACCCGAATTTGAAATAATTTTTCAATTTGTAATAAATATTACAATTTGTACTTTATCAATCCATTTTTAATGCTTTTAATTGATTTGCACTTTATCATTTTCACTCTTATGTAGTGTGCGTGTGTGTGGGCAGTTGGGGTGGGGTGGGGATGTTTCAGATTTCTAGTAATTGTACATATTATGAGCTAGATGTTATTGTTTTGGAAGTCAGAATTCAGGTGTTAAACACTAACAATTCATTTGGATTTGTAGTAATTGTACATATTTGCATGTCTTCTTCTAATTCATTTTGATTTGTTCTAATAACAACATTTTTTACAGAAAATGTCTCCTTCAGTTATTAAGGCGAGGATGATGATGCTGATTATGATGATGTCGTCTGGGCTCGGTGGTAGCGGAGGCGACGAGGGATCCTTGGCCCCTAGGCTCCCCAAATATAGCAAATTGGGGATGCACAACGAGAACAAGACAGGGCTATTAGCGAGATCCATCGAGCTGGTAAAGACGATCATCGTCCCGGGGTACACTAGTTGGAGGGAGGTGCCAAATGAGCTCAAGTTAGCTATTTGGGTAGCACTACATGTAATGTATTTATATTTATATGAATATGAATATTTTAATTTCGATTTCGATTTCGATTTCAATTTCAATTTATATTTATTTGCAACTAACCTTGTATTTGTTGGAAGGAACACTTCAGCTTGAATCTAAAGCTATGCGATTCCGTCTTGGAGCAGTTGAGGGAGCAACACAAGACGTGGAAGAAAAATATGCGGACCCGGTACTTTAGGAAGACCCGAGAGTCCATTATCCGAATGCGTGAATTCGTCCTACCGAAGGAGCTGATCTCATTGGCACAATAAAAAATTTTTATTGACAAAGAGATCGGGGAGCGACAATTGGCATCTCGCTAATTGGGGAGGGAAAATTGGGCAAAAAAGACGGACGTGCACTACTCCGGACGAACGTCTTATGCCGAGGTTGAGCATAGGATGATGGTAAGATTTAATTTTTCTATAACTACATAAATATATTATTCTGCATTATTTTAATTTGCGGGGCCGATAATAATTTTGCATATTTTATTTTAGGGGACAAGGAGTGGCCCTGGGGGTAGGCCATATAGGCTCGATACTTATGTGGCTATTCGGATGAAGAAGGGGAAGGATAAGGAGGTGTCCCCGAGCATCGCATCCACAATTGTAAGTAATTCGACAGTTTACTTTTTGTTAATTACGTTATAATTTTTTTATTTACTTATTTTACTAATCATGTGCTTTTTGTCATTTCAGGCAAAGCTTAAGGAAGAGTATGAGTCGCAGTCTGATTCCGACAGGGCATATTTTTCCACAGACGCACTCACCCAAGTGCTTGGCGCTGATCGTAAGGGTAGGACAAGGGGGGTGAGCTCGCGGGTGGTCAAATCTACGATCATCGGATCGGAGACGAGCGACACCGGGTTGGCACGAACGGTGGACTCACATGACGCGAAGCTATCCCATTTGGAGGCGATGGTCCAAGATATGTTCTCATTCATGAAGCGTTCATTGGGAGGAAACCGTAAGGGGAAAGGTAAGAAGGTGGTGGAGGAGGAGGTGCAGGAGGACGAGGATGTGGACCTCGCTGCTTCATCGTCGACACGTGCGGACTTTGATGATCCAGTGCCCTATTTGGCTCCATTCGACTGACCGATGTCGACACTGGGTTGTCCGAGCGTGTTTATACTAGACATATTTGATGGCAAGCGGATAGGGTGGGGGTTGAAGGACTCGAATACCGTCTAGGTTATGACAGTTCATGGACGTTTTCTTCAAGACATCGAGTCCAAGGTGCTCGTCACGAATGTGATACCCGGGAAGGATAATTCCCCATTGTGGTTGCACAAACAATGCAACACGATGTATATTGCTAGGTGTATCAA
This sequence comes from Sambucus nigra, assembly GCA_949130495.1. NCBI lineage: Eukaryota > Viridiplantae > Streptophyta > Magnoliopsida > Dipsacales > Adoxaceae > Sambucus > Sambucus nigra. The sequence continues at coordinate 441,450,081 of OX422207.1, forward strand.
TTTGTATATCGTGTGTCCTACTCACCTCCTCAGAGCTACCCTTACCCCAGACATGTAGTGACATTATTTTAATTGAATTGTTTTACATTGTTACATTTTAATTATATTTGGATTATATCATGATGCATATTTTTTTGAATGTATATTTTCATTATCTCTATTTTATTTGAATATATAATGTTTGAACAGGTACAACGTTGCTACAATAGGTACAAATATACTGCTGGGGAGTGGCAGTGGCCATACTGCCCAGCAGATTTTTTTTTCAATTCTGTCCAGAATTGTCACGGTCATTGACCGTGACAAAGAAAACTTGTCAGGACGTGTCATGGTCAATGACCGTGATATTTTTTTTTATTAAATGTCACAGGTTTGTCACGGTCCTTAATCGTGAAAAAACTTGTTAAGGTTAAGGACCGTGACATGACCGTGACCAGTCTAATGAACTTGTCACGGTCAATGACCGTGACAAGTCCGTGATAACAAATGTTGTCACCCCCAGAATTGTCACGATCATTGACCCTGACAAGTCCAACTTGTTAAGGTCAATGACCGTGACAATCCAACATATTTGGTGTAGTGCGGGTAAAATCCAAGATTCGAGTCCTCCTTTCCTATTTTTGTTCTTATATTATTTCCACATATTATATGTGTGATTCATTCTCACGTTTTGTCCAATTTATACCATCGTTCTTCCATAAACAATCAGTGACACGACAAATGCACACATTATATTTTTAATTAATATTCTTAGAACACTCCTACGGAAGACCTCACTCCGCCTTTCTCCATGACACGACTCATATAAATTTATTCTCCATTTATATATACATGCACATACACTTCATGGAGTTATTAAGGAAAAGAATTACACATGCCCATGAGAGACCGAAATGGCGATATGGGTTCCTAACACCTTCCCATTCGTAACTCAGCCCCCAAATCCTTGAAGTACTTGGTTTTTCAAGCATTAGTATGTCTTTGATGCCGTTCTCTAGAGGGAGAAACATTTTTTCCCTATTTTGTACAAAATAGGTTGGCGACTCTATTTCTACACCACCCCACATTTGACAACGACTGAAGCACCCTGATGAAAGGTGCGAACCTCACCATTACGCGCGCATGTTGATCGGGAGACAAGATGGCCACAGTGGCGACTCTTCTAGGGAATTATTTGTCATAAGAGGGCTAGAATCTATGCTTACATAGGTGTTATCATTTTCTGCATGTGTGTTTATGCACCTACCTATATGTTCCCTTTTCCTCTATTACATCTTGTATATATTCACCTCATGTATATCATTTTTCACCTTCACACACTTGTAAATACCCTCCATGTACACCTCACACTCCTTACCTTTGTACGTAGGATCACTTATATCCACATGTTTCACACACCACATAGAATACCCATCCATGCTTAGGTTTCATTAGAACACACCTTCATATATCACACTTGTATATGTCCATGCTCACTTGCACATATCACACAACACTTGTAGTTGATCCATTCTTAGGTTCACTACCATACACTCCCTTGTAGATATTCATACATCACTCACTCACATGTATCCATGCTTAGTGTAGTCTTCATGTTCCATGCTAGATTTACTTTTCATGATACTTATACATTCTTTCCTATTAGTATAGTGCTTATTTGACTCATCATGCCAAATAAAATAGTCTAACTATATTATACTAAGCAAGAATCAGGCATTTTACACACTACATCACCAAGAACATGGCTATTGACCAAAATTTTGTCCCGTACTGGGGTCCACATTGCGACGGGCCCTAGTCTGACAGGTCGCAGTTAGCTAAGCAATATGACTCTCACCTTCCATTGTCCTAGTACCTTTGATGTATATCGAGCGGTTCTCCCCGCATCGTACCGCTTGACTGAACTCACAACGGGAGGTTATAGTAGGGAAATCATTAACGTATGTCAAGTATATCTAATTCGCTCTCGCACATACTGTCCCCACATAGTGAGATAATTCATGTACGCTCAGGAATATCAAATGGTTTGTCCACACGTACCGATTGTCCTCAAAAGCAAAAAGTATATCATGGAAGTCATGCCAAAGGGGGAAACCCTTCCATTAACCTAACAATTACATAGACCGCATATAGGCGTCAAAACTAGGGCAATCAAATTTATTTTACCAGTTGCCACACGAAACTCTACCAAATTTTCGAGTCGGCATGTCGCCCAAACTGTCATGCTATTTCATCATTTTTCAAAACCTGACCCTGTCCATGAGCTTGGAAATAAGTCGAACCATATCTTACCTATTTTTCAAACCCAATTTTCCCAGGCTCAAGTCTTGTCCGGCATTTCTTCTGCATTTAGAAAAATATAATACAAGTGAAAACATAATAATAATAATAATAATAATAATAATAATAATAATAATAATAATAATAATAATAATAATAATAATAATGTTGAGACTCTTCTCTCGTTTTTCCTCCTCTTTAAAAAAAATAAATACAAAAAAAACATTTTTCCTCCTTTTCATCAAAAATACAAAAAAAAATATTTTCCCTCCTTCGTATCAAAAATGCCAAAAAAAACATTTTTCCTCCTTTTTACCAAAGTGTCAAAAACATTTTTCCTCTGGTTTAAAAGATACACCAAAAAAATCCTTTCTTACCTTTTATCAAATATAAATTCGAATCATTTTCCTTCTCAGGTCGATCGCATACCCAATTCTTGGCCTAGCTCCCTATTGGCTTTGGTCTTCCATCAAACTACACTGAAGTTCCGCTAGTTTTTCTGCTACTTCATCCGAGTTTGGAATTTACCTTCACGAGTCCTTTCTAGAAAATATTGATTAAGAACCGAATGTACATCCTGATCTGATGGCAGTCCTAGCCCAACTCGGTGCCAAGATTGACAACCTTCAAATCGAAGTTCATGAGATGCAACAAAATCGCGTCCAAGTTCCCGAAGAAATCGAGGTCCTCTTTCCTCATGCCATGGTAAACCTTCTCCCGAGCCTGTTTGAGTCCCAAAAGAATATCAGCATGCTCCTCATGCCCCTCCATCTCATCTCCCTATGCCAAACCTTGCCAAGTCAGGGATAACTTGTTAGTATCTGTTGATCGCTAGGAGGAATAACCGATCAAGGTCAAGGAAGACCTCAATCTATTGTCAAAGAAGTTTGACCAAGTTAAGATATCCAAGAACTACATGGACTACACCCACATGTCTCCCCACCCTAAAGTAAGATTGCTAGAGAAGCTCAAGATGCCACCCGTCAAGAAATTCGGGGGCAATGGGCCCCCAATTGTCCACCTTCGCAGCTATCACTGTGCCATAAATCTTCTCGGTGCCTCTAAAGAGATAATGGCATAGATGTTTCAACATACTTTGAAGGAAAACGCCCTCTGATAGTTTCAATCCCTTAAACAATCCAGAATCCGCAGTTGGGAAGATGTCGCCCAAGAATTCATGTCACGGTACAAGTACAACGAAGAACTAGAGGTTACACGTCGTGATCTAGAGCTTCTCAAGTAGAAAACTGAAGAAATTGTCAGAATCTTCATGGCAAGGTGGAGAGAGAAAGTTGTGACTGTGACTAACTAGCCCTATGAAGAAGAATAAGTCAGCATCGTGAAAAAGAATTTTCTACCCCATATCGGAGTGACTATGGGAGGTCAGTATTATCCATACTTTCGAGCTCTGTGGGAAGAAGTAGTAAAAATGGAAGAAAGTGTTACCGAGGTAGAAGCCAAGCTGAAGAAAATGACCGGACAGCTCATTCTCCAAAAGTACGAGAAGCCTACCAATACTACAGTTTCAACCATCAATAATATCTCTCGGCCTATTACCTCTTGGGAACAATAAAGTAGCCCTAACTTCGCTAGAAAGGAATACACCGAACTCCATGCTCCGTTATCCAGAGTCTACCAAGCCTTGTTAAGATGAAACCTCATCAAACCCTTGGACCCCGATCCATTAGCAAACCCACTCCCCAAGAACTTTAAGGCTGACGCCCACTCTGATTTCCACCAGTCTGTCGTCCATACAACCGACCAGAGTCCAAGGTTTAATTGATCGGAGTATCATCGTTCCACCAGCCAATACTAAACCCAAAACCACTCACAACCCACACAAATGCCATCTTTTTAGAGAATGACCCGAAATTTCATCCACCTACCAAAATTGTGCCCAGTAAAGCACCCATCATACTCATAATCTCACCCAAACCACTCAAAGTGTGCTTATACTTTATCCTAGACCCTACTTGCTTCATCAGCAAAGATCTTTCACTCCTAATATGGGCTTGAATTATCGTCCGTACCCGATTCAAAGGGAGAGATATGGAGTTATAGATTATTCTGAACCAACTCTTGGAGTTTGGGATGAAGTTGCCCACCAAAATGACCATCGGCTGCCAAACATTCAGTGTCTTATTCATGGAAGCCCAAAAATGGGCTCGAGAATCAGATAATTGGGTGGTACCCACTGATGAAGTCAGCATAGATGATATGGTATAGATCATGGAAAACATGTTTTGACAGGACAATGAGATCTGCAGCATTTTCAAATTACTCATTGCTTTGAAGATGAAAGGGTAGTTGGTCCCTTCACCCTTGCACTTCCGCATTGGGTGGGAATATTTATATGAGGAAGCCATTAAGGTCGTGGAATACATCAATTTCTCTTGTCAAGAAGACATCATTTCCATGAGATAGAGGGACCAATTTGACAACTTAGATGATGGACCGAGTCAAGGAGAAGTTAGTCCAATAATCAGCATGTACGGAATGATATCTTTTGAGAACCTTTTGGGGAAATTAGTAAATTAGCCATTTAGTCAGAAATAGATGAAGACATAGGGTTCTTGTTCTTCCTAGCCTATGTAAACCACATGAACAGATGAGGAAGACACTACCAAGATCCTAATCCTCAGTCATCAAGAAGAGATAAGGGAAAGGGTGTTGCCGAATAACATCCCATACCGAAAATGATCGTTGAGAAAAGAAAGTTCCTCGACCAACTCAAAAAGACTCAAGCTTACACTACCTTGGGGGTACTCTTCATGTCTTCCTAATTACATTGAAATGATATGATAAATCTTCTCAACCGGTCCACAGTCCCTCCTTCCACTACTTTAGAAGAAACTATAAACTTGGTTGGATCCTTGACCACTACTAGAATCCTTTCCTTCTCTGAAGAAGAAATTTCGGAGGTCGGCCCTGACCACAACTATTCCCTCAACATCTTTACTAAAGTGATGGGAAAGACACTCCCGCTATCACTCGTCGATAATGGATCCGCCCTCATTATTTTCCCACTAAGAACCTTCAATTTCTTGGGGTTAAAAGTAAGTTACCTTCCTCCTACTTCCATGGCAGTGCGTGCCTATGATGATACTCGTCGAGGGGTGATGGAATCCATAACACTCATAATAGGGGCTGGCCATATCAATCCCATTACTGAATTTCAAGTTATTGACATGCTCGCATGCTTCAACCTGCTGCTTGGTTGATCGTGCCTTCATAGAATCCGTGGGTATCTTCCTCCCTTTATCAAAAGTTGAAATTATTCACCAAAGGGCAAGTCATTACCATTTTAGGGGATGTGGATGGTACAGAAAATGCCAACACCAGCAATCCCATACTAGAAATACAACATGGGATGAATGACATGCTTGTCTTCGATTTTAAGGTTGATTCACTTCCCCTTTCGGTGGGGGATAATTTCAAAGAATGAGTCTGGGTAGAAAACAACCCTCACGACATTGTCAACATGATATAAATGTTCCAGAATATACATTTCATGATTAGACTGGGGCTGAGGCGACGTCAACAAGGGATACTAGATCCTATAGTCCTGAAAGAGGCCTTTCTCTCATGTGGCCTGGGTTATCAGTCTTCACCAAAAGAACTCAGAATGCTCCACTAACCCCAATTGAAAAGGTGTTTAGAATATGCCAAGAATGTTTTGAGGGACTCTCTGAATGGAAGATTCATCAAGGAGGGTAAACACTTACCCTTTTGTGTCTTTTCCGAATCATGGTATGACCTTGTGGATAAGAAGATGAAGTCGGGGATGGAAATGTTCTTTCAAGACAACTATTCTTAGGCTGAAGACTACCAGCATAAAGTGTAACCTTCCACAGAGAAAGCCGTAGCCATTACTGAGGTATTCGAGAAAAGTGATTCCAAAGGCTCTTTCAACCTGCAGACACTAAGACTGACCCTTTGTATGATCCATTCATGCGTTACATCATCGGCCCGTTCACTCTGATCAAGACCGCTGATAAGCCTCTCCTCAACTGAAGTGCTATACCAGTCCCACCTGCTGAGATGCAACCCAACCATGTTGTTTACTCTATCTCTTCATCTATTATTGTTCCTCCTTTCTCTGATAATAATGTAATCGAGACTTCTTTTAACGAGGTTCTTAACATTATTTTTCCTAAAAGTTAAATAAATGAGGATTTTGAATATCTTATTGTGCCTTACATTAATTGTCTCGATTCTAATCAAACTCTTGATGATGATCATAATGATTTGGCAACTGAATAATTCTTAATTGATCCTAATAAGTTTAATAGTAAACAACATAATCACGTTCAAATGAATGAGGATGAAACTATTATTATTAATCCCGATTCTTGTAGCCAACAACGCGAGATTAGAATAGGGACTATCCTTAACGAGCATGAGCGCGCATAATTCAAAGACTACTGAAGGAATATTTGGACATATTCACATGGTCCTATGATGAGATGCCCGACATCGATCCTGGAATAGCTCAGCATGAGGTCCCAACTCTCACAGATTGCAAACCGGTCAAACAGAAGCTATAAAATCTCCACACTGACTGGTCACTCAAAATCAAGGAACAGGTAATCAAGGAGTTGAACATAGGCTTCATTCGGGTGATCGAATGTCCCATATGGCTCACCAACATTGTACCCATGCCGAAATTAAGGGAAAAAAGTTTACATGTGTGCCGACTATCGGTATTTGAACAAAGCATCTCTGAAGGATGGGTACCCATTTCTTAACATCGACATGATTGTGGACAACACGATCGGTTATTACCTTAAGTCAATCATTGATGGATTTTTCGGATACAATTAAATCAAGATGCATCCTGACCATCAATTGAAAACTTCATTCATCACTCCCTAGGGAACCTTTTATTACACGATTATACCATTCGGGCTCAAGAACGCTGGGGCTACCTGCAAAAGGTCCGCCATAACTATCTTACATGATTTGATACACAAGGAGGTTAAAGTCTACATAGATGACATGATTATTAAGGCTAATACTCAAGAAGGCCACGGTCTTTCCCTCCTAAAGCTCTTCAAACGATTATGGCAATACCAAATACGGCTAAACCCACGGAAGTGCATTTTCGGTGTCAAAAGGAAATCTTTTAGGATTCATGGTCAGTGAAAAGGGAATTAAAGCAGACCCTTCCATGCTGAAATGCCACCACCCTAAATAGAGAAAGAAGTATGGGGATTCTTGGGAAAGATTTAGTACATCAGTCGGTTCATAAGCCAGCTGACTTCTATTTATGAGCCCATCTTCAAACTCCTCCAGAAGGATTTTACTAAAGTCTGGAATGAGCAATGTTAGCAAGCCTTTAACAAAATCAAGCAATATCTTACCTGACCTCCAGTACTTATGCCTCCATAGCCAGGTCTCCCTTTCTCCTATTCCTGACCATAACAGATACTGCAGCAAGGGCTTTTCTAGCCCAATATATCGAAGAATCCCCTAAGGAAAGGGACATCTACTATGTCAGATAAAAGTTGGTCGGGTACAAAGTCAACTACAATGCCTTGGAAAAAGCATGCGTCACCCTGGTTTGGGGAACTCATAAGTTATATCACTACATGCTCGCCTTTTCCATTAGACTTGTGTGCCAAATGGATCCTCTCAAATACCTACTTAAGGAACCCACTGTGTCTAGACGAATGGATCGGTGGTTGATGTTACTAGCTGAGTTTGATATCACGCATGTCACACAAAAATCCATAAAAAGGAGAGCCATATTCGACTACCTTGCTGACCTACACTATGGAAGAAGCCGATGTTTGGGAGTCTGAATTCCCAGACGAAGATATTCTCTGCACCTCTCAGGAAGACCTTCGATGGAAAATGTTATTTGATGGAGATACCAACAAAAAAGGATATGGCATTGGGATACTCATAATCTCCCCTAATGACTCTCACACTCCCATTTCCATCAAGCTAGATTTTCCCTGCACCAAGAATATGACCGAATATGATGCATGCACTATAGGCCTCAAAGTCGCCCTCAAGAAAGGTATCGAATACCTAGATGTATACGGGGATTGTGATCTCATCACCTGCCAAGTCTTTAGAAGATGGAAAGTTAAAGATGAAAATATCTTACCCTTCTATGCCCACCTAGAAGATCTAGCCTCCCAATTCTGAGATATAATTTTTCTCTACTTACCCTGCGTAAAGAAAAGCTTAGCCAATGCCCTTGTTACCCTGGCCTCTATGGTCGACATGCTCGATAGAATAATGATGGCCCATTTCCTAGTCCAAAAACAAGATATGCCAACCCACTGCAACCACTTTGAGCTCATCACAGAGGAAGATTCCAATATGGACGAGTTTTAATACTATGACATTTGGCGCCTCCTCAAGCATGGTAAGTATCCCCAAGATGCCAATAAGAAAGATCGTGTAACCCTTCACCTGGTTGCCCAGTACATCATCTATAACAAAGTATTGTTTAAGAGAAACTTTGATGGAACCTATTTACACTACATCACAGGGGCTGACATTGAAGAAATGATGTAGAACATCCACAGTGGGTAATGTGAACCCCACATGAACCGTCATATGCTTGCCAAAAATATTATTCTTCAAGGGTATTTTTAGACCACCATGGTTCAGGATTCCATCGCTTACATTTGAAGATGCCTCAAATGCCAGCAATTTGCTAATCTCTGGCACCTATCTCCTTAAGAATTGTACAACATGACTTCTCTCTCACCATTATCCATATAGGGAATTGACATCATAAGGAAAGTTACACCCAAAGCTTCGTATGGGAATAAGTTCATCTTGGTTGCCATTGATTCCTTCACTAAATGGGTCAAATCGAGTCATACGCAATACTGAATGCCAAGAAGGTATCCAAGTTTATTTGAAATAACATTATCTATTGGTATGGGGTTCCTTATGAGCTAGTATCATATAATGGGTTACATTTTGAGACTGAGGTCACAAAACTGGTCGACGAGTATGGGATCCACTCTCCCTATAGATTCCAAACTAATGGTGCAATTGAAGCCTCCAACAAGAACCTCAAATCCATCATCAATAAAATGATTGAGAGTTGCTGAGATTGGGCCGATCGGATCCCTTACGCCTTATGGGGAAACCGCACTTCAGTCAGTACATCTACTTTGGCTACCCTTTACTCTCTAGTATACAACACGTAAGCAGTCCTACGCGTTGAGCTAAAAATCACTTCCTTAGGCGTTATGCTCAAGAGCAAAGTTAACGAGGAAGACTGGTATCAAAGCCGCTTTGATGAACTGTCACTCTTGGATAAAAAGAGGCTGAAGGCTCTATACCACATATAAGGTTAACATCGCTAGATAGTGCATCATTCATCTGAAGAGTCAAGGACTATGGTGTCCACGAAGCAGACCTGGCCCTCAAGGAGATCATAGAACCCATTTGGGACCCCAGAGAGAAGTTTAAGACAAAGTGGAGCGGACCATACATAGTAAAGAAGATCCTATCAGGCGGAGTCATTATGCTCAAAAACCTCGATGGAGAAGAAATGGCACGTCCAGTCAACCTGGACTATCTCAAGAAGTTCTACCCTTAGTCCGAAATCTCGATGCGCTACGGCTCTTTCATCTCCCTTCTATTTTGAAAAAAAATCTACATTTATCTCTACACAGAACTACGTGGGGCCTGATCTTCTAAAAAACTTTTTCTTTCAAAATGGAAATTTTCAAAACATCCAAAGGTACGTAGGCAGCTCATACACCTTACATGGGAACGGTCCATTCTTTTTCATAAAATGTTATTTTTTTCTAACCTTTGAGAAAGACGACTCATTTGACCATTTACATGAACAAAAGGATTATGTATGCCTTAGCGATTAGTATAAATAATTCAAATGTAAAACTCATAAAGAGTCACAACAATATGATCAAAATCTTTTTTACTTTTCATAAGAAAATTTGGTACCTTTACACGAAGTATCAGTAAAGGGAGTCAAAATAACCACCCCCTCTACTGACCAAACTATTTCTAGACAAGCTTAACCAAACTTCACAAAATTATTCCCAAGACCCCAATTACAAAAACATCCTAAAGTCACCAAAAGCTTCATATAAAAATAACCTCATCTTCATAAAAACTTATCCCTAGCTTCCAAAACACCCATTCCCATCATCATCAGCCCCCTGAGGTCCCCAAACTTCCCCTACCCGATTAATACTTAGAATGTTCTTCATAGAGCGGTATGCCCTGACTAGCCTAGAAAAGACCACTACCACCTCTGGACGGTATCTTCCGTAAGGATCTTCGCCACTACTCACTTCCATAACCATTTCAGATAGTCTCCGAACACATGCCAGACCCTACTTTCTAATTAAGATGGACGGGTCGATGGCCAACAGTTCTCCCACAGAGAACCTAACCTCATGCGCCTGGATTCAGTTAAGTCTTCCACAAGAAATAAGTCTAGTGTTCGAGGAGGCACTATTTTCTCCCATCCAACTTGACGCAGAAGACGCTAAGGGAAATATAATGAAGTCTTTTATAGGCCAACCAATCGAGCATACCGGTACTCTCCCAGCACTAGAACAAGATGTAGTTCCTCCCACTATGGCACCGACCAATGAAGGCACCGAGCTCCGTGCTCCACTAACCATTTGATCTAGTTCTCTATAGATGGGATAAAACTGATAAAGTACCGATCAAAGAAATTTGGCATGCCTACCAAGGGATATTCAGGAGGAATTGCCAGACAAAACCTCTCCGCTAGCCATATGAACAACATCACTAGGCTCCCTCTCAAAATATTAGAGCGACCTTCTCTCTAAGTATCAAGACTATTCAGAGTCTCTGCCTGTATCACCATCTCAAGACTACGAAGGTAAGACATCCATGATGTTATCACATCCAAATGGGGATCCACCATTAAGTCCCTCGTTACCAGTGAGAGCCTCAAAATTAGGCCCAAAGCAACAGTCTCGATATAGCTCACATCATTGAAATCCCTCAAGCGCATAGAATGCATGAAAGCCCAAAAAGAAATCATCCCCCTAGTAACCAACGGTCGGGCCGCCGAAGGGGAAATGTGGAACAACTTCGCTAACAACACCCGAGGAAATTAAGAAAATTCGGGCATAGCTTCCGCTACACTGGGATTAATTCCCAACATGGTCGAGAGCTCTTCGTAGGTCGGGCAGACCTCATCTAAATCGAAATGGAAAAAATGGTCTTCGGGATACCGAAACTGTGTCGTCGCCACTAACAAATTCCATTAAATGGCTCTGTTACGCCATAAGGAAACTCGATGCAAGTTGAAAGCCTCATAATCCACGGTATACAAACACATGGCTTCAAGACTCTCGAGTTAGGAAGAAAATTCTTCATGCATCGAAAGGGCCATTTCGAGGATAATGAAGCAACAAATAAGAAGCAAGAAGTAAGAATAAGAAAGTGGGTGCAGATGGCAAAACTGCACTCCTTACCTCCCCTTTTATACACAAATGGTTTGGCAAAAGGACAAGGGATCAAAACAGTCTGAACGAATTTCTTCCTTACAAAGTACTCAGATCTGGAGGAAAGTGAAATCAAACCCTTAGAGTGATTTGACTTGACTTATTTGCCGATAGGCAGGAGAAGGGGTATGCCGATCGGTAACCCCCATATTTTAGAAGATTCTATCTTTCCTTTTTTTGTGAAGATCAAATTCTCAAAAAAGAAATCCCTGTTTCAAAACCCTCAGGTTATTTCTTCTTACTTATCCAATTTTATTTATCAATTCCAAAAATAAACCTTTTTCTCAGGTTAATTAAGCTCTCATTTTCTAAATAAACATCTTGTCATTTTTACAGTTTCAGCAGCAAAGTAAAAGCACATGTAGAATAAGTCATTAAAACAAGAATTAGAAATAAAAATCTCAATCAAATATATGCTGCCATTGTATGATTACATTTTTTAGGTAAAAGAAAAGAATAAAAATAGAAAAACCAAAACAATGAGACTCGGCCCGACCCACAATCTCTGTGTCTCAAGCCCGAACCCCTGCAACGAACACGCATCCCCCGGCAATGAGCGGTAGAGACTCCACGACTAGATCCCGATCCCTCATCCAAGGTGATAGACAGAACCAAGAAATAATATACATTCATAGATATAAGCAGTTGCGTATGCCACCCAATTCTTGATATCCTTTAGCCAAGTGTTCGGCACCCGAACATGCTGCAAGCATGGAAATAAAAGACCAATTAGTCAATAAACACTACACTAAAAATACTAATTTGGCACGCTCAGGCAAGGAGAATCTGGTACGATTTTAAATCATGCCATAATCTGGTGTGATTTATTCATAATATGGCATGGTTTAAAATAGTGCCAAAATCTAGCAAGATTTTTAAACTGTGCCAAATACGTATATGTACCATTGGAAAAAATATAAACCCCAATTTTCAATCGGGACCCTCTCATACTAACCGAAGTCTATCTCTCTCCTCAACCTTAATATCACCTCGCTCCCCCTCTCTCCTTGATCCATCATCCTCGGTGCCTCCATCATCAACAAACCACAACGCCTCCATCATCCACGCCTCCTCCTTCGACCACGATGCCTCCATCATCCACGACGGCGTGAGGTATCTAAATGCGCCTCCATGATACTAATATTCTACTGCTCCATGTTAAATTACCATTTTTAATCCTTTTTCTATTACTTGTTTATGCAACTTTTTCTTAGAAAGAGAGATCGAAGAAAAAGACTAAAAATAAGGCTACATATCTTCCATTTTGAGCTTGTTGTATTAGGGTTATGTGGAATTTATTTGGAATTTTTGTTTACTTCTTTTGATTTGGAAATATTATAACTTTATCCAATGTTTACCCATATCAATAGTAACAAAAAAAATAGAGGTAAAAAAATGGGTAAACAACATATGGAGATTAGCGACATCCTCTATTTTTTGCAGGTTATCGTTAGATGTATTATTGGGATTTTTCATCTCTGAAATTCTTTTTCTTATAACAAAATATCATTCTTTGATGTAACATGTTTTTTTCAGTTTAATTAAGGGAAGGTGTAATTTCTCCTCATATATAAGGCTACCCTTGTTATTGTTTGGCAAAGAGAAAATTTTCTAATAAACCCAAACGAACTCTATATGCATTAGATTGGAGGTGGTTACGTAATTCCACTCACTATTGACATTCAAATTCGCAGCTTAAGTAAGAAAACTCACATACTTACTATTAGTGAACTCCAGATATGTATGCACAAATGAATTGAGTTTATGTCAATCTCATCACCTATTCGATTCAATTTCATTTATGGTATGGTCATCTGAAGAGTAATTCAAAACATTATTTATCACTGACTCAATAATTTTGATGTTATTAAATGGATTGTCAATTTATTACATGTTCGACTCATAATCACTCATGAGTTTTGTTTTGTAGGAAAATGTACTGGTTAGACCAATGATTTATGGTAGGGATCATACTTGTGTTTAATCCAATGCCTTAAAGTATACTATATTTGAATTTTATATGTTTAATTATCTCATGGTTTGATGTTCTAAATGTTTATATTTTATCTTTCTATTTTACAGCAGCAGGCATTGTTATTACGCTTGGGTGGATATGAAGTACCCACTAGAATTCCTACTATGGGGATGCCTCCCCAGAATCAAAGGGTATTTATATAAATTTAGTTCTTGAGAGTTCTCATAGTATGGATCTTTAATTCTTTTCACTATCTTACATGTAAATTTTATAGGTTTTAGGGGGTGACTTTCCAGAAGATCAAGTCAATGGAAAAGAGATGCTTCTTTGAGTCGGTTTAGGAAGAAGAGAAAAGAAAGATGTTTTGATAAAAAAATATCCATTACAATGTCTGAAAGGAAGTAACACTCAAGTAGTAGAAATATTTTTAGTTGTATCTATGCTTCACATATGCTTGATTTTTGTTTGAGGATTAGTTATGCTTCTATTTCTTGCAACATGTTATTTGATTTTATATTATCTTTATATGTAGTTGTGGTTTATTTCTCAACTTGACATGCATTCAAATGTTAGAGAATATTGATGGTGTATGTGAAACTGTTCTATGATTATTTAATATTATGGAAGCGGTATTAGCTCGGATGTCGTTATTCCTATCGTGTTGATGATATAGGTTTGAACTTTTATTCAATGTCAAAAGAGGCATATGCTTATGAATGATACTACATTATGAACTAACTATACTATGTTCTTACTAATATTTTAATACAATTGGTTGACCAAATGATACAATTTGTCCCACAGTTGCTCGATTTCTTAGCTAACTTGTATGTACATGGGCAAATATTAACTGACATGCAACTGACAGTAATGTGTTGTACCCATGGCAACATGGTTGTTAATGGTGCGCCTAGGTGCACGCCTAGGCTCTAGTCTCACCAAGGTGCACCTTATCTTTTGAAAGGAATATGCAATGAATCTGACAGACAACAAACCAACATTCCATTATATCTACTTTTGAAATTTTTTTGATCAAAGTTTGAATGCTTTATATCGTAACCTATATATATATATATATATATATATATATATATGTCCCCATATAAAATGTTATTCTTTCAATTTAATTACTCACTGTTATAATAGCAGTTGCGCTTCAGTCCCAAAAATGCTATAACTTTTGTTTGATAAATTTTGAATCCCTAAACGGCCTTTAATAAGTCTTATATTTGTTGTATTGAGTGTGTATTATTTATCTACGTTGGTATTTTAGTTATTTCAATGACTTTCTCATTTTGGTTGAAAATCAAGAAGAAGCAAAAAGAAATACTTTACTTTGAGAGCGTTGTATGAGTTTGTTGGTTTTTTTCACACTTTTATTAATTTATGTGGCTGGCAGCGATCTGATATAACACTTTGATATATTTTGAATCCGTATATGTCCTTCAATAAGTCTAGTCTTTGGTGGCTTTCGTTGGGCCTAAAAGTTAAGGAAGGATGATAGTTATACCGGTTTATTGAGAGTATTGGTTACAATATAAGTTAGCTCAAATTTTGACTTTCTGCCTCAAAAAATGTAGACATTTTTTTGGACAATGTCAGACAATTTCGATTATTTCAAAGTTCTTTATAAAACTATGCTTCTATGATTTTACCATGCTTTGATTACCGACAATAACATATAACAACTAACTGGACTTCTAGAAGAATTCTCTCCTCAATTGTTATCAAGAAAGATGTTAGCAATAGCTCTTGAATGTTTACCAACTATTTGAATGCTTGTCAACTATTTGATCAGTGCATATAATTGTTGATTAAGTGATACAAATAATTTCATTGATGTAACTACATATAACTATTCGATTATATATATATATATATATATATATATATATATATATATAACTCTTGACTCGGTGCATATATACATATAACTACTGACTCCATGCATATTTGATCACTGGATAAAATAAATGAAGTACTAAAGGGGGAAATTGATTAATCGCCCATGCTGAATATGGATAAATCCATATATTTATTATATTAATGTATCAAAACTTATGCAAGACAATAGTTTTGCATATTTAATCAGTGCATAAAACAGATTAATAACTTTGATTTTTTTTTGGCTAATGTACTATATTTCAAGATCGAAAGCTTACTACAAGAACAAGGACATTAATGGATTATGTTTGGTTTATGTGTATGCCAAAATTATCTTCATTATAGATTATTCTATATGGGAGCACACTTCGCTTCTTGCTGACAGCTAGTGCTTTTGAATTTCACATAATGATATAGTACTTCACTAGTGCTTTAGTCCAATGCTTAAAATACATTTTAGTTCCCTATTGTTAAAATTGTCTTGCTTTTAACATCGTTAATATATTACGATGACCTACATTGGCCCTAAATCAAAATAATTATGTTGTTAGAGGGCGATAATTTGAAAATATATAGATTAGGCTTAAAAACAAATCGTCAAAGGGTGAAAACCCTTTAACTATTAGAGGGTGAAAACAAGTCGTTAAAGCATGAAAACCCAAACTAGCCCCCTAACGGTCTCGTAAGAGGCATGTAAATCTCGCTCGGGACCAATGTAACTTATAGGAACTGACAACGTAGTCACGGGTCTCCCAGTTTGAGAATGTGACGATAATTTAAAAATATCTAGATTAGGCTTAAGAACAAGTCGTTAAAAGGGTGAAAACTCAAACCAACCCCCAAATGGCCCCGTAAGAGTCATGAACACCTCTCATGGGGCCAATGTAACTTATAGGAACTGACCGCGTAGTCATCCGTCTCCCGATTTTGAAATATGATGATAATTTGAAAATACCTAGATTTGGCTTAAAAACAAGTCGTTAAAAGGGTGAAAACTTAAACCAGCGTTCAAACGGTCTTGTTAAAGGCACTAACACCTCGTACGGGACCAATGTAACTCATAGGAATTAGCTGTGTAATCGTGGGACTCCTAATTTGAGAATATGTCGATTATTTGAAAATATCTATATTACGCTTAAAAACAAGTCGTTAATGGGTGAAAATCCAAACCAACCCCTAAATAGCCCCGTAAGAGGCAAGAACACCTCTTACAGGACCAATGTAACTTGTAGGAACTGATCGCGTAGTCACATGTCTCTCGGTTTGAGAATATGTTGATAATTTGAAAATATCCAGATTAGTCTTAAAAACAAGCCGTTAAAAGAGTGAAAACCCAAACCAGCCCCCAAAACCTTCCTAAGAGGCATGAACACCTCGTACGGGGCCAATGTACCTTATAGGTGCTGACAGCATAGTCACGGGTCTCCCGATTTGAGAATATGCTGATAATTTGAAAATATCTAGAATAGGCTTGAAAATATGTCGTTAGTGGGTGAAAACCTAAACCAGTCCTCAAACGGTCCTGTAAGAGGCGTTAACATCTCACACGGGATCAATGTAAGTCGTAGGAATTGATTGGGTAGTCATGGGTCTCTCAATTTAATAATATGATGATCATTTGAAAATATCTAGATTAGGATTAAAAAAGTCGTTTAAGGGTGAAAACCCAAATCAGTCCCCTAAACAGCCCTGTAAGAGGCATGAACAACTCACATGGGACCAATGTAAGTTGTGGGAACTGACCGTTTTTTCATGGGTATCCCAGTTTGAGAACATGGAAATAATTTGAAATTATCTAGATTATGCTTAAAAATATGCCGGTTGAGTGTGAAAAAACAAACCAGCCCCCAAAGGGTCTCGTAAGAGGCACTAACACCTCGAATGGGACTAATGTAACTCGTAGGAACTGACCGCATAGTCATGGATCTTTTAGTTTGCGAATATGATGATAATTTGAAAATATCTAGATTAGGCTTAAAAACATACCGTTAGAGGGTGAAAACCTAAACTAAACCTCAAAAGGTCTCGTAAGAGGCACTAACAACTCGCACGGGACCAATGTAACTCGTAGGATTTAACTGTGTAGTCACGGGTCTCCCGGTTTGAGAATATGACCATAATTTGAAAATATTTAGATTAGGCTTAAAAAATAAGCCGTTAAAGGGTGAAAACCCAAACCAACCCCCAAACGTCCCCGTAAGAGTCATGAACACATTCCACGGGATGTAACTTGTAGGAACCGATCGCGTAGTCACGGGTCTCATAGTTTAAGAATGTGATAATAATTTGAAAATATCTAGATTATGCTTACAAACATGCCGTTTGAGAGTGAAAACTCAAACTAACTCTTAAACAGCCCCATAAGAGGCACTAGCACCACATGTGGGACTAATGTAACTCATAGGAACTGATAATGTAGTCACAAGAGTTCCGATTTGAGAATATAATTATAATTGTAAATCATATATGCAATTTTTCAGCTTGAATAAGATTTTTTTTTAAATTACTTGGTTACTAATATCATCACTTTTTTGTATCCTATTTTTTTACAAGTAACATTTTATCATTAGCTTTTATCCACGTGGAACACACGAAGAAGTCATTGGTTTATAACAAGGGGATTATTTATTTAATGTCATTAACATTCAGGATTCTATTTTTATGTTTTATTGTCGTTCTGACTTTTGTAGTTTAATTATTAACTTTTATGTCTGTACGTGCTTTACATTACACATATTTTACATTAGTAGGTTTTAAAATGTCCAAAAAATAGAGGAATTTTTGCCCAATTTGTTTTGGTCAGTCAACAATTAAGGTTTGTAATAGTTTGAAGTTTGTATGTACTTCAGTTTATCAATGACATGCGAAATTCATAATTTGTGAATTTTCTTGATTATTTTTGCAAATATAAACATTTTTCCTATCAAATTCGGAATTTTGCTGATTTTCCAAATTCTTTTTCAAATAATGTTTTTTTATTAATTAAAAATCAGGCACGGCTTAAAATCATGCCAAAAGCGTGCCAGAAAATGGAAATCTGGTATGGTTTACAAGTGTGCCAAAAGCGTGTTAGATCCAATATCTTGCACAGTTTAAAAATGTGCTAAAAGAGTACGAGATTAAATCTGGCACGGTTTAAAAGCGTGTCAAATTGAGCAATTTAGCATGATTTTAAACCGTGCTAAAAAATTTGGCACCCCTAATTCTGGCATAATTTTAAACCGTTCCAGATTGGGTCTGGAACGGTTTTAAACATTGTTAAATTCCTATTTTTGGTGTAGTGAAAAGGCAAAGAAAGAACCAAAAAGAGACAAGACAAGAAAAAAGAAAAGTATACCTCAGGCTAAAGGACGTCATCCATAAGCCCCATCAATCCCGGTGCCACTGTATTAGGGCGGTACGACATGCTTAGTGTCCCCCCTCTAGTTAACCATAAATTATTAGAAGTAGGAGTGACCTGAATAAGTGGAGACTCCTCTGCCACTTCCATCGACGACGACGTGCAACCTGTGCTATGGGAAGATCCCACCAGCCTGATAGTACCCCTACCCGAAGTCGTAGGAGGTGGAGGCATGTTCACCACATTATAAATCAAAGAGCAAATGAACGAGCTCATCAGCAAGTCCAGGTAGTCATAAATTATTGTCGTATCCGTGTACAATGTATAAGCCTCATCAACCATCGAAACAATCCTAGCCTCTACAAACATCTCCCTCACCTACCTCATATACATCAGGTGAACCGACAATGGGACCGCCACCTCATACTCCATGATCTATCACACCATCCCCTCCCGTAAGTACCAGACATATCCAAACCCATGAGCCATCAACCTCCACATTTGCGCATGCATAAATGTCACCCACGTATGCTGAGGAGTCATCCTTTAAGGGTAAACGGTCATTTGCAAGCCCTGGAAAAAATATCAATACTCATGCAAGGAAATAAAAATTTCAAAAGATCATTCAAAAGAAAAACAAGATAACTTGATCACTCATCAGCGTGTTCAGGGCCTATCGCACCACCGCCAGGGACAAAGAGTGGTTCGACTGCCTATTGGACTTCTGCCACCGATACATCCGAAAAAGTCCCCCGAATTCTCATCATTTAGGCCTATCAGCCTCACATTAAGCCCAATCGCCTCATAGAACCACGTCTGCAAAATGACATGAATCAGCAAAGGAAGAAACTAAAGGAAAATTCAATGCGAACGTTACCTCCAACAAATACGTGGCCCCTGTAAAAGTCTGTCAGCAACACCAGATGAATGCATCCATACAAGAATACAATGGTTTCCAAGGTCAATCTCCCCCATTCATAGTGAGGGGCATAAAAAAACATCCTCAAAAATGGAAATACCAGAGATGAACAACATCGCCACTCGTCGCCACCAAGAAACCACCCAATAAAAGCAGAATAAATAATTGGGCGATCTGTCTCACCTACCACTCGTCAGTCTCATGAATCATCCTACTTAAGAGAACCTCTTGAAGAGAAGAGATATGGATAGAATCCCCAGAAACAATCTTACCCACATCGCCCAACGCCACCTGGACCGCCTCTGGCACCACCCTCATTGTTCCGTCCACCTCAATCTGCACACCCTCGTAATTTATCCCCAATATCTGCATATCAATGGAAGTAAAAGTCATCTCCGCAAAACCCAAGTGGAAGGTGTGGGTAGTGTACCACCACCTCTCTCAAAAAGTACACAACACCGTAGTAGAGCGCGACATCTTATCCAGGGCGTGCGTCAAATGACCAAAGCCAGCAGAAGTAACCATCTAGCACACCACTATCGAAAGATGCTCCCCTACATCCCTCAACCCAATCATCCCTTATAATGCATGCTCGAAGTAGTTATGCCAGTCTGCCAAAACCAAAGAGAAAAAAAAATGAAAATGAATACCAAAGTTCATCATACTCATATAGATCCTATTTGTGAAGAAAATGGATGGTTCACCCCGTTTGTGTGTAGACTACAGGGAGATGAACAAGGTGACGATACGTAACAAGTATCCTTTACCTAAGATTGACGACTTGTTTGTTCAGTTGAGAGGGGTTGCGTACTTCTCAAAAATTGATTTGAGTTCAGGTTACCATCAGTTACGCATTTGAGAGGATGATGCACCTAAGACCTCCTTCTTGTCGCGGTACGGTCATAAGAGTTCAGAGTGATGCCGTTTGGGCTCACTAATGCACCTCAGGGAGTTTTTGGACTAGTTTGTTATCGTATTCATCTATGATATTTTGGTTTACTCTCGCATAGAGGAGGATCATGCTGAGCATTTATGCATGGTTCTTCAGACGTTACAGGACCATCAGTTGTACGCCAAATTCGAGAAGTGTGGATTTTGGCTTTGGCAGGTTCAATTTCTTGGCCGCATTATGTCTGACAAAGGCATAATTGTCGATTTGAGTAAGGTATCAGCGATGAGAGAGTGGGGATAGCCCACGACACTAACTGAGGTTCGGAGCTTTTTGGGATTGGCTAGTTACTATCGTTGCCTCATCAAGGGCTTCTTAAAGATTGTTGGTACTTTGACAAACTTGACTCATAAGGGAGTACCATTGGCATGGAACGACTACTGTCAGTTAGCATTTGATGAGCTAAAGGACAGGTGGACATCAGCACCCGTACTTGCATTGCCTAGGAATGGATTAGATTACCGGGTCTATACTAACGCATCCTTACAGGGACTTGGGGTGTGTTACAACAGGAGGGGAGGGATATATCTTATGCCTCTCGAAATCTAAAGCCACTCGAGAAGAATTACCCCACCCACGACCTTGAGTTAGCAAAGATCATCTTTTCTTTGAGGATATGGAGACATTATCTTCTGGTAGAGAAGTTTTCTCTATTCACGGATCATAAGTCACTTCAGTATCTCTTCACCCAGAAAAATATGAATATGAGGCAGAGGAGGTGGATCAAATTTGTGAAGGACTACTAGTTTGATTTACAATATCATCCTTGTAAGGCTAACATGGTGGCAGACACGTTGATTCGAAGATGTATATGAGAGTTGGCAGAGGTTTAGAAAGCGAAGTGGAGCGAACTTCGACACGGGGATGAGGTAGACCGAGCACACATGGAAGTTTTAGCTATCACCCCCTAGAGTGTTATGCGGGTGGTGAGAGCACAGACAGAGAACCCATTTTATCAGGAGAGAGTACGACAGTTACTAGCCGAGGGGGTAGAGTCCTACTCATCAGCTCAGAGGGAGGACTTCGGTTTAATAGGAGACTGGTAGTACCCAACGATAAAGATTTGAGACATGCAATAATGATAAAGTCTCACGGGTCGAAGTTTGCGGTACATCCTAGTGGGGATAAGATGTACCAGGATATACGACAACAGTATTGATGGTAGGGTATGAAGCGAGATATAACAGAGTTTGTCTTGAAGTGTGCTACGTGTCAGCTTGCGAAAGTTGACCATCAGAGAACTTCAGGGATCCTACAGCCACTGGAGATTATCGTGTGGAAGTGGGAGAGCATTTCTATGGACTTTATTACCGGACTATCGACATCACAGAGAGGTCACGATTACATATGGGTAATAGTGGATCGGCTGACCAAGGTAGCCCATTTCTTGTCGGTTCGTACTGATTATGATACGATGCAGTATGCCTAGCTTTTCATTTCGAAGATTATTAAACTGCACCGGGTTCCTATTAATATTGTGTCGGACAAAGATAAAATATTTGTGTCGCACTTCTGGCAAAGTTTTTAGGAGGCCGTGAGTACAGATTTGCGATTGAGTACGACATATGACCCTCAGACTGAGAGGGTGAATCAGATATTTGAGGATATGCTAAGGATGTGTATCCTATATTTTTGGGGAGGATGGGAGAGATAACTACCATTGTTAGAGTTTGCGTATAACAACTCTTACTAATTCACTATCGGTATTGATCCTTTGAGGCACTTTATGGGAGGCCTTGTTGTTCGCCTACCTGCTGGTTAGAGGTTAGGGACAACAAGTTACTGGGGTCGGAGATGATACATGAGACTTTTGCCAAGATAAAGTTGATTCGAGGACGTATTCGAATAGCCTAGGATAGGCATAAGAGTTATACTGACATCGATAGGAGACATGTGGAGCTAGAGGTGGGCGACCAGGTATTGATTCGGGTATCTCCTATGAAAGAGATTATGAGATTTGACAAGAAGGGGAAGTTAGCATCGAGATATATGGGACCGTTCCCTATTATTGAGAGGGTGGGCCCGATAGCATATAGATTGGGACTCCTAGAGCATCTTCAGAGGATACACGATGTGTTCCATGTGGCATTACTGAAGAAATACAGGAGGAGTGAGAGAGCCTTCTGGCACGTCCCACTTGAGGAGATTGATTTACAGCCAGATGTCTCACATGAGGAGAGACCCATGGCTATCCTTGATCATAGCGAGCGTAAGCTTAGATCCAAGGTGGTACCGTTAGTGCGAGTACAGTGGGGACACCACAATGTTGATGAGTCGACATGGGAGTGGGAAGAGGATATGCGAGAACAGTATCCAGAGTTATTCACCGCATGTATATCCAAATTTTGATGAAAAAATTCCTTTGTAAGGGGGGAAGTATGTAATACTCCGTATTTCTACGTATTTAGAATTTAATTAATTGGGTAATTAAATAGAAAATACGTTTTAATTTAAATTACATGAGTAGAGTAATTTAATATAATTTAATAATTATGATTTTTAAGCCTAAATAATAATTGTGATTATTAAATATTAATCGAGAGATAGATACTGATTAATATTATGATTCAAATTTACTAAGTGTGAATAGTAAATGCTGATAGTTAATTTGTACGACATAGAGAGAGATATGGATGTACTTGATTATAGCTCAATCGATTGTCGTGTGTAGACTAAATTGAGGATGAGATAGGAAAAATATTTTTGGTGACTCAAATGATAATTTAGAGGTCACAGATAATTCCGAATGGGTCGAATTAGTCAAAATAGTATACCCGGGGGTACTAGTCAGGTACTGGGGCATTTTTGAGCTAAACCGGGACTGTACATGGGTGTTTTAGTCTTTCGGCATATGGGGGTGAGAAGACCTACGAATTTTGGAGTGTTTTATCGGAAGATTAAAAGTGGGGTTAGGGTTAAAAACCTCATAACACAAAGGAAAGACATTAGAGAGAGAAGGGAGATTATTCTCAAAGCTTATGGAAGAATTGGTGAAGAATTCAAAGGGTTCTTGAACCACAAACTAGTTGGGAAGGAATATAGAAGGACAAAGACAACCAATCACCAACAACAATTACGAAATCATATAATCTCTGAATAAGGCAAGTGCTTATTTGCAAATTATTTTGAGTTATAATATCCATGCGTAGGATTTATGAATAATCGATTTTGATTAATATTCTTGGAGAAAAAGAATTGATTAATTGCATACTTTGGTAGAAATAGCATATAGTTAGATTTATATCTTTAGAGGATTGAACATCAGAGGAATCATGATTATTAATACAAATTAAAATCTGGGTTAACGATTTAAAATATAGGAATAACATATTTTTAAGGTTCTTGAATAATTAGAGGATTTGTATTATTCTGGGCTAAATTCGTGAAGCTTTATGATGCTTAAATCGTTGGAAATCATCCTAGAGTGTGTATGAATGGTTAGAAATCATTGATTTCAAGTTTGGTGTGTTAACATGTAAGTTGGAAAATTGAGAAGCTTAAGAAAACTCATGAAGAAGACGAACTGCACCTGCACTTGCACCTGCATCGATCGACCCTTGAATGTCGATCAATCGATGGAGTCGATCGATCGATGGTCCTGGTCGATCGATTGACCTAGGCTGATTCTGAGTTATTTTGTTGGTTGAGTTCTAATCGTTTGCCAATGATTGAGGGAAACCTTAGGGATGATTTTGTACCTATGTAGGTACTTGGAGAGTACCATTAGGTGTATATTGGAGGTCCATTATAATCATAGAGTAAAATATTAGAAGTGTTGGACCGACAAGGATAGACTGATCGAGTAGTGTATCAAAAATTTGGGATTTGAGTTACGAAGAGAGTAAACGTAATCCCCAGGGGTATATTAGTAGGATAGAGATAGCTTAACTAATGAAATGAATAGAGGGGTAACTAAGGCCCTTAAAACTGTGTGAATATTCAATTACAATATGATAGTGAGATAAATCGTAAATAAATAAGTACGATGAATATTAAAGAGAAAATCTAGAGTACGAACACTATTATTAGGTTCTGTGTATACCTAATGAATTATATAGATACTTAGGCGGTGAGAATACCTAAAGTATAATTGCCTATAATAGGGACGAGGTAGGATTCCAAACTAATATATGGAAATAGTAAGTTGCGGTCATGACGAAAGAGTTCTGAACCAATTTATGTATAAATTTCATTAGTGGGGTCGAGGTGATTATTTCGAACCACTTCATGAAATGAATTTAGGGTCGAGGTGACATTCTGAACCAAACTCTTACTTGGTGTCGATGGACCATTTCGAACCAAGAGTCCTTGATGTGTGTTAAGAGGAAATATTAATAATGAATTAATTTATAAGTAGATGTTGTGTGTGAAATATATACTGTGTTATTAATCTACTTGTGTGAGTTAGTAGATATTGAGATGTCGCGAGTACATCTAAAAGCAAATTAAGTAGGAAGACTTACTTATAAAATGTGAAAGATAACAAGGCGTGAACAGTTATCTAAGTCTATAAATCATGAGATATGGTTACTATATCATACTAAGTGGGAGAAATGGAAACTTAGTAGCATAGATGAGTTCAGTTGAATACCATAATTTAGTTAGCTTGAGTAGTAAATCTAGAAGTGCTAGGTATGGGATGCATGATAGATGAGGGGTAAGGTAACTCAAGAGAGTGTACGCAAAATCCTACCATGTTTAATCAATAAATCATCTTGTTGTGATAATCACTTGCAAAATATTTTCAAAACGTTTTGAGTACTAACTCTTGCTATTAAAAATATTTTCAAAGCCTTTTAGGTGTCCAGCCACAGGGACGCCAGACTTGAAGATTCTGTCAAGGGACTCATAGATGCAGCTTTGTGGAGACTGGCAGGACTTTTCATAGATGCTTCATCTATTTATATCTAGTGTAAGATATCATTATAGTGTTCTCTATTGGGACATGTTGTCCATGGTCTTTATTTCAGATTCATTTTTGGATTATGTGGATTTTATTTAGCAGTTTTGGATTTTTAGTCTAATGTTGTCTCAGCAAGATTTTATCCTTTATATATTGCTGCATGGTTTGATTCATAGTTTATTATGAATGGTTATCTATTACCTCCGCATGAGTATTTTGTCTTGGGTTAATGAAAGATAAAATTTGGCACGGGTCTAATTTCACTTAGGTCATTAGTAATTAAAAAGTTTTTCGACAGTGATGCTAAGAATGAACCAACTGAGAAAACTATTATAATTTAATTTAGGACTAATCACCCAAGATTTAATTAGGCAGGGTGTCAGAGTCCCTAGTTGTATTTATAGGATAAACCCCACCCCCATGTTGCAAGCGAAGTACATGGACTTTGATGCATTTTTAGGCTACGTGGGTGTCTCGGGTAAAATTCAAGATTCGAATCCTCTTTTCCAATTTTTGTTCATATATTATTTCCACATATTATATTTGTGATTCATTATCGCGTTTTGTCCAATTTATACCATCGTTCTTTCATAAACAATGGGTGACCCGATAAATGCACACATTATATTTTTAATTACTATTTTAGGAACACTCCTACGGATGACCTCACTCCGCCTTTCTCCATGACGTGAGTCGAGTAATTCCATTATCTATTTATATATACATGAACACACACTTCATGGAGTTGTTAAGGAGAATAATAACGCATGCCGATGAGAGACCGGAAGGGCGGGAAGGGTGCCTAACACCTTCCTATTCCATAACTTAGCCCCCGAATCCTTGAACTAATTGGTTTTTCAAGCTTCAGTATGTCTTTGATGTCGTTCTCTTGAGGCGGCAATATTTCTTTTCCTTGTTTTATGCAAAATATACTAGGGACTCTATTTCTACACATCACCCCACATCTGATGACGGTCAGAAAGCCCCGAGGAAGAGAGCGAACCCCATTGTTGTGTGCGTGCTGACCGGGAGACGGGATGTCCACACCCACACTTCTGATCCCTGTGAGAGGCTGGTATAGAAATTGAGAAAAGCATTACCAAAGTCGAATCTGAGCTAAAGAAAGTGATCGAACAATTAACTCTTCGAAACTATGAGAAGCCCACCAGTGCTATAGTATCAACCATCAACAACATTTACTAATTTGCTACCTCTTGGGCTCCATAAAGTCTCTCCAATCCTACCAAGAAAGATTAAATTGAGCTCCATGCTCCCCTATCATAAGTCTACATGACTTGTTGAGTTGAAACCTCATCAAACCCTTGGACCCTCGTTCTTACCAAATCCACTCCCTAAAAACTTCAAAGTCGATGCCCATTGTGATTTCCACTTATCTGCTGACTATCTTACCGACTAGTGTTTCCATCTTAGGATTGTGATCCAAGGCCTAATTAACCGGGGTATCATTGCCCCACCATCCAATCTGAAACCCAATACCACTCATAACCCACTTCTAACCCATACAAATGCCATCTTTCTATAGAGTGACCCATAATTGGACCCATCTGCTCAAATTGTTCCCAGCAAGAACCCATCATACCCATAATCTCACCCAAACCACTCAAAGTTTGCCCATATCATGTTTTGTCACTCCTTATAAGGTCCTGCATTGCCATTTGTGCCCGTCTTGAAGGGAAAGACATGGAGTTACCAGTTGTGTTGAACCAAATCTTGGAGTTTGGGCTGAAATTGCCCACTGAGAAGATATTTGATTATCGCAAATTCAGTGGCTTGTTCATGGAAGCCCTAAAATGGGCTCGAGAATCAGATAAATGGGTGGTACCTATTGGAAAAGTCAGTTAAGATGATATGGTATAGATAATGGTCGATGAGTTTCGACAGACAAGTGAAATTTGCAGCAGTAATGAGTTACTCAACACTTTGAAGCTTTCAAGATGTTTGGTCTCTTCACTCCTACTCTTCTCTGTTGAGTGGGAATATTTATACGATGAAGTCGTTGAGGTTGTTGAATGTATTAATTTCTCTTAGAAAGAGGACATAGTCTCCACTGGATGGGGGAATGACTTTGATAGTTCAGATGAAAAACCCAGTTGGGAAGAAGCCAGTCTAGCAGCCAGCCTGTGCAAAATGATATCCTTCGAAGATCTATTGGGGTAAAATAACAAGGTGGCCATTCAACCAGAGGTAGATGAAGATACAGGGTTCTTATTGTTCCCTACCTCAGTAAATAACATAACCAGATCAGGGAAACACTACAAAGATCCGATCCCTTATGTGAACACGACAAATAAAGAAAAGGGAGTTGTCAAAGAACTTCCCATACCTGATATAACTATTGAAGAAAAGTCCTTGACTAGCTTAAGCATACCGAAGCCAATATCACCCTATGGGGGATTTTCATGTCCTCTTAGTTGCATCGGAATGCTCTAATAAAAGTCCTCACCGGGCCTACAGTCCCTCTTTCCATAACTCCAAAAGAAGTCATAAACATGGTTGGGTCCTTAACCTCTTCGAGGTTCCTATCCTTTTCTAAAATAGAGATACCGAAGGTTGGATCTGACTATAATTATGCTCACAACATCTCCGTTAAAGTCTTGGAAAGGATAGTCCCCCTCTCACTTATTGATAACAGATTCGCCCTTAATGTATGTCCTCTAAGAACCTTCAATTGCTTGTGATTTAAAGTTAATGATCTCACTCCCACTTCCATTGTTGTGTGTGATTATAACAATACCTACGGAGAGGTAATGGGATCCATAAAACTAACAGTAGGGTCTATCCCTATTAATCATATCATCGAGTTCCAAATAGATGACATTCCTTCATATTTCAATCTTCTCCTTAGCCGTTCATGTCTCCGCAACATCTAAGGGGAATTTTCTTCTCTTCATTAGAAAGTGAAATTCTTCGCCAAAGGCCAACTTATCACCATGTTGAGGGGTATAGAAAATTTTATCACTAGTAACCTAGTATTGTAAATTTAATATGGGACGAATGACATGATCCTCTCTGGCTTCAAAGTTAATCCACTTCCCCTTGTAGTAGGAGAAAATTTCAAAGATCGAGTCTGTTCGGAACACAACCCTCATGGAAACATTAATGTAATTCAGATGTTCAAGAACATGCATTTCATGCCCGAAATAGGTCTAGGGTGTTGATAGAAATGAATGATTGAGCCTACTATAGTCCTGAAGGAGTCCTTTCCCCCATGTGGCCTGGGTTATCAGCCTTCACTAAGACAACTCAAAGCACTCCGGTGACCATGACCCAAAAGAAGCTTAGAATAAGAAATGACTATTTTGGGTGACTCTTTGAACATAAGGTTTATCGAGGAGTGTAAAGACTTACCTTTATACGGCTTCCCTAAACCATGGTATGACTATGTCGACAAGAAGATGAAATCGGAGCTGTAAATCTTTCTTTAAGATAGTAACTCTTGGGATGAAGACTGCCAACATGAAGTGCAACCTTTCAACAATAAAATCGTGACAGTTACCAAGGATTCTGAGGGTAGTGAATCTGAATAGTTATTCATCATGCTGACACTTGGGTTGAGTCTCTGCATGATATATTCTGATGTCACACCGTCAGATCAGTCTACTTAAATCAAAATTACTGACATGCCTTTCTTCAACTAGACGCCTGTCCAACTAGCTTAGATTCAACCTGACCCTGCTATCTACCCTATCCAAGTCTCTTCACCTGATGTTATTATTCCTTTTTCTGATATCAATGTCACTGAGACCTCTTTTAACAAGGTTCTCAATGATGTTTTTCTCAAAAATGAAATAAACAAAGATTTCAAGTATCTTAATGTGCCTTACATTAATTATCTTGATTATAATCAAACCTTTGATGATGATGATGATTATGCAAAAGACCAATTCTTAACTGATCTTAATAAGGATAATAACAAACAACATAACCACATTCAAATTAAAAATGATGAGACTATTATTATTAATCTCGGTTCTAGTAGACATTAGAGCAAGATTAGGATAGGGTCCACTCTTAACGAGCATGAGCATGCACAACTCGAAGAGATGTTGAAAAAATTCATGGATGTCTTCGCTTGGTCCTATAATGATATGCCCTACATTGACCTATAAATAGCTCAGGATGAGATCCCAACATTCTCGTAATGCAATCAGATCAAACAGAAGCTTAGGAAGCTCCACACTGAATGGTCGTACAAAGTTAAAGAAAAAGTGGTCAAGAAATTGAACGTGGGTTTCATTCGTGTAGTCTAATATCTTACATGTCTCGCCAATATCATCCCCATGCCAAAGTCGAGAGGATAAGTTTTCATGTTCGTCAATTACTGGGATTTGAATAAAGCATCTGAAAAGATGATTAACCATTTCCTAACATTGACTTAATCATGGATAACACAGCCATCTATTCCCTCAAGTAATTTGTCGATGGATTCGTCGGATATAACCAGATTAAGATGTATCCTGACCATCAGAAGAAAATATCCTTCATCACCCCATGGGGAACCTTCTGGTTGAAGATAGATCTAGGCCCTGTTTAACCTAGGTTAACTCACTGAAGCGAATGAATCTGAATAAAATCTTGAAGGGAACTAAATACTCTCTCCAACGGCCCATCCCGTGCATGAATCGACCTCATGATTTGGACGAACGATCTGTTTTCATCCGAAAATTTCCTATCGAGTAACCAACGGGTGCTTTTGGGCCTCGTTTGAATTTGGTCAAATCCTAAACCGGAAAGTGGCTCAATGGATTCTTAAAGGGATCTAAATACCCTTTCCAACGGTCTACCATGTGTCTGATTCTGACTTACGGTTCACATTTTACAATCATTTTTCCAAAAAAACTACCTTAGACTGTCAAATAGCACCCCCAGGACCCTTGCTATCGGCAATGTGTATGGGTTTCTATACGTATAGGCAGGTCTAATACCATGCTTATTGGCACCCCATTGGCCCTATAAATATATTTTATGACCTCACTTGGAAAGACACCCTTGAACACCCCTCTTAGCAATTCAGAGAACATTCTTTCGAATTCAGGGTGGTTCCCCTCTTAAAAACCCCATTTCCCATATTCCTTCCATCCTTTTCATACTCTACTGAGTAAATTCTGACCCATCACATCATACCACCATCATCTCATCATGAGATCAGCTCATCTACAATCAAGATCAACTCCAAGCCTTCATAAGGAGGTCAAATTCTTCCCCTTATTCTTTAAATTGTCTTATTTTTGCATTATTTACTTCATTTTCACTTTCATAATTTACTTCATTACATCACATACCTTAACTTCAAAATTTTTACTATTAGTATTTGCACATACTTTATTTTCATAGAAAAACCTAAAAACAAGGAAAAAAGGGTTTACTTGTAAATTCCAAATGGGGAATTCTCATCATATTTGCTCACACTAAAACACCTTTTTTCTACACACACACATATAATCAAAGTCCCCGATTGGATTTATAGGTTAAATCCCACCCCGTATTATCTTCGAACTAAGTGTACTTTGATGCCACCCAGGGCTACGTAGGTGTCTTGGGTAAATCCCTATGCTCGAGTCCTCCCATATACATTTGTTACCTTGTTCATATTATCTATTCTTAATACATATTTTATATGCTTTGTTGCTTATGTCTTATTCGATATAAGAATTCGTTCTTCGATAATGACTTATGAATCGACAAACACTTACATCATACTTTGAATTATTATTTTGGAAACACTCCGAAGCGTGACCTCGCTCCGCCTTTATCCATGATGCAAGTCAACCGATTCCATCCTCCATTTATATTATGGACATAAGCACACATCACGGAGTTCAATAGGAAAAGATTAACACATGCCCATGAGAGACCGAAATGGCGGGATGGGTGCCTAACACCTTCCCATTCCGTAACTTAGTCCCTTGACACTTGAACTTCTTGGTTTCACAAGCATCAGTATTGTCTTTGATTCCGTTCTCTCGAGGCAGCAACGTTTATTTCGCCTGTTTTGTGCAAATTAGGCTGGTGACTCTATCTCTACATATCACCCCACATCGATAACAGCCAAGCTACTCGAGAAAGGATGCAATCCCACCTGCATGTCGAAAAAAAGGGAAGAAAGGAGGGATCCACCTCGGGAGAACCTCCGACCCTGGAACCTCGGGACCGACCGCAGTGGGTATGTTTAATTGACTTCAAGGGAACTTGGGGGACCCATTTTCCATTGGTGGATTTTTCATATAATAATAGTTTCCAGAAGTTCATTTCTATGACCCCTTATGAGGTACTTTATGGGAGACCGTGCAAATCACCGATATGTTAGTTAAACCCAAGTGAGGGTTGACAGTTGGGATTGAAATTCGTCCAAAACACTACCAAAAAAGTCAAGTTGATCAGGGACCGGATTAAAATTGCTCAGGATAGGCAGAAGAGCTATTTCAATGAGAATAGGAAAGCAAAAAAATTACAGGTGGGAGAGCATGTGTTACTGCGGGTTTCCTCTATGAAAGGGGTGACGAGGTTTGAAAAGCAATGGAAATTATCCCTTCATTATATTGGGCCATTCTTGATTATGGAAAAGGTAGGAAAGGTTGTGTATCGTCTAGCACTCTCAGACCACCTAGATCAAGTGCATAACATTTTTCACGTTTTTCTACTTCCTCTGTTTTACACCCTAAGGCTACATATCAACATATTAATTAGGGAGAGATGGCTCAAATACTGAGCAATCAGTGTGTATTGTGGATTGATGAATCCAAATATTACATTTCAAGGAGATACCATTAATATAAGTACAGTGGAATCACCATAATGAGGGGGGATCCACTTGGGAGCACAAGGATTTGATGAGGCAATAGTACCTCTATATGTTTTCACTCATTTACATGAAATGTCAGTATTTTATCTAATATATATAAGGTGTCTGTATTTGACTCAATTATATGAAGGTTATTACTTTGACTCAAGTAAATGTGAGGTTAATTGTTAATTTCGAGGATAGAATTCTTTTTATTGGGGTGAGATTGTAAGACCCAATAATTTAGAGGTATTTATTATTAGTTAAAAATTAGATGTGGGGAATTTTTTTTATTGATTGATTATTAAATGAAATTGGGTTTAAAAACAATTACATTCCGAATAGCACTGTTTCAAATAGTATTATTCTGAACAGTACAATTTCAAATAACAATGGATTCTTTAAAAAAAATACTATTCTAAATAGTAATTACTATTATGTTGTTGACACTACTCAAGCATTGGATTCTTTTCCAAAAAAGAGAAAGCGTCAGTGCATCAGAAGAATAAATGAGCATAAGTTCAATCTTTTTCTTCATTCCCTAAAAAACTGATCTTCCTTCTCATTTTCGATACAAAACTCAACTTAAAACTTAATCCATTTTCCACATTAATTACATCATTACATATAAAAAATTATACTCATTTATTCTAAGCAAAAGTCATATTTTTTTATAAATATTTTTAGGACAACATTGGATCAATTCTAAAGGATTTTTGAAGTTCAATTCAACTACTTTTTAATAGACATTTTTCCTACTCATTTGGGGGATTATTTTCATCAATTGAGGAGAAATTTGGAGGAAATTCTTTCACAATTTTTCATTATTATTTTTGAATGTTTTCTTCAATTGAGAAAAGATAATTCTATTCTCTCCTATTATGAGATAAATAGTATTTTCTATCTATATAGGTTTTTATATAAATTTTAAAATTTATGTAGAGATAATTAAAGTTTATTTTGTTTTGATCACACCTCAATAAATTCTAATTTTTGGTGAATAAATTTAATGAATCGCATTCATGAAATTACACACTTAATTAATTTAGTCTAATTTGGAATAACTGAATTGGATTACGAATGGTACATTCTTGGAATAATTTAAATGTTAAACCTAACATTGAATGAATTATGTGTTGGAAATCATCACAGTTGATTAAATTCATGTATTATTATGTTAAATTTTATTTAGAATTCATACTTTTGGGGATTGGGGTTCTACTAAATATTAACTTCTTCATTTTGGGTTTATGAATTATGTTGAAGATCTGAGATAGCCTCGGATTTTTTAAAAATAATAACCATGCTCAGAAAATTGTGAAATTTCATAGTCTTATGTAAAATAGAATTTGTTAAAAGTTTAATGTACTTAACAAAATCCCAAAAAGGTCATTAGGAACTGAAAAATGAGAAAAAAAATGGACTAGATATACTTGTCGACCTAGTAACGTAGTATAAAAGTGAATTTTTAACCCCCGTATAAGGCGTAAATTGAGACGTTTCGCATGTTTTGATAGGAAATCACATTGTGTACAACTTTCGTATTTTAAATTTTCCCAAAATCTGATAAAAAGATGCCCATATTAACATATTATTATTCTGAGAGTGTAATATTTGCAATGTCCTAAATGAGAACAATCCTAATTTATGAGAATTGAAAAATATGCCTAAAATGTATTTTTTTTTTTTGTGATGTGAGTGGAACAGTTTTTTTCTTTTTTGATTTTTGAGGAGATTCTATGCCACAACCCCACCCTTTAAGAAATATAATATTTGTAAGTAATTTAAAAGAATTTGAGAACTCAAAGATAAAGTG
The DNA here is from genome assembly GCA_949130495.1 of Sambucus nigra. Taxonomy (NCBI): domain Eukaryota; kingdom Viridiplantae; phylum Streptophyta; class Magnoliopsida; order Dipsacales; family Adoxaceae; genus Sambucus; species Sambucus nigra. Next base: position 441,484,434 of record OX422207.1, read on the forward strand.
TAAAAGACGTTGGAATATATTGGTGACATGTCGAATTTTAAATGATGGAATTATATCGAGAGTGCATAAATACTACTCTTATGTTGATGACTCTACGCATGTGGCTACTTTTGTTGTATTGTTATTATTGATATGTTGAGTGGATACAGTTAGTTTCGTATTATGGGGTTTCATGACCCAAAGGGAACTAGGGACCAGACATGATTATGATAATTTATCAATGGTGGTGTTTGGAGTGGATAAGGTGAGGTTGGATTTGTGTTTATAATGGAAATTTATTTATGTTATGAATTGCATTTTATCTCACCTGCATGAGGTCCAAGATATTCTCATGAGACTTATTTATCAATGAAATATTTAAATTGCTATATATTTGTGAGGCACGCTATGCATCGTGAGACCCCTTAATAAATGGAGGGTTAGTCCCGGTTTATATATTTATATAACAGTTAATTTAATAATTGTAGAATTAATATTTATGCTCATGATAGATAGTTTTACTACATTAGTGCGTAGCTATTATTTTGTTGCAGTGGGACTCACCCATCGTGTTACTTTAGGTGCTCCAGCGTACCTTACCTAGTTTCTCATTTGAGTACACAGTTTTTCATTCTAGTAGCTTCCTAGTTTTGGAGATGTAGGTGTTGAACCTACTTTTAGTTAATTTCTTTTAATTAATTGAGGGATGTGAGGTATATTATATTTGTACTTGGATTTGTAGACAGTATGATTTTGGGAGATTTGACATGTAATAGTTCTTGATAGACAATTTTTACTTTACATAGTGATTGTTAACGATTCTATCCATATTATATGATCATTGAGTATTTCTCATTCATTGATTCTTATTTCATGCTAAGGATGATATGTACATTGAATTAACAAACTGTTTTATTTAATAAATAGACTTGATCAACATAATTATTAAAAACTAAGAAGTATCACATGAGGGTACTTCCGTACGCGAGCATGTTCTAAAGATGATGTCCATCTTAGGAGAACTGGAAGTTCTTGGATCTGAAATTGATGGTTAAACCCGAGTTGATTTCTTTCTCCAATCACTACCGGAGTCCTTTGAATAGTTTCACCTAAACTATTATATGAAAAAAATTGATTTCTCACTAGCGCAACTACTTAAAGAACTCTAGGATATGGAGAATATCAATAGGGATAAGGATGTGGTTTGGGTTACTTAGAAAGGTCCGTCTACTTCAGCTCCGAAGGAAAGAAGAAGAAGAAAGGCAAGTCTCAGGGACAACCTGAAGTTGTTAAGAAAAAATTTAATCCCTCGGGTTTAGGTAAGAAGTCTATTGGTGGTTGTTACATCTACAAATATGAAGGATATTGGAAGAAGTAGTGACCCCATCTTCTTTACAAGGAATAATGTAACTAGTAATTTTTCCTACATTGAGACATATTTTGTAGTGCAATCTACCAAAACCTGGTGTAAAATTAGGAGCCAATAATCAAGTTTACAATCCTTTGAAGGGAGTTCTAGGCAACCAGAGAGCTCAGTGATGGAGAGATGTTTCTATTCATGGGTGATCATCACAAAGAAACACTAGTAGCAGTAAAAAATTTAGTTTTAAATATTGGTGAAGGCAATAAATTAATAACGGTAGATTGTTTTTATGTTCCTGGTGGTATTAAAAGAAATTTGATTTCATTTTCTAAGATTGTGAGGGATGGTTATTTTGTTTATTTTAATAAGGAGTTTTTATCCAAAAAGGTAAATCTTTCATCTGTTCTGGAACTTTGGAAAACGATCTTTATATTATAAAGCATATTTTACCACTACTACTTAATACTGAATTGAATAACTCAAATGGAAAGAACCTAAAAAGAAAGGAACCTTAAAATTTAAATAATACATATCTTTGGACCTTGAGGTTAGGTCATATCAATCTCTAAAGGATATAAAGACTGGATTCAAATGGACAATTAGTCCCATTTGAAGTGAAGGCACTTACAGTTTGTGAATCCTTTTTAGAGGGAAAAATGTAAAAGAGGTCATTTACGGCCAAGGGGTATATGGCAAAAGTTATGTCAGAATCGGTTCATTTGATTTATGTAGACCTGTGAATATCTGGGAAATAGGTGGTTACAAGAATTTCATCACTTTTATAGAAGATTACTTGAGGTTTGGATATCTTTACCTAATGCATCACAAGTCTGAAGCCTTTGATAAGTTTAAATAGTATAAGGTTAAGTTTCATGGTTAACTAATCCATCTCTATGATATGATCATGGATGGAAATACCTATGAGGAGTGTTTAGAAAAAACCTATCAAGTTTAGGTATTACAACCCAATTGTCTGTATCGGGCACTCCTCAGCAAAATAGTGTAGCTCAAAGAAGTAATGAATTTTTTTTGGATATGGTCAGGTCCATGATGAGCTATTCAGATCTACCTAATTCTTTTGGGTTTATGCACCAGAGATAGCGAAATATTTATTAAAGAGGTCCATCTAAATTTATCTCTTCAACTCCCATATAACTCTGGAAAGGGCAAAAGTCAAGTCTAGGTCACATTTGGTTATGGGCTTGCCCAACACGTGTGTTGGGGAAGGATCTAAGGAAGATGGAATCAAGGACAGATGTATGTATATTTGTGGGTTACCATAAAGCTATCAAAGGTGACCAATTCTATGATCCTAAGGATCAAAAAGAGCTTATTTGCACAAATGCTAGGTACTTGTAGGAACATTATATGATTGACCACAAGCCCATGAGTAAGATTATCTTGGAAGAGCTTAGAGGACAACAATAAGAAAATGCTTTAGGACCACCCGTACTGTGGCCATCCATCTCCCAGACGACGCGCGTGTGTAGAGGGTTTCGTACCATTTCTCAGGTCACTTAATTTTCGTTGATGTGAGGTCATATGTAGAAATAGAGTCGCAAGCCTATTTTGTACAAAATAGGCAAAATAAATGTTGTCGCCTCGAGACAACAGCATCAAAGACATATTGATTGTGAAACCAATTAGTTCAAGGATTCGGGGACTAAGTTACGGAATGGGAAGGTGATAGGAACCCATCCATCCCTTTTGGTCTCTCGTGGGCATGTGTTATTCTTCTCCTGAATAACTTCATGAAGTGTGTGCATGTATATATAACTGGAGACTGTAATTACTCGACTCGCGTCATGGGCAAAGGCAGAGTGAGGTCATCCTTAGGAGTGTTCCAAAAATAGTAATGAAAATATAATGTATCCATTTTTTGGTTCACTGATCGTTTATAGATTGATGATGGTACATGTTGTACGAAACTCAAGCATGAATTACAAATATAATATATGAAATTAATATATGAACAAAAAATAGGAAAGGAGGACTCGAATCTCGAATTTTACCCGAGACACCTACGTTGCCTAAATGACATCAAATTCCACGTTGTTCACAAATAACTTAGGGTGGCGTTTATTCGATAAATCCAACAGAGAACTTTCCTTATATGTGCATGTGTGGGAAAAGGATGTTTTAGAGTGAGAAATCCCCGTTTGGAGTTTACAAGAAAAACCTCTTTCTTATTTTTTGGTTTTTTTATAGTAAGTATAGTATGTGCAATACTACTAATAAAATGTTGGATATTAATATGTTCAATATCATAAAAGGAAATGCTAAAATAAGAATTAAGTAACTAATACAAAAATAAGAGAATTTAAAGAGAGAGTTAGATATTTGGACCTTCTTTTGAAGCTTTGAAGTTGACCTTGAATGTTGAAGAGCTATTCTTGAAAGTGGATGGAGGTGGTAGGAAGAGAGGGAAAGGAATTTGCAAAATTAGGCAAGGAAAAGATGGAAATGGAATGTGAGGGAGAGTTTTGAATATAAAAAACCACCCGGACTTCGAGAGAATGTTTCTAAGATCACTAAGAGGATGTTTCTGAGGTACCTTTCAAAGTGAGCTCATGCTCTCCTTATATAGGGTCAAGGGGGTGCCAATTGGTAGGCACCCCCAGATACACTGCCGAAAGGCAGGTAAATGGGTTTACCATTCAGCAGTCCCCTGCATATTTTTTGAAAAAGGGTCAAAAAATGCAATTCATATGTCTGAATGGCGCACATAATGAACCGTTGGAAAGGGTATTCAGATCCCTTTAAGAATCCATAGGCCACTATCGGGTTTTGGAATTCACTGTGGTTAAATGGGGATCGAAAGTGCCCATCAATATTTTAGACAAGAGAGGAATAGATCGTTCATCTGAATCGTAAGGCCGATTCTCGAACGCCACAGACTGTTAGAAAGGTTATGTAGGGTCCTTCAATGTTCTAAAGAACTTTGATTGGTTTGGAGAGCTGAATTAGTCAAATGGGGATCGGATATGGCGGGTGACCCTTCGAAGTAAAATAGGTCATTCACCCGTACCATAAGGCTAATTTTCACACGGGTCGGCCTATTGGAAAGGGGATTTATGGACCTTTGAATATTCATTAAATCTCATTTGAGATGAAGAGTTGACAGGAATCAAATGGATCCCGGGAGCGCTCAGTGGCCTCCAGATCAGTTTTTGGGAGAAAATGGTTTGTTCATCATAATTGTAAGTTCGATTCATGCACAACACGGACCATTGGAAAGGGTATTTTGAGACCTTCAAAGATCCAATGAGCTATCACATAGGTGAGAAAGTTGACCATCAATCAAACGGAGCTCGAGAGCGCCCGGTGGCCTCTAGATCAGTACTCGAAGTATGACCTAGGTTTTATGATGAAATATGAAGTTCTAGGGACCTAAGGAGATGTCTAGGAGGTTCTTAGAATATGGTGTCTACAGATCCCATTGACGGTTTAGCTTGGAACAAGTGAAGTTCATCCAATAGACACCATATTAACAGTGGGAGAAAGAGTGTTTAAGGTTAATTCTATGGACCAAAGGGATGAGGGTGACGGGTCCAGAGGGTAGAGGTCGATTCTGAGGACCTAGGGTTGTGCTGGCGAGGATCGATTTGGGGGTAAAGGTCTATTATGAGGTCCTAAAGTTATAGGGAACGATTATGCTGGTCGAGGTCAATTTTAGGGCCCTAGGATTGTAAAGGACTCATTTTGTGGGTCGAGGTCAATTCTGAGGACCTAAAGTTGAGGGGATCGATTCTACGAGTCGAGGTCAATTCTAAGGACCTAGGATTGTGATGATAGATTATGCGAGTCGAGGATAATTCTGAGGACCTAAAGTTATAGTGACCGATTCTAAGGGTCGAAGTCAATTATGAGGACCTAAAGTTGTAAGGACCGAGTATGCAGTTCGAGGTCAATTCCGAGGGCCTAAAGTTTGAGGGGGTCGATTCTGCAGGTTGAGGTCAATTATGATGACCTAGTATTATGATGACCATTTCTGAGGGTTGAGGTCGATTATGAGGATCTAAAGTTTGGGGGATCGATTATGTAGGTCAGGTCCCTTAGGATTATGATAACCATTTCTGAGGATCAGCGTCGATTTTAAGGACCTAAAGTTATGACGATCGTTTATGAGGGTCGAGGTAAATTCTGAGGACCTAAAATTATAGGGACCGATTATGCAGTTCGAGGTTAATTCTAAGGACTTAAAGTTGTGATGGGCATTTCGGAGGGTCGAGGTCAATTTTGAGGACCTAAAGTTGAGGGACCGATTTTGTGGGTTGAGGTAAATTATGAGGATCTAAACTTGATAATGATCGATTCGCGGGTCAAGTTCAATTTTGAGGACCTAAGGTTGTAGGGACCGATTTTGCAGGTGGATGTTGATTTTGAGGACCTTATGTTATGATGACCGTTTCTGCAGGCCGAGATCAATTTTGATGACCTAAAGTTGTGACAATTATTTTTGAAGGTCGAGGTCAATTCTGAAGACCTAGGATTGTGATGAACATTTTGAGGGTCGAGGTCGATTCTGAGGACCTAAAGTTATGATGATCATTTCTTAGGGTAGAGGTCAATTCTGAGGACCTATGATTGTGACGACCATTTCTGAGGGTCGAGGTCAATTCTGAGGGCCTAAAGTGTGACTACCATTTCTGAGGGTCGAGGTTAATTCTGAGGACCTAAAGTTAAGGAACCGATTCTACGAGTCAATGTCAATTCTTAAAACCTAAGGTTATAATGCGGGGAGTTATTCTATGAGGCAACTTATGAATGAGGTGATGCAGATGCACCTATTATCCGGATGAGGATTATGTTGTTTTGAGAGGGAATAATTTTGCTAGGGAATCCGTGGGGGATTTTAATTACAGAAGTATCCTGAAATTCCGATGGTGGATGGATTGGGAGAAAGTTCAGCATGAAAATTCTACTGGGGAACTGGGAAGGTATTATCTTGCAATTCTGATGGGGAAGAATTTGATTTTATGTTGGGATTCCAATGGGGAAGACTTGATCTTTGATATTATGTTGAGCAATTGTAGTAGACTTGGGAAGCGGGCATATTGTTTGTTCTGTTTGTGGAACATGTTGAGAATAGGTTTTTAAGATGAACCCAGCTAGGGATTTTTGCTGGAAGTAAGGGTGTGATATTGATCCTACTAGGGATTTAGAGAGTTTGTAAGGGGTTTAGTGTTCCAAAAAATGGTTTTCTTGATGAAGAAATGTTCCAATATTTGTTTTGTGTATTTTAAAAAAATTCAGGTAATTTTTGCATTTTTCTAGCATTTTTATTTCTTGAGTTGATGTTGATTCTCGGTTGGGGATTACATGTGACCTTCTATACTAGGTCACCTACAACCTCATCATCTTCACCTACAGGGGATGACTCTGCATGGGTTACGAGTATATATGAACAGATGAGGAGGTTGCAATCATATGAGTTTGGGTACGTCTGGTAACTAGATGGTTATGGGGAAGATGAGGTGACATCTAATTTTGGTTCTTTACCTTTGGGATTTTCATATAGATTCATCATTGACTGGGGGAGCTCGGTGTTGACCATGTTGCATGTTTGAGTAGAAAATGGCCTTAAAGGCTTGGTCGAAAAAGAGCTTTTATTTTGAGAAAAAGTAGGAAAAATGAGTTTTTTTTGGAATTTTTTTAATAGATGAAGGCCTTGGCGGCTTGGCTAGTATATGGACGAGGGGATAGAAAGCTTGGTTGTAAAGTGGGACTTGTCTCCTTTGTTGTATTGTATTGAATTTGATGTGTTGAATAGACTGTAAGGATGCTAGTTTTGTTGGAGTCGTTGCTTTGGATGAGATGTCGCGTTCTACTGCGATGTTGTGTGCTTTGGGAGAGAGGTGGTGGTACACTTCCCATACTTTTCATCTTGGCTTCGGGGAGGTGATTGTCACTCCCACAGACGTTTACTAACTCCTGGGGATTGATTATGAAGGGTTTTGAGGATGCTGACTTTGCCGAAGTTGTTGCCTTGGGCCTTACTACGAGGCTTTTGCTGGTGACGGGGGACTTAATGGTGGATCCCCAGTTGGCTGCGATAATAGCGTGGACGTCTGACCATCGCAATCCTATAACAATGATACTGGCAAAGACTCTGAATGGTATTGATGCTTGGAGAAAAGGTCGCTCCAATTTTCTTAGGGGGATCCCTGTGATGTTGCCCATGTGGCTTGTTTAGAGGTTTCGTCTAGAAGCTCCCCCTGAGTACCCCTTGACGGGTGTGCCTAATTTCTTTGCTTGGTACATTTTTAGTTTTAACCCATCTGTAGAGAACTCGGTCAAATTGTTTGTGGAGCATGGAGCCTGGTATCTTCATTGGCTGGTGCCATGGTGGGGAGAATTGAAGCCTATTGTGGAGCTGGGAGAGTATCGATATGCATAGTTAGTTTGCCTAGGGCATACATCATTTTATTTCCTTAGTGTCTTCTGCACCATGTTGGGTGGAAGCAAATAGTGCCTCCTTGTACACTAGACTTTATTTTGGTGGAGGACTTAACTGAATCCCGATGCATGATACTAGGTTCTTCGTGGGAGAGTCATCGATCGTTTACACATCCATCTCAATCTATAAGATAGATTCGGCATGTGCCCGGGGATTATTTGAATTGGTTGTGGAAATGAGAAGTTGAGAAGATCCTGGAAGAAGAGACCAACCATAGGTGGTTTGTTCTTTTCGACACCATGGAAGGGGTAGTGGTTTTTTCTAGACTGGTCAAGGCGTACCGCTCCATGGAGAGCATTTGGAATATTAACCAGTCAGGGGAAATCTGGGAACCTCTAGGGGCTGATGATGATGAGGTTTGATCTTTTGGCAGTTGTGGATAGGAATAGGTGAAATTGGGTTTATTTTGTGTGAAGCTTTTATATATGTTTCGTTTTTTTGTTTTTGTATTGGTTTTGTGATAGTGAAAGGGGGTGGTTTGTTTTGACTCCCTTCACTGAGACTTCATGTAATGGTACCGAACTCCCTATTTGAAATAAAAAATGATTTTGATCATATTATTGTGCCTCTTGATATGTTTTTCTTTTGAATTATCTATACCAATCGCTAAGGCATGCATTATCCTTTTGTCTATGTAAACGATAAAATGAACTGTCATTCTTGGAGGCCAAAAAAGAATGACATTTTTTTAAAAAGAAGGGGACCGTGCCCATGTAAGGTGTATGAGATGCCTACGTACCTATGGGGGTTTTGAAAATTTCTCTTATGAACTCCATTTTGAAAACAAAAGGTTTTTGAGAGGATCGGCCCCATGTACTTTTGAGTAAAGGGAAATGAAGAGTTTTTTAAGAATATATTGGAGATAAGAAGAGTCGTAATGTGCCAAGATTTCGGACTAAAAGTAGAAATTTTCAGAGACGGTATATGTTGACTGGACATACCATCTCTTCTCTATCGAGGTCTGTGATCATAGTCGCGCCTCCTGAGGGAATTGTCTTCACTATGTAGGGGTTGCTCTAATTTGGATTGAGTTTCCCTCTGAGGTCCCAGACAGGTTCTATGATCTCCTTAAGGGAAAGGTATCCTTCTTGGACACCACAACCTTTGATTCTTCGATTGAATGATTGAACTATCCGGCGATGGTACCATTGTATGTGGTATAGAACCTTCAGCCTCTTTTCATCTAAGAGTGACAGTTCGTTAAAGCATCTTTGATAGCAGTCTTTTTTGCTAACGTTTCTCTCGAGCAAGACGCGGAGGGAAGGTATCTATATCTCAACGGGTAGGACTGTAATACCCCGTATTTTCGTGATATTTATTTATAGGATTAATTGAATTAAATGCGTATTAATTGGAAATTAATCCAGATTAAAATACTAGCGAGATGCGAGTTGGTATTTGATTATAATGTGCATATATGATTATATATGAATTTTGAAATTTTTCGTGAGATTGAAATACGACAATTTGGGAATTTTGTTGAGACGCGTGTAACAGTCGCGTCATGGTATGTAATTATGAAAATTAAAAAGTGAATTTTATTTCTATAAACCGTATGGTCGTTTTGAGTGCGCCAACGCGTCCGGAAGGGTCGAAATAATCAGAAAATAATAGCCGGGGGTTTAGTTTGGGTCCCGGGGCATTTTTAGGCCATACCGGCAACGTATAAGGGTAGTTTGGTAATTTTGGATTTTTGGGAATCAAAACCTACGAAAATTGGGAATTAAAAAGCTGACTTGGAAATTGCCCACTAAACCCACTAACCACATCTTAAGACTTATTGGGCTACGGGGGTTATTAGAAATTGTTCCAAAATTTCCTTAGGCAAAAACCCTAGCCACCATTGTTACTTGGAGAAGAAAGCTTGTAGAGAGAGAAGAAAGGAGGATTCTGCAGTGAGAGAGAGAGAATACTCCATCAAATCGACATCAAAATCAGAGATTCAAATAAGGCAAGTGGTTTAATTTCATTATTTTACAAAGAATGTTTCTTCCATGTGTAGGAATTGATAAAATCTTATTGTTCTTGGGAGTTAATGAAAAACCCATTTTAATTGGAAGTAAAAATTACATTTTTGATGAGGAATTGCATGTAGATTTGTATTCAGATGATTATTCTGATGATATTATAATTTGGATGAAACAAAAACGGATTTGATTAGGCTCATAGATGATTTATAAATTTTAGGGTTCATGTTCATGTGATTTGGGGAATAAATGAAGGGATTTGATGATTTGATGATGTTTAAGATGTATTGGCCCTATATAAACGTTTAGTTATGATCAATGAATGTTTAGTACGAGTTAGGAACCTTAAATTGATGTTGGAACGACGTTTAGAGGAGATTAGAGGTGTAGAAAAATATGAAAAACGAGTAAAGAAATTTCTGGGCTCGAATCTGGCCACTCGTTAGAAGACCTACCCAGGTCGTTCGAACGAGCTCGTTCGAACGAGCTTCTAACGAGTTGACAGTTTGGGTTCTAACGAGAGGGATGTTCGTTCGAAGACTTTCGTTCGAACAAGATCTCGTTAGAAGGCCCAGTTCGTTCGAACGAACTCTCGTTCGAACAGCCTCATTCGAACGAGATTTCTAACGAGCTGACAGTTTAGGCTTTTTAGCCTGTTTTGATTTTGCGTGACCCATAACCTTACTTAATGGTAGAGATCACCTTCCCTTGATGATAAATTGATATAGTAGGAACATTTGAGGTATATTGAGAAGCAAAACCTAGAAGTGTAGTTGAACCTAAGGGAAATTATGGAGTAGGACGTGAGTGTCTATTATGGTGCGAGAACTATTGATGGCCTAATTTATTATATTAACCGGGAACATATAAATTGTGTAGTATTATATGTCGATACGAGAATGAGAAGGGTACCACCAACGTATTATGGTGATTACTAAGATGTGTGCATACTTAGTATATGTATTAATTTTATGTGTATGACATAGCTACCATACTTGCTATCACGGGAGGTTTACGTTCGCTTAGGGCCTTCTAATCCTTGTGTTGCCCGGATTTAGATTGGTTACCTCGATGAACATAGGTCAGAGAAGGACTTATTGGGTTGTTAATAAGTCTGCTGATCGTGGGAGCGCAGGTATGTGTGTGACCCGTGTGATGTGATTGTGTTCGCCTCCATTATTTGTGATGTTGTTATCTGAGAACGATTCCTGAGAGATTCGGAATGCGTGATCCTTATGTACGTGATGTACCGGGATGGATAGCAGAGTATGTGTGCACCGCAGCTTAGTCTCGGGGTACTTGTATTGTATATTTATGACGTGAATAATATACACTTAATTAATGGGAACTTTCATGTGATATTGTGTGTTAAATATGGAAACGTTTTAAGAAAGCATAGCGGTTTAACCGATAGTGAATGGTATTACAAATTGAGAATCTAAGTTTATGTAAAGCTCTCTATTGATTTGATAACGCTAGACTGTAAAAATGGAAATCGAGTAGTAAGGGGTAGAACTTATTACGGTTTGGTTAGCCATGTATGTCATTTAGATGGGTACGGTACGTTAGGAGTGCACATGTAGTAGAGAGGTGAGAATTTCATGTGAGTGCACGTCCTAATATGTATTTTGCATTTAATGTTTTAATGTTATTAAAACACTTGCTGTTTTTAAAATGATTTCCACTTTCGGGCTCTGACCCATTTTCTTTCAAATCTATTTTTGTAAAAACCATTTTAGGTGCCCAGCCACAAGGACACAATGCTTAGGATCCTCATTCAGGTGACGAGCTGTAGCTGTTTGTGGAAGTTACAGGACTTTGCTTGTAGACGCTTCTTCTATATGGACTCTATTCAGCATTTATCAGTTGTAGGGCATGTCGCCCATTTCTTTAGAGACATTTCATTTATCTTAATTATTCAGACTTCGGGCATGTAATTAATTCAGGATTCAGACTTGTCGTTTTATTTTCAGTTGTGGGATTGTTGTGAGGAGTTCTCCTCCGGACTTCTTATTATTACTTTGTTGGTTATTTATTACTTCGTTAGGGTGAATGGATTATGTTGTTCTTCCATTATTATTTTATTGCATGTTAATCAGACTTAACTTAAAATTTGGCAACTTACTTTTTAAATACTAGGTGGTTAGTAACTATTAAAATATTTTCGACAGTGATGCTATTAACTGAACCTACTTGGAATTTTGTATTGATTTAATAAAGGAGTAGCTACCCGGTATTTAATTAGTCGGGGTGTCACAGGTGGTATCAGAGCATCAGGTTCTAGTGTCCATTAGGATCTGTACGGCTTATTATGTTTCCGCTGAGCTTTCTTTGATGTAGAGCCCTATATTTTAGGACTATTGTATCCTTTTGTATATGCTACGTTCTTCATCCATTTTAAGTTTATAACTGCGAACTTATAAACTTCATTCTTATTTCAGATGCCTCCACGATGTGCACAACGGGTTCCCAGGAATGCAACGCCAGAACCACAGCCCGCACCAGTTCAGGGAACGATGAATGCCGCTGAGGTTGCAGCAATTGTGGCCCAGGAGGTAAATGCCGCACTAGCTGTAGTTCAGCAGGCACCACCTCAGGCGCCGATAGCCGCGCCAGTTCAGGCTCATGCATTCCCGTCTGCTTGGGAACGTGTTCGTGATTCTTTTCAGAAAGCACGCCCTCTGGAGTTCGCAGGTAGCTCCGATGTGGTAGTTTCGAGTCAGTGGAGGAAGGATATTCAGCGGCACTTGAGGATGTATGAGTGCACAGATGTCCAGAAGAAGATACTAGCTACCTTTAAGCTAGTGGGGTCTGCACTGTAGTGGTGGGAGTCTATTACCACCGTGGAGGATAGAGACACTCTCACTATTCAGGAGTTCTGGGTGCGGTTCGACCACAAGTACTTTCTGTCAGCTGTTCACACTGAGATGAGGAGGAAGTTGATGAGCCTCAAGCAGGAGGGTAAGACTGTGGCCGAGTATGAGGCCGAATTTACTGATCTTCTGAACATTGTTCCGGATGAGATACCGACTGAGGAAAAGAAGATATAGAAATTTATAGACGGGTTGACTTGGAGGATTCGTCAGCACTTGTTAGGTAACCTCTCGTTAGCCACTTATTCTGATGTGGTTAACGCTGCACTGTTACACTGCCAGGACCATCGCTTTCACATGACTGAAGGCAAGAGGTCAGGAGAGTCCAGCCATCAGGGCAGGACTGGGGGAAATGGTGCCAGTGGGGCACATTCTGTTCAGGGGCAGAGGCAGGGTGATCAGGGTTCCCAGCAGGGGATCACAAGAGGTTCAGGTCAGGAAATTTCAGGCACGGACAGGGAGGTTTTCGACAGGGCCATCAGGGTTCGAACGGCCATCAGAACCAGCAGGGTCAGAATGGTCAACAGCAGTTTCAACAGGGCCAGTGGAGGAACGGTAACGGCCACCAGGGCCGGGGACCACAGGGATAGAGAGGGGAGAACTTCCTGGGGAAGTGTTTCATTTGTGGTAAGACTGGCCATAAACGCCAGGACTGTCCTGATAGGGGCAGGGCCCCGCAGCAGCAGCAGGGTGCTCGACATGAGCCACAGAGGCCACTTTTTCCACCTGCACTTCCAGCTCCCGCCCAGGTGCCAGCTCTTCCAGCTATTCCAGCAGTTCCTATGCAGCAGGGGCAGTTACAGTATGGACGTGTCTATAACGTCCACCAGGCAGCAGCTCCACAGGCACCACCCGCGATTGAGGGTATGTTTCCTATCCATGGTACTATGGGTCGGGTTTTGTTTGATACGGGGGCAACGCATTGTTTTATAGCTACACATTTTGCGAAAACCTTAGGGTTGTTAGCCACAGCAGAGAGCACAGTGACGTGTGTAGACTCACCATTGGGGAGTGGGTCACTTATTTTCTTTATATGCCGGGGAGTGGGGGTAGAGATTGGTAGTTTGGTATTACCTGCAGACTTGTTGGTATTAGATATGCATGTGCACGATGTGATTATCGGTATGGATTGGCTCGCTGATTATAGAGCCATGATTGATTGCTTCGGTGGGAGCATTGTTTTTGCCATTCCGGGGCAAGATATGTTTGTAGTGACGATGCCTCGCCCAGCGGGAGGTTCGACCGCTCATTTGTACTACATAGAGGAGGATACCTCTACGGAGGCTGTGATTCCTTTAGATTCGATCCCAGTTGCTAGGGAGTATTCTGATGTGTTTCAGGAGATACCAGGCCTATCCCCCAGTCGAGAGATAGACTTTGTCATAGACTTATTGCCAGATACGAGACCCATAGCACGCGCACCGTACCGTATGGATCCAGCTGAGATCAGGGAGTTACGGGATCAGATTGAGCAGTTGTTGGGTTAGGGGTTTATACGGAGGAGTACTTCGCCGTGGGGTGCCCCTGTGTTGTTCGTGAAGAAGAGAGATGGTTCACTGAGATTGTGTGTGGACTACCGAGAGTTGAATAAAGTCACGATACGGAATAAGTATCCGTTGCCTCGAATCGATGACTTATTCGACCAGTTGAGAGGAGCTTCTTTCTTCTCGAAGATTGATTTGAGATCAGGATACCATCAGTTGCATATCAGGGAAGGGGATGTCTCAAAGACTGCGTTCTTAATGAGATATGGTTCTTATGAGTTTCGGGTTATGCCTTTTGGTTTGACCAACGCTCCAGCAGTATTTATGGACTTGATGAATAGGGTGTTCAGAGAGTTCCTTGATCAGTTCGTCATTGTCTTCATTGATGATATCCTGATTTACTCCCAGACAGAGGAGGAGCACGCCGAGCATTTGAGGTAAGTTTTGCTGACGCTACATCAGAACGAGCTGTATGCAAAGTATGAGAAGTGCGAGTTTTGGCTGAAGGAGGTCCAGTTTTTGGGACATATTATTTCCGACCGGGGAATATCTGTTGATCCGGGGAAAGTATCCACGGTGAGGGAGTGGGGACAGCCCACGACACCAACGGAGATCCGTAGTTTCTTGGGATTTGCAGGATACTACAGGAGGTTCATTCGGGGATTTTTGAAGATAGCAGGTCCTTTGACACATCTGACTCGTAAGGGTGTGCCATTCGTCTTGAGTGATGCCTGTCAGTTGGCATTCAATGAGTTGAAGGATAAGTTGACCTCAGCACCTGTGTTAGCATTGCCGAGACCGGGAGTTGAGTATCTAGTTTACACCGATGCGTCCTTACAAGGACTTGGAGGTGTATTTCAGCAGGAGAGTCAGGACATTGCTTATGCATCCCGTAAGCTAAAGCCTCACGAGAAGAATTACCCCACTCATGACCTGGAGTTGGCGGCAGTGGTATTTGCTCTACGAATTTGGAGACATTATCTGTTGGGGGAGAAGTTTCGATTGTTCACGGACCACAAGTCCCTACAGTACCTATTAACGCAGAAGGAGTTGAATATGCGGCAGCGGAGGTGGCTTGAGTTTGCGAAGGACTATCAGTTTGATATCGAGTACCACCCGGGGAAGGATAACGTGGTAGCAGACGCGTTGAGCCGTAGGCCAGTAGATGAGGTGGCAGAAGTGTGGAAGGCCAAGTGGAAGAAGTTGGGACACCAGGATGCAGTGGCCCGATCGTTCATGTCTGTGATGACCGTTACACCTCAGATTGTCACGAAGGTAGTAAGGGCATAGGCAAATGACTCGTTCTGTTAGGAGCTGATAGTTCGATTACTAGCAGAGGGAGCCGAGTCCTATACCTTTAGCTCAGATGGGGGATTGCGCTTCAATGGGAGATTAGTAGTTCCGGAAGGGGAGGAATTGCGGCACGAGGTGATGGCAGAGTCGTACGGCTCACGATTCGCGGTACATCCCGGTGGGGACAAAATGTACCAAGACATGAGACGACAGTATTGGTGGAGCGGGATGAAAAGAGATATTGCCATATTTGTTTCAAAATGCGCCACTTGTCAGCTAGTAAAGGTGGATCATCAGAGACCGACAGGACTTTTACACCCATTGGAGGTCCCGATGTGGATGTGGGAGAGCATCTCCATGGACTTTATCACGGGGTTGCCTACATCCCAGAGAGGTCATGACTCCATTTGGGTAATTGTGGACAGGTTGACCAAAGTCGCTCATTTTCTACCCGTAAGAACAGACTACACTACGGGACAGTATGCCCAGCTCTTTATTGCAGAGATAGTGAGACTTCACGGTGTGCCCCTAAATATCGTGTCTGATTGAGATAAGATATTTGTTTCCCGATTTTGGGAGAGTTTTCAGGAGGCCATGGGCACGGAATTTCGGTTGAGTACGGCGTACCACCCGCAGACCGACGGGCAAACGAAGCATACAAACCAGATGTTTGAGGACATGCTACGTATGAGTATCATTGATTTTGGGGGTGGATGGGAGCAGTATCTTCCACTGGTGGAGTTTGCTTACAATAACTCCTACCAGTTCACCATTGACATGGCTCCATTTGAGGCATTATACGGTAGACCTTGTCGTTCCCTAGCATGTTGGTTGGAGGTGGGGGACAACAAACTACTTGGGCCGGAAGTGATTCAGGATACTTCGGTGAGGATAGAAATGATTCGGAGTCGCATTCGGGTAGCTCAGGACAGGCAGAAAAGCTATGCTGATGCAAAGAGGTTCTTTAGAGAGTTCCAAGTGGGGGACCAGGTTTTGCTCAGAGTATCTCCTATGAAGGGGATTATGCGTTTTGGGAAGAAAGGGAAGTTGGCACCGAGATATGTGGGACCATTTCCTATTATTGAGCGAATTGGACCGGTTGCGTATAGGCTTGGGTTACCGGAGCATTTGCATCGGATTCACGATGTGTTTCATATTTCCTCGCTAAGGAAATATCTTAGAGACGATTTGGCTCATTCTCTTATTGCTTTGGAGGACATCGATCTCCAGCCTGATAGCTCGGCCGATTGCTATTTTGGACCGAAGTGAGCGGAAACTGCGGTCAAAGATAGTTCCGTTAGTACGTGTTCAGTGGCGACATCATAATGTCGAGGAGTCCACATGGGAGCGCGAGGATGAGATGCGCGAACGTTATCCATAGTTATTCTTACCAGGTACTTTCTAGTTCCGAATTTTGGGACGAAATTCAGTTATTAGGGGGGAAGTATGTAATACCCCGTATTTTCGTGATATTTATTTATGGGATTAATTGAATTAAATGCGTATTAATTGGAAATTAATCCGGATTAAAATACTAGCAAGATGCGAGTTGGTATTTGATTATAATGTGCATATATGATTATATATGAATTTTGAATTATGAAATTTGTCGTGAGATTGAAATACGGCAATTTGGGAATTTTGTTGAGACGCGTGTGATAGTCGCGTCATGGTATATAATTATGAAAATTAAAAAGTGAATTTTATTTCTATAAACCGTATGGTCGTTTTGAGTGTGCCAACGCGTCCGGAAGGTTCGAAATAGTCAGAAAACACTAGCCGGGGGTTTAGTTTGGGTCCCGGGGCATTTTTAGGCCATACCGACAACGTATAAGGGTAGTTTGGTAATTTTGGATTTTTGGGAATTAAAACCTACGAAAATTGGGAATTAAAAAGCTGACTTGGAAATTGCCCACTAAACCCACTAACCACATCTTAAGACTTATTGGGCTACGGGGGTTATTAGAAATTGTTCCAAAAGTTCCTTAGGCAAAAACCCTAGCCACCATTGTTACTTGGAGAAGAAAGCTTGTAGAGAGAGAAGAAAGGAGGATTCTGCAGTGTGAGAGAGAGAATACTCCATCAAATCGACATCAAAATCAGAGATTCAAATAAGGAAAGTGGTTTAATTTCGTTATTTTACAAAGAATGTTTCTTCCATGTGTAGGAATTGATAAAATCTTATTGTTCTTGGGAGTTAATGAAAAACCCATTTTAATTGGAAGTAAAAATTACATTTTTGATGAGGAATTGCATGTAGATTTGTATTCAGATGATTATTCTGATGATATTATAATTTGTATGAAACAAAAACGAATTTGATTAGATGATTTATAAATTTTAGGGTTCATGTTCATGTGATTTGGGGAATAAATGAAGGGATTTGATGATTTGATGATGTTTAAGATGTATTGGCCCTATATAAACGTTTAGTTATGATCTATGAATGTTTAGTACGAGTTAGGAGCCTTAAATTGATGTTGGAACGATGTTTAGAGGAGATTAGAGGTGTAGAAAAATATGAAAAACGAGTAAAGGAATTTCTTGGCTCGAATCTGGCCACTCATTAGAAGACCTACCCAGGTCGTTCGAACGAGCTCGTTCGAACGAGCTTCTAATGAGTTGACAGTTTGGGTTCTAATGAGAGGGATGTTCATTCGAAGACTTTCGTTCGAACGAGATCTCGTTAGAAGGCCCAGTTCGTTCGAACGAACTCTCGTTCGAACAGCCTCGTTCGAAGGAGACTTCTAACGAGCTGACAGTTTAGGCTTTTTAGCCTGTTTTGATTTCGCGTGACCCATAACCTTACTTAATGGTAGAGATCACCTTCCCTTGATGATAAATTGATATAGTAGGAACATTTGAGGTATATTGAGGAGCAAAACCTAGAAGTGTAGTTGAACTTAAGGGAAATTATGGAGTAGGACGTGAGTGTCTATTACAGTGCGAGAACTATTGACGGCCTAATTTATTATATTAACCAGGAACATATAAATTGTGTAGTATTATATGTCGGTACGAGAATGAGAAGGGTACCACCAACGTATTATGGTGATTACTAAGATGTGTGCATACTTAGTATATGTATTAATTTTATGTGTATGACATACCTACCATACTTGCTATCACGGGAGGTTTACGTTCGCTTAGGGCCTTCTAATCCTTGTGTTGCCCGGATTTAGATTGGTTACCTCGATGAAAATAGGTCAGAGAAGGACTTATTGGGTTGTTAATAAGTCTGCTGATCGTGGGAGCGCAGGTATGTGCGTGACCCATGTGATGTGACTGTGTTCGCCTCCATTGTTTGTGATGTTGTTATCTGAGAACGATTCCTGAGAGATTCGGAATGCATGATCCTTATGTACGTGATGTACCGGGATGGATAGCACAGTATGTGTGCACCGCAGCTTAGTCTGGTGTGCTTGTATTGTATATTTATGACGTGAATAATATACACTTAATTAATGGGAACTTTCATGTGATATTGTGTGTATAAATATGGAAACGTTTTGAGAAAACATAACGGGTTAACCGATAGTGAATGGTATTACAAATTGAGAATCTAAGTTTATGTAAAGCTCTCTATTGATTTGATAACGCTAGACTGTAAAAATGGAAATCGAGTAGTAAGGGGTAGAACTTATTACGGTTTGGTTAGCCATGTATGTCATTTAGATGGGTACGGTACGTTAGGAGTGCACATGTAGTAGAGAGGTGAGAATTTCATGTGAGTGCACGTCCTAACATGTATTTTGCATTTAATGTTTTAATGTTATTAAAACACTTGCTGTTTTTAAAATGATTTCCACTTTCGGGCTCTGACCCATTTTCTTTCAAATCTATTTTTGTAAAAACCATTTTAGGTGCCCAGCCACAAGGACACAATGCTTAGGATCCTCATTCAGGTGACGAGCTGTAGCTGTTTGTGGAAGTTACAGGACTTTGCTTGTAGACGCTTCTTCTATATGGACTCTATTCAGCATTTATCAGTTGTAGGGCATGTCGCCCATTTCTTTAGAGACATTTCATTTATCTTAATTATTCAGACTTCGGGCATGTAATTAATTCAGGATTCAGACTTGTCGTTTTATTTTCAGTTGTGGGATTGTTGTGAGGAGTTTTCCTTCGGACTTCTTATTATTACTTTGTTGGTTATTTATTACTTCGTTAGGGTGAATGGATTATGTTGTTCTTCCATTATTCTTTTATTGCATGTTAACAGACTTAACTTAAAATTTGGCAACTTACTTTTTAAATACTAGGTGGTTAGTAACTATTAAAATGTTTTCGACAGTGATGCTATTAACTGAACCAACTTGGCATTTTGTATTGATTTAATAAAGGAGTAGCTACCCGGTATTTAATTAGTCGGGGTGTCATAAGGACTTCTTCGATGCCATATACCAAAGAGTAGGGGATAGCCCCAGTAGATGTTATGACTAAAGTGAGGTAGCCCTAGAGGGCGTAAGATATCGGATCAGCCCAATCTCGATAACTCTCCATCATCTTGTTGATGATAGTTTTGAGCTTTTTATTGGCGGCTTCGACTACACCATTGGTTTAGGGTCTATAGTGAGAATATTTGTTCCTATGAATCCCATACTCGTTGACCAGTTATGTGACCTCGTCTTTGAAGTGTAACCCATTATCAAATACTAGCTAGTGGGGAACCCCGTATTGGTAGATGATGTTCGTTCGAATAAACTTGTCCACTTTTTTGGCATTCAGCACTACGTATGACTAGGCTTCGACCCATTTGGTGAAGTAATCAATTGCGACTAGGATGAACTCATGTCCATTTAAATATTTTGGTGTGACTTTCCCTATGATGTCAATGCCCCAGGTGGAGAATGGCCAGCGAAAAGTCATGTTGTATAATTCTTGAGGAGGGAGTGTTGGAGGTTGGCAAAACTGCTGGCATTTGAGGCATCTCCGGACATAGACGGTGCACTCCTAAACCATGGTGATCCAATAGTACCCTTGATGGATGATTTTATTAGCAACAATATGACCGTTCATGTGGGGTTTACATTCCTCACTTCTGACACCCTGCCTAATTAAATACCGGGTGATCAGTCCTTTATTAAATTAAATCAAAGTGTCTGGTTGGTTCATTCTTAGCATCACTGTCGAAAAACACTTTTTCTTTATTAATCACTAATAAATAATTAAGCTAAGTGTCAAAACATTTAATTTTATAAATTAAGACCTATTGTTATGACTTAATATACGAAACCATTTTATGAACACAGATAATAATATTAAAAACCAAATCATCAAAATGAAGTAACCAAGCTAGAATAACCAATCCAACTAATATATCCCAAATAGCAGGATAAGGAAATAAATAAAACAATCCCAACAATAGTTGAATACTGAAATAATAAAGAGTACACGTATCTCTCTGAACTAAATAAAATATGCAAATGGGTGATACATGTCCTATCTAATAATGACTGAATGGATGACTGAGAAGACAAGGATGGAGTCGTTTACCGCAAAGATCTGCAACTCCCACACTAGCTGCAGTACGTCAATGGTCCAAAGATCTAAGTCTGACGCCCCTATGGCTGGGCACCTGTAATACATATATATATTCAAGAGAAAGAAGAGATGGCAGGAAATGGGTCAGAGCCCGGGTGTAAAACAGCTTTAAAAATAGTTTAGCAAGTATTTAAAATGCTCACTAGTTGATATTACATACATGTTAGTACTTCGACACTCACTTGCGAATTCTCACCCCTCAACTAGTGTGCACGCCTAACGTACTACTAAACTAATATAAATAAAGCTAACCCAACTCACTAGTTTAACCCAATTCACTACTCTAACCCAACTTCCCTTTACCAATTTTTGTTTCAAGTACTCACATAACTATAGTTTATATCTGATAGCCTTTTATTATGAATATAGTAATCCAGTTATGTTAATCTCAATACAGATTTAAGTTCTCGGCCACTTAATTCATTTAATATTAATTATTCCATTTTATCCACTTACAGGCATAGTAGGTTAATCACCGGTACATATATTTGTCACTCATAATATATATACTAATAGGGCACCCCACATAAGTCTATGGTGCTGGCATACTGTGCTATCAAGTCCCCGTATCTCTTGTACAAAACGGAAACACTAATTCAGAATCACTCTCGAACCGTATTAATAAAAAACACACATATTGGAGGCGAAGCATAGTTCCAAGCACTAAGAGGTCACCACATACCCTCACATCTCTTAGGACCATATGACTATCATTCTCGGATAGCCTATACCAATGATGTTATGTTCTAGGTCACAAGTCAATATCCCCCATAAAGGTCTAATCTAGATAAGACTGTCTCGGCGCGGAACTTCCGTGATAGCAATTATTGCAAGTATGATTACACACAAATAGACAATATTATATATATATATATATATATATATATATATATACACATTATTCATCTAGGTACACCCACGACCCATAATACATTCGAACCATGCGTGGCACATAACGCCCAAGTTCTACATATAATTAAATCATTCTTTTTATTTTCTCAATTACCGCAAATCCTTAAGTACTTCTCGACTCTCGTAGTGTATCCTCTTAATAAATATAAAATCAGTAGGTGTACACTCACTACCCTACTGGTATATGTCCTTCTTAATTCTCGCAGGACCTAATTTAGCGTATGCACGATTTCCCATTCAATTTATACCCCCGAAATCCCATGGCTAAATATCATATAAAATCGTCTTCCCCGGGCCCTACTTATACCCTACTGGTCCTCCTCAAGTCCCATTATAATATTTAAATTATGCCCAAAGGTCCTTACACATTAGGGTTGGATTAACATTTAAAAGGGGAAGAAGTTTCCATTTCCAGGAGGAGTCGATCGATCGATGAAAAGGGGTCGATCGATCGATCCAGTCGATCGACCGACATTCTTGAGTTGATCGATCAATCAAGCATGTAATGGACGAGTTTATGCAATTCTTATCCTATGGGTTTCATCCAATTTAAATTCTCAAACCTCTATTAACATGTCCCAAACTCCCAACCAAACATCATGAATGTTATATAAACCAATATGGAAGATTTCTAACGTAAAACATTCATGAATTCCTCAAGAATCGTCATCAAGTGGGTTAATTCAAGAAATTGTAATTTAACCCTAGTTCATCAAATTTTCTCAAGAATTCATTTAATTTACATATTTCTATATCTACTGGGCATCAAATTTCGTGGATAATATTTTACATATAACAAGATATTCATCCTGACATGGTTTCTACTCCAAATTGTAATAATAATCTCCCAAACAACATTATATTTTAATGAAGACATAAAATAATTAACTCATACACTAGCATGGATGTGTTATCAACTAAAGAACAACAAGTTTGATACTTGCCTGGAAATCAAAGTCTAAATTGTAGAGAATCATGGGTATGATCCTGCTCCTCGTTCCCCGATCTACGCATTGGTGGTGGAATTGGTGAGAGTGGTGTAGGCTTGGTGGCTCTCCTACTTGGAAGCTTTATCTCTTCTCTCTTCCTTAGCCTCTCTGCAACTCTAATGGTTCTAACCCTCGAGGACTCTAAATCCCATCAGATATAACCCTTCAATTTTCGTCCATAATTAAGGCCTAAAATTGGAAATTACTAAAATGCCCTCCTGGGTTATCAGTTAGGCCTAAAAATATCCCGAGACCCAAACTAAACCCCCGAGTACTCTTTTCTGACTATCTTGACCCTTCTGGACACATTGGCGCACTCAAAATGATCATACGGGCGACTTGTAATTAATTTACTTTTTATCTCATTAATTTAATCCCGACACGACACACGCACGTCCCGACTTAATTTCTATAACTATCATATTATTCACTCGCGAAAATTATAATAGATTCAATCTCATATATTACTTTACTCATTAAGTAATATTCAACATAATTCTTATCAATAATTACTAACTCTCGCCATGCTAGTAAATATTCAATTTAAAATCCGGATTAATATTAACTTAATTTATCCCATAATTAAAGGCCATAAAAATACAGGGTATTACACTGCTGTGGATTTTTTGCATCATTTCTTCAACATCATCCCTTGCAATGCAGTGCAAATGGGTTCCAAAGAAATTTCTTTTAAACAGTGCTTTGTCGCATATGTGTATTGGGCATCCAGTTCACGAAAGGTCGCATGATCTTTCTTGTCAGTGTCTTAGCGATACCTACCGTGCTTGAGGAGGAGCCAAATGTCGTAGTACCAGAACCCAGCATATCAGAGTATTCCTTGGTGAAACCTCAATGTGGTAGAGTGGGTTGTCACGACTTATATTTTAACTAGGAAAAGGGCCATCGTTATTGCTTCGGGCATGTCGACTATGGAGGCTAGGGTAGCAAGGGCATTAGTCAGGCTATTCCTTGATTGGGGCGAGTAGTGGAAGGTGACATCATGAAACTTGGAGGCAAGATCTTTTAAGTGGGCATGGAAGGGTAAGAACTTTTCATCTTTGACTTTTCATCTTCTAAGGACTTGGTTGATGATGAGAGAATAATCCATGTAGACATTTAGGTGCTTGAAACCTTTCTTGAGGGAAGCTTTGAGGCCTATAGTGCATGCCTCATATTCGATCAAATTATTGGTGCAGGGGAAATTTATCTTGATAGCCACGGGAGTGTGATAGTCATTAGGGGCGATCAGAAGTATCCCAATACCGTATCCTTTCTTATTAGTAGCTCCATCACAGAACATTTGCATTTGAGGTCCTTTTGAGAGGTGCAAAGAATATCTTCATTTGGGAATTTAGAGACCTAAACATTGGCGTCTTCCATAGGGTGGTCATCAAGGCATTCGAAGATGGCTATCCCTTTCATGGCTTTCTACGTGATCTAAATAATATCAAACTCGACTAGCAACATCAACCATAGGGCCATTTGGTTGGACAGGGGATGCTTTTCTAGAAATTACTTAATGGGATCCATACGGGATATAAGTCTGATGGGGAAGGCGAGCATATAGTGTCGTAACTTATGAGTGACCCATACCAGGGTGATGTATGCTTTCTCCAAATTAGTGTAGTTCACTTCGTATCCGATCAATTTTTGATTGGCATAGTAGATGGATCTCTCTTTGCAGGATTCTTCGATATATTGGCTAAGCAAAGCCCCTACCGTGGTATCTGTTATGGCTAAGTACAAGTGGAGAGGGAGACCTAGATACGAAGGCATAAGTATTGGAGTTCGAATAAGGTAATGTTTGATTATGTCGATGGCTTCTTGACTAGCCTCAATTTGGCAGGGTCTACTTCAATCCACTTTTTGTTGACCATGAATCCCAAAAGTTTTCCTTTCGTGATGTCAAATATTCATTTTGTGGGTTTAGTTACATTTGGTAATGGCATAGTCGTTCAAAGAACTTTTGAAGGGATGGAATGTGACCTTAGTAGATATTAGACTTAATGATCATATCGTCTAGATTGACTTCAACCACCTTGTGTATCAAATCATGAAAGGTGGTTATGGGAGCACTTTGGTAGGTAGCCCCTGCGTTCTTAAGCCTGAATGGCATGACAGTGTAGTAAAAGGTTCCCGCTGGGGTAATGAATGCAATTTTATCCTGATGGTCAGGGTGCATCTTGATCTTATTATATCTGGTAAATCCATAAATGAATAACTTAAGGGCATGACTAGTAGCGTTGTCCGTAATCATGACGATGTTGGGCAATCAGTAATCGTCCATTAGAGAAGATTTGTTTAAATCATGGTAATTGATGCACATGCAGACTTTTCTTCCAGATTTTGATGCAGGTATAATGTTGGCGATCCATATGGGATATTTGATCAACCGAATGAAGCCTATGTTAAATTATTTGATTACCTCTTCTTTGACCTTGAGCGACCATTCGGTGTAGAGTTTTTGTAGCTTCTGTTTTTTACTGGCTTGCATTATGGGAATGTTGGTATCTTATGTTGAGCTATTTTTGGATCGATGTCGGGCATGTCATCGAAGGACCATGCGAAGACGTCCCCAAATTCGTTTAATAGCTCTTCAAATTGCACACTCTCACTCTCGTTAAGGGTGGACCCTATCCTAATCTTGTGTTGTTGGCTACTAGAACCAAGATTGATAACAACAGTTTCATCTTCATTAATTTAAACACAGTTATTCTTTTTTATTAACCTAATTAAGATCAGTTAAGAATTTTCCATTTGCAAAGTCATCATCATCAAGAGTTTGATTAAAATCAATACAATTAATGTAACGCACTACAAGATACTCAAAATCCTTGTTTATTTCACTTTCTGGAAAGACAGCATTGAGAACTTTGTTAAAAGAGGTCTCGATTACATTGTTATCAAAAACAGAGGAAGAATAACATATGAAGAGATAGGGTAAACATCAAGGTTGGGTTGAATCTCAGCAGGTGGGACAAGTATAGCATTCTAGTTGAGAAGAGGTTCATCAGCGGCCTTAATCAGAGTGGACTGGTCTGATGGTATAGCGTCTAAATGGATCATACAGAAAGTCATCCCTAGTGTCTACAGATCGAATGAGTCTTCTAAATCACTTTCCTTGGAGACCTCGACAATGACTATGGGGGTTTTTAGGTGAGAGGTTTCACTTTATGCTGGCAGTCTTCGGCCCAAGAGTAGTTGTCTAGAAAGAAGATTTCCAATCCCAACTTAATCTTCTTATCCACATGGTCGTACCATGGTTTAGGAAAGCCACAGAAGGGGAAGTATTCACCCTCCTTGACAAATAATTCGTTATGAGAATCCCTTGAAATAGTCTTGGCATATTTGAAACTCCTTTTTAGTCGTGGTTAGCGGAGTGTTTTGATTTTTATTGATGAAGGTTGATAACCCAGGCCATATGGGGGGAGTCCTTTTTAAGGACTATAAACTCAAATATCCCTTATTGACGATGCCCCAGCCCGAATGCAGGCATGAAATGCATGTTCTTGAACATTTTTATTACTTTAACATTGCTGTGAGGGATGTGTTCCGAACAGACTCAATCTTTGAAATTATCCTCTGCTGGAAGGGGAAGCGGATTAACCATGAAGCCGAAGAGGAGCATATCATTTGTCCCATGTTGTATTTTCAAGATCGGATTGTTGGTGCTGGCATTTTTTGTACCATAAGCACCCCCCAAAATGATGATGACATGTCCTTTGGCAAAGAATTTTAACTTCCGATGAAGGCAGGAACAGACCCCTCGAATGCTATGAACCAACGGTCGACCAAACAACAAGTTAAAGCATATGGATATGTCAATAACTTGGAATTCGGTGATAAGGTTGATAGGGACAGCCCCTATTATGAGTGTTATGGATCTCATTATCTCTCGACGGGTATCATCGTAAGCACGCGTATCGGCGAAAGTAGGCGTAAGGTCACTTACTTTCAATCCCAAGCAATTAAATGTTCTTAGCAGAAAAACATTGAGGGCGAATCCATTGACAATGAGTGAGAGTGGGATTATCTTTCCCATCACTTCAATTGAGATGTTGAGGGCAGAGTTGCGTTCAGGGCCGACCTTCAGAATTTCTTCTTCGGAGAAGGAAAGGAGTCAAGTGGAAGTCAAGGACCCAACCAGGATTACAGATTCGTTGGGAGTGGTGGAAGGAAGGAAGGACTGTGGTCTCGATGAGAAGTTTTATCAAAGTATTCCGGTGTAATTGAGAAGACATGAAGAGTACCCATAAAGTTATGTTAGCTTGAGTCTTCTTGAGTTGGTCGAGGATATTTATCTCCTCAACGGTTCTTTCTGGCATGGGAGTTCTTCGACAACTCCCTTTCCCTTATTTGTTCCTAACGACTGAGGATTCGGATCCTGTGACACCCCACCTATTCTAATCCTAGGTGATCGGTCCATTATTAAATTAATATAGAATTAAGATCAAGGTCATGTTTCTTACTATATTTGTATTTTTAGGACTGAGGTTTTCGGGTTTATAAATCTAGTCCCTGTGGTATAATAACATTTATTTGTGTGGTCCCTTTAGAGTTAGGAGTACACAAAACAGGTAATTTCATTTGTTTTAGTTAAAGAAGTATTTATATTTATATCCTTAGTCATAATCATTTAAAATTCATTCTAAAAATAAACACATAATCCCACCTCCACCCCACCCCACCCCACCCACCGGAGTCCTCGTCAGAACGCCAAAATCCTCGTCGAAGACCACCGAAATCCTCGTTAGATTATTTCTATCTCCTCGCTTAACTCTCCCTTTGTCTAATTCTTTCATTTTTTTGGTCCGCGCCGGTGGTACAATTTCCCTCACTGTAGAATAAGGTTTTTCACCGGAAAAAATATTGTGTTCACCGAAAAAAATGAATTTTCCCCAGAAAAATTGAGGTTTTGGTGAAATAGTAAATTTATCAGTTTCGATTTTTTTGTCAAAAAATATGAAATATGGGTGTTGTTTGATAGATCTCGACAAGTAGATTTAAAATATATAAATTTTGTGAATTTTGGATTTGTAGATTTGAAGTTGTGGACTTTTAAAATTTTGATGGATTTTTTTATATGAGTTGTCAATTGTCATATTGGTAATTTTTCATAGTGTTTTTAGTACATGGACTAAATTTATAAAACTATGCGTATTGTCCTATTTTTATACACTTTGAGTTATATTGTACCCTTTCCCAAAACCCCTTAAATTATGCAGGAGTCATCAATGGTTTCATTCTCCTAATCACTGTCGAAATCCAATTAATTACTAATACCCTAATGGCCCAGTGTCAAATATTTTAATTTTGGTTATTAACATGGAATTGATATAAACTAAATAAATCACATTCAATATTTCCACACATATGTGTCTGGAATAACACTCCAGATAAAAATCCCAATACAGTCGTCCATAAATAAAATCCAAATCTATTGCTGAAAATAAAATAAAAGTACAATGTCTCAATAATAATCACCGACTAAGAAAGGGGGCGACATGCCCGAATGGAATTGATAAAATGCGAAAATGTAAGTGAAAGATGTGGAGGCATCTAATACCAAGGTCCTGCAACTTCCACAGTAGCTGCAGCACGGCAAGTGAAGGAACTCTTAAGTCTTGCGTCCCTGTGGATGGGAACCTAAAATGTTTTTACAAAAATTGGTTTGAAATGGGTCAGAGCCCAAGTAAAACATTTTGAAAACATTTTAGCAAGTATTTAAAATGCAGTAAAGAGTACATATTATATACATGTTAGATCCGCGTGCTCTCACTTGAGAGCCTCACCTCTCAACTATTGTGCACGCCTAATGTGCTCTTCTAACCCACGTAGTTATGCTACCCCAACAAACTAGTTTGACTTGAATCTCTTCCCACTTAATAATTTAATGTGCCCACCCGTACTACCTATACAATATGATACATATTTAGAGTAATTCAAACATCATTATCTATCTTATCTACTATTGCACTCGTAGAAGAATAAATCACATGTATATGTTATTATATCACTCTTATAATATATATACGTATACAACATCCCTAGGTGGTGTACATCACGTACTATTTAAGGACATTGGCTCGGATATCACCCTTCAAACATAAATCAAATCACACATATTGGAGGCGAACATCGTTCCAAGTCTATGGGTAACGCACACACCAAACGTGCCCAATTAACCGTCAAAACTATCAAACACTTAGATTGCATGTACCTAGTTTCTATGTTTTGGGGTGCAAGTCAAAATCCCGTAATTGGCTCATCAGGATAAGAACAATGCGAAAATAGCAGGTAGCCTAGGTATGTTTACACATAATAAATCAAACAATAGGTATTCACACCACTTAAAGATAAATATATATTCAGTATAGTTATTCACTTAACCTATAATAAATATGATGTACGGAGTATGATAATTCTCGAATATTCTACGTATCATTACTTTACCATAATATGTATCAATCTGCTAACCCCAAGTGTTTCAATACCCAAAAGATTTCAAATTGTCCCTTAAGTAAATTCAGTAGACACTTCACTCGTACCCTACTGTTCTAGGTCATACGTGCCCTTGATTTCCCATGACCCAATATCATTCTCCGAATTAGGTTTTATTACCTAATTAAACCTAATTAACTTTAAACAACTTATATGTTATTGTAGTTTAGCCCTAAATCCCCTCATGTGACTAAGTCTCAATCCCAATATTGGCCTATTTGTAGCTAAAGTATCTGTCATTTCATTTTAAAATTCCTTCAAGAGTTAACTCGATCGTTCCCCACGAGTCCTAAACAAAAAGGGGAAAATAGTCAAAATCTGGGAAACTGAATCGATTCGGCCTTGGTCCAAATCGATTCACCTGTAAAAGTTGCGGGTTCTACCATCTTTAGTCCTCTAAACCCCTATTACACGATCCCAAACTCCTAACAAAAGGTCTCAAACATCATAGTAACGATTATAAATGATTTTTAACGTGATATAACCATTACATCTTTAAAGAACCCCTTAAAATTGAATAAATTCAAGATTAATCTTTAAGAACCCTAGTTTATCATTTTTGTTCAAGAACTTCAACATACCTCCAGATTTCTTCCTAAATTCGTTAAACTAACTTATCAAATTCTTTGTACATGTATAAAATCAAGTCTATCACAATTCCTACCCAAGAATATGATTCCTATTTTCCCAAATTAAGGCCAAAATTCATGAAATCAATAAATTAATCATCCTACTCTGACATGGATGATATATCTACTCATAAATTAGAAAGATAAATACTTGCCTCAATATTTAGGTATGAATTTCCATAGAATAATGGTGGCGTTCATGTCCTTCTGATAAATTCAACGGTGGTGGTGGTGGTGGTGCAAGAATTGTGGAAAAGCCTTAATATCTCCCCTGAAAACCCTTATCCTTCCTCTTCCTGTAGCCCCTCCGTGTTTCTTATTATTTTTACTCTAACTTTCCTTACATAACTGTAGATATAACTATCTAATTTTTGTAGGTCCCGTTTCTCCAAATTTTCAAAAGACCAAAATACCCCTATGGGGGGTTGGTTTGGCCTAAAAATGCCCCGGGACCCAAACTAATGTCCTGAGTACACTTTTTTTACTATTTCGACCCTTCGGGACACACTGGCGCACTCAAAATGACCATTTAAATTATCTAAAATGAAATTACCGTTTATTTCCCAAAATTAAGTTTGACACAACTGACTCGCGTATCCCGACTAAATTTACCGTAACTGTCGTATTTCTCACTCACGAAAATCATAATATTTTCTTATCAATTTAGTAATAATTCACTAAGTAATATTCAATATTAATACATATAAACCCTTGACTTGCTAATTAATATTTATTTTAATCCGGATTAATATCTCAATTCAGTTTAATTAATCTCAATTAATCTCAATATAAAAATCATTAAAATTACGGGGTGTTACAGATCCTTGTGGTGTCTCCTTGATCTGGTCATGTGGTTTAATGAGGTGGGGAAGAATAAGAACACTGTCTCTTCATCTATTTCGGGATTAATGGCTACTTTATTGATTTCCCCCAATAGGTCTTCAAAGGATATCATACCGCACATGTTGTTTTCCTGACCCGGTTCATCATCTGGGCTGTCAAATTCATCCCCCCATCAGGTGTCGATGATGTATTATTACCATGAGAAATTGATGAACTCAATAACCTTGATGGCTTCCTCAAATAAATCTTCCTACTCAACGGGGAGGTCTAGGAGTGAATGGACCAACCGCCCGTGAAGCTTCAAAGCAGTGAGTAGTTCGAAAATGCTGTAGATCTCGCTGGCCTGTCAAAATATATATGCCATGATTTGTACTACACCATCTAAACTGACTTCTTCAACCAGCACTACCCATTCGTCTGATTATCGATCCCACTTTTGGTCTTCCATGAACAAGCCACTAAATTTCTGACAGTCGATGGTCATCTCAACGGGAAATTTCATCCCGAACTCCAAGCATTGGTTCAGAATAAACGGTAACTCAATATCTATCACTTTAGATTGGGTACAGATGGAAATAGAAGCCCTTATGAGGAGTGACAGAGCTTGGTTGGTGAAGCAAGTAGGGTGTAGGAGAAAATATGGGAAAACTTTTAGCGGTTTGGGTGAGATTACGGGTATGATGGGTTCTTTACTAGGCATAATTTGGGGAGAGAGAATGAATTTTTGGGTTATTCTCTAGAAAGATGGTATTTGTGTGGGTTAGAAGTGGGTTATGAGTGGTGTTGGGTTTAGGATTGGCTTGTAAGCATTGGTCGGTAGTGTGGCTCGCAGATTGGTGGAAGTCATAGTAGGCATCAGTTTTGAAGTTCTTGGGAAGTGGTTTTGGTAATGGATAGGGGTCCATGGGTTTGATGAGGTTTCGTCTCAACAAGTCTTGGTAAACTTTGGATAAGGGATCATGGAGCTTGGTGTATTTCTTTCTGGCAGGATTAGGGATGCTTTTTGGTGCCCAAGAGGTAGCAGGATGGGAGATATTGTTGATGGTTGAGACTATAGCATTGACAGGCTTCTTGTACTTTTGGGGAATTAAATTTTCGATCATGTTCTTCGGTTTGGCTTCTACCTTGGTAACATTTTCTCTAATTTATACACCCCATTCATGGAGGACTCGAAAGTGTGGATAATACTGACCTCCCATAGTCGATTGGATATGGGGAAAGAAATTCTTCTACACGATAGTGACTTATTCTTACTTGGAGGGTCGGCTGTCCATGGTAGTAGATTTATCTCTCCACCTTGCTATGAAGCTAGTGTTGTTCACCATTGTTATTCTTAAGAATCTCTAGATCATGATGTTTAACCCCTAGCTCCTTATTATACTTGTATTGGGACATGAATTCCCAAGCGACATCCTCTCAACTATAGATTCTGGATTCTTTGAGGGATAGGAACCATTGGAGGGCATTGTCCTTCAAATTCTATTGAAACATCTGGGCCATTATCTCTTCAAAGGTGCCAAAAAGGGTCATGGCTCGATGATAACTATGAAGGTGCATAATTGGCGGCCCACTGCCCTCGAACTTCTCGATGGTTGGAATCTTGAACTTCTTCGACAATCTTTCTTTCGAATAGGGCCCTCATAGCCTAACTTGATCAAATTTCTTAGACAGCAGTTTGAGGTCTTCTTTGACCTTGTTCAGTTATTCCTCCTTGGGATCAACAGGCACTAGAAATTTAGCCCCTGACAGGGCAAGGTTGACATAGGGAATCGGGTTGGAGGCGGCCCATTGGCAGGTGGGGCACGCAAAGCATGCTGATATTCTTCTAGGACCAAAATAGGATTGGGAGTGGGTGGACCCATGGCATGAGAAAAGAGAATCTTGGGTTATTTTCGAACTTGGACCCGATTTTGCTACATCTCATGGACCTAAGTTTGAAGTTTATCAATCATAGCACTGAGTTGGACTAAGACAACTATCAGATCAAACTGCACGTTCGGTGCTTGATCGGCGTCTTCCATGAAGAGATGGTGAAGGTAGATTTCGGACTCGAATTTAGTAACAGAGGAATTGGCGAAGCTTCAGGGCTATTTGGCAGAAGACCGAAGCCAATAGGGAGCCAAGCTAAGAATTGGGTACGCGGTCGACCTAAGAAGGAAAAATGATTTGAGTTTATTTTTTAAAGAGGGAAGAAATAATTTTTTTTTTGGTATTTTTGAAAAAGAGGAAAGAAATTGGTATTTTTGGATAAAAGGAGAAAAAATACTTTTGATATTTTTGATATTTTAAGAAAAAAGAAGGGAAAAAATGAGAGAAGAATCTCAACATGATTATTATTATTATTATTATTATTATTATTATTATTATTATTATTATTATTATTATTATTATTATTATTATTATTATTATTATTATTATTATTATGTTTCCACTTGTATTAGGTTAGGTTTACGTAGATGCAAAAAAATGTCGGACAGGACTCGAGCCTAGGAAAATAGGGTTTGAAAAATATGTTAGACATGGTTTGACTTGTTTCCAGGATCATGGATAAGATCATGTTTTGAAAAATGGTGAAATAGTATGAAAATTTGGGTGGCATGCTGACCCAGTATTTCGGCAGAGTTTCGTATAACAATCGGTAAACTAAATATGAGTGCCATAGGTTTGATGCCTATATGAGGTTTATGAAGTTTGTTGGCCTCGTGGTAGGGTTCCCCTGTTGGCATGACTTTCACGATATACTTCTTTATTTTGAGGGAATCGGCACGTGTAAACAAGCCATTTGATATACCTGAGTGTACGTGAATTGCCTCACTGTATACCTCATGGGGATAATATGTATGAGAGAAAATTTGATATACGTGAATGAGTTCCCTACTATATACCTTCCGTCATGAGTTCGATAAAGAAGTTCGATTCAGGGGAAACCTTTCGATATACGTCGAAGGTACTAGGCCAATGGAAAGTGAGAGTTATATTGCTTAGGCTAACTGAAATTGTCGGATCAGCGCCCATAAAAAAGCGAACCCCCGAGTACGGAACAAAATTTTGGTCAGTATAGGAATGCTCTTGGTGATATAGTGTGTTAAATGCATGATTCCTAATTATTATATTATGGAGAGAGTCTTTTATGATGAGTGAAATAAGAATTATATGAATGGGGAAAATGTACAAGTATTATGAAAAATAAATCTAGTGGAGTGTGAAGACAACACTAAGCGTGGATACGTGTGAGTGATATGTGAATATCTACAAATGAGTGTGCGGTAGTGAGACTAAGCATAGATCAACTACAAGTGGTGTGTGATATGTGCAAGTGAGAATGGATATATACATGTGTGATAAGTGAAGGTGTGTGCTAGTGAAGCCTAATCATGGATATTCTGAGTGGTGTGTAAGGCATGTGGGTATAAGTAAATCTATATACAAGTGTAAGTGGTGTGATGTGTACATGGAGGGTATTGACAAGTGTGTGAAGTGAAAAGTGGGTGAGAAGTTATATAAACATGAGGTAGATATATGTAAGAAGTATTAGAGGAAAAAGGCAACATTCAGGTAGGTACATATGCACACAAGCAGATAATAATAACACCCGTGTAAAAATAGAGTCTAGTCCTCTTATAGTCAGATTATCCCCAGTAGAGTTGCCACTATGTCCATCCCTCTCCCAATCGGCGCGCGTACTGGGGTTCGCACCCTTCCTCGAGGCACTTTGTCGTCGCCGATGTGGGATGATGTGTAGAGATAGATTTGCCAACCTATTTTGCATAAAACATGCAAAAGAAATGTTTCCTCCTCGAGAGAGAGGCATCAAAGACATATTGATGCTTGTGAAACCAATTAGTTCAAGGATTCGGGGACTAAGTTACAGAATGGGAAGGTGTTAGGCACCCATCCCGCCCTTTCGGTCTCTCATGGACATGTGTTATTCTGTACCATAATAACTCCGTGAAGTGTGTGCTTGTATATATAAATGGAGAGTGGAAGTACTTGACTCACATCATGGATAAAGGCGGAGTGAGGTAATCCTTAAGAGTGTTCCCAAAATAGTAATCAACATATAATGTATACGTTTATCGGGTCACCAATCATTTATATAAGTACGATGGTACACGTTGGGCAAGACGCAAGCATGAATCATAAATAAAATATATGGAATTAATATATAAACAAAAAATAGGAAAGGGCGACTCAAATCTCAAATTTTAGCCGAGACGCCTACGTAGCCTAAAAGGCATAAAAGTCCACATTGTGTGCATATAACAAGGGGTGGGGTTTCTCACATAAATCAACCCAGGGACTTTTCTTATATGTGTGTGTGGAAAAGGGATGTTTTATTGTGACAAAATGTAGTGAGAAATCCCCCTTTGGAATTTACAAGCAAACCCTCTTTTCTTTTTTGGGATTTTTTTATAGAAAGTATAGTATGTGCAATACTACTAATAAAAGGTTGGATATTAATATGTGCAATCTAATAAAAAGGAAATGCTAAAATAAGAATTAAATAACTAATGCTAAAATAAGAGAATTTAAAGAGAGAGTGAAAGATTTGGACCCTCTTTTGAAGCTTTGTGGTTGGCCTTGAATGTTGAAAGGCTTATATTGCAAGTGGATGAAGGTAGTAGGAAGAGAGGGAAGGGAATTTGACAAATTAGGTACGGAAAGGATGGAAATGGAATGTGGGGAAGCGATTTTAATAAGGAAACCATTTGACTTCGAGAGAATGTTCCTGAGATCACTGAGAGGGATGTTTCTGAGGTGCCTTTCAAAGTGAGCTCATGCTCTCCTTATATAGGGTCAAGGGGGTGCCGATCCGCATTGTACTTGACATTCCTATCGGTAGGCAACCCTAGACACACTGCTGGTAGATAGGGAAAAGGGTTTGCCATTCAGTAGTCATCTGCGAATTTTATGAAAAACGGTCGTAAAACAAAATTTGTAAGTTCGAATTGTGCACTGGGAGAACCATTGGAAAGGGTATTCGGATCCCTTTAAGAATCCATTGGTTTGCTCTCGGACTCAATAAGTTACTCTGGTTAAACGGGGCTTGCAAGCACCCATCGATCTTTGAGACAAGAGGGAGATGGATCATTCATCTGCACCGTAGGGCTGATTTACGCACGGGGTGGACCGTTATAAAGGTTATGCAGGGCCCTTAGATGGTCCAAAGACATTTGTTCAGTTTAGAGAGTTGACCTTGGTCAAATGGGGCTCAGATCCGCCCGATGACCCTTCAGAGTAAAATGGGTCATTCTTTCGTACCATAAGATTGATTTACACATAGGGTGGACCATTAGAAAGGGGATTCACAACCCTTAGAAGAGTCATTGAGTCTCATTTGAGCTAAAGAGTTGACAGGAATCAAGAAGAGCCTGAGAGCGCCCATTGGCCTCGAGATCAATTTTCGAGGAAAAATGGTCCGTTTATCTGAACCTTAAGTCTGATTCGTGCACGGGATAGACCGTTGGAAAGGGTATTCAGATCCCTTTAAAGATCCAATGAGCTGTCACTTAGATGAGAAAGTTGATCATCAATAAAATAAATCCCAAGATCAAAGGTGGCCTCCAGATCAATAGTCGAAGTATGACATAGGTTTTATGATGAAAGAGGTAGTGTTATGGACCTGAGAAGATGCCTAGGAGGGTTCTAAAATGTGGTGTCTACACGTATAAGAAAAAATACAATCTTATCATGATAATACACCGCCTAAAGGTAGTGGGACTATCTTTTGTGATTAGGATTCATGTGTCACTTATACTAGACCATAAGTGGAGCCCCATTATAGTGGGAGAATCAAATGTTAACCTAATAGGTTTGTGTATTTAGGAGAGAACTTTGATGAAATCTTGAGGGAACACGAACGGGATCCTAAAACTTACAATGAGGCACTCCAAGATAAGAGTGTCAAGATTTGGCTAAGGTCGTGAACACATAGATGGATTCGATGCATTCAAATCAAGTGTGGGAGCTTGTAGACTTGTCGGATGAGGTAAAACCCATATGGTGTAAGTGGGCCTAAAGAGAAAGAGAGGAGTAGATGATAAGGTGGAAACCTTCAAGGCACTATTTATTTTGAAAGAATTCACTCAGAAAGAGGGGATCGATTATGAGGAGAATTTTTCTCCGATAGCCATGATTAAGTCTATTGGGATTCTCTTATCCATTGCTTCGTGTCTCGATTTAGAGATTTGGAAATGGACGTAAAGATAACATTCTTGAAAGGAAATCTAATGAGTGCATCTATATCATGTAACCCATGGGATTAATAGCAAAGGTATAAGAGAGAGGGGTTTGTAAGCTTAAGAGATTTATTTATGGACTTAAGCAAACATCAAGATCTTAGAATATCTTATTTGATCAGGTATTCAAATCCTTTAGTTTTGACCAACGTTATAAAACTTGTCTGTATAAGAAGAATAACAGAAGCATGGTAGTATTTATAGTGTTATACGTGGATGATATTATCCTAATTGGGCATAATATGGGTGTATTATCTAGCATAGGCCTGTTAATGGATCGGATTTTATCCGAATTCGAATTTGATCCGTTTAAGCGGATATGGATCACGCCAAAAATCTGATTATCCGATTATCTGATTACCCGTTTATTAAATGGAGCGGATTTGGATTCATATACTTCGATCCGTTAATAATCCGATCTGATTAATATTTTTAATATATATAAATTATATATAATATATTTTTAATCTCTATATATTGTATCTAATAATAGTTTAAATATTTATTATAATAGTTCTTTATTTCATTATGTGTTTTTTTGGAACATTTGCAAAATAAATTTATGAAATATGAGTTGAAAATAAAAATGTTTCAAATCAAGTTCAACATAAAAGGATAATCAGATCGGATCCGAATCCATTTAACATAAACGGATATGGATTTGGATTTGCCTGATCCGATCTGATTAATAAATGGATCATATCCAAATCCATTTAACATAAACGGATGTGGATTTGGATTTGCCTGATCCGGTCCGAATCCGATCCATTTATAGGCCTAGCCTAGCATAAGAGTGAGGTTATCTATCTAGTTCGATATAAAGTAGTTAGAAGAAGCCAGTCACATCCTAAGGATCAAACTTTTGCATGATCGTAAAAATAGGATGTTCTTCTTATCACAAGACACTTATATCGACATAGTCCTCACAAGATTTAGAATGCATGATTCCAAGCAAAGTTGTATCCTTTTCAGATATGGAATTTTTAAGTCTAAGGATCACTATCCTAAGAATCCTAATAAGATAGATAGGATGAGGAATATACCCTATGCTTCGATAATAGGAAACTCATGTATAATATGGTTTATAATATATCAGACATATGT
Source organism: Sambucus nigra (assembly GCA_949130495.1). Classification (NCBI taxonomy): domain Eukaryota; kingdom Viridiplantae; phylum Streptophyta; class Magnoliopsida; order Dipsacales; family Adoxaceae; genus Sambucus; species Sambucus nigra. Next base: position 441,522,614 of record OX422207.1, read on the forward strand.
TAAACCGTTATCATGGTCATCAGATTCTAGTCCAATCCCGGTGAGAAGCAATAGAGTGGTGTAGAGCACATTTTGAAGTACCTTAAGAGAACTAAGGATTATATGACGGTTTACTCAGTAGAGAGTCTAGTACCCATTGGGTACATTGACTGGAACTTCCATTGGATAGGGACTCCTCAAAATTGACCTCGGGATACGTATTTACCCTGGGAGGTGGACATAATTTGGAGGAGTATAAAAAAGTGATGTATTGATTATTCCACCAAGGAATCTGAGTTTGTTGCCCCTTCGGAGGTAGCAAAGAAGGTTGTTTGGATTTGGAACTTCCTAAGTGATTTAGTTATGGTTCCTTCAGTGCAATTACAGAAGAAACCGTGTGCGATAAAGATTCGAATAGTTGCGCAAATTCCAATTACAAACTTATTTAATTAATGTCAATTTATGAATTAAATCAATTCAGCCCTTGAACTCAAATAGCAACGTGCGTGCAGTGTCAAACCAACATAAATAAAATATGCGACATAATAATTCAAGAAAAATCCCCTCAGGGAAAAACCTTTTATTTCGTTATAATTGTAAATCGCAACTTATATCGGTTACAATGAAATACAGTTTAACACTCGAATACTCCTAGGTTTTGGTCGATGTCAGCAATAAGTCCACATGCAGCGAACCTACACGAACCACAGTCCAGTCTTCAACGCATAAACACCTCAGCACTCCCTAATAACACACAGTTATAAAACTCCGTCGAGACTCACTCCACATTAGCACGTACCCCATAAAGTATGAACAATAGCAAATATATGCTTTTGGGTTCCACAAAACAACTCACACAAAGTACTTGGGATTTTGTGAATTGTAAAACAAAAGATTGAACCCTCAAATTATTGGAGAATAAACTAAAACACTCAAAATCGTATTATATTAAAAACAAGTGTTTATCCACTTAAAACAAGTGTTTATCCACACGAAAATTAGTAGCCTAACACCCTTTAAATATTAACATTCAAGGCGGTGATGTGTAAAGGCAAAACACATGTCGTTCGAACGATATGAGACGTCATTCGAGCGAACCTCCATCTCGTTCAAACGAGATGTGACGTCGTTTGAACGACAGTCACTGATTCCCTTAAAAACGCTTTTAAAGTTTTAAATAACTTGGAATCCTCAAATTTTAAAACTGTTCACGGGAACAAGAGATATTTATCCAAAACTTTTATGATAAAATATTTTTTGAAAAATAAAAACCATTTATTAAAAATTCAAAAATCATTTTAACCTTTATAAAAAATATCTCAACACTTTTAATCTGAAATGTAAATGAAACTTAAACACATTTTATCAAATTCATCCTTGTTGGGCTTGAATGTTGAAGTCTTCTTGAAATTTGGATTCATCTTGTGTAGATGTAATCTTCTCAATCCTTCGACGACTTGAAAACAACTTGTGGCGGTATATGACATACTAATTGTGACGGACAATGTCCCCCCTATGTCTATGCAGGTACAAAATAAAAATATCCAAATTATCAAAATCAAATGACCTATACAATCTACCCTCCCATAAACTGAAACGTGGAAAGATAAACTATTAAGTCTTCAAACTTTTCAATCAATGCTTCAACAATCATCTTTTCAAAAACTCCAAGCTTTTCTCATCAGGGTGTGCAACATAATGATCTTCAATTGTACCTACACACATGAGACAAAGCAAAAACCTCATGACGTATCGAGTTTGAAATGATATAAACATAAAACATGTAAGTATAATCAAATCTCCCCCATACGTAAACTCATAATTCTCTCTCCCCCTTTTTATTTGTCCGAAATAGACAAGGAAAAGAATAAATCACATAAAACAAATCGGGGTGTCACGATAAACCAAGGCAAATAAACTATTTTTGATTTTTCATATTTTCATACAAAAAATAAAAATGATGTTGCAAAAATCACACACCATGAAGTTACACTAAGACAACCAAATCATGGAAACGAAATGAATGGGTGTGAACACATTCGATAGGAAAATCAACCCAATCATATCATGTGTTCATGATACATAAGTGTACTCATAATGAATGACCATAAAAAATAGTCCTTTGGTGTAAAATTATTAAATTTAGATGGAATCGTCTTAATTATATCAACAAATCAAAGTATAAATGATTTCCACACCAATAACGTCCAAAACTATGTAATACTTTTTCATAACTTTCAAGGACGTGCAAACCGTAGAAAATTCCATCCAAACTCCCTCAATAAAAGATAATGCTTTTTATTTTTCTTATGAGGTGATGAAACTAAAATCTTATTAGCCCATTTTTGGCATATATTTCTTTTTATTGCCATACATTTTTTTCGGGCTCTTTTAAACCTCATTGGACCCTGGACAATTTTCAATTCCTCACTTTTTAGGTCCATTTAAATCGTGGCTTAATCACAAAGGATAAATGAGTACCTTTGGTAGCCCTTCACCGTTTTTCAAAATACAATCACACAAACCTCACAAACGGTTTATATCATGCACTACTTTTTGTCAAGTTTTATAGCATTTGGTTCGTTGTATAGACAGAATTGAGACGATAACACTCAACCAATTTGTGATAGACGAGCACAATAGTCAAACAAATCCATGCATGTGTGCAATAAAGGACAAAAAAAGTCAATCATGTAGATAGTAACACTATATCATCTCAAAGACTCCAAACTTTGTAAAGCACATGAATGACACAATATATTGTCTCAAAACACTATCAAACAGTCACATGGATATAGCATGAAATTGTGACTTGGTCATCCTAATTGTCAATTCATAAAAGGTGTAAACAAAATACAAAACTCTTTTTGAATTTTTAAACACTGTTCAGAAACAACCCAACAGTACCAATAACATATAACGGGAATAAACAGGGGACTGCAAACAGAATCCAAGGTCTTTCGAATGAGATGACATGTCATTCAAACGACAGACGATCTCGCGAGAAAATTTCGTGCGAGATACAATCTCGTTAGAACGAGAAAACACAAACTTCCCAGATTATCCAGAATGACAAACAGTTTCATTCGGTGATAAAATTTCATAAAAACAGTTCCTGGAATGGGCAAACAGATCCAAAACAATGCTAAAATAGTACCAAAAATAAGAAAAATAAAACATAAGGTACATGCTAGAAATAGGCATAAGATAATATCATGCAAATCAACTGATGCTAGCAAACATGTCTAGACCTCAACCAGTAGGTACGGTGGAGTTTTCCAAAGACAGTGACATCTTTTGAAACAACTCCATTAAATCTTGAGAAGTCTTGACCAAAAACTTTACTTGCTCTCGAATATGTGCAAACTCTCTATCATTATTTGCAAGCAAAGTATCATGGGCGGGTTCATGTGTGCGAACATGTGTAGGAGCAACGTGTGACACATAACCCAATTTAAAATAAAATTTCCTAAAGTGTCCTCTCTTTTTGTAATGAGACCAAACATAAATCGTCCTAGGTACACCTCTCTCAAAAACTCTAGGACGTGCTCTCCTAAAGGGAATGGGACGCCTAGGCGGGTTAGGATGGGAACCACATGAATCAATCACCAAAGTGGAAACGAGCTTAGGTGCAATAAAAGAAGGGCTATAGTGATTGAGCACCGTAATGTGTAGTTAGTTTGTGTACGGAAAAGGATATCCAGGATTGAGCTACCTGATAGGCCTTATTTTCCGAATTTCGGGACGAAATTCAGTTATTAGGGGGGAAGTATGTAATACCCCGTATTTTTATAGCTTTTAAATTATGGGATTTATTAAATTTAATTGAGATAAATTAATTTAATTTTAATCCGGAATGTTGCTTTAAATATTTACTAGCGTGACGAGAGTTAGTAATTATTGGAAATTTGTTATTTGCTGCATATTACTGGATGAGTATAGTAATTTATGAGATTTATTTTTATAATATTGTCACGTGTGAATAAAATGGCAATTTTGGAAATTTAAGTTGGGACGCGCCTGTGTCGTGTCGGGACTAAATGTGAATTAATAAAAGTGAATATTTTATAAGTTGTTCGTATGGTCGTTTTGAGTGTGCCAACGCCTCCGGAAGGGTCGAGATAGTCAGAAAAGTGTACCCGGGGGTTTAGTTTGGGTCTCGGGGCGTTATTAGGCCTAATTGGTACCCCGGGAGGGCGTTTTGGACATTGTACATTTATGGGTAATTAAACCCACGAAAATTAGAGGAGTTATATCAGATACCTAGGTTACCTTCTACGGTTAGAAACTCTAAACACAAGTGACGACCATGGGAGAGGAAGGAGAAATCTTCCAAGGCAATCCAAGGCCCCAAAAGTCATCTGTTTGCACCGCAACCACCACCAACGCGTAGATCGCGCAACGGGCTACGCAACCACACCAAAAACATCTGCAAATCAGAACGTCAAAAATCCCAGGCAAGTGTTTATCTTGCTATTTTCGTTGGTACAATTTCCATATTAGTTTAGGGATGATTAGGGATGAAATATATGGAAGAAAACCCAAATTGTGATAGGAATTTGCATGTAGTAAAGACTTAAACCTTATTCTGGAAGTCTCTTGTGATGTAGAAAGATAACCCACGAAATTTTGGTGTAAATAAGAAAGAAATTCTGGGATAAAATAGATTAGAATCATGAGTTAGAGATTTTTAGGGTTCTTGAGTTTTAAATGAATTATGGCATGATTAATCCATGTTTAGTGATGTAAATTGGCATGTTTTACGTTGAAAATACCTGATATGATGATATAAGGTTAGTAGCATCAATTCTGGGATGATTGGGATTAGAAAATATGGATTTGGTGTAAGTTTGGAGATGAAACCCGTAACTGCAGAATTTCAGTTTTCGCAGACCTGCTTGATCGATCGATCGAGCCTAGAGCTTCGATCGATCGAAGGTTCGATCGATCGAGCCCCAGAACTCGATCGATTGACCCCTCCTGGCAGACTCCTATTCCCCTTATTAAATGAGTTAAATTCAATTTATTGTGAGAAAATTCTTGGGCATCCTTAATGAAATGTTTTGGGAGATAGGGGAGACCAGTAGGACATGTGAATAGATTTTGGGACCCTCGATGTCGGGCAAGGATTGTATTTTGGGATAACTACATAAGGGTCGGTAAATTTATAATTTAAAGAGAGAGAGACACGTAAGAGAGTTACTTTGGGACAAATGTGTATACCTACTGAATTTTATACTTGGGAGGATAGAATCCATGAGCGTTATGTAGTAAGTGGAGAAGTTCCTCAAATTAAAATAAGATGTGAATGGTTATACATGATAACTAAATAATGAGAAATAAATACAAATGTTGTAAGTATGGGAATTGAGAAGTTACCCATTATTGATATGGTAATATTAGTATAGTTATATGATTGCGTATGCATATACTATCTATGTGTGAAAATCATGCCCACGCTACTTGCTATCCCTGAGGTTTCCGCGTTAGGACAGTCTTATCTCGATGGGACCTTTATGGGGGATATTAACTTGTACCCTAGAAGATAGATATCCTTGGTACAGGCTAGTGATATGATAGTTCAGATGGTCCTAAGAGACGCAGGCATGTGCCATCATCTTAGAGACTTGGAATCTATTCTTTGCCTCATTTTGTTTGTGTATAGATATCCTTGGTACAGGCTATCGCCGTGATAGTTCAGACGGTCCTACGAGACTTGGAATCTATACTTCGTCTCAAGATTATTTGAGTATGTGTTAATACAATTCGAGAGTGATTCCGAATTTGTATTCCCCTTGATGTGATAGTAGAGTATGCCCGCACCATAGTTTTATTTGGGGTGTTGTTATGGTTTATATATATATATTTTACGAGTGGTTAATATATATATGAAATTCTGAAATCTGGAACTGTCTACTGTGATGTGATATGTAGGACGTGGTTGATAACTCAAATTATAAATACTTGTGTTGAAAAAGTATAATATGTCACTGGAAAACTTTATTAATTTATAAGGTTAAAATGAGAACTTTGGTTACTAATTGAATAGTATCTTCAAACAATTAAATCGTTAATTTTGAATCTTACGAGTAATATAAGATAAATTAATCCATTGGGAAAGGATAGCATGTTATATGATGAGATAGACCATTGGGAAGGTTAGTGCGATAAGTGTGCACATTAGAAGAGAAGTGAGAATTTCTCAAGAGAGTGTCGCACTAATATGTTGTTGCATTGCCCTGCATCAATTTAAATACTTGCTAAACGTATTTTAAATCAAACACACTATCGGGCTCTAACCCGTTTCTTTTTCTCTTTCTCTCTCTTGTATATATATGTATGTATTACAGGTGCCCAGCCACAGGAGCGTCTTGCTTAGGATCTTTTGGAAGGAACGCGCTGCAGCTTAGGTGGGAGTTGCAGGTCTCTTGATTAGATGACTTCGTTCATTCGGATCCATTCTTAGTACTTTCATCTAGTTGAGCATGTGTAGCTCTTTCCATTATTCCGTTGTTATTGGACATTTGTATTTCAGTTATTTCCAGTATTATTACTATGGGATTTATTCAGTTTGGATGTGTGACTTTAGATTTCATATGTTGACATTCGATTGGCGAATGTATTATATTAATTGGATTATGTTACAGAATTTAATGTGGTGTGATTATTACTTATTGAATGTTGTTAACAAAAGAAATGATTTTTCTTTAAATAAAATTTTGGAATGTATGTATGAAAATGGTTTTGACACTTAGCTTAATTATTTTAGGGTGTTAAATTGGAAAAATTTATTTTATGACAGTGATGCTAAGAATGAACCGACTGTTCACCTTGATTTAATTTAATAAAGGAGTGATCGCCCAGTATTTAATTAGGCGGGGTGTCACAGGTGGTATCAAAGCATTAGGTTCTAGTGTCCTTAGGATCTGTACGGCTTATTATACTTTCAGCGTTACTTTGTTTGTTATAGATCCCTATGTTTAGGATTGTTGATTCCCTTGACGAGATTTCGTTCTCCTGCTATAATGTGTATACATTAGTATATTCTAATTTCGTTCGGATGTGTGCGTGTGCCGAGCGATGACGGATGTCAGAAGAGGACCGTTAAGTGTACATCAGGAGGCAGGGCTCAGTTGATATTATGAAATATATCCGAGGATGATGACCGTAGTCGAGGTCACCTCCATTATGGCACGAGAAGCCACGACTAGATAGGCGGCTAAGGTGCAACAATGATTTTTCAAATGCTGTTATAGTCAAATGAGGTGAGAGGGTAAACTTACCCAACGTATTACAAAAATGTGTAGAGACTGTTAGTGGGAAATTTTAGAAACGCGAAAATTGTATGTGTCTTTACCAAAGGCGGTAAAGTATCCAAAGGCTTAAATATAGGACGGAGATTGGCAAACCGAAAGTGAAAATTTAGAGAAAATTTTCTTGGCTTTCGGGAAGAAATTATAATGGTTGGAGTCAACCACTAATTTTAGAAGTGGAATGCTATGCCTATAGGAGAACCTTAGGTACAGTGTTGACCGTATGTTCCTTCCTTAACTGTTCAGGATTAGAAGAAAATGTGGTTCTGAGCTCATTGAGAGAGGGCATGTCAGGGTTCCATTCGTGAATATGAATCTTAACCGTTAGCGAATTTTGTATCGAAAGAGGTAGATACTAGTGGAGGAAACGACTCCAAGTGGGAGACCAACTTGTAATAATAGTTGATAATACTCGAGGAGGAAATTTTGATGGACGACCGATTCAGAGGTTGACAATGTCATATTTTGTCAATATAGATTATAACGCTTCTTTGTGGGGGAAGTTAAAGAAATCGAAGGATTTAGTCGAGAATGAGACTGAATGCAACGATGGTGGTATAGCATCACAAAAAGGATGTGGATACCCATAAGGAAAACCATTTAAATGCTTTAGATAGTTAAATTCTTACCAAGTGATGGTAAATTCAGTAAGTACTATTATAGATAGTAACATGATCTTTATGGCCTGAAAAGTTAAGAGAACAATCGGGATGGTTTACAAGAATCGAGTTTACTAAAGTACAGAGGAGGACAAATCCTAACCTGGTTAGTAGGAGAGGTGGTAAGTGGATTATGTACTGGGGTATTTTGTGCGGAGTGATATCGCTCACGATAATATGTTCCAAAGTGAGTATAAGGACAAGAATACGGTGCCTAGTAAAAGGCAACGATTAAAATAATTTTGTTATGGTTTGGGCAGACGTGTTACGTCCGAAAACCATTTGCACAGTCAAGACGATTGACAAGGTAGAAGTGTAATTTGTATCCTCAGAGGATGAGGCGTGTTTATGTGACACGAGAGAGTCACTATATTTTGTTCATTGCTAGATTAGCATGTGAGACGAGCTTAATGCATATAATTATAAATGTTACCATTATGTGAATATTCTTCCCTAGTGTAGCGGGATTTTTCTTTAGTGCTATCCGCGGAGGATGAATGAGTATATTAACAGTGTTTCATACTTTATTGAGGTTACTCGTTGTAGTGATGCGATACACGAGAATGATATTATCTTTGTTAAAACGTTATAGAAATGATTAGTACGATAGTGGGCATTTATTGCTAGGCTATCGGAATGGTTGCATTAGAGCAACATGTTTTATGTTTTGTTTTGGCAAGCTTTACCTGTAAGAAGGTTGGACTTGCACTTATATTATCTATCCAAGAGAATTCAGAGGAGATAGTGGGCTCGAGATATTCGATGCCAATATATGTATAGACTTTGACAGTATAATTCCGTATGTATCGGGACTTACCGTTGAGCGAAAAGATTTGACTCAGTATTATGTTTAGCACTCCGGACTTAGTGATAAGAAGAGTGCATTATAATATTTATCCTTTAGAGATGTGGGAGTTAATAGTTATACCCCTATTATTAGGGAAAGGAATTTAGAGAATTTCGAGTGTATGTATTCGAGGTTTATGAAATGCTATTACCACCAACCTATAATGAACAATTGTGCAATTAGTGAAACGTTCCTTGTTAAGCATAATTACGGGAGAAATTGTAACTTTTCTGTCAAGGGACAGAATAAAGGGGTATATACTATGGACGGAGGACCTAACGGATTTCGATAACCGATAATGCTAGGTAGTAGTGTATCGGGGGGGTTCCTTGTTTGGATTTCGCTTTGCGAAACATCCCACGCATGAAACTTAGCGTAAGGTTGGAAATAGGGAGACGTTTGGTCACTATTCCACGAGTTCGGTACCCTGGTCAAAACGGGATCAAGTAATTATGTATGTAATTTGGAAGTTGTATTTTGTTTTAAGATTATTGGAGCCGGATTTTGTGGTAGGAGAGCATTGAAAGTTATCCCCACGAGTTGAGGGGTGGAACGATGATAAGGAAGATTTAAAATTTTGATTCTTTTTTTTTGGAGTGATTAGAGTGTTGTAATCACGCTGCAAGCACCAGGGAAAATAAAGAATTTGCTTATTAGTATGGAGCGTATGTGATGCTTACGCTTGTATGCCCGGTTTATAGGGTGTGTAGACATCCTGGTTAACTGATGTTAAACTCATCGTCCGAGATGAAGGGACGTGGTAAAGGACATGTGAAATATGTTTGTGGGACTAGTATAACGAAGTGGAAGTGATAGACTGGATTAAACGTCACATGAGGGGCGATAATCCATACATAAGTGTGCAATCAGAATAGCACGCCCTAACTTGATTGGAAGGTTGTGGGAAGCCATTCAAGGATTGGTATTTCTTGAATAGAGTAGAATTTAATTGTTATGAAGCACACCCGGAGCGTAATTGTTATTTGTCAAGAGTGAGAGCGACTTGCGCCTACAAATAATAATGATGTTAGTATAGTATAAGAGATCCAGAAGTGCGCTTTGTGGAGAGAAGAGCACGGGTCGGAACTTTCGACATATTATGTGTCACTTAATGTGAGACATTTCAAGTAAAGAATCGATGTTTAGCGAGACGTAGTGAGTAGTCTCTACATGCACCGCCCATAGGTAAAGTTTGGTTGAAAGAGGAGAATCAACCAAAGAATTTTGTGTTTATCGAAAATTCCTGAACTTGGAAGAGGTCGGTAAAGCCGATTAAGTTCTTGAATGAGTTGCCATCCTCAAAACAAGATCAAGGGTTTATCCCGAACATGTGAATCAAGTCGCCGAGAAGGAAGTGATTGATATTCCTTTGGGCTTGCTTACAATAGTACTAGTATGCCCCAGACTTCCTTTGAAAGGAAGGATCGCGCCAGTGCATGGTCCGACGCAGTATAAATTTCTGAATCAGGATGAGATTGGTAAATCCCACCTTTGTTATGAGATCTCAGGAACCAGCGGAGATAAGATTTCGTTTTGAGTAGGATGTATCACCTTAGCCAAAGAATGGACGCACGGTGATTAAAGATTTATGGAGCCACGTGAAGGAGATTTTTGGAATCTTGATACGATGATTTCAAGAATGCTCTGTAGAAGCACTCGTACCTTTTTATCGCGTACAAGGTATTTATTAAGGTTTTGTTATGGAAGAACCTCCACTATTCTCCTTCCGTATGTTTATAGGAGAGTAGGTAATCAGAATTTTTGGATCGGTCGAGAAAACATCCGATAAATGTGGTAGAATTCCACAACTGTTTTAGGCGAGCAAGAGTGATCAAATGTTCGTAATATTTTCTTAGAATGGGAGTTTTGTATATGAATAAATTCGAGGATTTATCATGAAGTGAGGTGCGGCCTCCTAATGTTAGTGAGATAAGGAAATTATAACGTATAGGCGTGACCTATGCGAATGTTGTTGAGTGGGAGGACAATGTGAAGTGTCTCCAATGAGAATGTAAAACAATGTTGTTGTGAAGAAAGCGCTATAGTGATTGAGCGCCGTAATGTGTAATTAGTTTGTGTACGGAATAGGATATCCAGGATTGAGCTACCTGATAGGCCTTATTTTTCGAATTTTGGGACGAAATTCAGTTATTAGGGGGGAAGTATGTAATACCCCGTATTTTTATAGCTTTTAAATTATGGGATTTATTAAATTTAATTGGGATAAATTAATTTAATTTTAATCCGGAATGTTGCTTTAAATATTTACTAGCGTGACGAAAGTTAGTAATTATTGAAAATTTGTTATTTGTTTCATATTACTGGATGAGTATAGTAATATATGAGATTTATTTTTATAATATTGTCACGTGTGAATAAAATGGCAATTTTGGAAATTTAAGTCGGGACGCGCCTGTGTCGTGTCGGGACTAAATGTGAATTAATAAAAGTGAATATTTTATAAGTTGTTCGTATGGTCGTTTTGAGTGCGCCAACGCGTTCGGAAGGGTCGAGATAGTCAGAAAAGTTTACCCGGGGGTTTAGTTTGGGTCTCGGGGCGTTATTAGGCCTAATTGATACCCCGGGAGGGCGTTTTGGACATTGTACATTTATGGGTAATTAAACCCACGAAAATTAGAGGAGTTATATCAGATACCTAGGTTACCTTCTAGGGTTAGAAACTCTAAACACAAGTGACGGACATGGGAGAGAAAGGAGAAAGCTTCCAAGGCAATCCAAGGCCCCAAAAGTCATCTGTTTGCACCGCAACCACCACCAACGCGTAGATCGCGCAACGGGATACGCAACCACACCAAAAACATCTGCAAATCAGAACGTCAAAAATCCCAGGCAAGTGTTTATCTTGCTATTTTCGTTGGTGCAATTTCCATATTAGTTTAGGGATGATTAGGGATGAAATATATGGAAGAAAACCCAAATTGTGATAGGAATTTGCATGTAGTAAAGACTTAAACCTTATTCTGGAAGTCTCTTGTGATGTAGAAAGATAACCCACGAAATTTTGGTGTAAATAAGAAAGAAATTCTGGGATAAAATAGACTAGAATCATGAGTTAGAGATTTTTAGGGTTCTTGAGTTTTAAATGAATTATGGCATGATTAATCCATGTTTAGTGATGTAAATTGGCATGTTTTACGTTGAAAATACCTGATATGATGATATAAGGTTAGTAGTATCAATTCTGGGACGATTGGGATTAGAAAATATGGATTTGGTGTAAGTTTGGAGATGAAACCCATAACTGCAGAATTTCAGTTTTCGTAGACCTGCTTGATCGATCGATCGAGCCTAGAGCTTCGATCGATCGAAGGTTCGATCGATCGAGCCCCAGAACTCGATCGATCGACCCCTCCTGGCAGACTCCTATTCCCCTTATTAAATGAGTTAAATTCAATTTATTGTGAGAAAATTCTTGGGCATCCTTAATGAAATGTTTTGGGAGATAGGGGAGACCAGTAGGACATGTGAATAGATTTTGGGACCCTCGATGTCGGGCAAGGATTGTATTTTGGGATAACTACATAAGGGTCGGTAAATTTATAATTTAAAGAGAGAGAGACACGTAAGAGAGTTACTTTGGGACAAATGTGTATACCTACTGAATTTTATACTTGGGAGGATAGAATCCATGAGCGTTATGTAGTAAGTGGAGAAGTTCCTCAAATTAAAATAAGATGTGAATGGTTATATATGATAACTAAATAATGAGAAATAAATACAAATGTTGTAAGTATGGGAATTGAGAAGTTACCCATTATTGATATGGTAATATTAGTATAGTTATATGATTGTGTATGCATATACTATCTATGTGTGAAAATCATGCCCACGCTACTTGCTATCCCTGAGGTTTCCGCGTTGGGACAGTCTTATCTCGATGGGACCTTTATGGGGGATATTGACTTGTACCCTAGAAGATAGATATCCTTGGTACAAGCTAGTGATATGATAGTTCAGACGGTCCTAAGAGACGCAGGCATGTGCCATCATCTTAGAGATTTGGAATCTATTCTTTGCCTCATTTTGTTTGTGTATAGATATCCTTGGTACAGGCTATCGCCGTGATAGTTCAGACGGTCCTACGAGACTTGGAATCTATACTTCGTCTCAAGATTATTTGAGTATGTGTTAATACAATTCTAGAGTGATTCTGAATTTGTATTCCCCTTGATGTGAGTGATATGGGGTTTGGATAGTAGAGTATGCCCGCACCATAGTTTTATTTGGGGTGCTGTTACGGTTTATATATATATTTTACGAGTGGTTAATATATATATGAAATTCTGAAATCTGGAACTGTCTACTGTGATGTGATATGTAGGACGTGGTTGATAACTCAAATTATAAATACTTGTGTTGAGAAAGTATAATATGTCACTGGAAAACTTTATTAATTTATAAGGTTAAAATGAGAACTTTGGTTACTAATTGAATAGTATCTTCAAACAATTGAATCGTTAATTTTGAATCTTACGAGTAATATAAGACAAATTAATCCATTGGGAAAGGATAGCATGTTATATGATGAGATAGACCATTGGGAAGATGGGTGTGCACATTAGAAGAGAAGTGAGAATTTCTCAAGAGAGTGTCGCACTAATATGTTGTTGCATTGTCATGTATCAATTTAAATACTTGCTAAACGTATTTTAAATCAAACACACTATCGGGCTCTGACTCGTTTCTTTTTCTCTTTCTCTCTCTTGTATATATATGTATGTATTACAGGTGCCCAGCCACAGGGGCGTCTTGCTTAGGATCTTTTGGAAGGAACGCGCTGCAGCTTAGGTGGGAGTTGCAGGTCTCTTGATTAGACTACTTCGTTCATTCGGATCCATTCATAGTACTTTCATTTAGTTGAGCATGTGTAGCTCTTTCCATTATTCCGTTGTTATTGGAAATTTGTATTTCAGTTATTTCCAGTATTATTACTATGGGATTTATTCAGTTTGGATGTGTGACTTTAGATTTCATATGTTGACATTCGATTGACGAATGTATTATATTAATTGGATTATGTTACATAATTTAATGTGGTGTGATTCTTACTTATTGAATGTTGTTAATTAAAGAAATGATTTTTCTTTAAATAAAATTTTGGAACGTATGTATGAAAATGGTTTTGACACTTAGCTTAATTATTTTATGGTGTTAAATTGGAAAAATTTATTTTACGACAGTGATGCTAAGAATGAACCGACTGTTCACCTTGATTTAATTTAATAAAGGAGTGATCGCCCGGTATTTAATTAGGCGGGGTGTCACAATCACTCTCGAGTTGGGATACACGTGTCATCAGACTAGACACCGGGTCGGTCAAGTCACACTTTTCCCTCATTAAAACTTCATTCTCTCTCTCCAAATCCAAAACTCGATGGCCTAAAACCTATTATATTTCTTCGTTTTTAAGGTCTCGGTGTATAAATCCCTAAACTCTTTTTGGATCTCACCTTCATCTCCACTCTCAAACTCGATCTCATTTCCAATAGAAACACTCGACTCATCGTCGTCACTCTCATGGACACTATCGTGGGACAAGATGCGTGCGCTCACATGAGGCGAAAAATCTACACACTTCCCATGAGCTAAACCTTTTTTGGACTCGTCTTTCTCATTATCGCACTCACTATCACTAAGAGTGGTGGGCATGGCTACTTTCTTCCCTTTTCTCCTTAGCCTAGTAGAACATTCAAAAGTCCTATTTTTTTTTTTCAAGGAATAAGGGATTTTATTTAAATTTAGAGTGAATAGCCCTCTCTAGGTGGCATTACAAGAAGCAGAACAAGACCTCGGCTTTGATTTTGAAACTCTAATGTAAGGAATGCTATTAGCATCTAGCTTTATAGATCCTTTTACATTTATAGGGAGATTTTCATAGGAAAAGAACTCTGATTTATTTTTAAAGAGAAGAGTATGCTTAGCCAATAGATCTGCTACAAAGTTTGCTTCTCTAAAAATATGCTTGAAAGAAAAAATTTGAGTTGAAGATAGGAGTTGGATTTCCTCTATATCAGTTCTTGTTTCCCAAGAGGGAGAAAGGGACTTATTGATGCACTTTATAAGGATCTCAGATTCTGATTCCACTTCAACAAGGTCTCCATAGACAGAAACCACCTAATAAATGCCTTCCTTCAAAGCTAACACTTCTGCCAATAAACTTGATCCAGTACCAACAAAAGAAGATACACCCCATATGAATTTGCCTTTTGAGTCTCTTAGAACCACTCCTATGCCCATATTACCATCCTTATCACAAGCACCATTTGTGTTTAATTTAAGAACTGAAGCTTTTGGTCTGAACCAACATATAGGAGTTATAATCATCTGCTGAGGTTGAGGAGGCTTGATATCCAGGTACTGTAGAATTTCCAGAGATGATGAAGAACATCCATGTTTGAATGAAGAGGCTGGGGCAATATTTTTTATCCTTCTTTTGATTTTGGAGATTATTAACCTAGAATCCATTTGAATACCATAAAAAAGAGTTATGTTCCTACTCAACTAAATCTCATAAAGGATATAAATGGGGATGATCTTATGCAACCATTTTGAGATGTGAGTTATTCCCATGTGGATCCACCAATTTGATATGACTGAGTTAATAGAAAAAGATTGGGGAATCCCTAGAATATTTCCAAATAAAGTCCAAATGTAGTTAGCAATAGGACCAATTAGAAACAAGTGTTCCATATGATCCTTTGATTTATGGAAGCATAAGCATTTGGAGGTAATAGGAATTCCTAGCTTTTTAACATTGTTGTCAAAAGGGATTGCATTATTCAGAAGTCTCCAAGAGAAGGTAGATAAGTTTGGAGGGATATTAGAATCCCAAACAAAAGATTGAGAGATAGAGATGAGTCTTTGAGGTCTGACAGATTCATAAGTTGATTTGAAAGAGAAATGACCTGATGCAATTGGTTTCCATATACAGGTCCCATTAATGATTTTTGAGAGCTTTTCACATGTAGACCAAGCTTGAGAAATTCTTCTAGTAGTCTTCTAACCAATAGGAATAAGCATGACTTGGTATTTTTGGTTCATGAATTTAGACCACAAAGAAGTTCCTGATTTGAAAGACCAGTCCAGCTTTAGATTTGAAGCCGTGACAAGGCTTTTCATATTCCTAATGTCCAATCCACCTTCCTTCTTTGGATAGCAAATAGATTCCCAACTGATCCAATGGAACTTTTTACCATGACCTTTGTTATATCCCCACAGAAAGTCACTTAGAATTTTGTTGAGCACATATATGGTTTTCTTTGGAGGGCTGAGAGCAAGAATAATATAAATCTACATAGATTGAAGAACATAAATTATAAGAGTTATTCTAACCCCCCCCCCCCCCCCATGGATTGGAATTTGGATTTCCAGCTGTGAATTTTTGAGTTTATTCCTTGCACAAGACCATAAAAAATTGCTTTCTTTCTCCCCTTGAAAAGAGGACAACCCAAGTATTGGATTCTCTCTTTTTTTTCTTTGAAACTTGTAACCTCAGCAACAGATTTGATTTGGCTCCTAGTAGCTTTATTTCCCATGATAAAACAACTTTTCTTTCTATTGATAGCAAGACCTGATTGATTTTCAAAAAGCTTCACAAAAGACATAATTTTGGAGAGATTCCTTTTAGATCCATAAGAAAAATGATGAGATCATCTGCAAAGCTAAGATAACTAATTAAATCACAAGCTCTTGGATGAGAAAATGATTTAATTTTATCATTTAGCATAAGATTATGCAGACCTCTGTTTAAGGCTTATGTGGCTAAGATAAAGAGGCTTGGAGATATTGGGTCCCCCTGTCTCACACCTCTAGAGGGTTTAAAAAATCCTTTAGCTTCTTCATTGACTATTATTGAAAGCCATGAAGAGGAAATACATCTCCATAAAAGATCAATCACAGTTTCTGAGAAGCCAAACTTTCTTAGAGATTGAATCAAGAACATCCAAGAAAGAGTGTCATATGCTTTGTCCATATCAACCTTTAAAACAACATTTCCACCAAAGTTTTTTCTTTCAATCAATTGCATCATTTCCTGGCTGAGTAAGATATTGTCTAAAATGATCCTATTTTTGACAAATCCAGATTGAAAAGGGCAAATACAATTTGGAAGAAAAGAAGAGACTTTAGAGTTAAGAATTTTTGAGAAAATTTTATAAGAGACATTGCATAGGCTGATTGGCCTGAAATCTTTGCAAGAAGATGGGTTTGGGATTTTTGGGATAAGGCATAATTGAGTAACTCCCCAAGATTTAGGGATATCAGACCCAAGAAATAAAGATTGAATGGAAGCAATAAGGTCTATCTTGATAATTTCCCAACAATGGATAAAGACTCTGCTGTTGAATCCATCTGGGCTTGCAGCACTATTAGGATTTATATTCTTGATAGCTTCCAAAATCTCTGTTTCATTAGGAATTCTGATCATCTCTTTATTCATAGAATTGGTCACCAATGGAGGAATATGAGATAACACTTCAGGAGACTTATAGGAACCTGCATTAAATAAATTTTGAAAATAAGAAATGAAAATGTTAGTTATTCCTTCAGGGGACTCTTCTATGCTTCCATCTTCCTTTTTGATGCTATGAATCCAAGCTTTCCTTCTTTTTTGAGCCACTAGAGAATGGCAGTATTTAGTATTCTTATCTCCATCTTTAATCCATTGACTATTGGATTTTTGAAGCCAGAATTGCTCCTCTATAGCCAAAGCTACATTTAGATCAACTTGCTTCTTTTTTAGTTCCACCTTCAGGTCTTGAGTCTTATTTTCTTCATACAAGATTCCAGCTTCCATCATTTTGTCCTCTAAATTAATGTAGTTCTGAAAAATGTCTTTGAAAGTTTCCCTACTCCAGTTCCTTAAAGAATTTTTCAATCTTCTAAGTTTAAATGCAAAAGTATCAACAAGTCTGCCTGTAATGCCAGAAGTCTAACTATTTCTTACCAACTGGTAGAAAGAATCAGAAGAAGTCCAGAAGTTTAGAAATTTAAAAGGTTTTTGGATAGATTCTAGAGGGTTGGGAATAGAAATGAGGAGAGGTATGTGGTTAGAACATCCTTTGTGGAGATATTTAAGAGATGGTAGGGGAATGAAGAAGACCAATATTCGTTGATAAGGCCTCTATCTAATCTCTGAAGCATTAAGGAGCCATTTGAATTTCTTTTCCAGGTGAATTTTGAACCTGAGTAACCCATATCATTCAAATTACTGATTTGAATGAAATTATTAAAGTCTGAAGAAGACTCTAAGTCAATAGGCAAGCCTCCAACCCTTTCTTCTGATGAAGTCACAATGTTAAAGTCACCCACAACCATTAGAGGATTATTTGAGCAAGCCAAAGAACTATAAAAAATGTGATCCCATAAAGGCAATCTTTCCATTATAGTACATTTGGCATAGACTATATTAATCCATATCTTCTTAGAGGACCTCGGGTGAGTTATAGAAAGAAGAACATTTTGGTATGAGTCACTTACTACTTTTGCATCAATGCTATGTCTCCAGAAACACCATATTTTATTTGAGGAATTATGAAAACATTCTTCAAATTGAATAAAGTTTTTAAAATTATCTATTTTGTTTTCATCTATCATAGGTTCTAAGATAGCTAAAAAAGATAATTTATGCAACTTACAAAGTTTTTTTATTCTCCTTCGAGTGGCCTTGTTACCCACTCCCCTGGCATTCCATATAAGAGATTTAATCATTTAAAGTTTGGAAGGGTATTGATGAGGCTTGAACTGTGGATCTTGTGGTTCTTCTGCTTGGGCCAGTAAGAGGGGTGTTTTTTCTTAATCTCTTCTTCTTCTGCACTAAAGTGAATCCCTGGTCTTCTTCTGTTGCAGCCTGTTATTTTGGTCTGTTTCTTCAGTTACTTTCATCTTACCTTTCATTTTAACATTGATAAGGTTAGAGAAATGTTTTAGCTATTCAAGAATAGGAATGTTGCTGCATTTTTCCTTTTCAGAATCTGAGCTGGAGTTTCTGAATTTATTGGAGTTTTTCCTGTGCAAAACTTCATTTGAGTCTGAGTTATATTTAGTATCATCCCAATGATCCATAATTTCACCTTCTTCCAGTATGAGTTAACAGCTTGGAAAGTTGGATTTCTCTTGAGTCACATGTTCAAATTGATTCATTATTTCGATGATATTCAAATCCTGGATTACATATTCTTCAATAGCAACTACTGGAGGGAGATATGGTTGTTTATTTCTTTGCTGCTTGAGGGGTCCTTCACCTTATACTCCCGATTAGAATTATTTCCCCTTCTCACTTGGACTTCCTTGTTTATTACCTCCACTTCATTGACCTTTGCCATATTTTTATTTCCTTTTGCATTATTAGCAAATATACATGATTCCTCTTCGTGACCCATTCTATAGCATTCAACACAGTATTGTGGCATGGATTCGTAAACAATTGGTTGACAAAAACCTATATCACCACTATTGATCCATAATCTCTTGGGATGATTATGAATCACATTCATTTCCACACATACTCTAGCCATACTAGGCCGAGAAATATTTATTGTAGCATTATCAAGCTTCAAAGGATTACCACATACCTTAGCAATTGAAAAAAGAGCTTCTTTCACAAATAAATGAACTGGTAGACCTGGAAAGTTTATCCAGATAGGATCTAGAGGAATTTCTTGATCAAGTCCGAAGTTTGGAGACCATTTGAAAGTTCGCATAGGGCTTTTACCAATGTACCATTGGTCACGCATCCAAAGTCTGATGAAATCTTCCTCGCAATGGACTTTTATAAAGATATGCTATTGATCAAGCAATCCTATATCAACGAGAGGCTTTAAGCCAATTGTTTCAAAGTTTTTACGAAGGAATTCCATAGAAGGTTTCCCATGAGATAATTTTCCTACAATAGCGTATTTGAATGGGCTTGAAAGGATTTCGATATGATCCTTACTAAAGGATATGGCAGGTTCTCCAAGATGCTTATGTAAAGGTTGAAGATCTATAGACTGAGGGTTGCTGTGATCTTTCAGAACATCTGCGAAGGATTTATTCCATTGGTTTGGAGGGTCAGGAGGTTTAGAAGAGGGAGGTTGGGTAGGATAGGTGACGGCTACAGCCATGCAAACCCTAGAGAGGGTTTCCAAGAATTGCGGAGAGAGAGTTGAGAATGGGTTCGGGTTTAACCTTTGCCTTAACATTCAAAACAAATCATCCCATCTTCCCCACTCTCTTTCTCTTTTTCTCTTTCACTCTCTTTTTCATTACCCTCTGTGGCCTTTTCTTTCTTTTTATTTTTCTTAAAAGACTTTTTACTGAAAGAATTATTTTTGTTCATTTTGAGAAACTTTCTAAATTTTTTTATAAATAAGGTCACATCGTGAATGCTAAACTCTTCCTTGGAATAAGACTCATACACTCTCTCTTTCTTTTTCTTTCTAACTTGAGTCTTTAAAGTAACGCCTCTATCCTTAGCCTTAATGGTTTGGTAAAACATGTCAATCTCATACGTTTGTAGGTCTCCTACGAGATCTTCTAACTTAAGTGAATTTAACTTTCCCAATGAATTCAAAATAGTGACTTTAGGAATGAAACACTTTGGAAAAAATCTCAAAATCTTTTTAACGATACGCGTGCTATCAATCGGGTCACCTAAATTAAAACTTGAGTTCATAATGTCCGCTAAACATGCATAAAACTCATCAAAACATTCAGACTCAGGCATAGTAATGGTCCTAAACTGGGTGGACAAATTTTGTAACTTTGATTCTTTAACCGCGTTCATACCCTCATGTGTCAATTGGAGGACATCCCATGTCTCTTTAGATGTGGTGAACGTCATGATTCGACGGAACTCGTCGGGGGTGACAGCTCCAAAAATAGCACTCAAACCAAGGGAATTAAAATTAGACATTTTAAAATCATCTTCAGTCCAATCTGACACTGGTTTTAAAGAGGTGATGTTATTAGCAGTGATAGTGGGAGGAGTCCACCCTCTTTCACAAAGAAGCCAAACATGTTCATCAATGGCTTTCAACTGGGATTTCATACGAGCTTTCCAATAGGTATAATTGGACCCATCAAAAAATGACATTCAATTATATAAGTTCTCATTTGGAAACATTGCGAAACACTTTTAAAAATCATATTTTAAAAAAAATCAATATCTCACAAGTTTGCGGAAAATAGGAATACGTGATAAATTAGCGTAACCTGCTCTGATACCAATTTGAAGAAATCGTGTGTATTAAAGATTCGAATAGTTTCGCAAATTCCAATTACAAACTTATTTAACTAGTGTAGATTTATAAATCAAATCAATTTAGCCCTTCGACTCAAATAGCAACGTGTGTACGATGTCAAACCAACATAAATAAAGTATGGGACACAATAATTCAAGAAAAATCCCCTTAGGGCAAAACCTTTTCATTTCACTATAAATGTAAATCACAACTTACATCGCTTACAATGAAATATAGTTTGACACTCGAATACCTGCAGGCGTTGGTCGATGTCGTCAGCAATATGTCCACACGCAGCGAACCTACATGAATCGTAGTCCAGTCTTCAACTCAGGAATACCGCAGCACTCCCTAATGACACGTAGTCCCAAAACTCCATTAAGACTCACTCCACAATAGCATGCAACCCTCGGTTGTAGATATCTCCCCACAGAGTATGAACAATAGCAAATATATGCTTTTGGGTTCCACAAAATAACTCACACAAAGTACTTGGGATTTTATGAAATGTAAAATAAAATATTGAACCCTCAAATTGTTGGAGAATAAACTAAAACACTCAAAAATCGTATTCTGTTTAAAACCAGTGTTTCTCCACACGAAAATCAGTAGCCTTAGACCCTTTAAATATTAGCATTCAAGGCGATGACGTGTCAAGGCAAAACACCTGTCGTTCGAACGAAAGTCACTGATCCCATTAAAAATACTTTTAAAGTTTTAAATAACTTGAAATCCTCAAATCTTAAAACTGTTCACGGGATCAAGATATATTTATCCAAAACTTTTATGATAAAATATTTTTTGAAAAGTAAAAACCATTTATTAAAAATTCAAAAATCATTTTAACTTTTATAAAAAATATCCCAACACTTTTAATGTGAAATGTAAATGAAACTCAAACACATTTTACCAAATTCATCCTTGTTGTGCGTGAATGTTGAAGTCTTTTTGAAATTCAAATTAGTCTTGTATAATCTTCTCAATCCTTCGACGACTTGAAAACAACTTGTAGCAATATAAGACATACTAATTATGACGGATAATTTCCTTACAATTACCTATTACACTTTATAAATTCGAAAGAATCATGGACTCCTAAGAGGGGGAAGCATATTGAATGAAAATATCATCTGATTTGGGATCGTGCAGAGGGGTGACATCATTGTGACTAAGATTACATATCAGGAAAAACTGGATCTTTTTACAAAGATATATCCATCTAGGACTTTTGGTAGTTATGTAGAAGTAATGGGAGTTAAGTGCATGGACATACGACTTTAAGGCTAAGTGCGAGATTGTTGGGGTTTATTCATAAAACCATGTGTAAAACATTTTATTATTTATTAATAAAAAAATTATTCGTTTTAGAATGAGAATAAAGCTAAGAGAATACTTTATATTTGTTTAAATATATTATTTCATTAAATGTAAGTCAATAGAGCTTAGTATGAATTCTAGTGACGCGACTCCGATTTGATCATGAGGGATTGGAATTATGATTCTAGAACTATTGTAATGTTCACAACCTAGATAGGATCTTTACATCCTATCGAAATGGTTGAGATACAATCCTAGTAGTTTATCTCAAACTATGGGGAAGCGGTAATGGTTCGGGAACTTGTGAGATAGTTCAACAGAGGATTGTGATCGGTACTGAAAGTGTGGAAGCCCCTAATTTTTAAATTCAAATATAATGAAATGGTTCAAATTTTAATTTTCTAAAATTTATTTAAATTTTTCTTTTCTTAAAGAGAACAAACCAACTTATAAAAAAATAAAACTAAACTAAAAGTGAAATTAAAACTACACACACAATTTTCATTTCGACTTAAACACACATTAATCCAATTCAAGTTAAACTTGCATGTTATCTAGATAAAGTAATTTTTCACTTGAATTAAATTGAACATACCCAAACATTAAATTTGCACCAAATTAAATAGATTGTGATTTTGAACTAATTTTATCTTTTAGTCCTAAGCATGCATCTAGGTGATATAGCAAGATAAAATAAATCTCAATCGCACTACGCCGGATGTACGAGGAAAACCCAAATGGGAAAAACCTCGGACGGCCCTAGCCTTAAGTCCACTAAGTACAATTTTATAATTACAAGAAAAATAACTTACTTCCTCGACTCGACTCCCTTCAAGCATTGACATGTCTTCTTGTAAACACCTCCGCCTAGTCGACAACCCCGAAACTCCACCGGAATCTTGGAATCCACCAATGAGACTTTTGGACAATCGTTAACCCCCAATGAAGCCTTTCTTCGAGTGGGAATGTCACACCAAACAAAGTGTAATTCCCCGTGATTTTAATGATTTTAAAATGGGATATATTTTAAATTAATGGATTAATTGGATTTTATGATAAATTAATTCAATTGGGTTTTTATCCGAATTGTGGATATTAAAATGTATGATTCTGAATATTACTTAAATATATTTAGGTAATATATGAATGGGATGTTATTGATATTGTTGTGGGTTATTAATTCAGTAATTTAAATTTTTAGTCAGACGCGGTATGGGACGTGTCGGGACTAATTTGTTAAATTAAATAGAGACTTATTTTTATATCGACCTTATAGTCATTTCGACTGCGTCGTTGCGTCCGAAAGGGTTGAAATAGTCAGAAAAGTCTATTTGGATGTTGGTTTTGGGTCTCGGATCATTTAATAATGAAAAGACAACCCAAAAGGGCATTTTAGTCATTTTTACAAGGAGATGAATAGTGATTTTGGATTTTGTCTTATTATAAATATTTGGAGATTAGTTGTACATGGGTTATTCATCTCTTCTACACAAAACTTGAGAGGTCACCTTGTGAGAGAGTGAAAGGTTGCTTGGGAAGAGAGAAACTTGCTTGGAAAGGAGGAGAACAAAGACCAAAGGTCACCACCACCAACCACCACCGGAAGTTGGCCGGAGAAAGGGAGAACCACCTGTGTTATTCAACTCCAAAGGATCAGATCTTCATTAGAGGCAAGTGTTTGATAATTGCAATCTAAGTTTGTATATTTTCCATGTTAGGATAGTTATAAAAACTGAGATTTTACGTGTTTGGAAGATGAAAAGATAGAGTTGTTAATGGATTTATGGAAACTAAAAATATATGGGAATCAAACTCATGTTGTAGGTAGATATTAATCCATGAAATAATCTGTAAGTTGTTGAAGAAATTATGAGTTTCATTGTTGTGTTCTTGAAGATATCATGTTTATAATTTTCTGGAAAAATAAGGATAAATATAGGCTTTTAATTCAAACTCTTGATGATTCTAGGATGTTTAGAGCATTAGAAATCATTCAAATATGTTGCTATATCATGTAGTAAGGTTTATAAGGAATTTGGGTAGCTAATATGAATGTTTGAATGATCAAAAGTGATGAAACCCGTAGTAGAAGAAATGCAGAAAACGGGGTTGTTATCTGGGCGATCGATCGATCGACCCCCTACCTTCGATCGATCGACCTCCCCAGAATCCTTGAAGTTATTTCTTTTTAATGCTTGTTCTTATCCCAAACCTTTTCTAAATCTTTGGTGAATATTAATTGGATATAATGGGACTTAGGAAGGTTCAGTAAGCCCTAGTTAAGAGTCGAATTGATTTGATTGGGATTTAATTGATTAGAATTATGATAATTAAATTGATAGAAATTTCGGTTGCTAGATTAATGTGTTGGATTCTAACTGGTATGCATGAGGATTAAGGATAGGTCTAGTAGGGGAGATTTAATATAACACCTGGGTAGCCTTAGGGTTAAAATTTGAACATTAAGGACTGAGTTTAAGCTCATTATTGATTGCGCAAGGACTGAGTGTAGTACACGCGCTTAGTGGTATGGCTCCTGGATAAAGATGGGAGTTCATACCACATTTGGTTGAAAAAGGGGATGAGGTTATCCCGGTTGCGTATTTGAAGTTGACGGACCTCCACGACTGACAAAGTTAAGTAGTAGTGTAGTAGAGGGGTTCCTTGTTTGGATTTCGCTTTGCGAGACGCTCCGTGCATGAACCTTAACGACGTCGGGAGTGGAGAGATGTTATAGGATGCAAGGATGTTAATTTTGTTGATAAGTCATATAGTGTGAATGAAACACTATAGACTATGAGCCATGTGATGATGGTATTCAATCCTAGTTGATAGAAGATGTGTTTATAAGAGATTAGAAACTATCGGTTTTAACCCTAATTAAGGGAGAGTTTAATTCGTAGTAATTTGGGAGATAAGATGATATGGACCAGTAGGAATTTAGTGATTTTTTACTGAATAAAATGTTAAGGAAAAACCTATTTGAACCTTGAGTAATGAGTGAGACTCGGGGATAATTAAATTAAAGAAGTAAAGTCATAATTTAATACGTAGGATTTTAAGAGATATAATGCTACGTATGGGAATTATCGAAGGGTAGTGTGAGTACCTTGTTGATATTATATTATAGGTATGATAATGCCTATTTGATTGATTGATAATTTATGTGTATGACATACCTAGCTTACTTGCTATCGGTGGGAGGTTTGCGCGTGAGGGCAGTCATATCCTGATGAATCCATGGGATCTTTGATTTGTCGCTAAAAAACATAGGTCTATGAAAGACTTATCGAGGAGTTGATAAGTCCGATGACTATGGGAACGAAGGTATGTGCGTGACCCATGGGTATGAGAACTATGTTCGCCTATAATATTTGTGTTGTTATTTGTGGTTCGAGGAATCCTTACCGAACCTTTAGTCCCCTATTTGGCGACCAGCGATATTGGGATATGATAGCAAAGTAATGCATTGCACCGCAGCTGTGACTCGGGGTGCCATATTATATATATATATATATATATATATATATATATATATATATATATATATAATGAATTAAATGTATGTGTATATAAGGTGGTTAAATCATCTACCGTGTGATAATTGTAGATAACGGTAAATGGAGAAAAAAAATTGAACTAAGTTAATGAATAGTTATTCTTATAGATTTGAAAAGCTTAATTAATGAGAAACGATTCATGCTAATGGGAAACGTATATGAATGATTACACGATGTATGGTATGGGACATACGAGGTTATGAGATGGGATGAAATCATATTATGGAAACTAGTTAAAAGAACCATTAACTAGAAGGTTAATAGGAAACGTTAAGTGTGCACTCTAGATGAGAGGTGAGAATAGCAAGTGAGAGTTGGATACTAACATGTACATAATAAATGCTTTATTGCACTTGTTAAATACTTTTTGTTTTCAAAATCATTTTCACATCGGGCTCTGACCCGTTTCCTTGCATACTTTCTTTTCTATTGTACCTTCTATATCAGGTGTCCAGTAATAGGGACACCAACCTTAGAGGATTATGACGAGCTATGGAGCTATGGATTATTGCTTAGACGCCTATCTTCATTTGATTCACAGTATTATTTTAGTTAGGGCATGTCGCCCAAAAGGAATTCAGTTATATCTTTTCTATCGGAGTCAAAAACTCTTGTATTCGTGTCATTTTAATACATTTGTTATTGTTGGGATTACTGTATTGGATTATTATTTTGGGAATGTTTATTCCAATTGCATTTAAATTATTTTGTGTTATCTGTTCGATTATCAGTGTTGTAGAATAATACGTGTTGTGTTATTTGCAAACTAAAAATGAATTTTGTTGAATTAAAATTTGGAAAGTTTTTAACACCATCTTAATTAGGTATTCGGTGAGTTGTAAATGCTTTCGACGGTGATGCTAAGAATGAGCCAACTGTATATTCTGTTTTAATTTGGTATGGGATAGGCCACCTGGTATTTAATTAGGAGGGGTGTTACACAAAGCTCTTCTCCTTTATGAGTTGAAAAGAAAACTCGAACTTTCTTCTTCAATGGTGTAGAGAAAATCGAAGCCAAACACACCAAGCAATATATATATGTTGAAGGATAGTTTATGGATTAAGTGGTGCAATATATACAAAATCAAAGGGAGGAGCATATGGGCTTTGAGTATACCAAATGATGCATCATGGAGTTGGAGGAAAATTCTTAAGATAAGAGAAAAGTTTAGAAGACAAATCAAAACATTCATTGGGAATGGGACTCAAACCTTTATGTGGTTTGATTTGTGGCATTCAAATGGGACATTGTTTCCCCTTTATGGGAACAACATTGTGTATGACTCAGCTAGTAGTCTAAAAGCTAAAGTTTCTGATTTCATCCACCAAATGGAGTGGAGATGGCCCTCAACTGTGACCTGGGAATTAAATGAAGTGAAGAATGCTAACTTACCTGCAATTCTTGAGGGAAATGACTATGTGGTTTGGGTTCCTTCCAAGAAAGGGACCTTCACCATTGCATCTTCTTGGGAGCTATTGAAGACCCACAAGCCTACTGTTACTTAGAGCAACTTTGTTTGGGGCAAGGTTTGTATTCCTAAGTGTTCTTTCATTGCTTGGTTAGTATTTCGAAAGGCCATCAACACTAAGGACAAATTATTTTAATGGGGTATTTTTGAGGATGACCTGTGTGGGATGTGTGGTTCTAAGAGGGAAACATATAACCACCTTTTCTCTCAATGCAGCCTTAGCAAGAGTTATCCTTAGAAATTAGCGGTACAAGAAGTTTCAAAGTTGGAATAGAGAGTTATCCTTGGCCACTGTTAACCACTCTACAAAATCCTTATATAACAAGATTAGATCCCTTTCTTTCACTACTACGATCTACTGCATCTGGATAGAGAGGAATTCGAGGTGCTTTAAGCATGTCTTCAATTCTCTAGACACCATTGTGAAGGGTATTGAAAACATGGTTAGAGACAAAGTTCTTACTTGGAAAAAGGATAGAAAAAATTACACTAACTGGATGGCTTGTATTTATTGGAACATCCCTGAAAATAGGCTTCTGGGCTAGTTTTTGTTAGGCATGTTTGCCTTGTTTAGCGTTGCTTGTTGATTGGCTCCGGGGTATGCCCTGGGGTTTTTGATCTTTGAGGTTCCTTCCTCTGTGTATTCTTCTTTTTTTTATATACAATTAATTTCCCCAAAAAAAATATATGTTGAAACTTGGATATAGACAAACATATGGGTGTATATGTGTTTTGAAAGGAATTTACTCCATAAAACTTAACACAAAAAAGGAACTTTTTCTTCAAAGTATTTGAATGTGTGGAAGCCCCCAATTTTTAAATTCAAATATAATGAAATGGTTCAAATTTTAATTTTCCAAAAGTTATTTAAAATTTTCTTTTCTTAAAGAGAACAAACCAACTTATAAAAAAATAAAACTAAACTAAAAGTGAAATTAAAACTACACACACAATTTTTATTTCGACTTAAACACACATTAATCCAATTCAAGTTAAACTTGCATGTTATCAAGATAAAGTAATTTTTCACTTGAATTAAATTGAACATACCCAAACATTAAATTTGCACCAAATTAAATAGATTATGATTTTGAACTAATTTTATCTTTTAGTCCTAAGCATGCATCTAGGTGATATAGCAAGATAAAATAAATCTCAATCGTACTACGCAAGATGTACGAGGAAAACCCAAATGGGAAAAACCTCAGACAACCCTAGCCTTAAGTCCACTAAGTACGGTTTTACAATTACAAGACAGATGGCTTACTTCCTCGACTCGACTCCTTTCAAGCCTTGACACGTCTTCTTGTAAACACCTCCGCCTAGTCGATAACCCCGAAACTCCACCGGAATCTTGGAATCCACCAATGAGACTTTTGGACAACCGTCAACCCTCAATGAAGCCTTTCTTCGAGTGGGAATGTCACATCAAACAAAGCTCTTCTCCTTTATGAGTTGAAAAGAAAACTCAAACTCTCTTCTTCAATAGTGTAGAGAAAACCGGTGCCAAACACTCCAAGCAATATATATATGTTGAAACTTGGATATAGACAAACATATGGGTGTATATGTGTTTTGAAAGGAATTTACTCCATAAAACTTAACACAAAAAAGGAACTTTTTCTTTAAAGTATTTTGCTCTAATGAATCTTCGAAATGTGAAAAAGTTGTCTTCAAAAAGTTAGTTCCCACACTTAAGAAGTATGTCAAAAAGGAAGTGGAGAAAAGTAGTGGAAAAGTGGAAAAAACTGGCTTAAAACTGTTCCCGCTGTTTTTTCGTAGAAATCTCGTTCGAACGAGACTTCTAATGAAGAGACAAAATGAAAAAAAAAATATTGTTTGAAAACCCGTTCGAACGAGGTCATTCGAATGACCTATCTAACTAGATCTTAGGCCATGGTTCTAGATAATTTCGATACGAACGCGTGGCCGCCAGTTTCGTATTTTCCTGATTTTTTGGATTTGGTATTATTTTTCTACTGAAAGGTGTCCGAGAACAAAATATTTAGAACTATGAATTCAAAAAAAGTTTAACAAAAAAATACTAACACCCAAAATAAATTTCTAAAATACACCCAATAAATAATATTCCAAGCTCCTATGCATATATATTAAAATGCATTCATACCTTAGGAGCAATGGAACCATGTTGATGACGTAGAAATGAGGCACAACACACATGATATTTGATGAAGCTTTAATATCTTGGTCGCTACGTCTTCAACAAACACGTCATAGGCTTGAATGGATAAACTCGAATTTATCCTATGACTCAAATGTTTCTATCCATAATTGAGCCAAAACTACAAAGGACTCAATTGGAAATTTGTGCTTACAGGTACATATCAGGAATGTACTGAATGAGACCACACATTACATTATATTCTAAGGGGTTATGATTAGACTCGAGGTACCTCACATCGTTTGCATTGGGTGCAGAGATTCTTAATCTCGAGAATTAAGGGGATTGGGATGCTTGTGTAATTATCTTTTTGATTACCATGGTGAGATTCAATATCAAATTGAATCAAATGATTCTCGCATATTGGATGACAATTACAAGTAGGTCTGAGATCTTAATTTGGAAGAATCCACGGTCGGGAATACATAGGATTATGATACCCCCTTGACTGACTTATAAGTTTTTATTTACACTAGTAAATTTGATGAGTGGATTATTTATTATCTGATAGAGGTAGCATAATAATTTAACCTTGGGAGTCGAGGAAATTGATTAGATATTGGTCAAAGTCGATTAATAGGAAATTGACTTAACCTAACAAGTATGATAAGCTTAACATGGGTAATTGGATTATACACCATAATAAATATTGCAAATAAGACCTCATTATGTCCGAGGATTTCTTACATAATTAAGTTGGAGTGCAGTCATAACTATTTAGTGAAATTAATTACGGTAATTGTAATTGGGTGTTTTCAAGTATTTATTTGAAGACAATTTAGTTATTTGTCTTGGGTAACTAGTGTAGTTTACTGTCCAAGTAATTATGCCCATATCTTCAAAAGCCCAACTTTTTCCCATCCCCACCTTTTATATTTGTAAATAAAGGTGAGGGAACGGGCTTACTATTATTATTTGAAAATATTAGGGTTGAGAGAAAACACTATTCACATTTTTATGAAGAGGCGTAGGGAGATAGGTTCATATCTCACACAATAGGAAGGGTTTTCATCTCAAAAAAAGTGTTCACACACCTACCTAGATTTAGGGAGGATCATACACTTGAAGATTCAAGGTTCATATAAGTTTAAATAAGGTTTTGGGGATCCAAAACAATGCAGTCCCATCTTCAACAAATATTTTTCTCCACATCGGATCATAATTGAATATTGTATTATAAACCCTAGGTTTTGTTTTCAAAACTAGTTTTGGATCTTTATCATGTTTGATTAATTCAAGTTCCAAGGAAGAAAAGTTTTATTCCATGTATATTGATCGCCATAAATTTGACAATATTGTCATCCAAAGGGACATGTGTATGGGGGATAGGGTTTGTGACATGTGTATGTACAGAAAAGATCTACTAAGATCTAGTAATTATTAACATGGTAGGGATTACCATTCGATTAAAACCCAATTGGGGGCCTTTAACCGTTCAATTAATGGACCCCATGAGAGGGTTTTTTGGCTTTAGGGATTTTTTTTATTATTTTTACTTTAATCCATCGGGGTTTTATTCTTACAGTATTGTTCCCTCAAGTTTTTCCACTTACATTCTTGTTATTTTTTTGGGAGGTTTGGGTTAAGGGTATCTTACTGGTGCTACGAAACTGTGTTTGATTCAAGTGAAATATCAATCCCAATAAGTAATAACCAGAAAAGTTCGAAATCATTTTCCTCAGGGATTGGACTCTTAGAAAATAACACGTTCGAGTTATGTAAAGTTATTACACGTCACAAAAGTAAAGTATAAAAGATAATAAGAGTGGGAGTGGTAAATTATAACTAACAATTATACTAACAAGTGCGTAAAAGGTGAATTAGTGAAATGATAATAACTATGAACAACAAACACGGAAAGAACTAAATGAACTTATGATTGAAATAGAGAATCGAGATTAGGGATCATTCTCCCACCTTGGACTAGCTACATAGATGATGGGATTTTATTCAATTAAATTTAATTGAACATACCCAATTAATTCCAACATCAACCATGTAGAGATAAACTCAACAATGAAAGATTAAGGTTAAATTAGTTGTGGTGACAAGTGGGTTGAGTTTGTAAAAAGATTCAAAAACTACCATTGTATGACAAGGTAAGTTAAGAGTCTATGATACTCCAATATCAAAACATGAGTTTCAATAAAAAAGAATCAAAATCAAACCCTAACATTGAAGTTCAATCATCCATGGTGGGTTTATGATCCCTAGACTATAAAGATTAGATAATCATGGCAAACATGACATACATAATGAAAGCTTGAATTAATAATGAAGAAGATACCATTTAAGAGAGATACCAACCAAATCTTCTTCAATAAATGCAAATCCAAACTTTATAGCCAATTGAGTAATAAGTATCAAGTTTACAACCACAAATGAACA
Organism: Sambucus nigra; assembly: GCA_949130495.1. Lineage (NCBI taxonomy): Eukaryota > Viridiplantae > Streptophyta > Magnoliopsida > Dipsacales > Adoxaceae > Sambucus > Sambucus nigra. Next base: position 441,554,570 of record OX422207.1, read on the forward strand.
ACAACTTTTATATATTTAATGCGAAGAGAGAGAGAGAGAGAGAGAGAGAGAGAGAGAGAGAGAGAGAGAGAGAAAAAGAAAAGATTTTAACGTAACCCTAGGAGAGAGAAATGAGGGAATGCTTGACAAAGATCTTTATGACTTTTTTTAAATAAAATAAAATTTTATTGATGATTTGGAGAAAAATAGCCTTTCCCCGGCGGCGAACAATCAAACAGATGAAATGTCAAAGTCCTCCATAAAAGAGTAAAAAAATATATTGAAATGGACTTTAAAAGGTCTAGCCTTGAAAATCAAAACAATGTCATAATGAATGGATTGGATGATAAGTTTGGAGTTCATAATGGAATTTTCAAAGGTAGCATGATTTCTTGAGCACCAAATCCACCAACAAATATAACATGGCTGAATCTTGCAAATAATTGATCTAATATTCTTGTCGTGATAATTAAACCACCAACACTTGAGTCTTGATCGAAGCGAAAAATAATGAAATTTAAACCCCGTCAATTTTTCAAAATGAGTCCAAACATCCCAAGAAATGCCACTAGCAATGAATAAATGATCAACTTGTTCTTCTTGAGATGATGAGCAACATATACATTTAGAGACCATAGGAATGAAAATGTCCTTGAGATTGATATCCAAAAGAATGCCTTTATGAAATATACGCCACATGAATGTGGATATTTTTGGGACAATTCTAAAATCCCAAATGATTGAGAAAGAGAATTGAGAATAGTGTTTTTCCCTAATAAGGTCCCATGCCTTAGAAATTGAGAAGCCATTTGTAAGCCAAGTATTGCCTGAATAAGAAGTGGTATCCTCAAAAGGATCCCCAACCAGTTGCATGCGCTTCCAGGTGACACTAGAAAAGGATGGCACACCTAAAAAATTTTGAGATGATAATTTTTTATATTTGCAGTGCATAAACTTAGCCCACAAAGAATTGTTTTGGAAAAAATGAATCCATATTTTACAAGGAAATGCATCACAAATATCATTAAGATCTCGAATGCCAAGGCCACCTTCATTATGACTGAATAAAACTAACCATATATAAAAAAAATGGACAGACAAAAACTATATATAGTATGTGAAAATAGCAGACTTGTGACAACGTGAAAATTATTGAAATAGGGGGACTAAACCGATTCAAATTAAAGCCAAATCGATTCATGGTCAAATAAGCTGAGTACTAACACCATCCAAATCGATTCAAAAAAGGCCTAAATTGATTCGGAAAATGTAGGTGGAAAGTCGTGGCGTGTTGCTTTGGTTCTTAGGATGGGTCATCATTGTTTTCTTGTTCACCGACTCAATACAAAAACCTTAATTATGACTACACTCAACGGGTGAGTATAGCGGTAAGTCGGGTATCGAAAAATTCATAGAGACGATTTGAAAGAATATTATTTGGTTTAATACTTTAGAAATAAAAGTGTAAAAGATGATTATACACAAAAAGGAAAAGATGCAGAAAGGGAAAGTTTACACTAGGCGAGGGAAAATAAAGTAGACTAATAAAGCGAGTAAAAACTATAGGTTGCATCGAAAATCCCTCACCTGAGTTGATTAGTATAAAATGGTAACATGGGTCGACGGGTTATTACGAATGCGTCTCTTTCCGACAGTTAATTGAATCAAGGCTTGTCACACCCCTAAATTCGCATAACAGCCTAATATGATTTTGGCATCAAAAAATACCCCGTAAATTATGCACGCAAGTTCGTAAGCATGGAGCATACATGATATGCCCGTCAAATCTCATAGGCGTAATAACTAGGATACCGCACATGAAATAGACCCGTAAACTCCATCACCAAAGCAAAGCAACATGTCAACCCGAAATGAGTTCAATCCGACACAACCTAGACTAACTTAGCTCGAAAGCATATTAAAAATGTTGTAAATAAACACGGTAAATAAACGCAATAAACTACACTACAAAGCAAGTAAATGAAAGCAAGTAAATAAATTAAAAAGTAAGAAATTAAGGAAATACAACTATATTAATTGATAGGGAAGATGAATAGTCAACTTACAAACCCAAATGGCTGCCAAACCAAGTGAGGAAGAAGAATGAGCTCTCAAACCCACCAAACCCTACCCTAAACTATCTAAAATATACTTATAACTGAATACATCTGATTATTACAACAAAAAACCTTTATATAGTAAGCTGGAATTAAATTAGAAAAGAAAAGGAAAAAGAAAATAAAAGGGGAAAATATCGCAGAAAATAGGGGATCGATCGATCGACCCCTTTGGTCGATTGATCGATCGATCGGATATTTGCCAATGTAAAGCTCGAAGGATGAAAATTGAGGGATCGATCGATCGACCCTTTTGGTCGATCGATCGATCAAGCAGGGCTGCATCAATCTTCCTCCTGTTTTGGTGTAGTTCGAAATCTCTTCCGCCAAAAGTGTCATAACTTCTTAGTTAGGGATCGGATTCGCTCACCATTCGCAGCCACGCAAAGCTTGCGAGGAGTGATGCAACTTTCGTGAAGATGTTGGGCTAGGTGCCCAAACTGTGAATTGATCGAAATTCCCTTGAACGTGCGATGGCGTAAAAAAATTAGCCGGAATGCATCTAAAATCCATACTTAGTACCCAAATACCTATAAAAGCCCAATTATAACGGGCTTAAATATAGAGATTAAGGCACCCGAGGGCGCTAAAATGCGTAGGTTCGAAGGATGAAATACGCAATATTTGCATATTATCACACCCCCAAACTTACACATTGCTAGTCCCTAGCAATGAAATAGGATGCAACAAGAACTAAAATCAAACCAAAAGCAGGATATAAGTACAAAAATATGGTATAAAAGCATAAGGACACTTTTACAGGAGATTCGATTGCATTTAGCGCATGAAATAAGCGGTTATACCCCGAGGTTACCCTAGTGGACGAGTGTCGTCTCGTGAGGGTTTTCAGGGATGAAACCCACAAACATCATATGGTTTCCTCAAAATATGCCCAAACCCACATGCGACAAGCCCAACAATAGCGAATAGGATTTCATACGCATTATTAGAACAATGAATGAATTCAAATGAAAGTTCAAATCATTAACATTATAGAATGCGCCTCATAGAATTGAAACCTTAAAATGTGGGAGGGGAACGTGCATTTGGGAAAAACTTATATAAACCGGATAAAAATAAAAGCAAGCATATATTCCATCCTCACGGGCATTACACTCATCAAGTGAATTCACTCGAAACAGGGAGTTAACACACGGAACATGCAGGCATAAAGAGTAAATGTTTGTGGCAACTAGGTCGCGCACATATCACAAATGATGAACGCTATATAGAAAATGAAAAATTGTAATCTCAATGAAAGATACCGCACATTAAATGAGGCGAAATGTATTTTCACAGATTATCAAAACTATTTTAAATTTTAAATTAAATTCACCCTAAGATCACATAGGACTTGATAGGGTTATAATGTAAGTTTGGCTAAGGTACGAAATGAAAGGAATGTATGTACGGGTTCAAAGTGTTCGAAAATGAAAACTCGGGATAATGGGAAGAATGCAGGCAAAATCAAAATTGGAAAACAAGTTCCAAGCAAGCATTGGATATATCATTTGGAGAGCAATCAAAGCTTAATGAACTATGTGCACAACATTTACAACTTTCTCTTTCTTTTCTTTTCTTCTTTTTCTCATGTTTTCTTTTGTTTTCTTTTTCTTTTCACTTCTCTTTTTCTCTTTTTTTCACATCTCTTTGCTTTACTTTTCTCCCTCTTATATGCCTAAATTGCAACCGCGACACAATAACAACATTCAATCCCAAGTAACATTCCAAACAAAGGCATGGAAGGTGTATTTATGGTTTAAAACTCCAATTTGGAGTTGGTTATGGGATTTGGGGTTATGAAACGAAAGGCTAATATTTAGGCTCAAAGGGGGTGATAAAGGGAAACATATAAGGTGAGGTCAAGGCTAATATGGGTGATATAACAAAGATGGCCTATGATCATTTCATAAAGTTTACGCAATTCTCGAGTCAAAACAAACTTTGAAAATCATGCTCAAGTAACACATTTCATATATGAACGATTGAATGAAAGAATAGAGAGATTACCAACGAATTCAACGTTTTCAAAGAGGAAAGAATAGTGTATACACTCACAAATGACGAAAGGTACAAAGCTCACTCGGTGTAAGTATATATAATGCAAAGAAAGATTATCGAATTATAAAAATCTTAAACCAAATCAATAGAACAATAAAAGTGCATGTGCTCAAGGGATTAAAGTTTAATTCATGAAGTTATTCATAACATCAATAATTAGGACTAAAGTCTAATAACTTCTAAAATCGAGAACATGCATCTTTGGGTTGTCAATTGGATCGAGCAATTATTGAAATTTATCATCGGAAACAAAGGCAAAATGCCCAACAAAGGAGAAAAAAGAAAGAAAATATTTTTGCAATTTTTCAAATTTTCTAAGAAAAGCATAATAAGTAACTAACATGTGAGCAAAAATATGGAATAAATAAAGAAATGGATAGAATATCCCACACCCCCTAACTTAAAATCTGACATTGTCCTCAATGTGAACTAAGAACCAAGTTAAAGAGAGGAAAACAACGATATTACCCAAATTTGGAGCGATCCCCATAAGAACAAGTCCAAAGAATCTATAAACCAAGTTAGTACCGAGCATAGCAAAAACAAATAACAAAAAGTTAACTAATTACATTAGACTAAATTAAAAAGAAAAGAAAAAGTAAGGAAAGAAATAATAAAAAGCTAACTATATACAACCTACTATTTAGGCTTCAGACTAACTGTACACTAGAAGTGTAAATAGTTGAGGGTCCACCATGATAACGATTTGACTTTGGAGCATAATTGGTATACCCTCACTCTCAATCATGCCTTCTGAAAAATATGAATTCCGTTTGAACAACGGAAGGCATAAGAAAGGAACCATCGTCAATTAAAAGTTTTGGAGGGACGATGAGGGATTTTGATTGAATGGGTGACAAAAACATGTGGGGGCCGAGAAAAGCAGAAAATCCTCCCAAGGATTTTGAAATTGGAATGGGAGGCGGCGCACGCGAAAGCAAAGATGCGATCGTGTAAGGAAACTCGAGAAAGTACTCCTCATCGGCGAAAAGGTTTAACACATTAATGTTTGAAACTGATTCATCGGGTACTTGTGACAGTGTGATAATAGAGAATGAAAATGGGGAGGAAAGAAATTCAAACTCAAGAGATTCATCATCATCGCTTGAAGATTGAGTTTCGAAAGAAATAAGATCATTTTCAATGAAACGTTCTTCTTTAGGGGCCAAAGATTAAATCATTTCATTACAAATAGATATTATATCATTTTCATCCTCACTTTCAATATCTATTACGCAATGGGCCAAGTTAACAATGATTTGTTCCAAAGTAGGCGCAAAGTCCTCATTTGGTTCAAAATATTGCTCGACTTCAAAAGTCTTGGAAGAGAAATAGCCGTCGGATTCAAATAATAAATCCAATTCATGTTCCCAACAACGATTTTCTTCCCGATAATGATTTTCAATTTTCTCATTTTCAAGCATACGTAACCCTCTCCGAAAATCATAGGCCGAGGTGCAGTTACTTGAAAATGGGAACTTTGAAAATTACCATCGGACTTAAACTTAAACTCATTGTTTTAGGAATTTTGAAAACTACTGCAATTCATTTCAAAATTCCTATTATAAGGAATTAGAGGCCCAAAATCATTATCATCATCATCAAAATTCTAGTAACCCAAGTTTTGACTTTTGATATACTCGACCAAAGTCATTTTTGAATTTGTAATTTTTTGGGACTCTAAGTATTAACCGAAAGTCATAGGATTACGGGCATCTTGATAATTATAGCAGTGATTACCGAAAGAATTGGAATAAGACATGCTTACCCCAAAAATGGCTCGAAGTGGAGAATTCCACAAAGTAGATGTGCGCGGGAAATTCAAGCATTTCTTGGCGCTCAAATGTAGAAGTCCTACAAAAATGTTAGACAAATAATACAAATAGAAAGAAAATACTACGAAATGCTAAATCAAATAAATTCTAAAGTAAACTCATCCTCGGCAACGGCGCCATTTTGATCTAAGGTGAAAAGTAGCGCGCATCAGGCGCCTATCATTCTTTTTTGTTCACCGCCTCAATATAAAAACCTAAATTACAATTGCACTTGCGATATAAGTGTAGTAGTAAGTCGGGTATCAAAAATCCACAGAGACGATTTGCTACAATTTATAAGGTTTAATACTTAAGAAATAAAACTGTAAAAGATGATTATACACAAAAAGGAAAAGATGCAGAAAGGGAAACTTTACACTAGGCGAGGGAAAATAAAGCTAGACTAATAAAGCGAGTAAAAACTATAGGTTGCGTCGAATATCCCTCACCTGAGTTGATTAGTATAAAATGGTTACATGGGTCGACGGGTTATTACGAATGCGTCTCTTTCCGACAGTTAATTGAATCAAGGGTTGTCACACCCCTAAATTCGCATAACAGCCTAATATGATTTTGGCATCAACAAATACCCCGAAAATTATGCACGCAAGTTCGTAAGCACGGAGCATACATGATATGCCCTGTCAAATCTCATAGGCGTAATAACTAGGATAACGCACACGAAATAGACCCGTAAACTCCATCACCAAAGCAAAGCAATGTGTCAACCCTAAATGAGTTCAATCCGACACAACCTAGACTAACTTAGCTCGAAAGCATATTAAAAATGCGGTAAATAAATGCGGTAAATAAACGCAATAAAACTACACTACAAAGAAAGTAAATGAAAGCAAGTAAACTAAATTATAAAGAAAGAAATTAAGGATATACAACTATATTAATTGGTAGGGAAGATGAATAGTCAACTTACAAACCCAAATGGGTGTCCAACCAAGTGAGGAAGAAGAATGAGCTCTCAAACCCCCCAAACCCTAACCTAAACTATCTAAAATCTACTTATAACTGAATATATTTGATTATTACAACAAAAAACTTGTATATTGTAAGTTGGAATTAAATTAGAAAAGAAAGGGAAAAAGAAAATAAAAGGGGAAAATATTGCAGAAAATAGGGGATCGATCGATCGACCCCTTTGGTCGATTGATCGATTGATCGATTGATCAGATATTTGCCCACTGTAAAGCCCGAAGGATATAAATTGAGGGATCGATCGATCAACCCTTTTGGTCGATCGATCGATCAAGCAGGGCTGCATCAATCTTCCTCCTTTTTTGGTGTAATTGGAAATCTCTTCTGCCAAAAGTGTCGTAACATTTTCGTTAGGGATCGTATTCGCGCACCATTCGCGGCCACGCGAAGCTTGAGAGGAGGGATCCAACTTTTGTGAAGATGTTGGGCTAGGTGCCCAAACTGTGAATTGATCTAATTGCTCTTGAATGTGTGATTGCGTACAAAAATTAGCCGGAATGCATCCAAACTCCATACTTAGTACCTAAATACCTACAAAAGCCGAATTATAACGGGATTAAATATAGATATTAAGGCACCCGATGGGGCTAAAATGCGTAGTTTTAAAGGAAGAAATACGCAATATTTGCATATTATCACACCCCCTAACATACACATTGCTAGTCCCTAGCAATGAAATAGGATGCAAAAAGAACTAAAATCAAACGAAAAGCAGGATATAAGTACAAAAATATGGTATAAAAGCATAGGGCCACTTTTGCGGGTGATTCGATTGGATTTAGCGTATGTAATAAGCCGTTAAACCCCTAGGTTACCCTAGTGGACGAGTGTCGTCTCGTGAGGGTTTTCAGGGATGAAACCCACAAACATCATATGGTTTACTCAAAATATGCCCAAACCCACATGCGACAAGCCCAACAATAGCGAACAGGATTTCATACGCATTATTAGCACAATTAACGAATTCAAATGAAAGTCCTAATCGTTAACTTTATAGAATGCACCTCATAGAATTGAAACCTCAAAATGTGGGAGGGGAGCGAGCACATGCAAAGTGTGATTTGGGAAAAACTTATGTAAATCGGATAAAAATTAAAGCAAGCATATATTCAATCCTCACGGGCGTTACACTCATTAAGTGAATTCACTCAAAACAGGGAGTTAACACACGGAACATGCAGACATAAAGAGTAAATGTAAGTGGAAACTCGGTCACGCACATGTCACAAATGAAGAACGCTATATAGAAAATGAAAATTTGTAATCTCAATGAAAGATACCGCACAGGAAAAGGAGGCGAAATGTATTCTCACATATTATCAAAATTATTTTAAATTTTAAATTAAATGCACCCTAAGATCACATAGGACTTGATAGGGTTATAATGTAAGTTTGAATTGGGTACGAAATGAAAGGAATGTATGTACGGGTTCAAAGTGTTCAAAAATGAAAACTCGAGATAATAGGAAGAATGCGGGCAAAATCAAAATTGGAAAACAAGTTCCAAGCAAGCATTGGATATATCATTTGGCGAGCAATCAAAGCTTATTGAACTATGTACACAACATTTACAACTTTCTCTTTCTTTTCTTTTCTTCTTTTTCTCATGTTTTCTTTTTCTTTTCACTTCTCTTTTTCTCTTTTTTTACATATCTTTGATTTACTTTTCTCCCTCTTATATGCCTAAATTGCAACCGCGACACAATAACAACATTCAATCCCAAGTAACATTCCAAGCAAAGGCATGGAAGGTGTATTTATGGTTTAAAACTCCAATTTGGAGTTGGTTATGGGATTTGGGGTTATGAAACGAAAGGCTAATATTTAGGCTCAAAGGGGTTGACAAGGGGAAACATATAAGGTGAGGTCAAAGCTAATATGGGTGATATAACAAAGATGGCCTATGATCATTTAATAAAGTTTACACAATTCTCGAGTCAAAACAAACTTTGAAAATCATGCTGAACTAACACATTTCATATATGAACTCAATTAATGAACGATCAAATGAAAGAATAGAGAGCTTACCAACTAATTCAACGTTTTCGAAGAGGAAGGAATAGTGTATACACTCACAAATGACGAAAGGTACAAAGCTTACTCGGTGTAAGTATATACAATGCAAAGAAAGATTACCGAATTAAAAAAATCTTAAACCAAATCAATAGAACAATAAAAGTGTGTGTGCTCAAGGGATTAATGTTTAATTCATGAAGTTATTCATAATATCAATAATTAGGACTAAAGTCTAATAACTTCTAAAATCGAGAACATGCATCATTGGGTTGTCAATTGGATCGGGCAATTACTGAAATTTATCATCGGAAACAAAGGAGAAAAAAGAATGAAAATCTTTTTGCAATTTTTCAAATTTTCTAAGAAAAGCATACTAAGTAATTGACATGTGAGCAAAAGCATGGAATAAATAAAGAAATGGATAGAATATCCCACACCCCCTAACTTAAAATCTGACATTGTCCTTAATGTGAACTAAAAACCAAGTTAAAGAGGGAAAATCTCATTTCAAGTAGTTTTAGAAGGCAAGAGAAAATATGCTCCTCCTTCTCTCTAAAAATCCATAGCCCTAAACAAACACAAACTCCACAACTCCACCATGCCATAGCTCCGATGACCAAACCTGATGGCCGACCTTCCTCTCCTAATCCTACTCCTTCTAACCTACCTTCAGCAATACGTGGGAAAGCTATTTCTCAAACCCCATCTTCTTTGATGGCTGAATCGGGTGTATGGTCTTCTGTAAGGAATACTGCCCTTATCCCAGTTGATGGCATGAGTTTGAAAAAGATTGATGAGACAGAAGAAGGGCGAATCTTAATGTTTGACAACAGCCTTGATAGAGCAAATGAGCAACTCGCAAGGATACAAGAGCCAAACACATAAAATAACATCGTTATGGACTTCCTATTGAGCAAAGGCTACTCCCATGAAGATGTGAAGATGTTCAGAACCTCCAATAACCGAAATGAGAACTTTTCTCCGATTGTGAAGGCAATGGAGGTAGATGTAGGTTTCATCCCTGAGAATAGTGCAGGCAGAAACGGTGGGCTCAAGGGTACGATAGATAGTACAGAAGTTGATATAAAGTTGACAGATATTGAAAAGGTCTCGGCTGGGGTAGCTAGTACGTCTACTACCCTATCTGGCACTATACCTGCTAGTGAGAGAAAGCTGGGAAATGAGAAAAGAAGCTCGGGAGTCCCTATATCCCAGACCAACAACATGGTATGCACTGACAAGACGTGGAGTTCTATTATCGTAGAAAAGAAAAAATCGAAGCTCAAACTAACTTTTCACCAACCATCTATTGTGGAGTCCACCATCACTGTCAACCCACCGGTCGATGTTGCTTGGAAAGGATATGGACGTTGGGAGAACAGCATGGTTGGTTATTTCTTAGGGAAAAATCTCCCTTTTTCCTTTGTTAACAACGCTGCTACTAGACTATGGGGGAAATATGGTATGAATAAGGTCATAACGCATGATAATGGGTTTTTCATTTTCATGTTTGATAAACAAAGCCAGCGTGATGAGGTGCTGGACAATGGGTCATGGCATTTTGCAGGTATGACAATCATCCTTAACAAATGGCAAGCACATTTCAAATTCTCTAAAGATACATTGAAGAAAATTCCTATTTGGGTCAAATTCTACGACATTCCTGTTCAACTTTGGACGAAAGAAGGGCTTAGTTACATTGATAGTTCAGTGGGTCTTCCCCTTTACACTGATGCGACGACTGAAGAAATGAATAGAATAACCTATGCTCGCATTTGCATTGACGTTGAGGCCACGGTAACTTACCCTAACAACGTCAATGTTATGATGGAGGATGGTACTACCACACCAGTTAGAGTTGAGTTTCAAGCAAAACCACCTTCATGCCCTAACTGCCTTGTCTTCGGTCATAACCTAAATGCTTGTCCGCATCACAAAATGGAAGAGAAAGCCTCTCCCAAGTTTGGCGCTATCCCAATGAAGGAACCACTAACGGATGAATGGAAACAGGTTACCACAACTAGAGCTGCTGCAAAATATAAGGCTAGTAACAAGGGTGAACGCAATCATGATAAGGAAGACATCCCAAATGTAGATCACTCTAGCATTAATCAGAATAGATTTGCCATCCTTGCTCTGGATGAGGAGATGGACACACCAGATAATGATAATAATGATATGACAAAGATTGAAGATATACCACAAGAAGAGAGTACCCCAGCTCCACAAGGCATTGTGCTAAAAGTTAAAGCCATTGATGAAATGGCTAGAAATCTGGAGTACACTAGCCTTAATAACAAAGCATCTTCCAAAAAGAAACAGAAGAAGAAGGGAAACGACAGTTGGTTGATCCCACAAATAGAGCTGAAGAGGGGTGGAGATAAGCCTAAACCAAGATGATCAATATAGCTTCATGGAACATTAGGGGTTTAAATTCCCCTCACAAGCAGGATGAAATCAAGAAAACCATTAGAGACAATGGTATTGCTCTCATTGGTTTAATGGAGACTAATGTAAGACTTAACCATATGAATGTTATTAAGAATAATTATTTTTTTAATTGGAATATGTGTCATAACTGCCCGGATAATGGTGGTGTGGCTAGGGTCATTATCGCTTGGAACCCTAATGTTTTTGATGTGGAAGCATGTGACATCCACCATCAAGATATTTTATGCAAAGTCAAAGTTGTGGGATCCTACAAGATGTTCTTTGCCACGTTTGTCTATGGACATAATCTACCCACGAATAGGAATACTTTATGGGACTTCCTCAAGTGCAATTTCATTACCACTACCAATCAGCCTTGGATCATTCTGGGGGGTTTTAATGTTGTGAGGTGCTAGGAGAAGGAGAAGAAGAGCCACAATGGAATTGATTTTAGAGCTGTGGATGATTTCAACAATTTCATTGAGGATATTGAAGTTGAGGATATGAATTCCACTGGTGTGTGGTTTTCTTGGTCTAATAAAAGTGGGGGGCCTGCGTGTGTTCAATCGAGGATTGATAGAGTCCTACAGAACTCTTGTTGGAGTACCTCCTTCCCTGATAGCCAGGCTAACTTTCTCTGTCATGGTATCTCTGACCACAGTCCCATCATTATTACCTTCTTTCCATCTTTGAACACTAAACCTAAAAGTTTCAAGTTCTATAATTTTTGGATGAATCATGATACCTTCATGGACACCCTCATGGATTCTTGGCATGAGGATTGTAATGGGAACCCCATGTTTAAACTCTCTACCAAACTTAGAAGATTGAAGACCCCTCTCCGAATCCTAAACAAGAAGTTTTGCTCTAATATTTCTGCTAGAGTTAATGAGGCTAAGAATCTCCTTAATCAGGTGCAGGATAATCTGGACAATGATGGTAGTAATCATGAGCTAAGGAGGGAGGAGACTGAGCTTTCTAACTACTATAACCATCTGAGGAACAATGAGGAGTCTTTCTTCAAGAAAAAAGTAAGAATTAATTGGCTCCAATTGGGGGATTTGAACACCTCCTTCTTTCATAAAAGGGTTAACAGCAACTGTGCTAGGAAGAAAATCCTAATGATTCAGAACTCTAATGGGATAACCATTGAAGGTAGTGAGGGTGTAACTAATGAAGCTATTAACTTTTTCCAAAACTTATTCTCTGCTGATGATGTGAACTTATTCAGACCCTTCAATATTGAGAACCTGATGGTTAGGAAGCTTAATCAAAATTAGTGTAATGGCATCACCTCCATCCCATCAAATGAAGAAATTAAAAAGGCTATGTTCTCTATTGGTTCTGATAAAGCTCCCAGACCTGATGGGTTCATTGCTGCCTTCTTCAAGCTGAATTGGGATGTTGTTGAGAATGATGTGACTAAGGCTATTAAGAACTTCTTTATCAACTGTAAAATGCCTAGGCAATGGAATTGCACCATCCTTTCCCTCATACCTAAGACCTCTAACCCCTCTTCTATGAGTGACTTTAGACCTATTTCCTGATGCAATACTATATATAAATGCATATCTAAAATCAGTGCTTCCAGGAATATGCCCCTCATGAACCACCTCATAAGTGAGAGTCAAGCAGCCTTTGTTAGAGGGAGATCCATTGCTGATAATATCCTTTTACTTTAATAGATCATGAGGAACTATCATAGAGGCAATGGTGTGGTTAGATGTGCTATTAAGGTGGACATTATGAAGGCGTATGACACTATGAGCTGGGAGTTCCTTTTTGATGTCTTAGAAAAGGTCAGATTTCCTCATATCATGATTAGGTGGATTAAGGAGTGTGTGACCACTTCTTTGTACTCCATTAGCCTCAATGGGGAATCCCATGGGTTTTTTAAAAGCTCTAGAGGCCTCAGACAAGGTGACCCTATATCCCCTTATCTTTTTCTTATGGCTATGGAGAGTTTTTCCTGTCTTCTGGGCCAGCACTGCAACAACATGAACTTCAAATACCACCCTAAATGTAAGGAAATTGGTCTTAACCACCTATGCTTTGCTGATGACCTGATGATATTTTGTGGGGGGGGGGGGGGGGGGAAGAGCAAACAGTTGACTGCATCAATCATACTATTGAGGAGTTTTCTCTTCTTTCTGGGCTTTGTCCCAATATGGAGAAAAGCAACATTTACTGTGGGGGAATGGATGTTCTTCAAGCTCAGGCTTTGGCTGACAAAATTGGGTTCCAATTAATGAAGCCTCCTTTCAAATACCTTGGTGTGCCTTTGATCTCCACGAGACTTAGGAAGGAGGACTGCTTGGATCTCATCAATAGACTTACAAAGAGGATTAAAAGTTGGACCAACAAGATTCTCAACTATGCTGGCAGACTTCAGCTTGCTCTCTCTATCCTTTTCATTATACAAGTGTATTGGGCCAGTCTTTTCATCATGACCAAAGGAGTCATTAAAGATATTGACCAACTGATTAGAGACTTCATCTGGCATGGTTCTGACCTGAAGCATAGTGGAGCCAAAGTTGCTTGGAGTAAGGTATGTAGGCCTAAATCCGAGGGAGGGTTGGGGATTAAATGTATTGAAGAATGGAATAAGGCTGCTATGATGAAACATATATGGAATATGTGCAATAATAAAGAGAGTCTTTGGGTGAAATGGTGTCACATGTATAAAATCAAGAGAAGGAGCTTCTGGGCGATTGCTATTCCTAGCGATTGCTCATGGACATGGAGGAAAATTCTGAAAATGAGGAGGGAGAGCAGACCTCTCATTAAGTCTATCATTGGTAATGGTAACAACACTATTATTTGGCATGATAACTGGCACCCTCTTGGTCCTCTACAACCTTTATTTGGGGATAGGACCATTTATGATGCAGCCAACAACTCCTATGCCAAGGTGGCTGATTTCATTAGTGGTACGAATTGGAGGTGGCCTTCCACAGTTATGTGGGAGCTTAATGACATCCATAATGCCGCTCTTCTAGTTATTTCTCATCATGAGGATGTGGTAACTTGGGTACCTTCTACCAATGGGATATTCTCCATTCAATCTGCCTATAAGGTTATTTGCAATCACAACACTGAGGTGGAATGGAATAAGTTGGTATGGAACCGTGCTAACATACCTAAATGCTCTTTCATCTCTTGGCTGGCCTGCAGAAGAAGTCCTATTACCAAGGATAAATTGATGGAGTGGGGGATAGTGGACAACAATAATTACCTGTTATGCACTAATGGGACTGAAACTTTATCGCACATACTTGCTGACTACCCATATGCTAAGGAGGTGTGGATGGAAGTTCTTTTGCAGAAACCAATGCTACAGGAATATAGGGACTTGGGAGAGAGAGATGGAGAGGGCTGTGGAGTATGCTAACAATAACAATCTCATCAACAAAGTCAGAACTCTATCTTTCACTACTACCATCTATTGTATTTAGATGGAAAGGAATGGCAGGTTGCACAACAGAGGGGCTAGAACTCCTGATCAACTCATGAATGAGATTAATAATATGATGAAGATCAAGATCAATATTTGGAAGAACACTAACAGAAGATACATCAATTGGATGGTCTGCAACCAATGGGGGATTCCTGAATCCATGTTGTACCTCTAATGTTATTTTCTTTTGATTTCCTTTGCTGATGTTTTGGGGTTGTTTTATTTTCTTTTGATTCCTTTGTTAATGTTTGTTGGGAGGGGGGGTATGCCCCACCTTCTGGTTACTAGACTTTGGGCTTGGTGTTCTTCACCTTGTATATTTCTTTCTTTTCAATATATTTAGTTACAAAAAAAAAACAAGTTAAAGAGAGGAAAATAGCGATATTACCCAAAATTGGAGCGATCCCCATAAGAACAAGTCCAAAGAATCTATAAACCAAGTTAGTACCGAGCATAGCAAAAACAAATAACAAAAAGTTAACTAATTACATTAGACTAAATTAAAAAGGAAAGAAAACTAAGGAAAGAAATAATAAAAAGCTAACTATATACAATCTACTATTTAGGCTTCAAACTAACTGTACACTAGAAGTGTAAATAGTTGAGGGTCCACCGTGATAACGATTTGACTTTGGAGCATCATTGGTGTACCCTCACTCTCAATTATGCCTTCTGAAAAATATGAATTCCGTTTGAACAACGGAAGTCATGTGTAAGGCGTAAGAAAGGAACCATCGTCAATTAAAAGTTTTGGAGGGATGATGCGGGATTTGGATTGAATGGGTGACAAAAACATGTGGGGGCCGAGAAAAGCAGAAAATCCTCCCAAGGATTTTGAAATTGGAATGGGAGGCGGCGCACACGAAGGAAAAGATGCGATCGTGTAAGGCGACTCGAGAAAGTACTCCTCGTCGGCGAAAAGGTTTAACACAATAATGTTTGAAACTGATTCATTGGGTACTTGTGACGTTGTGATAATAGATAAAGAAAGTGGGGAGGAAAGAAATTCAAACTCAAGAGATGCATCATCATCGCTTGAAGATTGAGTTTCAAAAGAAATAAGATCATTTTCAACGAAATGCTCTTCTTTGGGGGCTAAAGAATAAATCATTTCATTGCAAATAGATATTACATCATTTTCATCCTCACTTTCAATATCTATTACGCAATGGGCCAAGTCAACAATGATTTGTTCCAAAGTAGGCGCAAAGTCCTCATTTGGTTCAAAATATTGCTCGACTTCAAAAGTCTTGGAAGAAAAATCATCATCGAATTCAAATAATAAATCCAATTCATGTTCCCAACAACGATTTTCTTCCCGATAATGATTTTCATTTTTCTCATTTTCAAGCATACGCAAGCCTTCTTCGAAAGTCATAGGTCGAGGTGCAGATACTTGAAAATGGGAACTTTGAAAATTACCATCAGACTTAAACTTAAACTCATTATTTTAGGAATTTTGAAAACTATTGCAATTTGTTTCAAAATTCCTATTATAAGGAATTAGAGGCCCAAAATCATTATCATCATCATCAAAATTCTAGTAACCCAAGTTTTGACTTTTGTTATACTCGACCAAAGTCATTTTTAAATTTGTAATTTTTTGGGACTCTAAGTATTAACCGAAAGTCATAGGATTACGGGCATCTTGATAATTATAACAGTGATTACAAAAAGAATTGGAATAAGACATGCTTACCCCAAAAATGGCTCGAAGTGGAGAATTCCACAAAGTAGATGCGCGCGAGAAATTCAAGCATTTCTTGGCGGGTGAGAGGTCGTGGGTATGTGTCGCTCTCACTTGATGGTTAGGAGCTATGATCGCTTCCCAGACGTTGTGTGCATAAGTAGATCACGAGGTGGGTGTCGTTGAACCCCACTAGGTGGCCCCAGTTTGCTACGTATATGGGCTGCTGGAAGATGATAGCATGTGAGCCTGCGTCCTTCGAGTTATAGCTCGGTTGGATGGTTATTATTGCTTGTGTTTGTACTTGGGTGTCAAGGTCATAATGGACCTCAACGACCTACATTGCCAGGATTAGTGCATCGGGGGGGTTCCTTGTTTGGATTTCGCCTCGGCGAGATGTCCCACGCATGAACCGCAGTGTAATGTTGGAACATGGGGATAAGTTTAGTCCTTATATATATATATATATATATATATATATATATATAAATCACCTATCCCGACGATCGACAGTGCCAGGAGTAGTGTAACGGGGGGGTTCCTTGTTTGGATTTCGCTTCGGCGAGACGTCCCACGCATGAAACGCCGTGTACTGTTGAGAATTGGGAATATTAATTAATTAAAATTGGATAATAATCATTTGGGGTTACATGCATCTTGCATTGAGGGCATAATGAGCCCCGAGGATCGATACGGTCAGGAGTAGTGTAATGGGGGAGGGTTCCTTGTTTGGATTTCGCTTCGGCGAGACGTCCCACGCACGAAACGCAGTGCCGTGTTGAGAATCGGGAGGAGTTTAGTCCTTAACTCTTGATGCTAATAACTCATATAATAATTATATATATGGTTTCATGCCTTATAAGGGCATCTCTAGAATATAAATTCTATTAAATGAGATTGTTGATGTATTCTAATGATGGGGACATGAATGGATCATGTAACTTTATATGTTCAACAACTGAACATTATAAAGATAAATATAACGATTTTATTAAAGTTAATAATTATAACTTTTAATTATGAAAACAAATGTAATGGGAGATAGGTTAGATGATTTTACTTAAATACTTCTTTTGGGTTTAAGTTCGAATCCTCTTACCTAAATTAGAATCGAACATCCAGTTGGAGATCACGTGAATACGCTTAGTGCGCGCTTTAGATGAGAGGTGAGTTAAATTATTATGGAGAGTTCGATTCCAACTAAATCATGTAATAATGCATTTATAATTATTATGCATTTTAATACACTTGCTATAAAATGTTTTTCAAACTCGGGCTCTGACCCGTTCATATTTTCTCCTCCATGTATATATATATTGTATTACTTCAGGTGTTCCTCCGCAAGGACACCTTTGATGTTCCTCCATTCAGGATTCGTGGAGCAGTGGCAGTAGCGGACTGTTGCGGCACTTTGCTTTAGTCGATTCCTATCTTTGTATATCTAGATCAGGATTCAGTTGTATTGAGTTAGTATTCAAGTGTTGTAGATTAACACTTTCATATTTCATTTCTCAGATTTGTATTGTCTGTGACCCGACAGCATATTCGGGTATTTTATTGGTTCTTTGTATTTCACTCTTGTATATTAATAGAGTTTGCACATTTCACTCATCATAGTTAGATGTATATTGTTGGTTGTGATTGCACTTTTGGTTTTGTTGTTGTTGTTAAATAAAAAGTTTTAAAATTTTGACAATTCACTTTTTATGATTATAGGTAGTTAGCCTTATATTATAGTGTTTATTGTTGATGTTGACGTTGATGTTGAGACTGTACCATCTGAGATACCTGATTTATGTAGTATAGGGCTGGCCACCCGTTATTATTTAGAGCGGGTTGTCCCAGATGGTATCAGAGCATCAGGTTCTAGTATCTTTAGGATCGGTATGCGTTACTACGATCTTCCGTAAGCGTTCTTGATGTAGAGCCTTACTATTAGGACGATTGCATTCATACGTCCATATCTTTCTGTGATTCGAAAATATTTGAAAGGCGTTCTGATACAATTGTTCTTGTTTCAGATGCCACCGAAGGGAGGTCGTTCAGTCAGGGCCAAATAAAGGGAATGTATAACCCCAAATGCCTCAAAGGAACATGACTACGGATGATGTTGCCAATACTGTGGCACAAGCAGTAACTGCTGCCATTTCGACGATGGCTCAGCAATCTGTCGCTCGAGCAGCCCCACCCCATTTAGTATTGTCTTTATGGGAGAGAGTGAAGGAAGATTTTAGTAAGGGGCATCCTCCCGAGTTTGCAGGGGGAGTTGATGCAATGGTTGCAAGTCAATGGAAGAATAGTATGCAGAGGCATCTTCGTATGGTTGAGTGTAGTGAGGTGCATAAACAATTTTTAGCCACCTTTAGGTTATTGGGTGCAGGTTTTCAATGGTGGGAGTCTGTCACCACATCTAAACAGAAAGATACTTTACCTATAAAAGAATTTTGGGAACTTTTTGATCGAAGGTATTTGCCTTCCCCGACTCAAAATATAAAGATTTTTCAAGGAAATAGAACGGTGGCCGAATATGAAGATGACTTTTCTAAATGGGCAAAGCTAGTACCTAATGAGGTTAATACGGAAGAGAAATGTATATCGAAGTTTGTTCGAGGTTTAGATTGGAAAATCCAACAACATTTGTTAGAGAGTCCTAAGTTAGTGACTTTCGTTGAGGTAGTAAATGCGTCACTACTAAAGTGTCATGAATATCGTTTTTGTTCGCAGGAGAGTAAGAACTTTGGAGATTCGAGTTCATCAAGTAAGTTTAGCAAAGAGAGTGCCAGTAATGCGAGTGGGCAGAAAGGATTTGTGGGTAAGTGTTTCTTTTGTAAAGAAATGTGTCATAAAAAGATAGATTGTCCTAAAAGAGGTAAAGGACCGCAATTTGATGAAATTTTGGAAGTGCAACCCCTACAGCAGATTCGAGGTCGCTTTAGGCCGGGGGACTTTGTTTGGGAGCCCATTGATGAGAATGGGCAATCGGACTAGAGATGGATGATGTAAGTTAATTTTTCTTTATAAATAGGATAATTACTTAAACGAGTTTTGGGAATATCGTATGGGAGATAATTGTGAAAGGGTAGTACTATAGCCCTATTATGTATGTAATGGCCCTAAAGGGAAATATTGAGCAAGATAGGCTCTTATTCAATTATTTTGTAAAAGGATAGATGATTTTGCAAGGTGATCAAAAAGAGCTTAAAACCTTATGGTAAGTGTAAGTATGGTAAGGGTGATAGGTAGTAATGATAAAAGCTACTTATTTTTATATAGTAATGATAGACTATTATAATTGTTGAATTCCAGATATGGATGTGCCTTATAAAAAGGCTATATATATTGAAATGATGTGAGATGTTGTTTATGTTTGAAGTTGACGCAGGTAAAATTTTAGCTCATGATTATGATAATAATTGTGAGCTACATATTGTTATATACATGATGATTTAAAAGACCTTGTGTTGGACATAAAGCATTTTATATTATATTATAATATATGAACCGTTTTCAAAATAAACTATTTTCCGAAATAAAAACTTTTATCGGCCTTCGGGCCCTTTCAAAATAATTTTCATAAAATTTAACTTTTCAAACTCTAGTCCGGATTTAACAAACTCTCAATCCCCGATGTCGCCACATAGTAGTGTATTGGGAGGGTTCCTTGTTTGGATTTCGCTTTTGCGAGACGTCCCCCACACGAAAGTGGCGATTGTCAGGAATTGAGAGGAGTTATTTCTTTAGACCATTCCAATTTTACACTAATTAAAATTTTAGTACTATCTATATTTATGGGAATGTGGAATTTTGGTGGCAAATAAAGCCTCATTATGATTGCTGTGAGCATAAAGCTCAATTATAAAGGGTGTATGGGCGCCCTTGTTGTTGAAATTGGTTCTATTTAACTCATAATTAACTTAATAATAAAATAAATTAAATAAATTCGTCGTGGGAAGTTAGAAGTTGGGTGATAGGATTAGTGAGTATGGGTCTATTAGAAGTAGTTGGACTTTGGAGAATTAGTCCTAGCTAAATTTTGAGGACGAAATTTGTGTAAGTGGGGAAGTTTGTAATAACTTGAGGTCTTGGAGATGAATATTTATTTATTTTGGGAGAAATAAATATTATTTTTATTGGAGAAATAATTAAACTGGAAATTGAAGTCAAAATTTAGAGTCATTAGAAAGTATGTCGAATGGAAATTCTGAGGGTACCATAGTGTCCGGAAGGGTCGAGAAAGTCGAAATGACTGTACTTGGGGTCTATTTGGGTTCTGAAATAAATTAGGACCGTTTGACTCGAATTAAAGTTACCGAGTCATTTAAAGTGTGTATTATCATTTAAAGATGTGTACCTTGGGAGATTAGGCTTATTAAGCCTACGGGAGACATTTCTCCCAAGAAAGAGAGAGAAATAGAAAGAAAGAAAGACAAAAGAAGAAAGAAGAAGAAAAGGAAGGAGAAAAAGAGGGAGAAAGAGGATTTCCTGGAAAATATGCGATCTCAAGGCGGATTCAGACCCTACGAACCCGAGGCAAGTGATTAAACTAGCTAAATAATTGTTGTGTACTAATTATTGCATGATTTGTGGATTGAATTTTAGTTTTTAGGTTTAAATTGTTAAAACCTAACTTTTGGGAAAAACCTTAGATTTGTCGTGTTTTTAATGGATTTAAGGGTAGAAATTAGTTTATATGTGTTCTTGGATAAACATTAATGTTATGTTTGTGATTGGGATGGACCAAAATGGTTGGAAGATGAGATAAATGATTTTTGGGAAATTTGGCCCATATCTTTAGGGCCGAATCAATTCGCCCCTTGCGAATCTATTCGGTATGTAGCAGACTCCTAGGTCCCTTGGACCGGATCGATTTGGATGGGCCGAATCGATTCGCTTTTGGGAGCTGAATCAATTCGGATGGGCCGAATCGATTCAGAAACAGGGGATTTTGGAGATGTTTTTCTAGGAAGAATTTTATCCTGTTTCGTTTAAGGTTATGGATTGGGGATTTCTATGGGAGTTAATTGGAGTATGTTTTGGAGGCTTTTAGAGAGTTTCCTTATAAGGAATTATTGGAGTCATATTGAATAAATTTTAGGAATAACGATTAGATATTTTGGTTTATTCTAAGTGGGGAAGCCCACCTTGACTTGGAGATAATAAATTCAATTCATATGAAAGAATGTGAATAATTTAGAGATACCGGATCTTAGGATCCAAATCCCAAATGGGATAACTTTAAAAATGTTAATAAAATGAATTGAACCCTATTATGAATGGAAAATAATAAATGTTAATTGATGTGTATACGGATATAAAAATATCCATATTGATGATTGATTTGCGAGATATCTCACACAATGAGAAATGCTAATTGAGGTGCATTAGGATATAGAATATTCTTAACCTAATTAGAATTGAAAGATAATTCATACTAGAAGCGACATGAGAGCTTCAAGCGAGAATTAGTATAGCATATACTAAGTGGGGTAAATGTGTGAGTATTGACGGATAGTTATCAAAAGAGAGGGATATACTAAACAATGATGTTAATCAAATTGCGCCTAAGAGCGTATAATGAAAATAAATATGTTGTTGCAGGTATACCTTATATAATGGTATATCTTTATTATGTGGGATGTATGTATACCTTATATGATGGTGTATATACAGGTTAAGAATACCCCCTCCTTGCTATCATTGGGAAGTTTCGTGCGTAGAGGGTGAGCATTCTGACTAGAAAAGAAGGATGTGGATATTCCCCAGGTCATAGTCGTCCATGGTGGTCAGCAAACGACATATATATACATTTATTTATTTTGGGGGTGAGAGGTCGTGGGTATGTGTCGCTCTCACTTGCCGGTTAGGAGCTATGACCGCTTCCCGGACGTTGTGTGCGTGATTAGATCACGAGGTGGGTGTCGTTGAACCCCACCAGGTGGCCCCTGTTTACTACGTATATGGGCTACTGGAAGATGATAGCATGTGAGCCTGCATCCTTCGAGTTATAGCTCAGTTGGATGGTTATTATTTCTTGTGTTTGTACTTGGGTGTCAAGGGCATAATGGACCTCAACGACCTACATTGCTAGGATTAGTGTATCAGGGGAGTTCCTTATTTGGATTTCGCCTCGACGAGACGTCCCACGCACGAAGCACAATGTAATGTTGGAACTTGGGGATAAGTTTAGTCCTTAATGCTCATAATTATCTATATATATATATATATATATATATATCACCTATCCCGACGATCGACAGTGCCAGGAGTAGTGTAACGGGGGGGTTCCTTGTTTGGATTTCGTTTCGGCGAGACGTCCCACACATGAAACACCGTGTACTGTTGAGAATTGGGAATATTAATTAATTAAAATTGGATAATAATCATTTTGGTTACATGCATCTTGCATTGAGGGCATAATGAGCCCCGAGGATCGATACGGTCAGGAGTAGTGTAACGGGGGTTTGGATTTCGTTTCGGCGAGACGTCCACGCACGAAACGCAACTTCGTGTTGAGAATCGGGAGGAGTTTAGTCCTTAACTCTTGATGCTAATAACTCATATAATAATTATATATATGGTTTCATGCCTTATAAGGGCATCTCTAGAATATAAATTCTAGTAAATGAGATTGTTGATGTATTCTAATGATGTGGACATGATTGGATCATGTAACTTTATATGTTCAACAAATGAACATTATAAAGATAACTATAACGATTATATTAAAGTTAATAATTATAACTTCTAATTATGGAAACAAATGTACTGGGAGATAGGTTAGATGATTTTACTTAAATACTTCTTTTGGGTTTAAGTTCGAATCCTCTTACCTAAATTAGAATCGAACATCCAGTTGGAGATCACGTGCATACACTTAGTGTGCGCTTTAGATGAGAGGTGAGTTGAATTATTATGGAGAGTTGGATTCCAACTAAATCATGTAATAATGCATTTATAATTATTATGCATTTTAATACACTTGCTATAAAATGTTTTTCAAACTCGGGCTCTGACCCGTTCATATTTTCTCCTCCATGTATATATATATTGTATTACTTCAGGTGTTCCTCCGTAAGGACGCCTTTGATGTTCCACCATTCAGGATTTGTGGAGCTGTGGCAGTAGCGGACTGTTGCGGCACTTTGCTTTAGTCGATTCCTATCTTTGTATATCTAGATCAGGATTCAGTTGTATTGAGTTAGTATTCAAGTGTTGTAGATTAACACGTTCATATTTCATTTCTCAGATTTGTATTGTCTGTGACCCGACAGCATATTCGGGTATTTTATTGGTTCTTTGTATTGCACACTTGTATATTAATAGAGTTTGCAGATTTCACTCATCATAGTTAGATGTATATTGTTGGTTGTGATTGCACTTTTGGTTTTGTTGTTGTTTTTAAATAAAAGTTGTAAATTTTTTAGAATTCTCTTTTTATGATTATGGGTAGTTAGCCTTATATTATAGTGTTGTATGTTGATGTTGAGACTGTACCATCTGAGATACCTGATTTATGTAGTATAGGGTTGGCCACCTGTTATTATTTAGAGCGGGTTGTCACAGATGGTATCAGAGCATCAGGTTCTAGTGTCTTTAGGATCTGTGTGCGTTACTACGATCTTTCGTAAGCGTTCTTGATGTAGAGCCTTACTATTAGGACGATTGCATTCATACGTCCATATATTTCTGTGATTCGGAAATATTTGAAAGGCGTTCTGATACGATTGTTCTTGTTTCAGATTCCACCGAAGGGAGGTCGTTCAGTCAGGGAAAATAAAGGGAATGTACAACCCCAAATGCCTCAAAGGAACATGACTACGGATGATGTTGCCAATATTGTGGCAGAAGCAGTAACTGCTGTCGTTTCGACGATGGCTCAGCAATTTTCCGCTCGAGTAGCCCCACCACATTTAGGATTGTTTTTATGGGAGAGTGTGAAGGAAGATTTTAGTAAGGG
The DNA here is from genome assembly GCA_949130495.1 of Sambucus nigra. NCBI lineage: Eukaryota > Viridiplantae > Streptophyta > Magnoliopsida > Dipsacales > Adoxaceae > Sambucus > Sambucus nigra. The sequence goes on from OX422207.1 coordinate 441,579,078, forward strand.
GCATCCTCCCGAGTTTGCAGGGGGAGTTGATGCAATGGTTGCAAGTCAATGGAAGAATAGTATGCAGAGGCATCTTCGTATGGTTGAGTGTAGTGAGGTGCATAAACAATTTTTATCCACCTTTAGGTTATTGGGTGCCGGTCTTCAATGGTGGGAGTCTGTCACCACATCTGAATAGAGAGATACTTTACCTATTAAAGAATTTTGGGAACTTTTTGATCGAAGGTATTTGCCTTCCCTGACTCAAAATATAAAGATTTTTCAAGGAAATAGAACGGTGGCCGAATATGAAGATGACTTTTCTAAATGGGCAAAGCTAGTACCTAATGAGGTTAATACGGAAGAGAAACGTTTATCGAAGTTTGTTTGAGGTTTAGATTGGAAAATCCAACAACATTTGTTAGAGAGTCCTAAGTTAGTGACTTTCGTTGAGGTAGTAAATGCGTCACTACTAAAGTGTCATGAATATCATTTTTGTTCGCAGGAGAGTAAGAACTTTGGAGATTCGAGTTCATCAAGTAAGTTTGGCAAAGAGAGTGCCAGTAATGCGAGTGGGCAGAAAGGATTTGTGGGTAAGTGTTTCTTTTGTAAAGAAATGTGTCATAAAAAGATAAATTGTCCTAAAAGAGGTAAAGGACCGCAATTTGATGAAATTTTGGAAGTGCAACCCCTACAGCAGATTCGAGGTCGCTTTAGGCCAGGGGACTTTGTTTGGGAGCCCATTGATGAGAATGGGCAATCAGACTAGAGATGGATGATGTAAGTTAATTTTTCTTTATAAATAGGATAATTACTAAAACGAGTTTTGGGAATATCGTGTGGGAGATAATTATGAAAGGGTAGTACAATAGCCCTATTATGTATGTAATGGCCCTAAAGGGAAATATTGAGCAAGATAGGCTCTTATTCAATTATTTTGTAAAAGGATAGATGATTTTTCAAGGTGCTCAAAAAGAGCTTAAAACCTTATGGTAAGTGTAAGTATGGTAAGGGTGATAGGTAGTAATGATAAAAGCTACTTCTTTTTATATTGTAATGATAGACTATTATAATTGTTGAATTCCAGATATGGATGTGCCTTATAAAAAGGCTATATATATTGAAATGATGTGAGATGTTGTTTATGTTTGAAGTTGACGCAGGTAAACTTTTAGCTCATGATTATGATAATAATTGTGAGCTACATATTGTTATATACATGATGATTTAAAAGACCTTGTATTGGACATAAGGCTTTTTATATTATATTATAATATATGAACCGTTTTCAAAATAAACTATTTTCCAAAATAAAAACTTTTATCGGCCTTCGGGCCCTTTCAAAATGATTTTCATAAAATTTAACTTTTCAAACTCTAGTCCAGATTTAACCAACTCTCAATCCCCGATGTCGCCACATAGTAGTGTATTGGGAGGGTTCCTTGTTTGGATTTCGCTTTTGCGAGACGTCCCCCACACGAAAATGGCGATTGTCAGGAATTGAGAGGAGTTATTTCTTTGGACCATTCCAATTTTACACTAATTAAAATTTTATTACTATCTATATTTATGGGAATGTGGAATTTTGGAGGCAAATAAAGCCTCATTATGATTGCGGTGAGCATAAAGCTCAATTATAAAGGGTGTATGGGCGGCCTTGTTGTGGAAATTGGTACTATTTAACTCATAATTAACTTACTAATAAAATAAATTAAATAAATTCGTCGTGGGAAGTTAGAAGTTTGGTGATAGGATTAGTGAGTATGGGTGTATTAGAAGTAGTTGGACTTTGGAGAATTAGGCCTAGCTAAATTTCGAGGATGAAATTTTTGTAAGTGGGGAAGTTTGTAATAACCCGAGGTCTTGGAGACGAATATTTATTTATTTTGGGAGAAATAAATATTATTTTTATTGGAGAAATAATTAAACTGGAAATTGAGGTCAAAATATAGAGTCATTAGAAAGTATGTCGAATGGTAATTCTGAGGGTACCATAGTGTCCAGAAGGGTCGAGAAAGTCGAAATGACTGTACTTGGGGTCTATTTGGGTTCCGAAATAAATTAGGACCGTTTGACTCGAATTAAAGTTACCGAGTCATTTAAAGTGTGTATTATCATTTAAAGATGTGTACCTTGGGAGATTAGGCTTATTAAGCCTACGGGAGCTATTTCTCCCAAGAAAGAGAGAGAAATAGAAAGAAAGAAAGTGAAAAGAAGAAAGAAGAAGAAAAAGAAGGAGAAAAAGAGGGAGAAAGAGGATTTCCGGGAAAATACGCGATCTCAAGGTGGATTCAGACCCTACGAACCCGAGGCAAGTGATTAAACTTGATAAATAATTGTTGTGTACTAATTATTGCATGATTTGTGGATTTAATTTTGGATTTTAGGTTTAAATTGTTAAAAACTAACTTTTGGGAAAAACCTTAGATTTGTAGTGTTTTTAATGGATTTAAGGGTAGAAATTAGTTTATATGTGTTCTCGGATAAACATTAATGTTATGTTTGTGATTGGTATGGACCAAAATGGTTGGAAGATGAGATAAATGATTTTTGGGAAATTTGGGTTTTGTGTAAAATATGCCATTTCGTAGCTTGCTGCATTTGCCGAATCGAATCGCCCCATCCGAATCGATTCGGTCTGTTGTAGATTGCCCAGGTCTTTAGGGCCGAATCAATTCGCCCCTTGTGAATCGATTCGATATGTAGCAGACTCCCAGGTTTCTTAGACCGAATCGATTCGGATGGGCCGAATCAATTCACTTTTGGGAGCCGAATCAATTCGGATGGGCCGAATTGATTCGAAAACAGGGGATTTTGGAGATGTTTTTCTAGGAAGAATTTTATCCCGTTTCGTTTAAGGTTATCGATTGGGGATTTCTATGGGAGTTAATTGGAGTATGTTTTGGAGGCTTTTAGAGAGTTTCCTTATAAGGAATGATTGGAGTCATATTGACTAAATTCGAGGAATACCGATTAGATATTTTGGTTTATTCTAAGTGGGGAAGCCCACCTTGACTTGGAGATAATAAATTCAATTCATATGAAAGAATGTGAATAATTTAGAGATACCGGATCTTAGGATCCAAATCCCAAATGGGATAACTTTAAAAAGGTTAATAAAATGAATTGAACCCTATTATGGATGGAAAATAATAAATGTTAATTGATCTGTATACGGATATAAAAATATCCTCATTGATGATTGATTTGCGAGATATCTCACACAATGAGAAATGCTAATTGAGGTGCATTAGGATATAGAATATCCTTAACTTAAATAGAATTGAAAGACAATTCATACTAGAAGCGACATGAGAGCTTCAAGCGAGAATTAGTATAGCATATACTAAGTGGGGTAAATGTGTGAGTATTGGCGGTTAGTGTATCAAAAGAGAGGGATATACTAAACAATGATGTTAATCAAATTGCGCCTAAGAGCGTATAATGAAAATAAATATGTTGTTGTAGGTATACCTTATATAATGGTATATCTTTATTATGTGGGATGTATGTATACCTTAAATGATGGTGTATATACATGTTAAGCATACCCCCTCCTTGCTATCATTGGGAAGTTTCGTGCGTAGAGGGTGAGCATTCTGACTAGAAAAGCAGGATGTGGATATTCCCCAGGTCATAGTCATCCATGGTGGTCAGCAAATGACATATATATATATATATATATATATATATATATATATATATATATATATATATATATATATATATATATATACATTTATTTATTTTGGGGGTGAGAGGTCGTGGGTATGTGTCGCTCTCACTTGCGGGTTAGGAGCTATGACCGCTTCCCGGACGTTGTGTGCGTGAGTAGATCACGAGGTGGTTGTCGTTGAACCCCACCAGGTGGCCCCAGTTTGCTACGTATATGGGCTGCTGGAAGATGATAGCATGTGAGCCTGCGTCCTTCGAGTTATATCTCGGTTGGATGGTTATTATTGGTTGTGTTTGTACTTGGGTGTCAAGGGCATAATGGACCTCAACGACCTACATTTCCAGGATTAGTATATCGGGGGGTTCCTTGTTTGGATTTCGCCTCGGCGAGACGTCCCACGCACGAACCGCAGTGTAATGTTGGAACTTGGTGATAAGTTTAGTCCTTAATGCTCATAATTATCTATATATATCACCTATCCCGACGATCGAAAGTGCCAGGAGTAGTGTAACGAGGGGGGGTTCCTTGTTTGGATTTCGCTTTGGCGAGACGTCCCACGCATGAAACACCGTGTACTGTTGAGAATTGGGAATATTAATTAATTAAAATTGGATAATAATCATTTTGGGTTACATGCATCTTGCATTGAGGGCATAATGAGCCCCGAGGATCGATACGATCTGGAGTAGTGTAACGGGGAGGTTCCTTGTTTGGATTTCGCTTCGACGAGACGTCCCACGCATGAAACGCAGCACCACGTTGAGAATCGGGAGGAGTTTAGTCCTTAACTCTTGATGCTAATAACTCATATAATAATTATATATATGGTTTCATGCCTTATAAGGGCATCTCTAGAATATAAATTCTAGTAAATGAGATTGTTGATGTATTTTGATGATGTGGACATGATTGGATCATGTAACTTTATATGTTCAACAAATGAATATTATAAAGATAACTATAACGATTATATTAAAGTTAATAATTATAACTTTTAATTATGGAAACAAATGTATTGGGAGATAGGTTAGATTATTTTACTTAAATACTTCTTTTGGGTTTAAGTTCGAATCCTCTTACCTAAATTAGAATCGAATATCCAGTTGGAGATCACGTGCATATGCTTAGTGCGCGCTTTAGATGAGAGGTGAGTTGAATTATTATGGAGAGTTTGATTCCAACTAAATCATGTAATAATGTGTTTATAATTATTATGCATTCTAATACACTTGCTATAAAATGTTTTTCAAACTCGGGCTCTGACCTGTTCATATTTTCTCCTCCATGTATATATATATTGTATTACTTCAGGTGTTCCTCCGCAAGAACGCCTTTGATGCTCCTCCATTTAGGATTCGTGGAGCTGTGGCAGTAGCGGACTGTTGCGGCACTTTGCTTTAGTCGATTCCTATCTTTGTATATCTAGATCAGGATTCAGTTGTATTGAGTTAGTATTTAAGTGTTGTAGATTAACACTTTCATATTTCATTTCTCAGATTTGTATTGTCTGTGACCCGACAGCTTATTCGGGTATTTTATTGGTTCTTTGTATTGCACGCTTGTATATCAATAGAGTTTGCACATTTCACCCCTCATAGTTAGATGTATATTGTTGGTTGTGATTGCACTTTTGTTTTGTTGTTGTTGTTAAATAAAAAGTTTTAAATTTTTGACAATTCTCTTTTTATGATTATGGGTAGTGAGCCTTATATTATAGTGTTGTATGTTGATGTTGAGACTGTACCATCTGAGATACCTGATTTATGTAGTATAGGGCTGGCCACCCGTTATTATTTAGAGCGGGTTGTCACATTAACATGGGAAGAATTAAGTCATTAATAATAAGGAGCTTGAAATATAACGTTGCGTTAAGAAGTGGGGTTGAAATTAGAATTATTTGGTGGTATTAATTATAATTAATGGTTTGGGATTAGAATCTAGGTTGGCTTAGGTTTTCCTAAGCTGATTAGGAGACGTGTCATTATCTATCCTCGGGATCCCTATCGTAACCTATATATATGCACCTAAGGCTCATTTTTCCTCATTCAAGTCGTCACTCTTGAGACTATAAAAAACCCTAATTCAGATTTTAGGTAAAGAGAGTCAGCGGAGAAAGAAAAAGAGAGTCGAATGATCACAAAAAATGAACCCACACTTTATTCCTGATAATTCATTTAGGAAATATGGTAGAAGATCATAAGGTACATCGAGTCAGCATTCTCGATTAATCATCGTCAAATATTTTTCGTGCTCATAGGAGATCAACCATAAAGGTTTCAAAGGTAAACCCTAATTATACATTGTAGGGTTTTATGTTTGCGATATTTTAGTAGTTCGATTTATATGCATAATCAACAGACCCAGGGACATCTGTTCCGCAAATTGTTATCAGAGCCTTGTTGATATCATTAATGAATGCATTATTTTGTATTAAGAGATTTTAGAGCCAATTTTATTATATAAAAGAAAAAGATAAAGTTAAACATAAATTGGGTTAATAATGCAGTTTTGAAGCCCCATGATCGTTTATACTCATGACCTTAATTATTTATTGTTAATTGCTTGTGCAAGGTTTATTTTGAGTATTGAGAGGTTTAGAATGCAAGCGGAAAAGTCTGGACACAATTTGGGCAAGATACTATCACCTATGCACCTTCAGAGGCAAAATGGCAAATATAAATGACTAATTTTAGACTCGAACTATTCACAAAAATTATAGACCTTAAATCAAGGTATGGTTGGGTTCAAACAGCATGTCAATCAGGATTCAAATGACGAAATTATGGACGTACAAAGTTCAAATCCAAGATAAGTTAAAACCAAAGATTTAGGTCAAACCCAAAGTCAAATCTCATGACCCAAGCACTATTGAAATTTTTATGGGCCCGAAATGTGGGTCACGTGTGTTTTTTGCAGTTTGTCGATTGGAAGTCGTATGTGAAAGTTATGGCATTTGAGGGTTCTAATTGTAGTTACGGAAATGGTTTCATTAAATCCTTATAATTTTGTTCATGCATAGTATTATTAAGAACAAATTTAGTTCATTGGTGAGAAGGTATGTTTTAAGTTCGGTAGAAGGTTAGGGATTCGATTCCTTCCTGACCATTTTTTTTTTGCACGTCCACGAGCATGCCCACGCGAGCCCCCACGTGCATGCGCCTGACAGCTCCCTTTTTCATATCCTTTTTCCCCATGCGTGTCTCCCCCTATTTTTATCCTACCGAGAATCATTGTTTTATGCCTTTGTTTGTATCATTTTTAAATTATTTCTTTCTTTATTGAATTTAGCCCCACTTCCCTTCTTTTCTAGTTTTATTTTACCGAGACTCCCTCCTCTTTTCCCCATATCCTTTTCCGTTCTTCAATGTTATCTTGTTTTTTCTCTTTTGTTCCTTGTTTTCAGTCTTTCCACGTTACGTGTTGTTCCCCTTCCCTTAATATTTTTTTGACCCACTTGTTTTCAACCTTTTCCTTTTGTTTTATTCTCTTATCTTATTCTTTTCTTTTAAACACTTCCCCTCTTTTCTATTTTAATTTTGCCCAAAGTTCACTGGGTAGGATATAAATGAGAGAGATGGAGGAGAGGAATGGGGGAGAACATTTTAAGAAACATAGGAAGGATTTTGAGGAGAAGAATTCAGACAAACCAATTTTTAGTTTGGGAGCGAAATTGTTATTAGAGTGTAATTTTTAAGGGCACCAAAAATAGTAAATTTTGGTATTTTATTTTGGGTGCTCCTAAAACATTTTGTGTGAAAGTTTGGGACGAATTTGTTGTACCGGTATTCAAATATTGGGACTTCAATTTATAAGTTGACTATTATTAATGTGAATTAATATTTCAAATTCCAATTTCTATGTTTTAATTATGATGCAAGTTTAATTTAAATTGCTAGCATGAGGTGAAATTTACCATGATTATTTAGTGTATGTTTTAATTGGTTCAATTCTCTTAAATTCCCTACTTGTTCCAAAAATGTTTTAAAAATTCGGTATTCATTTAAAATAGTCATGAGAGTGATATTTTAAACCTTCAAAATTTAATTTTTTATTTACATGCTTCGATTTTATGTATTAACGTTTGATGGATTATGCTTATGTTAAATTATTTGATATTTAATGATTATATTTGACACCAAATACTTAAGAGTGATATTTTTAAGGGAATATGGATTTTTGGCATCTAAAAATTGATATAAAAATATTTATATAAACTTTCATGTTTTCATCATCTGAAATTTATGCAAGGAGAGTCGGTACAATTTTGAGGAATTGCGAGTTAGACTAATTAATCATAAGCTAGTAAAAATAGTAAACGGATCTGAAATCGTAGTAATATCTCCATACTTATTACATAATTTATTGTCACTCATTTATTTTTATTTTATCTCTACACCATTTCTATGCACTCGTTCTATCTAGTTGGACAGTCAATAATTTTTAAAAATTGACCAAATCTGTGACAACACGAATATAATTATGATAAATTATATGTTTGAATAATGCTTACCTTATGTGATATGTATAATGTGTTATTATTATATTTAATTTTAAGTTATTATGTTTATCCTAATCCTACTTTCATAAATCATGAAATATCGAATTAGTTACAAACACAAAATTTTAAAGTTTTCTGTTGGAATGTTCATGTTGGAGACTAGTTTTGACCATTATAATAAAACAATTGACTTGAGGTGAAAACTATATAGTTGTAGATATATGAATTGGGTTTGTAACACAATAAACGTTGATTCAAATGGACATTCGAGTGAGAAGATATATTATTTTTACGAACATAGGGTAAAGTAGGCATTTAGCTTTAAATGATATTGTCGTATATGGCGCCATATGTTATATCTTTATTGGATCAAAAGGATGTACCCTTATGCCAACTTAAATACCTTAAAATATCCTACATTATTGATTGATATCAAAATTTCAAGTGGCTTAAGGTTTTCCAAGAAAGAAAGAGGGGTTAGGGTGAATTAGTGAAGGATTAAGGAAAATAATCGAGAGATAAACGAGCTTACTTAGCCAAGGATTCTTAGGTAAGATTAATTTATAAATTTACATTCTTAATATGACATATGTTGTTTTATATGATGTTAAGGATCATATTTGGGGACAAAGGTATATGTTTTATTGTATGTATTTGGGTAGGTGTAGGTTGTATGTATAGAGTATGTTGAATTCATACAACTAAGGGCATAATCATTAAGTTGATCAAACTGGTGTATCTTTGTGAATAGATCATGGAATCAATTGATATGATCAGAATATTACTCACTGGTAAGATGTATTTATACATGGTTATGGATTTGATCAGAATATTACTCACTGGTAAGATGTATTTATACATGGTTATGGATATGATCAGAATACTACCCACTGGTAAGATGTATTTATACATGGTTATGGGTATGATGAGAATATTACTCACTGGTATGATGTATTTATACATGGTTATGGATATGATCAGAATATTATGAATATGAAATTATTTATTTCGATCTACTAAAATGGGAGGTTAATCCCCGAACCGGAATGGGGGAGATTTATCTATTACAGACAAGGGGTTACTCCTCGACCAGGAATAGGGGAGATTTGTCTATTATAGACAAGGGGTTACTCCTCGACCAGGAATGGGGGAGAATTGTCTATTGCAGACAGGATATGTGAATCATGATTCGGAAAGTTGGGTCATTCATCATGAATGGGTTGAATAATTTTATACATTATTATATGGATATGGTTTGATGCATTTAATTTTATGCAGTAGTGTAGTAGTGATGCATTCACTGAGCTATTTTGCTCACGATTCCTATGGTTATGTTTTTCTGGTATTGTCATGTCACTGCCAAATCTAGAAGGTCAGTTGGGGGTAGCAAGGGATGCATTAAACCATGATTTTGGTCAAATGTAGATGTGGTAAATCTAAGACTACTTATCCTTCAAGTATGTTTGAATAAGCATAATGACTTTAAAATTGTGAAAAGTTTTTAGTTTTATGGATTCATGTTGATGACAAAAAAGGGATACTCATGTTTATGGTTTGGTAAAGGAAATTAAGGTTCGACTCACTTTGAATTTTAAACTTAATTATAATCAACTGGGTTGGGGTGTGTCAAAATCTCTGTGGGTTCTACCCATACTTACACTCGTTATATTTCAATAGTCCGAGCACTTGTAATAATTTTAACATTTAAATTTTGACAAACATTCGTGTATAGGTTGAATTCAACCGTGCTGTCCAATTAAAAAAATCATATATGTGTGTGGGTTTTGGGTAAAATAGAAATATGTGCTAACTTATGTTGTGCATTAATCCAATCTCGCAATTACGGTCAAATGTTTTGATTTATGTTTTATGTGATTGGATCCCGTTATGGTTTATTTGTCGTTATTTTTTATTACACTGAATGAATGTAATATTGATGTAGCATGTGAAATCCTACTAGGTCGCATAGGAACTATGTTGTTTTATTTATTTTGAACATAGTATTCATTTAGACTGTGAACTCTTACATGGAGGCTTAGGTCTTGTGTAATATTTTGTTGTTTTATCGTGATTTTCTATGGAGGATTGTGAAACCAGATCAGGTTGTTTTTGGCACAAAAATCAATTCCGATAGTGTAAAACGGTTCATGAAGTATTTGGGTTCAAGGAGGATTGTTGGATATTGACACGAATAGTACTCTTATCTATAGTAGAGATGCATATTAACCATAATATTTGGGAATTCTTATTTATCTTCATTTTCTTATTCAAGTTGATTTATATCTTTATTATTCATGTTTTAATTGTTGGGTTGTTAATATATTTCAAAGGTTCCTTTAGAATTATGGACAACATGGATAGTTAACCGGATTTAGATCATGTGGATGCTTGTGTAAATAATTTAGGATTATTTTGAATTGTGGACACTACTATGTGTAGTTAGAAAATAAAAATTGAGTATCAATTTTTTAAAGCATTTAAACTTTATTTATTTATTACACATTTGCTTAATATATTAAAATAGGGGTATCCAGATATTTTTGGAAATATATCAATTGTCTTAGTCTTTTCAAATTAACAAAAAATTAGATACAAATTCTTTTAATAACCCTCAAAAAGTTTTAAATTACTCACTAGGAGAGGTAATTTTCCAAGAGAAAATCCCACAGTCTCCATCAAGGATTTGTAGACTTTAAATAATATGTACGTCCTCCAAAGTGAAATAGAAATTATTTTGGTGGTCAGTGCAAGTTTCCTGACGGGTAATTTTGGATTCATTATTCACATAGTCACCCCCAAAAGAGGATTCCATGTGATATGGAATAATATAAACATAGTTGGTGGTATACACTTAGACATAAAATAATAGTAGGTTCTTCAAAGAGGAATGTTATTATTTTGTGGGACCAAAGTGTCAGTTACTTAATTTTATTTAACATAGCTTTTCTGGATTAAAAGGAATTAATCTTCCTAATTTATTTTGGAATGTATGTTCTCCAAAGAGGAATACTATTCAAATGGTAAATGGGATGCTGATGAAATATATTAAATTGGTGGAGGGAACCTTAATTTTAATTTAGAAGTTAAAAAGTTGTATGCCCTATAATAATTTATTTTATTATTTGATTCTTGGTGTTAAGATTGGAAGTTATTTCAATCCACTTGATGACACTCTGAAGGAAAATATATTAAATATACCCAATTATATTAACTGGAAAAGTAGTATGGATATAGTTTTGATCGCTGAAGGGTATTAATCAGACAACCTTGGATTTGGATATATACATGTTTTGCAGGGGTTAATTGTGCTTTTGTAGGTATTGGAACGCTAAAAGTGAGGATCCGTTGTATTTCAGAGAAGTTTCGTCGTCGGACGCTACTTCAAGGGAATTTTATTCAATTCACATTTCTTACCCGGCTCATGAAAATTCCACGGATGCGTAGTTCATTGAGTTAGCATCACGTGGCTATAAACAGCGCGGGGTTTGGAGTTCGAATGAAGAAGCTATGTCCGTTTCCGTTATTGGACTTTTCCCCTCATCATGGACCAAGCTTGACTGAGAAACAGAGTACCGGTCGATCACGTCCAGGTGACCGATCGACCATGCTTTGGTATTTTACCATGGGAAGGAGACAGTGGGCTTTTGCTTAAAGGACCGGTCGACCGGTCCCCTGGACGCGATCGACCGCGCATGCCAAACATTTTGGGATATTTTTTTTTCTTTTCTCTTTCCTTTTTATTTTCTTTCCTTCTTACTATATAAACCAAATTTTGTTGTAATATCAGATATTAAGTAGTTTGATTAGATTTTAGAGAGAGTAGCTTAGGGTTTGAGGGTTTTTGGTTAGTTCTTCTTCATTTCCTCTTGGATTGACACACTTTTGGGTTTGTAAGTTGACTATTCATTCACCCTGTCCATTAATTAAGTTGTTTTTCATTCATTCCTGCTTTGTTAATAAGGTTTACATGCTTTGTTAATTAGTTTACATGCTTTATTTACTTGCTTTCTAGTGTAACTTTACCGCGTTTATTTACCGATTTATTTACCGCATTTTTAATATGAATTCTAGGTAATTTAAATTAGGTTGTGCTTGAATTGAACTCACTCGAGTTGACGCATTGCTTGGCTTTGGTAATGGAATTTACGGGTTTATTTCGGGTGTGTTTTCTTAGTTATTACGCCTAGGAGATTTGATGGGGCATATCATGTATGTCCCGTGCTTACGACCTTGCGTGCGCAATTTTCGGGATATTTGTTGACGCCAAAATCTTATTAGGATTTTTATGCGCATTTAGGGGCGTGATAACCCTTGATTCAATTAACTGTCAAAACGAGACGCGTGCTAAATAACTCGTCGCCCCATGTATCCATTTTATACAAATTAACTCGGGTGAGGGATATTCGACGCAACTTATAGTTTTCTCGCTTTGTTAATCTAGATTTATTTACCCTTGCCTAGATTAATCTTTCCCTTTTATACATATTTTCCTTTTTACTTTGTAATTCACCTATTACACTTTTATTTTGGAGCACTAAATCATCTAAATTCTAGCATCTCGTCCCTGTGGATTTTCGATACTCGACTTACCTCTGTGCTTGCCTCGTAAGTGTAGTAGTAATTTAGGTTTGCTTGTATTGAGTAGGTGAAACAGATATATATCGCATTTTTTCGCAGTTATCTTTATGCATTCTAGCACTTTTACGGTCCTAATGCCTGTATTTATGCTCATTAACCAGACAACCTTGGATTTGGATATATACATGTTTTGCAGGGGTTAATTGTGCTTTTGTAGGTATTGGAACACTAAAAGTGAGGATCCGTTGTATTTCGGAGAAGTTTCATCGTCGGACGCTACTTCAAGGGCATTTTAGTCAATTCACATTTCTTACCCGGCATTTTGGATATATACATGAAAATTCCACGGTGCGCGGGGTTTGGAGTTCGAATGAAGAAGCTATGTCCGTTTCCGTTATTGGACTTTTCCCCCTCATCATGGACCAAGCTTGACTGAGAAACAGAGTACCGGTCGACCACGTCCAGGTGACCGATCGACCATGCTTTGGTATTTTACCGTGGGAAGGAGACAGTGGGCTTTTGCTTAAAGGATCGGTCGACCGGTCCCCTGGACGCGGTCGACCGCGCATGCCAAACATTTTGGGATATTTTCTTTTCTTTTCTCTTTCCTTTTTATTTTCTTTCCTTCTTACTATATAAACCAAATTTTGTTGTAATATCAGATATTAAGTAGTTTGATTAGATTTTAGAGAGAGTAGCTTAGGGTTTGAGGGTTTTTGGTTAGTTCTTCTTCATTTCCTCTTGGATTGACACACTTTTGGGTTTGTAAGTTGACTATTCATTCACCCTGTCCATTAATAAAGTTGTTTTTCATTCATTCCTCCTTTGTTAATTAGGTTTACATGCTTTGTTAATTAGTTTACATGCTTTATTTACTTGCTTTCTAGTGTAACTTTACCGCGTTTATTTACCGATTTATTTACCGCATTTTTAATATTCTTTCTAGGTAATTTAAATTAGGTTGTGCTTGAATTGAACTCACTCGAGTTGACGCATTGCTTATCTTTGGTGATGGAATTTACGGGTTTATTTCGGGTGTGTTTTCTTAGTTATTACGCCTAGGAGATTTGATGGGGCATATCATGTATGTCCCGTGCTTACGACCTTGCGTGCGCAATTTCCGGGATATTTGTTGACGCCAAAATCTTATTAGGATTTTATGCTCATTTAGGGGCGTGATAACCCTTGATTCAATTAACTGTCAAAACGAGACGCGTGCTAAATAACTCGTCGCCCCATGTATCCATTTTATACAAATTAACTCGGGTGAGGGATATTCGACGCAACTTATAGTTTTCTCGCTTTGTTAATCTAGATTTATTTACCCTTGCCTAGATTAATCTTTCCCTTTTATACATATTTTCCTTTTTACTTTGTAATTCACCTATTACACTTTTATTTTGGAGCACTAAATCATCTAAATTCTAGCATCTCGTCCCTGTGGATTTTCGATACTCGACTTACCGTTGTGCTTGCCTCGTAAGTGTAGTAGTAATTTAGGTTTTCTTGTATTGAGTAGGTGAAACAGATATATATCACATTTTTTCGTAGTTATCTTTATGCATTCTAGCACTTTTACGGTCCTAATGCCTGTATTTATGCTCATTAACCAGACAACCTTGGATTTGGATATATACATATTTTGCAGGGGTTAATTGTGCTTTTGTAGGTATTGGAACACTAAAAGTGAGGATCCATTGCATTTCGGAGAAGTTTCGTCGTCGGATGCTACTTCAAGGGCATTTTAGTCAATTCACATTTCTTATCCGGCTCATTGAAATTCCACGAATGTATAGTACGTTGAGTTAGCATCGCGTGGTCGTAAACGGTGCGCCGTTTGGATTTCGAACGAAAAAGATATTCTCGTTTCCGTTATTGGACTTTTCCCCCTCATCATGGACCAAGCTTGGCTGAGAAACAGAGTACTGATCGACCACGTCCAGGTGACCGATTGACCGTGCTTTGGTATTTTACCGTGGGAAGGAGACAGTGGGCTTTTGCTTAAAGGACCGGTCGACCGGTCCCTTGGACGCGGTCGGCCGCGCATGCCAAACATTTTGCGATATTTTCTTTTCTTTTCTCTTTCCTTTTTATTTTCTTTCCCACTTACTATATAAACCAAATTTTGTTGTAATATTAGATATTAAGTAGTTTGATTAGATTTTAGAGAGAGTAGCTTAGGGTTTGAGGGTTTTTGGTTAGTTCTTCTTCATTTCCTCTTGGATTGACACACTTTTGGGTTTGTAAGTTGACTATTCATTCACCCTGTCCAATAATAAAGTTGTTTTTCATTCATTCCTGCTTTGTTAATTAGGTTTACATGCTTTGTTAATTAGTTTACATGCTTTCTTTACTTGCTTTCTAGAGTAACTTTACCGCGTTTATTTATCGCATTTTTAATATTCTTTCTAGGTAATTTAAATTAGGTTGTGCTTGAATTGAACTCACTCGAGTTGACGTGTTGCTTGGCTTTGGTGAAGGCATTTACAGGTTTATTTTGGGTGCGTTGTCCTAGTTATTGCGCCTAGGAGATTTGAAGGGGCATATCATGTTTGTCCCGTGCTTACGATCTTGCGTGCGCAATTTCTGAGATATTTGTTGACGCCAAAATCTTATTAGGATTTTTATGCAGGTTTAGGGTCGTGACAACCCTTGATTCAATTAACTGTCGAAACGAGACGCGTGCTAAATAACTCGTCAACCCATGTATCCATTTTATATAAATTAACTCGGGTGAGGGATATTCGACGCAACCTATAGTTTTCTCGCTTTGTTAATCTAGATTTATTTTCCCTAGGCTAGATTAATATTTCCCTTTTATGCATCTTTTCCTTTTTAGTTTTAATTCACCTTTTACACTTTTATTTCGGAGCACTAAATCATCTAAATTCTAGCATCTCGTCCCTGTGGATTTTTGATACCCGACTTACCACTGTGCTTGCCTCGCAAGTGTAGTAGTAATTTAGGTTTATTTGTATTGAGTGGGCGAAACAGAAAACAATGATTAGCGTCTTTACACGTGCTACTTTTCGTACTCGATCAAAATGGCGCCGTTGCCGGGGACTAGTTTGTTTTATACTTTATTTGATTTATTATTTCATAGTATTTTCTTTCTATTTGTATTATTTGCTAATATTTTCCAGAACTTCCACATTTGAGCACTTAGAAACGCTCGATTTTTTCCCGCGCGCACCTACTTTGTGGAATTCGCCATTCGAGCCATTTTTGGGGTAAGCATGTCTTATTCCAATTCTTTCGGTAATTATTGTTATAATTCTCAAAATTCTCGGCCTATGACTTTCGGTGAATACTTAGAATCCCAAAGTATTTCAAATTCAAATATGACTTTGGGCGAGTATAACGAAAGTTAAAACTTAGGTTATTGGAATTTTGATGATGATGATAATGATTTTGGGCCTTTACCTCCTTATAATAGGAATTTTGAAATGAATTGCAATAGTTTTCAAAATTCCTATAATAATGAGTTTTCGTTTAAGTCTGATAGTAACTTTCAAAGTTTCCATTTTCATGCATCCGCACCTCGACCCATGACATTTGGTGAGGGCTTGCGTATGTATGAAAATGAGAAACTTGAAAATCATTATCGGGAAGAAAATCGTTTGTGGAAACATGAGTTGGAATTATTATTTGAGTCTGACGATGATTTTTCTTCCGAGACTTTTGAGGTTGAGGAATGTTTTGAACCAAATGAGGTACTTGTGCCTACTTTGGAACAAACCATTCTAGACTTTGCCCATTGCATAATAGATATTGAAAGTGAGGATGAAAATGACGTAATATCTATTTGCAATGCAATTATTTCTTCTTTGGCTCCCAAAGAAGAACATTTCATTGAAAATGATGTTATTTCCTTTGAAACTCAAACTTCATGCGATGATGATTCATCTCATGGGTTTGAATTTCTTCCATCCCCATTTTCATTCTCTATTATCACATCGTCACAAGTACCCGATGATTCGATTTCAAACTTCAATGTTTTAAACTTTTTCGCCGATGAGGAGCACTTGCTCGAGTCGCCTTCCTCGATTCCATTCGTGCCTTCGTGTGTGCCGCCTCCCATTCCAATTTCAAAATAATTGGGAGGATTTTCATCTTTTCTCGGTCCCCACTTGTTTTTGTCACCCGTTCAATCCAAACCCCTCCATCGTCCCTCCAAAACTTTTAATTGGTGATGGTTCATTTCTTCCGCCTTACAGATGCCTTCCGTTGTTCAAACGGAATTCGTAGTTTTCGAAAGGCATGCTTGTATGTGAGGGTACACCGGTTATCCTCAAAAGTCAAATCGTTTTTGCGGTGGACCCTCAACTATTTAGACTTCTAGTGTACAGTTAGTGTGAAGCCTAAGTAGTAGGTTTTATATAGTTAGCTTTTTTTCTTTTTATTTTTTTCTTTCCTTTTTAATTTAGTTTAGTGTAATTAGTTAACTTTTTGTTACTTGTTTTGCTATGCTCGCTACTAACTTGTTTTGTAGATTCTTTGGACTTGTTCATATGGGGATCGCTCCAATTTTGGGTAATATCGTTATTTTCCTCTCTTTGACTTGGTTCTTAATTCACATTGAGGACAATGTCAAGTTTTAAGTTGGGGGTGTGGGATATTCTATCCATTTCTTTATTTAGTCCATGTTTTTGCTCACATTATAGTTACTTAGTATGCTTTTCTTAGAAAATTCAAAAAATTCAAAAAGATTTTCTTTCTTTTTTCTCCTTTTTGGGAATTTTTGCCCTTCTTTCCGATGATAAATTTCGATGATTGCTCGATCCAATAAACAACCCAATGATGTATGTTCTCAATTTTAGAAGTTATTATACTTTAGTCTCACTTATTGATATTATGAATAACTTCATGAATTAAACTTTAATCCCATGAGCACATGCACTTTCTTGTTCTATTGATTTGGTTTAGGATTTGTATAACTCGATAATCTTTTGTTGTATTGTATATACTTATACTGAGTAAGATTTGTACCTTTCGTCGTTTGTGAGTGTATACACTATTCTTTTCTCTTTGAAAATGTTGAATTCGTCGGTAATCTCACTATTCTTTCATTTGACCGTTCATTAATTGAGTTCATACTTGAAATGTGTTACTTGATCATGATTTTCATATATTATTTTGACTCAAGAATTGTGTAAACTTTTGGAAATGATCATAGGCCCTCTTCATTATATCACCCATATTAGCCTTGACCTCACCCTTATATGTTTACCCTCGTTAACCCCTTTGAGACTAAATATAACCTTTCGTTTCATAACCCAAATCCCATAACCAACTCTAAATTGGAGTTTTAAACCATACATACACCTTCCATACCTTTGTTTGGAATGTTACATGGGATTGAATGTTGTTGTTGTGATGTCAGTTGCAATTTACGAATATGAGAGTTTGACAAGTAAAGAAAAGAGAAAAAAGAAAAAGTGAAGAAAAAGAGAAAGCAAAAAGCAAAAGAAAACAAAAGAAAAAAATGAAAAAAGAAGAAAAGAAAAAGAAAAAAAAAGTTGTAAATGTTGTATATAGTTCAATAAGCTTTGATTACTCTCCCCAATGATATATCTAATGCCGTTTTGGAACTTGTTTTCCAATTTTGATATTGCCCACATTTTCCCATTATTCCAAGTTTTCATTTCGAACATTTGGAATCCGTATATACATTCCTTCATTTCGTACCCTAGCCTAACCTACATTACAACCCTATTCAAGTCCTATGTGATCTTAGGTTGATGTAAGTTAAAAGTCAAATTAGTTTTGATAATTTGTGAAAATGCATTTAGCCTCTTTTAGTGTGCGGTATCCTTTCATTGAGATTACGTTTTTCATTTTATATATAGCATTCTTCATTTGTGACACGTGTGCGGCCTAGTTTCCATTTACATTTACTCTTTATGCCCGCATGTTCCGTGTGTTACCTCCCTGTTTCAAGTGAATTCACTTGATGAGTGTAATTCTCGTGAGGATTGAATATATGCTTGATTTAATGTTTATCCGGTTTATATAAGTTTTTGCCAAATCACACTTTGCATGTGCTCGCTCCCCTCCCACATTTTAAAGTTTCAATTCTATGAGGTGCATTCTATAATGTTAATGATTTGGACTTTTGTTTGAATTCATTCAATGTGATAATAATGCGTATGAAATCCTTTTTGCCATTGTTGGGCTTGTCGCATGTTAGGTTGGGCATATTTTGAGGAAACCATGTGATGTTTGTGGGTACCATCCCTGAAAACCCTCACGAGACGACACTCGTCCACTAGGGTAACCTAGGGGTTTAACGGCTTATTGCATATGCTAGATGCAATCGTGCTCCCTACGAAAGTGGCATTTATATTTCGATGCATATATACGTCTTGTACAGCCCTTTGTGGTCTGGTTTTGTTTGTTTCATTACTAGGGACTAGCAATGTTTAAGTTAAGGGGTGTGATTCGTATCAAATATTGAATATTTCCGCCCATTATCTTTATGCATTCTAGAAATTTTACGGTCCTAATGCCTATATGTATGCTCATTAACCAGACAACCTTGGATTTGGATATATACATGTTTTGTAGGGGTTAATTGTTCTTTTGTAGGTATTGGAATGCTAAAAGTGAGGATCCGTTGCATTTCGAAGAAGTTCCATCATCGGATGCTACTTCAAAGGCATTTTAGTCAATTCAAATTTCTTATCCGGCTCATGGAAATTCCACGGATGCATAGTTAATTGAGTTAGTATCGCGTGGCCGCAAAAGGCGCGTTGTTTGGAGTTGGGACGAAGAAGCTATGCCCATTTTCGTTATTGGACTTTTCCCCCTCATCATGGACCAAGCTTGGCTGAGAAACAGAGTACTGGTCGACCGCGTACAGGTGACTAGTCGACCGCGGTTCGGTATTTTTCCATGGGAAGGAGACAGTGAGCTTTTCCTTAAAGGACCGATCGACCGATCCCCTGGACACGGTCGACAGCACATGCCAGATATTTTGGGATATTTTCTTTTCTTTTCTTTTTCCTTTATTTTCTTTCCCACTTACTATAAAAACCAAATTTTGTTGTAATATCAGATATTAAGTAGTTAGAATAGATTTTATAGAGAGTAGGTTAGGGTTTGAGGGTTTTTGGTTAGTTCTTCTTCATTTCCTCTGGGATTGACACACTTTTGGGTTTGTAAGTTGACTATTCATTCACCCTCTCCATTAATATAGTTGTTTTTCATTCATTCCTTCTTTGTTAATTAGGTTTACATGCTTTGTTAATTAGTTTACATGATTTCTTTACTTTCTTTCTAGTGTAACTTTACCGCGTTTATTTACCGCATTTTTAATATTCTTTCTAGGTAATTTAAATTAGGTTGTGCTTGAATTGAACTCACTCGAGTTGACGTATTGCTTGGCTTTGGTGAAGGCATTTACAGGTTTATTTTGGGTGCGTTGTCCTAGTTATTGCGCCTAGGAGATTTGACGGGGCATATCATGTTTGTCCCGTGCTTACGACCTTGCGTGCGCAATTTCTGAGATATTTGTTGACGCCAAAATCTTATTAGGCTTTTAATGGGGATTTAGGGGCGTGACAACCCTTGATTGAATTAACTGTCGAAATGAGATGCATGCTAAATAACTCGTCGACCCATGTATCCATTTTATATAAATTAACTCGGGTGAGGGATATTCAACCCAACCTATAGTTTTCTCGCTTTGTTAATCTAGATTTATTTACCCTTGCCTAGATTAATCTTTCCCTTTTATGCATCTTTTCCTTTTTAGTTTGTAATTCACCTTTTATACGTTTATTTCGGAGCACTAAATTATCTAAATTCTAGCATCTCGTCCCTGTGGATTTTCGATACCCGACTTACCGCTGTGCTTGCCTCGCAAGTGTAGTAGTAATTTAGGTTTGTTTGTATTGAGTAGGCAAAATAGAAAACAATGATTAGTGTCTTTACATGCTCTACTTTTCGCACTCAATCATACAAGTTTGTGCTTTATGAGACTTGTCTTGAGCAACCTTGTGGGGTGGAATCGAAAAGGAAACCTAGGCTTACTAGAAATGGATCAAGGTTACTGAGATATTGAGGTGTTATATTTTGTCTTCTAAATCAAGATCACTCAATATACATTGCGTATGACATTATGTTGAACCTCAAAGATATGTTTGGGGATAATCATGCTGCAAGGCAGGTTGCTATGAAAGAACTCGTGAACACAAACATGGATGAGGAGACCCCAATGAAGGAACATTTTTTAAGGATAATGGCTCTTCTTAGTGATCTTTAAGTCCTTACAGCAAAAATCAAGCGGGAAAATTGGGTCAATATTATTCTTCAGTCATTAATTGAGCCCTTCAAGCAGTTCCGCCTGAATTATAATATGAACATACTTTCTTACTCTTTTGTGAAACTTCTTAAATAACTATAATACGTTGAGGGTATCATCAAGAACTCGGAAGTGATTTTGTTACTGAGATAGGTTCTACTCGTAAACCTATGGGAAAGAAGAAGAAGAATAAGAAGAAGAAGGCTTGAAAATGGGATATGGTCCCTCAAGCGGCTCGTGGGACTTAGAGAGGTACAAAAAATCCCAAGGGAAATGTCTTTCACTGCAAGCTGTCACGACATTGGAAGAAGAATTGTCTGGTTTACCTTAACAAACAAAACAATGCATGCATATTCCATTCACTTATTTTTAAATCTTGTTTTGTAGTGTGTACTGTCGATACCTAGTGTGTAGATACGGAAGACATTAATCATGTATGCAATTCTTTGTAGGGGTTCTAGGAAACCAAGCATCTTAGTGATTGAGAGATCTATCAGACTACGGGAGATGCAATGATAGAAGAAGAAGTTGATGTGGGAGATGTTTATTTAAGATTTAGTAGTTATAGGAGTTGACTTTTAAAAGATTTTCTTTATGTACCTTCCATTAGAAGTAATTTTATTTTAGTTATTGCTTAGACTTTTATGGATATTCAGTTTCTATTAATAAAATCGTGGTTATTAAGAAAATAAATCTTTTATTTTGGTTGATAATCTTTATATTATGAATCTTATCTCTCCCATGCAATAAATTAATATTTTTTAGAATTCAATTGGATCAAATTTAAAGAGAATGTAACCCTACTTAGTGAACCAAGCATATATTTGGCACTTACGCCTAGGTCATATTAATTTAAAGAGGATTCTTAGATTAGTAGAATGTGGTAAATTAAGCCCATTGGAAGTGGAGTCACTTCCAATTTGTGATTTATATTTAGAAGTTAAAATGACCAAGAGGCCATGCCTAGGGCTATAGAGCCAAAGAACCATTGAAATTAATTCATTTTGATCTATGTGGGCTGATGACAACCCGAGCAAGAGGGGACTTTAAGTATTTTAAGACTTTTGTAGATTAGTCCTCAAGGTTCGGTCGGGTACATTTACCTAATTCATCATATGTCTGATGCCTTTGAGAAATTCAAAGTTTATAGGGAATAAGTGGAGAAGCATCAAGGTAAAAGTATCAAGATACTACGATCTGATCGTGGTGGTGAATACCTCTTAGGGAACTTTAGGCAGTATTTTGAAGATCAGGATATTGCATCCCAGTTATTCGCACCTGGTATGCCTTAGTAGAAAGGAGGAAAATGACTATTTTAGATATGGTTAGGTCCATAATGAGTTATACAGATGTTATAGATTCTTTTTAGGGACACGTTTTAGAAATTACCAATTATTTACTAAACATGGCATCTTTAAAGATGGTCTCTACTAAGCCTAAGTAATTGTGGATTGGGCGCAAGGTCAATATGAAACATATCAGAATCTAAGGAAGTTTAGCACGTTTACTAAAGAGATGTCTCGATAAGTTAGAATCATGATCAGAAGTGTTTTTCTTTCTAGGAATGTCATAAGGAAAGTAAGAGTGATTTATTCTATGATCTTAAGGATACGGAAGGTCATTGTGAGAACCAATGCATGATTCTTGGAAGAGGATTATATGATGGATCATAAACCCAAAAGTAAAGTTTCTCTTCAATAGTTGAGAGGGAACCAACAAGTTTCTTCAACACCACAAGTAAAGGATTAAACAACACAATGTGTTAACAGTAGTGCACCAGAATAGAGGCTACCTCGTCATAGTGAGAGGGTTGTTCATCAACTTGAACAGTTTATGCCCTTCCCTTAGGAGAGTCTTATGATAAGGTCCTGGATGAAATTGAAGTCAATTATTTTAAGGGAAACTAGGATATCCAACACAAAGATACCCCATATTTTTATGCGTATTATTTAATTACAAAAATTATGGAAATTAATTATGGGTTCTTGTTGTGACTAGAAATGTCGCTATTTATATTTTTATGTAATATTTAATTCAGATTTGAAATCGAATTTTATGTATGTTAATTCATTAATTGACAAAGTGATATTTGGACTCACACCGGTTGATTACTAAATGTTTGAGTTATTAGATAATTGATCTGGGATATTTTTTACTCAGCTTTCAGGACACATAGAATATCCGCTGGTTTTAGGCCTATTCAGTTAGCATAAGGTTTGGTTAACGTCTTAAGTCATTTGGAGGTGATTTTAGGCTCTTTTATATGAGGCCCATTTGGGTCCCAAGCCTAGTTTCTTGGATTAAGGGTTTTAACGAGTCATTAAGGATATCATAAGACACATATTATATTTGGTAGGCACCTTAAGACTAGAGACAAGAAACTCAAAGAGGTGAAGAGGAATTGGGAGGATCTTAGCATAATTTTTTATATTTAGATTAAGAAAAGTTTATCTAGAATTTGATAATAGTTGCTTTTGCGTTATATTATATCTATTCATTGAAATCTAAACCTAATCATCTTTGAATGTGATTTTAGATGATTAAATATTTAATTTTTACAATTAACCTAATCAAGATGTTGATTAGGCTAATTTTCCACTTATATTGAATGATTTTACCATGAACTTGAATTTAAAGTGTTAGAAAAGTGATAGAACTTGTTTTATATTAAAAATACTTTAAAAGCCCTATGATTATTTGAATCAATCCATAGAAATTGTAAGTTAATTGTAGTAGTTGATAAAGCTAAGATTCTTGTGATTTAATTTGAGATTTCCCTTTTAAATCTTCATTGAGACTTATATAATTGTTGTTAAAATTAAGTTACAATCACAAAATTGAGGTGTCTTTGATGTTTTATTACTAGTTGGGGCTTGAAAGAAGCTTGGAAAGTCATTACAAGTTCTTTAGAGAGAGAATTTTAATTTTAAAGAAGATGAATCCCGTAAAAGGGGGAAGTGTCAACCTACAGGGTCGATCTATTGATCAACCCTAACCATCAATTGATTGACTACCCATGATTGTAAAAAATTGAACTACAAATGTACGGGCTCTAGTTTCGTATTTTTTGGGTTTATCTCGAATTTCTTATGAATAATTTACCATGCGTGAGCAAGGATGAAATTATGGGTGTATGATTTTGCTTTGGGATTTTTGTTGTGATTGAATTGTTGGATTTGGGGGCCTAGGATGGATTGGTTGTTAGGTTTATTATACTTAGAAAATAGAGTGAATTCTAATGTTTGAGGTTTTGGGAATTGGTCTCTGGTCATTTGGGTGTTTAGACCTCGGTTGGTTGGTGGGGGTCGAGTAGTGTAGGATGGTATATTAGTTGAAAATTCAAGAGTTAGATGGGTTTTTAAATGGTATTTTGAAATGGTTGATACCTAAACATTTAGCCTCTGGACATTGGTCTAGGATTATATGATATTAAATAAAGTTATTGTGCATATTTTTAGTAGAAGTTGTGTGTGAAACAATAACTAGAATTTTGAAGGCCTTGGGAAGTATGGATAATATATAGATCTGGATGGGGGCAATGGATGTATTACCTTTTAATAGTCTTGATTATTAAGGATGAATGAGTAGTGATATATATGTGTATATATATATATATATATATATATATATATATATATAGAGAGAGAGAGAGAGAGAGAGAGACATTTAGCCTCGGGAGATTGGTCTGGGATTATATGATATTAAATAAAGATATTGTACATATTTTTAGTATAAATTATGTGTGAAACTATAATTATAATTTGGAAGGCCTTGGGAAGTAGGCCTAATAACATATAGATCCGGATGGGGATACAGATGAACCGGTACTGATGGGTATATATATATATATATATATTTAATTGATTTTTTTCGCTAATGAGGGTTATAAATGTGACCTAGTAGCACTGGGTCGGTATGTATATATGTTTATTTGATTCAACCTGTTATATTTGATTGGATGATTTATGTTCAATGCATACCATGTATAAGTTCTCGTGGAGAACATACTAGGAGGAATTTCATTATAGGGAACGTGCAACATCAGTCGCAATGGTGCCTCGGTGAGGAGATGAGTTTTCCATGGTTATTTTTACCCCGGGTCCTATGCCTAGGTACCCGTTTCCCAAGGGGGTTTCAGGTGGAGATTTCATCATGGTATGGAAGGATATTCAAATGATGGGTAGAAACAGTGATTTATCCTCGGTCACGATGAGGGCATTGGTTTGGGATGGCCTAAGATTACACCTAGTACTCACAAGTGATCTTCGAAAGCGATAGGGACGGGCCTTTGTTATATGTGAGTGTGAAAGTAGCCCATTTATTTATACATGTCGGGGGTTGTACCTATGATGGATGTTAGACGTAGACATTGTATTTATCTTACCTTATGTGATTATATGTTATGGTACTAGAGATATTTATACCGATTTACGTATTATACTTGATATGTATATGCTTATTATAAGGATGTATAACTATATATTTGTGACTCGGGATTTATGTGTTAACTATACTAGAGGTGTATGTATTACTATGTGGCGTTCGATAGCCCTAGATCGATAAACTTGATATTTATGATTTAAACTTGTGGGCGGTACCTTGGTTATTTGGTGAGACGTGGTGTAGGTTTGAAAATACCGTACAACATTTGATTCATAGTGAAAGAGATTAGCCAACATTGAGAAAGTAAAGATTAAAGAATAGATAAATAAAACTTTGACCACATGGGCTACATATAGGTTCATGATTAGATCCACGTGTTATTTTAGGTTATTGGGTTGGTTAACTGATAACTTTAAATTCACTAAAAGACGAAAGGAATATGTTTATGGCATAGCCCAAATTTAGTTATAACTTTATTCTTCATAAACTCGATGTTGTTGTTATATATATGTTTTCACAGGTCATAGAACGTTGTTCCTTCCATTGTTAGCGTTAATCATTGGAGGAGCACCTATAGCAGATTTATATCCTTCACTCCTAGGATGTAGTACTGGAGTAGGGCCGCTCATTCACTCTTGTATTATTTTACTTTTACGGTAGGATTGTATGTTGTATAGTTTATTCCCAATCCAACCTTTATACATATTGTATTGGTATCAAAGTTAGATTATTATATTGATGGTGATTAGCATCAGAGTTGGTTTTGTATAATTCAGTATTGCATAATCTCGTTTCATTACTTGTTCAGATTTTAGCTGTTTCGTTACACTGAGGATGTTACCAAATATTTTTTATTCCCGTGATTTTTGTTTTAAACCTGATCAATCTATTTATGAATTTTACGGGGTGTTGCAAGATCTTTGGCTTAAAGTAGTGATTTCTGAGATGGAATATATGTATTCCAATTTGGTGTGAAATCTTATAGATACACCTTAACGGATAAAACTCATAGTTTTCAAATGGGACTATAAGAGGAAGAAATGGGTGTATGGGAAGGTTAAGATCTTCGAGGCACGACTTCTTACAAAAGGGTTTACTCATAAAAAGGGTATCGATTATGAGAAAACCTTTTCACCGATAGCTATAATAAAGTCCATCTGAATCCTCTAATTCATTATGGCTTATTTTGATTAAAATATTTAAAAAACGAATGTCAAGACTTCATTCCATAATGGGAATCTTGATGAGTGTATCTATATGGTGCAGCCAGACGCTAAAGTCCAAGAGAAAAAATTGTGCAAGATTAAAAATTTCATTTATGGACTTAAGCAAGCATCTAGGTCTTTGAACATTCATTTTGATCAGGTAATCAAATCTTTTAGTTTTGATCAATGTCCAGATAAGTCTTTTGTGTGCAAGAAGTGTAATGGAAACGTAATGGTATTTTTAGTACTATATGTGGATGACATTCTTCTCATTGGAAATGATATTGGAGTGTTATCTACGGTTAGAGTGTGGTCATCCATCTAGTTTGATATGAAGGACTCGGGATAAGCAAGTCACGCCCTTGGGATCAAGCTTATGCCATATCGTTTGAATAGGATGTTGGACTTATAGCAAGCGACTTAAATCAATTCCATTATTTCCAAGTTTATCATGCATGATTCCAAGAAAGGGTTCCTCCTTTTCACACATGGAATATCTCTATCCAAGGATCAGTGTCCTAAGACTCCTAATGAGATATAAAAGATTAAAGGTATCCCTTATGCTTTGGCAGTTGGAAACCTCATGTATGCTATTTTATATAGTAGATTTTAAATATTCTTTGCTATTGGCATGGTCAGTAGATACCAGTCTAACCCAAGAACACTAGATTGAGGTAAAGAATATACTCAAGTACCTGAAAAAGATACGAGATTATATAATAGTTTACTATAAAAAGAGTCTCATACCTATAGGACACTCTAACTCGGATTTTCGGTCAGACGGAGATTCCAGAAAGTCTACCTAGGGATATGTTTTTACCCTAGGAGGTAGAGACATTAGTTGGAGGAGTATTACGCAATCATGCATTGATCATTCCACCATAGAAGTTGAATATCTGGCAGTATCTGATGCAGCCAAAGAAGCAATGTGGCTTAGGAACTTTTGAATGGATCTGGGAGCGATACCTTTAGTACAATAAGCAATTACACTTTATTTTGATAATTGTGGTCCAGTTTCTAAATCAAAGGAATGCAGTATCCATAAGAGAGGTAAACACATTGAGTGTAAGTATCATAGCATTCTAGAATTTACACAATAGTGTGATGTCACAGTTGCCAAGATTGCATCAGAAAATAACTTAACAGACCCTTTCACAAATATCTTACTAGCCAAGAATTTTGATAGTCACAGAGGGGATAGGAATGAGATGCATTGCAGCTTGGCTTTGATTCTAAGTGGGAGATTGTTATTGCAGTAGACTAAAACCATGCTTTATATAATAGTTATAGTTATGGATTTATTCTTTTAATGAAATCATTTTTCCTGTTTTAATGAGAATCATATATGGGCATAATGTTTTCTTATTTTATATATTGTTGGTGTCTTTCATTCTACTTAGTATGTGACATTGTGTGTAGATTATGGCATACAGAAAGAGGATCAAATCACCAATTCTTGTGGAATATACAATTTATCGTTCATAGTCTTAAATGGAATTGGACATACCATCGGTGGGGTTGTAGCATAATATTTTAGTAGGTTTATCTTGATTATAGAAAATGGTATAGTTTCAACTTATTGTGTTAGTGAACTTTGAGTGTATTAAAGGGGACTAACTTGAGATCATTGTCTTTATACTAATTTTATAAGATAATGTACACCTCATGATTATTAGGTTTACTTAAGGCTTTTAATCCTGATATGATTGATGAAAACTGTGACACCCTACCTAATTAAATCTTGAGCTATCAGTACTAAATTAAATTAACTCTATCTTAGCAGAAGTCTCCTGTATCATCTTCGTCCCCAATAGCTTGTTGTCCCCCGCCTCTAACCAGCAAGCGTGTAAACGACAAGGCCTCCCATAAAGTGCCTCGAATGGAGCCATACTGATAGTGAATTGGTAAGAGTTGTTAAACGTAAACTCTACCAATGGAAGATATCACTACCAACTTCCCCAAAAATATAGGATACATATCCTCAAGCATATGATTTACCCTCTCAGTTTGGCCGTCTGTCTACGGGTGATACGTTGTACTCAACTGCAAGTCTGTCCCAATGGCCTCCTAAAAACTCTGCCAAAAATGTGACATAAATATTTTGTATCTGTTAGACACAATATTAATGGGAACCACGTACAGCTTAATGATATCTGAAATGAATATCTACGCGTACTGCATCGTATCAAAATTAGTACGAATCGGTAAAAAATGAGCTACCTTGGTCAGCCAATCCACTATCACCCATATGGAACTGTGACCCCTCTGCGATGTCGGTAGCCTAGTAATAAAGTCCATCCAAATGCTCTTCTATTTCCACAAGGGAATATCCAGTGGCTGTAGCATCCCTGAAGGTCTCTGATGGTCAAATTTCACAAGCTGACACATAACACACTTCGAGATAAACTCTCCTATGTCTCACTTCATACCCGACCAGTAATACTGTCGCCGCATATCCTGGTACATCTTATCCCCTCCGGGATGTACTGCAAACTTCGAACCGTGCAACTTAATCATGACTGCATGCCTTAAATCTTCATCATCGGGTACTACCAGTCTCCTATTAAACCGTAGTCCACCCTCTGAGCTAATGGAGTAGGACTCTGCCCCCTCGGCTAGTAATTTTCGTACTTTATCCTGACAAAATTGGTCCTCTTCCTGTGCCCTCACCACCTGCATAACACTCTTGGGAGTGATAGATACAACTGTTACGTATGCTCTGGCTACCTCATCCTCATGTCGAAGTTTGCTCCACTTCGCTTTCCAAACCTCTTCTAACTTTCCAGTCAGTCTTTGGCTCAATGCGTTTGCCACCATGTTAGCCTTACCAGGATGATACTGTCTATCAAACTGGTAATCCTTCATGAATTTGAGCCACTGCCTCTACCTCATATTCATATCCTTTTATGTGAAGAGATACTGAATTGACTTGTGATCCGTGAATAGAGTAAATTGCCCTCCTAGAAGATAATGTCTCCATATCCTCAAAGCAAAAACAACCGCTGCCAACTCGAGGTCGTGGGTGGGGTAATTCTTCTTATGTTGATTTAGCTTTCGAGATGCATAAGTTATAGCCCTCTCTTCCTACTGTAACACACCCCCAAGTCCCTACAAGGATGCATCAGTATAGACATGGTACACCAATCCAATCCTAGGCAATGTAAGTACGAGTGATGATGTCAGCATGTCCTTTAGTTCATCAAAAGCTAACTGACAGCAGTCACTCCACACGAATGGTACTTCCTTATGAGTCAAGTTCGTCAAAGGACCAGCAGTCTTTGAGAACCCCTTGATGAAGCGACGATAGTAACCATCCAACCCTAAAAATATCCGAACCTCGATCGGTGTTGTGGGTTTTCCCCACTCCCTCACCGCTGATACCTTACTCAGATCAACATCAATGCCTTTGTCGGACACAATGTGTCCCAGAAACTGAACCTCCAGAAGCTAAAATCCACACTTCCCTAATTTGGGGTATAACTGATGGTCCCATAACATCTGAAGAACCATACGTAAGTGTTAGGTGTGCTCCTCCTATGTGCGAGAGTAAAACGAAATGTCATCAATGAATACGATCACAAACTGGTCCAAAAACTCCCTGAATACCATGTTCATGAGGTCCATAAGTACTGCAGGAGCATTAGTGATCCCAAACGGCATTACTCTGAACTCGTATGACCCGTACCGCGATAAGAAAGTGGTCTTAGGTACATGCTACTCTTGAATACACAACTGATGGTAACCTGGCCTCAAATTAATCTTTGAGAAGTATCCAGCCCCTCTTAACTGATCAAATAAGTCATCAATCCTAGGTAACGGATTCTTATTATGTATAGTCACCTTATTCAGCTCCCTGTAGTCTACACATAAACAAAGCAAACCATCCCTTTTCTTCACAAATATCACTGACGCACCTGTAGACGATGTACTCCTTCGAATGAAACCTTAGCCCAAGAGCTGCTGAATCTTCTCTCTCAGCTCTTGCATTTTCTAAGGAGTCATGCGATATGGTGCTCTATCAATCAGTCTCGTCCCCGATGCTAAATGAACTCAATCTCCTTCCTGGGTGGTAACCCTAGTATCTTCTAGAAGGCATCCTCGAAATCCCTCACGTCTGGGATTGAGTCTAGAGAAAGATCCACCTCCTGTGAGGTATCCTCCTCAATGTAATATAAGTGAGTGCACGATCTATGACACCCTGCCTAATTAACCCCGGGTGATCAGTCCTAAATTAAATTAGAACAGGTTTCTCATTTGGTTCATTCTTAGCATCACTGTCGCCTTTTTAATTACTAACCACCTAAGTGAGAAAATTAGAGTGGTGCCAATTTTATCTTTCATTAACTTAAATGAAATACTCATGCAGAAACAAAATAATATGACAATCACAATTAACTGAATTCATTCACAATTAAATAACTGACCGAATAAACCATCGGTTCAAAATCCAACAGAAGTAAAGATAAGCAATTAAATCTCAACAAGAGTCTGACAAAAGTACTGAAGAAAACAGTGAGCAACATGCCCGAATAACTGATAGCTACACTAAGAATGAAAAGAACGAGGTGCCTATCAAACTCCCGTAACATCCACACATGCTGCAGCAACGGATCCCTGGAATGAGTCAAGCCTGGCGTCCCTGTGGCTGGACACCTAAAAGGTTTTTAAAAGTTTTTATAGCAAGGGTTAGTACCCAAAATATTTGGAAAACATTTAGCAAATGATTAACTTGCAGTAATAAATATATATGCATGCTCTTCATATTTTAGTTAGTGTCGCACTCTCTTGAGAACATCCTCACCCCTTCTCTAATGTGCACTACTAACGCCTTAATTAATTTACCTAGTTATTTATCCCATGACTAGATAACTAATATAACCCCTTGCAATCACCCCACTCTAACCGAGTGTGCCATAATTATGATTTCTAAGTTATTATTAACATTAACTTATTTAATCATTTCCCTTTTTAAAATCATATAACTTTCACACCCATTATATGTATAATACAATTCACGGCCTGTATTAATTTACCTGTAGATAATTATTTACCTCATTATATACGTATAGTTATATTACAACATTCACAAACATACTGGAATAATAATTAATATTGAACATGCTCCGGAGTAATAACTCACCGGATGTAAATTCTCTAAAGTGCTATGCCACTAGGCATATTCACATAATCTAGTTACCCCAAGTCAGAATTTCTCACTAACTTGGATAATACGTAAAAATTGGAGGCGGTCATATTCCTTCCCTGAAAGTGAGATGCCCCTCACCTATATAACGGACGCTATGACCTGGGAATATACTCGCCCTACTCCTCAAGCTAGGGGATTCACCCACTACGCACAACCTCCCCCTATAGCACTAGAGTATATGTAATAATAATATCTAGCCACGGATATTAATGCACACACCAAATATATATATATACTATCGTACACCGTATATATATATATAATTAAAATAAACTATCCCGGCTATCCCGTGTACTAAGTCCGTAACACAAGCCTATTCAAATTATTAAGAGTTTATTTTCCAACTCTAATTATTAATTAATTCACACATTAATTAATTAAATTAATTTTGGTGTCGCCCCCGACCAATATATTCGGACTTACTCTCATGGCCCGAAATAAACAATACCCTTGTCTAAATTCCCGACTCCAAATTATTTAGCCTTCATTCTAAATAAATTTAACGTCTTGGTATCGCTCAACCAATAACCCCGAACTTGGCCACTTAATCCGTATTTAATCATTTTGAAATATTATTCCCAAAATTTAACCATGGTGTGACACACATAATTTCCTTCAAATCCTAATTAATTTTCCCTCCCAATTAATTTGATTGTACCCCCATGCCTATTTCTCATTTCATAAGGTATAGGAAAATATTTAAATTTAATTCCCCTTATATATAATAACTGGCCGAACTGCCAGAAATTTTCGACCTTCGATCGATCGATCTCCAACCCAAGATCAATCGATCGAACAGGTCATCGTCTTCTCTGAGTTGTCTGTTTCAGCCATGGATGAAAATCTACAAAACCTAACTTCTTGTACCAGCAAACCCAGGTCTTCTCATAAATAAAATACACCAAAAAACTCCTGAGAGACCCCCATAAAGTCCTCAAACATCATTTAATTTTCGTCCTCTACTGTTTTCATAAATTGGGGAAAAATTCGATTTAACCTTTAACACCTTTAAACATAAAATCCTTGCCTCAAATTCATTTCTAGTTCATCCAGATTACATCCTACCAGATATATATATACTACTCTCAGATTACACATGAATTTCTTACAAAATTTAGAAATCAGAATATTGGTTTACAAAAACCCGATGTTTATACCCTTTAAATCCCAAAACGAAATTGAATTATTCACAGCACATAAATATGAATTGAAAAGAAAATTAAATGCTACAGCAAGTTAACCACTTTCCTTATGATTCGTAGGGTCTGATTTGTGATTGTGAATTCCCAAGGTTGAAGACGAATTCCTTTCTTTTTGGCTCTTTCCTTTAGCCCCCAAATTTGCCTGTAACTGCCTCTTAGGGTTTCCTCTCCCACTAAGTATTTTCTAAACTCTA
Source organism: Sambucus nigra (assembly GCA_949130495.1). Classification (NCBI taxonomy): domain Eukaryota; kingdom Viridiplantae; phylum Streptophyta; class Magnoliopsida; order Dipsacales; family Adoxaceae; genus Sambucus; species Sambucus nigra. The sequence continues at coordinate 441,612,304 of OX422207.1, forward strand.
ATCAGCCAATCTCTTTTTCCTTATAATTGTTTAATTAGGATAATTCCTATTTTTGCCTAATGGGCCTAGTCCAAGTGACCTAAATGCCCCCGTATGGGCCCCCGGCTATGCCTAAAAACATCCCGTGACCCATTTACTACCCCCGAGTACACTTTTTTGACTATCTCGGCCCATCCAGACTCAACCATACACTCAGAATTGGCATCCAAATTAATTTATAAAATCCTTATCTCACACCCAAATTAGTCTGTACCGACTCCCAGATGAGATAAGTACTGTGGGTACCCGAATTTTGCATTAAGGGCCCGGACGAGTAGCCTAATTAAAACGGCCCAAAGTCCGGACCCCTTACCTTAACTAAATAGAATTATGACTTAGTCTCCTCCCATCTTCTCGTATAGAGATGTTTTAAGAGAAGGTGGTAAACGTGGGGGAGTCCAACACCCCCACTCCCCGAAGACAGACATGTATATAATAAACCCTAAGTCTGGGGCAAAGGACACGCACTGTATTCTCTGTAAACGCTCCCCAGAGTACATAAAAATAATACTGACTGCACCACTGTGGATGTAGGCATTCTTGCTGAACCACGTACATACTGTGTTGTGTGATAGGCATTTTATCTTCTTTATTTTCCTTGGTGATCGTGATTATCTCATTTATTTGTGTTGAATAATAATTCTCACCACAATTGGCATCGTCTATGGGAACGTTTATCTTCCATGAGAAAGCCCACACCAACAAAGGAGTTCGAAATGTCTGGTCACAGCAGTAATGCTCCTCAGGCAGGACATATCCAAGAACAACCTACTCCTCGCAAGATCAGATCTCAAGTTCGGCGCTCAGATCAGAGGGTTCACCCAGAGAGGCCAACCTCGGAGGAAAGCCAAGGACCAGCGAGGTCCACCCAAATCTCCAGACTGATCGATGCCTATGAGGTAAGGCTCTAAGAGAAAAGGGAGTCCTCTCACAAGCAAAAGGTTGAGAATGCTCGCCTCAAAAGGAAATTAGAAAGAATGGAGAGAGAGCTCCATCGCATCCCTAGGCGACGTCCTTACCGCACTCCTAGCCCTCAAGCGAGCAAGTCTCGTAGTCGAGGAAGGAGCCCTAGGCGGGGATCCCAAAAGAGTGAAAGGCATGAGTCAGGCAGCGACTCACTCGAGAACGAGCGACTGACTCGCCGTTACAGGAGCCCAGCTCGTAGCAATGAGAACATACGAGATTTAGTCCGAAGGGAGATAGACCAAAACCCAGCACATCGCGACGAAAGATCAACCAGGGAGCTTGCTAGACGAGCTCTTAAGACCAAGATGAAATCCCCCTTCTCGATGGAAATAGAAGAAGAGGAAGCCCCCAAGAAGTTTGCTATTCCAAGATTCAAGATTTATGATGGAAAAACTGATCCCATCGATCACATTAGACAGTGCCGGCAAGCCATGACCTTCTAGAACCACCGAGATGCACTGATGTGCTGGATTTTTCCTTCAAGACTATATGCCATGGTGTAGAAATGGTTTGAAAGGCTCCCACATAGGTCTATCACGAGCTTTGAGTCCTTAGCCGAACTCTTAACGGTCTGCTTCATTACTAGTAGCTCCCATCCCAAAAGGATGAATGCTTTACTAACAATGAAAAAATTACCTTAAGAGACCCTTCAAGACTACGCGAAGAGGTACTGGGAGTTATTCAATGAGGTCAAGGACTGCTCGGAGCAAGTAGCAGTGGCCTCCTTTAAAATTGGGCTACCCAGCTCTTCCCTCCTGTACCAGTTCCTGACAAAGAAAAATGCCACGACCATCAACGACCTGATGGCTCGCATTGAGAAATACGCCAAGGTGGAGGATGTCACTCGCCTCAACACGGGAGAGAACGGTCAAACCAAGATCACTATGAAAGGCAGCGACAGAACTGAGAACCAAAAGAAAGGAGGAAAGAATGAGGGCAAGAATGGCTTCAAAAATGGAGGCAAGAATGATGTGTCGAAAGCATGTTAGGAAGTCAATACTGTCTTCAGAGAACTGATTTACAAGATTCTCGTAAAGATCAAAGACGAGCCATTTATTAAGTGGCCCAGAAAGATGGGAGGAGATCCCTCAAAGAGGAACAATGCACTGAGATGCACTTTTCATAAAGAGGGAGGACATAAGATCGAGCATTGCAAGGCTCTTAAGTCCTACCTCGAAGAACTGGCCCAGTCTGGGAATTTGAACGAATTTATGGAAAAGAAGGCAGAGAAAGTTACTGCCAATGGAGAAGCGAGGCCTGACAATGTGCTCGAAGACGTTGCTGGCCATGAATTTGGAGTAATTCATGGGGCATCTGATGTGAAGCAAATTCAAGGAAATTCAGCTCGAATGGAGGTAAAAAAGCTTATAGTGGTGATGCAAGCTTTTCAGATCGATCCAACAAAAACACAATCAGGAAACCGTTGGCGAGCAGATGAAGTGACTATAGTAAGCATATCGTATTCACGGATGAGGATCTGGTGGGAGTGAGAACCCCACATCATGATGCCTTGATCATTACTCTCAGGATAGTTAACTATGACATCGACAAGTTACTCGTCGACCAAGGAAGCTCATTTGAGGTAATGTACCTCGACCTGTTCAGAAGATTGAAATTAAGAATCACCGACCTAAAGGAAGCCACTGCCCCTTTACTTGGCTTCGCTGGAAAAGTGACCATGCCCTTGGGAAAGATCGCGCTGCCAGTAAGGGCAAGAAATGTCTACAAGATGATTGAGTTTCTAGTGGTGTTGATATTGACTCGCCATACCAAGCTATCCTCGGCAGAGGATGGCTGCACGCGATGAAGGTAGTCTCCTCGACCTACCATCAGAAGCTCACATATGTGACCGAGCGAGGAGTAATGGATATCTGTGGTGATCAAGTGATGGCAAGAAGGTGCTTCATAGCGGCCATCCTCCCAAGACCAGAGAAGAATGTCGACAGGCCCAGCGAGAAAGTTGAGGAAGAAGAAGGTCTGATACCTTCGAAATAGCAGTTAAAGTAAGAAAGACCAGGAGTGGAGGAGACCAGGCTCCTCCCCTCTAAATGAGTCATTGAGAACCTGGAGGAAGTTACAGCTGGAGGTAGTGATGATGGTAGGGTTTTCTTGATTGGAGCTTCTCTCACAGATCATGAACAGAAGGAGTTGACGATTCTGCTAAGAAGCAATGTAGACGTTTTCATGGGAACCATACGAACTGCCTGGGATTGATCCTAGTGTGGTTTGTCATCAGCTACACGTCGACCCCACTTTCAAACCAATCACCCAGAAGGCACGGTGAACTGCACCCGAGAAGGCAAAGACTGTGGAAGAAGAAGTTCAAAAACTGTTGGATGCAGGATCCATACGGGAGGTCCAATTCCCCAAATGGCTATCCAACCCAGTAGTAGTTCCAAAGAACAATGAGAAATGGAGAGTCTGCATAGACTTCACTGACCTTAACAGGGAGTTCCCTAAAGACAGTTTCCCCCTTCTAAAAATTGATCAACTAGTGGATACCACAGCAGCCCATGAGAGAATGAGTTTTCTGGATGCATACTCAGGGTATCATCAGATCCATCTGTACGCTCCAGACCAGGACAAGACAGCATTCATCACCACCACTGGATTATACTGTTATAAGGTCATGCCCTTCGGGCTTAAAAATGCAGGGGCAACCTATCAACACCTGGTCACCAAGATGTTCAAAGACGAAATAGGAGACACCATGGAAGTCTACATCGACGATATTCTCATCAAAAGCAGGAAGAAAGAAGATCACCTCTCAGATCTATCAAGAACCTTCAAAATCCTCTAGAAGTACCGAATGAAACTTAACGCAAGCAAGTGTTCTTTGGTGTCCAGTCAGGAAAATTTCTTGGGTACTTGGTCAGTAAGAGAGGCATCGAGTCTAATCCAGACCAGATCGATGCAGCAAAAAGGGTACAACCTCCTCGCACAATCTGAGACGTACAGAAACTCACCGGTATGCTCGCTGCCTTGAACCGTTTCATCTCAAAATCCTCTGAGAAGTGCAAACCGTTCTTCAAGCTCCTAAAGGGAAACAAAACAGTAGAATGGAATCAAGATTGCTCACGAGCGTTGGACGAGCTCAAGGCTCACCACCACTGCTCGTCATACCAGAGGAAACAGACTCCTTATACTTATACCTCGCAGTTTCCAACCACACCGTAAGTTCTGCATTAATGTGCGAAAAACCAGGAATTTAGCACCCCTTTTATTATGCGAGCAAGACTTTATTAGAGGCCAAGCAGCGGTACCTACCACTAGAGAAGCTCGCCTTTACACTAGTAGTGTCTTCAAGGAAGTTGAAGCACTATTTTGAAGCCCACACTATCATCGTCCTTACATCGTACCCCCTTAAAGAAATCCTAAGGAAAGAAAATTTGTCAGGCAGACTGTCTAAATGGTCAATCGAGCTCGGACGATTTGATATCCAATTTCAACCAAGGAACTCAATCAAAGGGCAGGTCCTTGCTGATTTCATAGCCGAATTCACAGGCGAATAGCCTCTCGACCAATTTTAACCTGTGAAGCAAAGAGAGAATCACACAACAGAGGGAGTCTGAAAATTGTTTATTGATGGAGCCTTCAATTCAAGAGAGGGAGGAGTAGGCATTGTGCTTGTCACTTCAGAGGATACAATAATCGAACAAGGAATCAGGCTTGGATTTGAAGCCTCCAACAACGAAGCAGAATATGAAGCTTTAATAGCCGGCCTCCAGAAGGCATGTACTTTGGGGGCAAAGCAGTTACAGGTGTTCGGCGACTCGCAATTAGTCTCCAATCAGATAAGTGGAGACTACAATGCAAAAGATGAGAGAATGGCAGCCTACCTCGCCTTGGCAAAAAGTCTAATGTCTAGCTTTGAGGAAGTCAGTGTCCAGCAGTTTCCCAGGGGACAGAACAGCCATGCAGACGCACTAGCAACCCTGATTTCGGAAATCGATTCCGACTTAAAAAGAACAATCCCCATCGATTTCCACGTTCATCCGAGCATTAACCGTAACAATGAGTTGCCAAGCGTGGAGCATGTGCTTCAAATTGAGTCAGCACCCAGTTGGATGGATCCTTTAAGGGACTATTTGAAGGATGGAGCACTTCCAAATGATAAGAAGATCGCTCACCAGATAAGAGTCAAAGATGCTCACTTTCTCTTATCTCCTGAGGTTAAGTTATATAAGAGATCGTTCTCCAGCCCCTACCTTCAATGTGTTCACCCGAGGGATGTCGAACGAATTCTACATGAACTCCACGAGGGAATCTGTGGAGGCCATATTGGAGGAAGGTCATTGGCTTTTCGAGTAATGAAGGAAGGCTATTGGTGGTAATATATGCAAAGAGACTCTGTAGTGTATGTTCGCAAATGCGAGAAATGCCAACTTTATGCTCCTATGGTCCATCAACCTGCCAGCAACCTAAGATCACTTTCCAGCCCATGGCCATTCGCCCAATGGGGAATGGACATCGTAGGACCTCTTCCTACCACTGTCGGCAATCGTAAGTATCTGTTGGTCGCAACTGACTACTTCACCAAATGGATCGAGGCGGAACCCCTGGGGAACATCTGAGATGCAGATATGATAAGATTCATATGGAAAAATATAATCACTTGTTTTGGCATCCCTATAACCATCATCACCGATAATGAAACGCAGTTCGAGAGCAGTTATTCTTAGAGTTTTTGTAATGAGCACAGAATCAGACATCATTTCAGCTCGGTGGCTTATCCTCATAGCAATAGCCAAGCCGAGGCTTCCAACAAGACGGTGATCGATGGGTTAAAGAAATGATTAGAACGAGCCAAAGGCGCATGGGTGAATGAACTACCGTATATTCTGTGGGCCTACCATACTACCCCACGTCGAGCAACGAGGGAAACCCCATTCTCACTAACGTATGGAATGGAAGAAGTCATCCCATTGGAAGCAGGATTCCCCACTATGAGGTCCACCCTTGTCGACCAGGGCCAAAATAATGCAGCATTGCTCGTTGAGCTTGACCTAGCTTATGAACGCCGAGAGCTTGCCTTGGTGAAACTAGCGAGCTATCAACAACAGCTTGCAAAGCACTATAACAAGAAGGTCAATCCAAGGGCATTCCAAGTTGGGGACTATGTCCTAAGGAAAGTCCTGGGCAGCGCAGTAAAACCATCAGACGACAAGTTAGGGCCAAACTGGGAAGGACCATTCAAGATAACAAGAGATAATCTGCGAGGAGCCTATCACTTAGAAACGCTAGAAGGCAGAGAGATTCCTCGAGCATGGAATGTATCCAATCTTAAGAAATTCTATTTCTAGATTCTTCTTTTGCATTTTACTTATGAAACTAGAAGCTCATTTCCTTATCATTAATAAAAGTTGTTTAGAAGTTTCATTCTACGAAGTGACAATTAACTAGTATATGAACTTTATAACTCACACACCATTTCCAAGTGACAAGCACACTAATCATTACACTATAGCAGGGAAATCACCCTCCTCAGGTTTTCGTTATGAAACACGAAAAACCTCTTAGCATTACCCCTGGCAATATATGAAGCCCTACAGGAGATCCTTAGGCAATATGGCCAAGTCAAAATTGGTTGCCAAACAATGTTTGGTTAATAAAACCCTGATCGGATAGAGCATCCAACACCAGGTGTGTCCTCTCCAATTGCCGCACTTAAGCCTAAGGGAGTGTGACAACACGACCTAAAAGATAAAGTGGGGCAGAATGGTATCTCATAAGCATACTGGACTGGAGGGACACTCACTTGACAATGCAAACTTATAAATCTAATCAGCCAAGAGAGACCCAAGATTATTGAGCAAAGTCTAAAAGATGTGGAAAATATAAAACACTTGTTTAATCGGCAAATTCGCCCAGAACATAAATTTTATATTACTTCATCACATTTACAACAAATACAACCCATGTTTAGTCAGTGAGCTCGCCCAAAACGTCAACATTGCATTACTTCATTACAACAGAGTTACTACTGGCAAAATATCAATGAGGTCGAGGCCTCTGAACGAGATAATCAGCCACTTGAGCTCTTCGACCGTCGTCGGGATGGGGAACTAGCTCCTCCTCGACTTCATTCTCATATGACTCCAATAGCTGCCGAGGGATGGCATCAATAGGGATCCATTGATCATCTCTCCGGAAGGGGTTGGGCATTAGAGTGGAAGGAGATATCTCATGACGATACCAGAGCATTGAATTCCTTAGGACTTGTAGCTCCCTCAGGGCTTCGAGGAGTCAAGAGGGTCTTCTAACTACTATCAGCAGTCTTAAATCTTGCTCGATTTCTAAACAAACTACCACGTTTACTTTGTTGGCTTCTTGTTAGAGTAGAGACTCACACACTTTTGTTACTTGTTTGGGGTGATTTTACTATTATCATGGAAGACATCTGGGAGATTCTCGCCCTTCCTTACTCGGGAGAGCATGTACTTACTAATGGTTTTGAGGATGAAATTGAGGAGAGAATAGTAGGAGAGGTCCACTTAACTCTACGTAAGTTCTCTGAATATGTTGCTACTAATTAAACTGGGGCCACCAATAACTCCTTCACCAAGTGATCGAGGTACTTATTCAAAGATTTCGAGTAGCTGCTCTAGGGTGAGAGCTCGAACAGGGCTTCGAGGAGTCAAGAGGGTCCAAAAATCAACTCCCCCTCACACTTGGCAGCATTCTTTGTTACCTTTCTGAGTAGGTTCCTACTTCCAAAGAGGCCAGATGACTCCCCTCATGAGCTTCTTTTCCAGCTGGCTGTGAGACTTGCTCGAGGAAGGGAAGTCCCCCTTGCTGCTCGAATATTAGGATATCTATAAACTTATTTAGATAGAGCTCACGGAGTTGTCGAGCATTCCTATGTATGCTATGATGCCATTAATTTTACCAATACTTTCATTCTCATGTCTTTTTTGTTTAGAGGTTTCAAAACTTTATTCCAGAGGCCATGGCTTTACATAGTAATGTTGCCCGTGCTATGAGGTGGCACATAAAGACTCCCAAGGTATCCCTAGGTCCTTTAATATATTATATTAATGAGTTCTCTTTCAGTCCTACTATAAGACAGTAGGTGGCATTTTCACTTGGAACTTCTTTTTTGCTTCTAGGGGCACCTTCTCTTACCCTACTGATGATGAGTATGTTTCCACTTGCCCTCACATCCATGTAGTTGTTATACTTATACCCTGCACTTTACCTTCCTTGACTGATTTGGGCCAAGGTGTGAAGTTTTATCATTCTGAGAGGGTGAGGAGGCAGTTTGTCTATGATCAAGGTGTTCATACCCCGAGTTATCCTTCGAGCACATCCCCATCTGAGTTATACCTTGAGTCCCTTACCAATTTTACGTTTGAGGGGGTGGTTCACAGAGTTAGCCAAATGGGAGGTTTATTTGTGCATTCCCGATATTACTTGCTTGTGTTCACTCATTCTTGGTTTACTCTATGGCAATGGCGGCTCCTCTTTATTCAAAACTACATGAAGGATGTTCGCCATGAGACTATCTCTATCAAAATTCCCAATAATGACAGGTATGTGGGCAAGAGGACCCAAAAGATGTTAGGGTACCGAAGTACTGTTTCCAAGACCCCTCTCGAGTAGGTTACCCTAGTCTTGGTGAGACCCTTGCTCGATGAGTCCATTTACTCCAAGCAACCTGAGCCTCATCCTGCCAAGTCCAAGGGAAAAGCCAAAGAAAAATTTTGTGCTTCTTCTAAGAGGAAGCATCGTTTCCAACTTCATACCAACTACTACTGCTCCACCTGCTACTGCTAATACAACCACTATTATTGCCCCTGCCCCCCCCCCCCCCCCAACCAGTAAGAAGTAGGGAGGGCGGGAAAAAGAAAAGAGCCGGTGTTGAGGTTATTGCTCCCTCTTTTGCACTAGACTAGGGGTCTGACACTGATGACCTTGGAGTATAGGAGACATACCTAACACTTCACGAGAAAGGCTATACAGTCCTAGGATTATCTTCTGAGGAGCCTCCTATTACTTCCATTCCTGTTGGTGAAGGTACTACACCTTACTCCTCTTTACTTAGTGAAACTGACTTTCACGGGGTTTCACTTATTGGGTCCCCTTCTCTATCATTTGAAGAGGAACTAGTCGATTATAGAAGCACCCCCTCCTATGATGATGACGATTCTTCTTCAAATGAGATGAGTGCCATTGACCCTTATGATTATCAAAATCCTGGCACCTTTTCTTTATTGCTAATTTCTAGAGAGTCCTCTAGTGAGGACATCATGATAGACTCCCCTTCTGTCAGTAGTCCTACCACCGGATATCTACCATATGGGTAGATCTCCCGTGCAACCTCTGTAAGTCTCTTCCTTATTTATTTTGTATGACTTATTATTTGGCTAGAATTTCATAGTTTTATTTTTAATTCATCTTTATCTGTGTGACATTTTCTATGCATAATTGCATTGTCTTTGTCATCCTTGTGTGCAAGGATCATCCTCGCGTAGCCCTTCCTCTACTGGGGGAATGGCACAGCTTTTTCATGTCGTTGTCCTAGGACTCTTGCCTTTCGGGAGGATTCCTATCCTTCGAGTTTTTATTCCTATAGATAATAGGCATCACATCCAACCAGTACCATCTCAGCCAGTTTTCACCATTTCCTCTAGTAATCCTATTACACAGGTATCACTTATTCCCGGTACTATTTTTTGTTAGGCTCGGCTTCTTTATTTATCTTGTTTGACTCTTAACAACTTTATGGTGGTTAGGCCCCTACTTCTACTGTGAGTACTCTGCCAGTCACCTTTTATCCTTCTTCCTTAGAAGGGACTCAGGTACTCTCGATTTGAATTATTTCCTCTCTTAACTCATTTTACTTTATTATTGGGATTTCATTCTGACATCTTGTTTCTACTCGTTCATATTTTAGTTGGTCAGTGCGACTATCTCACCAAACACTTCTTCAGTTGATCCTATGGCTGGAGAAGTTCCTACTTCCATTGTCTCTATTGGAGGCATCGTCATAGCACCACTCCCTATACTTACTTTAACTTAAATTTATTCCTTCTCTATATATTTTCTTCACTATTATGAATAACTTGTCAACACTTATAATCTTCTTCTATTCGCAAGCCAGGGCTAGTGACACTTCGTCATCCACAGTGCCTGTGATGGGGGCCATAGATACAGCTCCCCCAGCACCACATGTAGGTCTTCATTTGACTACTATAGAGGTGACCACACAGGTATCAAGTTTTTCCTTACATAAGAGTAGCTTCTTATGTGCTCTCTTTTTACTTATACATGTTTCACTCTTTCCTTACCCGCAATCAAGTTTAGCTGAAGTCCCCTTATCTGAGGGGCCAATCTCTAGTTCTATAGGGATGACTTCAGTGGTATGCAAAAAAAAATTAGGCCACTGTTTGCTACACTTGTCATTATTTTTCTTATATACCTGAAGACATTGGAGCTTCTTCTAAACAATCTTTAGTTATGGTCCTTTTACCTGTCGGACCTATACTTGGGTTCTCAGGTTAGCGTTGTGCCAGCTCCTGTGCTGTAGGATAATTTGGCTAGCATTCTGGAGGATACGGATCCGGTACGTACAACACTATGCATTTTCTTTTTATTGACTTGCGTTGCCTATACAAGAATTTATTAACACTTTCCTGCTTTGTTATTCCGCAGGTTAGTATGAATCCTGCTCCTACTGCTACAAGATCTCTGGGTGGTGTCTCAGAGGAGAGCTTACAAGTAAGTACTTGGTCTACTTAGACCTTTGAACCTGAAATTTTGGTGCAAGTGCTTACTGACACTAACTTGTTTACTTTTTCTCAAGTTAGCGCCGCATTTGTTTTTCTATGACTGTGGAACACCCAGGGGAGATTGCTGTGAGAGAGGTATTATACTGTCATACCATGCTCTCCTTTATATTTCCCCTGCTTCTTGCTTTTAACTTTGCAAGTAGGCTCGTCCTCACACCCCTGTTTCCTTATTTTTAGGTTAGCAAGGCGATCTTCCCTAGTTCTGCGGGACATACTATGAGTGCTATACTACATACTCCCCAGGTATTAAACATTCATACCCTATTTACTTATAAGTGTTATACTGTGTACTCCCTAGGTAACAGACATTCATACCCGGTTTACTCTTGTCCTAGGTTAGTATGGCTCTTGTCTATCTTCTATTAGGAAAATGTTCAGAGTCACATGGTGCCTTCTCAATTTGGCGGCAGCATACTTACCCCTCTGGTCTATGGGGTAAGATTTTGTAACCTTTATTTCAATTTGAGTATGAATATTCCACAAGCTACTCATTTCTTTCTCTTGTGACTTCTCACTTTTTATTTCTCCTTTTGCACGATCCAGTCGGTGAGCATGTAGAGGTAACTAGTGAGGTTGAGCAGAGTTCTGAGGCCACTAGTGACGCTGGCTCTGACGAGGATTCATGTATTCCTATTTTCGGAGCTTGAGACTCACAACATAGGCTTTGATGATATAGAGGTAGACGCTCCATGAGATTTCATGAGTGCACTGTGGCGCTCAGAGCTCCCTTCTAAATTCCATGCGCATGAGAGGGAGGTGTTGGAGATGATCCTGGAGCACCACCCTGAGACTTTTATGTCTCAAAGTGTGCTCAATATTGATAGCCTCACGGTCTTCAACTTGAAGGCCATGTACAACCATCTTCATGACTTCCTATATACTTCCCCTACTAACATGACCACTCGAAGGGTTACACTGTTCCTCCAGGCTCTTCATAACCTCCAGTGCTGCTATCACTTCCAACTAGACTGGCTCGATGCTTCAGTCCATCACTTTCTTGGTATCACGTTTAGGAAGATGATGAATCTCCATGCTTCCAGACACTCCAGAGCGCAGCAGAGTCAGGCTGAGGCAGCTCGGATCCAGGTTCAGATTCAGTCCCTCTAGACCAAAATGGCTAAGCTAGAGGTCGGTGAAGCTGAGGATGAGGCTAGGATGGATAGACTAGAGGGGCAGGTTATTAAGGAGGCAGGTCCTTCCTACACAGACCTACACTCCCGGCAGGACTTATTTTTCATTTTGTCTAGCGGGTAGCTAGTCTTGTTGTGTAGGCCTCATTTTATATAAAAAAAAATCATATGTAAAGAACTACGGGCTTATTAATGAAAAAAATTTGTTGACTTCCATTATGATGTTTATTCTTTGCTTCGATTTGGATTTTAATATTTGCTTACTATTATCTGCTCCAATTTTTTGAGACCATTTAGTCTATTTGAACTGCCCCGTGTATCGTGGGGTGCTTGCATATTATCTGAGAGTGTTGGCATTTTAGAGCTGCCCCTTCTAAGTGTGGGGTACTTTGTTATGCACAATCATTTCCTAGGGAATAACTGGGAGAAAAGGGTTAGCCTTTCTCCTTCCCACAAACTTTGAATATAATTCACAAATAAAAATGACTATTTTTTTAGAAACATTATCCCTGGTCTGCAGGGTCTTTATTTCAAACAGTTTGTTAGGAACCTTTTTTCTATTAAAAAATTTAGAGCAGAGGGTGTAGACCCCCTTTCTCCATAATTTCTGAGAACCGATCAAGTAAAGATTTTCATTGAGAACAAAGGTTAGAACTTGTTCTCTAGGCTATAAATCTTGTTGTAAGAAAATAATAAAAAAAAAACATTTATTATTATGTGGAGGATGTCCTCCTACTGGTATGGTGAAAAGGATAAAACAGTTTGTCTATCACGTCTGGAAGGACTTTGCTCAATATAATTTTCTCTTATGATGGATGTACCCCCAAGTGTAATGAGTAAAGTTCTTTTTATCATGGACCCTATTCTAGCCTAGTAGAGAGTATTTCTAAAAAAATATTCTAGTGCATCTTGATAACTTGGACTTTTGTGTATGTGTCATTATTGAAGCCAAGTTAATCAAAACCCTTGAATACCTACAAACATGATAAAACTAGAATTACAGTAAGTACGGGTGTTAATCCATCTCTAAGGAATGAAATAATTGAAAAGTAATGATTCGTTTTTTATTCAATTTCTTTTTAGACTTTTTACTTTTTCTACTTTTTTTAGTTTTTTTTCATATTAAAATAATTTTGTGATGAGGGTGAAATAAGACTAAACTAAATTAAAGATCTAAAGACTAACTAAAAAGTGTGATGAAAAATAAGTGAAATCTAACTAAATGAAAATGTAAAATATGAGATGAATGAGGAAATCAAAGTGAGAGCTAACAAGGGATGGGATTACACTATATATTCTAGTTAATCTTATTCATTAATTCATTCAAATTAAACCTCCCAAGTTAGTATCAAAATTACAAATCAACTCTCGTTGCAAATGTCATTTTAATAATAACCTTTTATAAAATTAAATTTAACACTCCTACAACTCTTGAAAAGCAAATCCAAACATCATTTAACAAACCACTCACTAGGATCAATTTACTAAATTACTTTAAATCATAGAAATAAGCTTAGAGTTGAAATTCAAAGAAATAATTTCACATTTTAAAAAAAAAACTATCTCTAGTTCGATTATAAAATGGAAAGTAAGACTAGAATCTCATTTTTCCCTTGAAAATCATTTGCCCTCTCTCTAGGCATAAATCAAAAGTAAGAGTGCAAAGTTAATTATCAAATGAACATTTAAAGTAAATAAACAAATTAAAGTAGGATTAGCATCAAACAATGGGATCACCCCACCCCTTGAAAGGATTTTCTAGCCTAACATGATGATAAAATACAATAATCAATAAATCAAAGGCATTAAAATAAAATAGTAGAGATAAGAGAACTAATCTTCAAACAAGTCTCCTTGATTTGCAAAATTGAACTCTAACTCTTCATTGAACTTGAGTAATATCCATCCAAATTGAGATTCCAAATATTTTTAATTCAATATACACACTCAATTAAATCTCTCGATACACTTTAATCTCTCACCAATCTCAAAAAAATAAAATAAAATAAAACATTATTCTACTATTTACAGAGGTGTTTCTCTCTCTCTAGTCTCTTCTTGACTCTCTGCTCTACTTAGGATTTTCTATCCTCATATTCCTTTTATAATTTGTCCATGGAGATAGGGGAAATTTGGGAGTTTAAATGTGCATGTGGTGTGAGGTAAGAGGGGTTAAGCGTAATTTAGGAATTGGATAGAAGGCATGTGAAAAGTGAGGTTGTGAGGGTTGTTTTGGGAAATAAGGGGTAAAGGTTTAAAAATTTTGTGGGTTTAATGTTTTGGTTGTTTTATTTGGTTTGGGGTTTAAAGCAGAATCGGGTAGAATGGGTTGTGGCATTGTGGGAAAATGGTGAATGGATCTTGGTGGATCGAGCAGGTGGGTCGCGGGTATGGGTTTGACATTGGGTTGAGCAGGTCTAAAATCAGAGCAAGGCTGGGGATCTGAGTAGAATCGGATTATGGGTTTCGAGTTTTCTATCTCCCCGGTAGGTTGAGATGAGCTGAGGCTATAGAAGGCTGTGTAATGGTTGGGAGAACCGGATGTGGCAGCTCGGGTCTAAGTCGGTTTTGGTTGGGCAACCAGTAGGTGGGTTGCGGTTTTGGGTGGTTGGGATATTGGTTGATTGGACTACGGGTTCTTTGGTCATGATGGGTCTGATCTTGGTGTGGGAATATAATGTGGTTAGAGAGAGAGAGATGGGTTGTTAATGGAGGTTGGAGAGAGGAGGGAGAAGATGGATTGGTGGGGAAGATGATGAGGGGAGTTTGAGTGTGTGAAGGTGTATGGGAGTTAGGTGAGGTGTAAGAGGTGTATGGGTGTATGAGTGTGTAGGATAGTGTGGGGGGTGTTAGTTTGTAACCCTAAAAAATAAACTAGCCCTCAAAATAAAATCTATAAAAATTAAAATCCTATGCAAAATAAATATTTACAAAACTATAAAATAAAACTAAACAATATAAAGTCTGAAAAAAATAAACTTCTAATCCTAAAAATAAAAGACTTAAAATAAAATAATACTAATAAACCTAATAAAATATTTAATAAAGTGAAACTAAAAATCAAATAAAAATAAGCTCACACCTAATTAAAAAATTAATAAAAATAGTCGACACATAATAAAGCCTAAGAAGACATACAAGACTCTAAACAAAATATAAAATAAATCCTAAAAATTAAAAAAATACTCAAATAAAAATCTAAAAAAATAAATAAAATAAAAGGTGCAAACTAAACATACAAGGGTCGGGAATGGGTTTAGGTAAAGGTTACAGGACAGGATAATAGGTACAGGGGTTAGGTTTAAGCTCTTAAACCACGTAAATATCGCATTTGGCCTCGAAATATAGCTTTTCAATCCGCAAGTGCAAGCAAGCCTACAAAATAGACAAATACGCGCATAAAACCCATTTTGTCGAGAATTAGCAATTAAAAATCGTCCATTTGGGGTAATATTTTAACACTTTTGGGTGCTTGTCACACCACCCCCAAATAGAACATTGCTAGTCCTTGAGCAAAATATAGAGAGAAAGAAAGATAAGAAACTAAACGTGTACCACTTTTGCGGGTATATGCGATTGCACTTATCATGTGCAACAAGCCTTTAAACCTATAGGTCGCCCTACGGGATGCGTTTTGTCTCGTGAGGGTTTGCAGGGAATATACCCACAAAATTCTTTATTTACAAACGACAGTCAATCTCTTATTAGACATAGAACAATCGCACAATCCATCACGAGAGAAATATTTTGAGGAATACAAGCTAAAAGAGTATAAAAAGTTTACTTATGTGAATACTCATTGCACATCCTTCCTAGAACTCAACGTGTGTGTTGTGAATGAGTCAAAACGGGTCGATTATCATATGAGTAATTCCTAGATCATCTTTTCGGAATCAATGCTTCAACTTCAAAATCTAACAGATATATCTCTCTCAAACGAACTCACAAGATTTGGGTAAGTGTATCTCTCTTGTGTGTGAGGAGGTGAGTAAATGTAAGAAAGGTCAAACATCTAACACACATAAAAGAAATAAAGAACATTTTAGAAAGAAAAATGATCTCATGAAAGAATGTTAATCACTATAGTGAGAACGTCGAGTTATTCACCACGTTGACTTTCATTTGCCCGAAAACCTAGGGGAAAACATGGATGATTATGGGTGAGGGGGAAATTAAATGAGAAGGATATGATGATATGAGGTAGGATGATGATATGATGGATGGATGATGTATGTTAGAGAAGAGTGTATCACATTTGAGGAACAAATGCCTTTATTTCACAAGAACTTGACTCCAAACTTTCTTTCTTTTTTTCTGAATTTTCTTTTTTTTCCTTTTTCTTTATTTCCTCATTTATTATTTTTTTTCTTTTATATTCTCAACACTCTTCTCTTTTTCAAAATGGTGGGTGGCGATGGTGGTATGAAAATACAAATGGTAGATGGTGATGATATGGAAAATGAAAGGTGTATGGATGTGGATGTATGGGTGAAAGTCTGGTGATCGGGACAAACTTCAAGACACATGTTTTTAATAACTTAAAAGTGATGTCGTTCTCAATGATCAAGCCAAAAATTTGGTGAAGAATAATGAGATCATACAACAATTAAAGTGCGGACCCAAAGGAAGTTGAATCAACTTGTGACTCCGAGATTGCATAAAACTCTCTAAAAGGGTGAAAGGCACAAATCTCACAAGCTAAAGTCTCCACTGATGATCCTTAAGGTTTTCTTAAAAATTATAGTACTCTTCAACTATAAATCATACTGACGTGATAAGTGCGCAAATTTTTGTTGATTCTAGAAATTCATGTTGCAAAATACCTTGATACGAATTATATAAGATGTTTAGAAAAATTATCTTATAGCTTGATTCCTAGACTTTAAAAGATGGATAATAGAAAATCCACGTCAATGAGTGAGATGAAAGAAACTGCACGAAAATTTTAAAAATTAGGTTTTGAATGTTTTTCAAAAGAGGTACGATTTTAATAAAATTCCCCACCCCCAAACAAAAAGGAACATCGTCCTCGATGTTAAGTAAAATGATTTTTAAAATTAAGAGCAGAAGGGAGGAAAGAGATTACCATAATCAACCACTAATGAAGTGAATAGATGAATCCAAGAAGAAACCTGAACAAGTGATAGAAAAAAATGTGTACAAGTCTATAAACATTGTAAAGCATTGGTGGTGTGAAATACCACCTTCAAACAGGATTACACTCGTACTCAGAAATAGTGGGCTGCCTCCCGGTAGTTCTAAGTTTAATTTCTTCATCCAGACCGAAAGGAACTCTCCCTAAAGATAAGAACTATGAAAGCGCAGGTGGCAGAAAAATGGGGTGATGAGAACCACTCCCAAATAAGATTGAAGCGTCGGTCTTTTGGATAATGGATAAAACAATCAGTGAACTTGTATGTCAAAGTGCATCAAACGATGCAAATCATCGGTGGACCATGAGCGGGTGGGTATTAGGGTAAGGGTGCGAAAGGCGAGGCTGAATAAGCATCGGTCACGGGCCTTATTGATCGTAAAGGTGAGGGAAACAAGGGCCGTATAAGCATGATTCTCTAATTGGATGGGGAGGCGAAAGGGTGTAGATTTGATGGGGTGGGCCTCACAAAAATGGCACGACCGTTCTATAAATAGATGGTGATAATGGTCGAACCGTGCCATAATGATGAAAATCACCACTACAAGGGAGTGGCGGGCATAGAGGAAAAACTCTGTGTCATAAATGAGAGTGGCACCACAAATAATCTCATAGATGGTGGAGGGTGGTTGCAAGTAAGGACCTAGATAAAGATATGTGAACTATTGTGGTATAAGGACTAGGTCCAAACTAAGTGGTGGGGTGGAAGCGATAATGGGAGGGTAGGGAGGGATAAAGGGTGGGTCGGGTGGGACAAAGGTTGGTGGAAGATGATATAACTCAAGAGTGGGAGACACACACCTTCGTGAGGCTCAGAGTGATCCTCAAGGGCACTTGCAGGAAGAAGTATGGAAGTAAACAAGTGTGTGATCAACTTATCCACCAGTAAGTCACCATTCGAGGTGGTGGGAAAATCTAACGAGGCATCTAAATCTGAGAGAGAAAAATCAACATTAATATAGGAATCAAAATGAGCCAAGCATGGTGGAACAGGATCCATATCTAGAGAGGTAGGAACCATCTTGGATTCAATCTCAGGACAGTTGTGAGCACCCGTAGCCAGAGCTAACCTATGATGAATTGGTGCCACAGGGACACGCACGTTTGGCTCAATTAGTGTAGACTCGGGCATTATTTTGGATTCATAGAGAAAGGGAGTGTGAAAATCAATGGTGGGATCTTGCGGATAAGGCAGTGTTTGATCAGTCTCACTATCTTTGGATAAGTCAACACAATTTCCAACTTGAGGATCGGACCACAGAGTGGTCTCAACTTCGACATTCTCGAAGTGATAGGGTTAGTCACACTCACAATTAGTGGCACAAGACGACTCATCATCACTCCACGAGGGGACAACAATAGGTTGACTTGGCGTGGAATCTGACTCTCTGGCACACTCAAAATCAATAAGGCGTTTCTCAAGTCGTTGGAGAGCTTGATTTTGATATTGAGTGGCTTGCTCTTGCTAGATGATGAACTTTTGTAAGAGGCTTTCAAGAGCGGAGGTGAATGCTGGTGTTAGAGTGATGGGTGTGAAGGAAGGTAGGATGGAGTAGTAAAAATCAAAATTGCACGTCGCTTTCCTAGCCGAATCAGAATATATAGGAGTTGGAAGTTGTTGCACTCAATTGATATGGATTAAGCAAATGCTTAGTGATTATGGCATTAAAGAAGAAAAACTAACCCTCTATTCCGATAATCAAAGTGCGATAAATATCTTTCAGAATACCATTTAACATTCCCGTACGAAACATATTAAAATAAGACATCATTTTATACGAGAATTAATGAAATCAAAAAAATTAGAGATACGCTATTTACAAACTGAATATCAATTAGTTGATTTGTTTACTAAACCTTTGGATAATATATGATTTGAATCATTAAGAAAATCCATTAGTATGGTAATGCTTGAATAAGATTTATCACATATTATTATATCCTCCGGTTACTCTCATGCTAATAATTGGTCTCCGAGAATATAGGGCAATGTCATTTGAAAAATGACAAAAGACGCCTCCTATATCTATTTAATGTTGGAGATTCGTGAAGTGACCCATTATATACTTTAGGATGATTAATTATTTTTACTCTTCATATATTGGTTCATTCTTAACATCACTGTCATAACACAATTTTCTTATTAACCACCTAATAATTAATTAAGCTAGTGTCAAAACATTTAATCGAATTGATAAATGTTTGTCAAATTAAACCATTTAAATACTCACCACTCACAATTTAGTAAGTAAAGAATAAAACATCATCCAACTAAATATAATAAGCTGGAATAATCTTCCCAGTCAAAAGAAATCAAAACCAACAATAATAAGTCCAATTGAAATGGAAAACTAGAATAAAAGTACAATTTATCTCTGACATAAATAAGCTGAAAATGGGCTACACGTGCCCTAACAGAGAAGACTATATACTAGAAACGGAGATGATAAATGTGGAGGCATCTATATGCGAGGACCTGCAACTTCCATAATCGCTGCAGCATGTCAAAAGATCCAATGGTCTAACTGTGGAATCCCTGTGGATGGGCACCTAAAATAATACACAAGGAAAAAGAGATTTTGCAAGAGACGGGTCAGAGCCCGAGTGTAAAAGGTTTTAAAATATTTAGATAGTATTTAAAAATTGCAGTAAGCAAATATTAAGTGCATGTTAGCTTTTGAGCACTCAGTTGAGATTCTCATCTCTCAACTAATGTGCACGCCTAAGGCACCTCTAAACCCATTCTAATTATTTTATTACGTCTAACTAGGTCGTAACCATAAATCTTCTAACACTCACTCGTAGCAATAACCTGTATTTCCCGAATATAATTATTATTAAACATTTCTGCATTTACTATCCCAAGTAGAATTTCACATTAAGATGATGTGTTAACAACAATAGATTCAATTCCCGTAACAACCTCATCTGCATATTCACACGGTAGATTATATCATAAGTATTTATTTTTTTCATTACACTGTTATGAATAAATATTAATACGGCACCCCCAGACTCAGCTGCGGTGGGCGCATACTCTGTTATCAAGTCTCGGTACATCTCGTACATAATAAGGACACACATATTGGCGATCAGTTCTTATGAGGTATATTAGTCCCGTGCGAGGTGCTCGTGCCCCTTAGGGGGAATTTAGGTCTTCATTTTCGATTTTCACACCTAGAGAAGTGCTTTTAAGCCTTAGTCTAGTTATTTGAAAATATTAGTCTATTCTCAAATCGAATTTCCCATGGTTACACAATTGATTCCTATGAGTTACATTGTCTCGTGTGCGGTGTTCGTGCCCCTAATGAGGATGTTTTAGGGTTGTTTTAGGTTTCCCCCTTCCAGCAGTTTGTTTTCAAGACTAACTCAAGTTATTTTCAAATTTTAGTCTTATTCTCAAATCAAGCATATTGTAACTACGCAATTAGTTCCTATAAGTTACATTGGTCCCGTGTGAGGTGTTCATGACCCTTATAGGTCCATTTAGTGGTTGTTTTGGGTTCAACACCTCTAGCAGTGTGTTTTCAAGCCTAAGCTTGGATATTAAAAAAAATAGTCATATTCTCAAACTGAGCATCCCTTGACTCTGTGATCAGTTCTTACAAGTTACATTGGTCCCGTGCAAGGTGTTCTTGCCCCTTACGGGGTCATTTGGGGGTTGCTTCAGCTTTTCCCCCTTTGGCAAAATATTTTCAATCCTAAGTAAGGCTATTTTTAAATTTTAGTCCTATTTTAAAATCAAGAATCACATGACTACGCAATCACTTCCTACGAGTTACATTGGTCCCCTGCAAGGTTTCGTGCCCCATACGGGAGCCGTTTAAGGGTTGTTTTGGGTTTAATCCTTTAGCAGTGTGTTTTCAAGCCGAAGTCCATCAATCGGAAAATTTTAGTCCTATTATCAAACCGAGCATCCCGTGACTACATGGTTAGTTCCTACGAGGTATAATGGTCCTATGTAAGGTGTTCGTGCCCCTAACAGGGCCTTTTGGCAGTTGTATTAGGTTATCACCTCTAGCGACTTCATAAGTGAGCTTGGTCATTTTTATTTGTGTGTTGAATACACCATTAGTGCATGTGTCGTGTTAATTTTTTTTATTTTCTTTTTCATATTATTTTTTTTGTGTGTCCCACTTTACGTTTGGTGTAGTTTTTTTATTTTTTTTTCAAAATCACATTAAAAAAAGAAGAAAAATAAAGTGAAGAAAAATTCAAAAAAGTGTTCAATGGTGCGCGAACGTAAAGAAAAAAATTGTGCAATCTTGCCACGAGAACAAGAACTCTTGGGGATGACTGAAATGTAGGAGGCGTTTCCCTCCGATCGACTTCAACTTAAACTTCGGCCCGGCGTAAACAAGTGACCGTAAAAAGTCCACGTCGGAGGTACGCTTTCGTGTGATCTTAAGTGGTTTAATTTCTCATTTTATTTAGCACGTTGTATAAATTGACTTAAGGGAAAAACCCGTGTGAAAGATAAGGTGGGGATTTCATCACCCTTCCTTGGCCGGAAAATCACTAATCAACCCAGCATTTACATATCCCGAGCCATCATATTTAATTTAATCAAGTAGACATTGGCCTTAGGATATCACATGGTTCATAGGAAACCTCTTAACACGGCTAGAATTAAAATCTACTCCAATACGAACTTGTCAAATCAATTTCGTTTCACCTTGTCTAGGATTGATGATTTTTAATGTGTCTTCGTACCGACGACCTACCTGGGGGAAAAAACGGTATTTGAGGCAATAACCGTAGTTGGTCATCTTTTAAATTGCCCCTTAACAAAGAGTAGGAGCTGTCTAATTAGGGAGATTAATTTAGAGACCACTGTGTCGTCGATTATTCTCGAGAAAACTAGAGTTAAAAATTGAAATTCCCCTCATCTAAATTAGATAATTTAATTTGCAGTGTGTTAGCTAGGAATTATGTCGTTTGAGTCAAATATTTTTTAATTTAAAAAATAGAGAAAATTTGAGTGAGCTCAGTGTATGCGAAGTTGGTTTCGATATCATACCGGTCGTTTATCGAGTATGGAGTCTAGCATTCCCGATACTTACATAGGAAGATTTTCTATATTCACCGAGATGGGAGACGATTTAGTGCCACGTGCCCTTAAAGATTAACTTTATCTGACTAGGTCTAGTCAACCTTCGTGCATACGTCTTCCAGATCACACTGCAAATAATTTTCTATTCCATCATGGAACAATCCAAATGTTGACCATATTTCGAGGAAATTTGTGGGACCAATAAGTATCAACAACTCATCAATGAGATTGTCAAACTTAAATTGTTCCCGTTCTCGTTGAAAGACAAAGCCAAGAGTTGGTTTAACTCGTTAATACCCGAATCCATCACCACTTGGAACCAAATAAGTTTTGCCTTCCTACAAAAATTCTTTCCTAACCAAAAGTCTGCATCGATACATTAAGCCATCAACACATTAAGCCAAAAGGAGGGAGAAGCCTTATGGATGTATTTGGAGAGACTCAAGGACTTGCTACTACAATGTCTGCATCATGGGATTGAGATGGGATGCCAAGTCCAAATTTTGTATGAGGGATTCAATTGTAATACTCGAACTATGCTCGAGTCATTATGTAACGGTGATTTTACTGAAAAAGTGAGGTTGACGCGTGGGTATTCCTAGAATCCGTAGCGAAAAAGTCCCACCGATGGGCACCCAATAGATAATCTAGGTCCACCACATCCAATGAGGGTTTTTATCACCAAGTCGAACCAAGTTATGACTTAAATGCCAAAGTGGCCACATTGGCCCGACGTTTAGAAGCTTTAGATATTAGCAAAGAGGGTAATCGATTCGCATCTGCAGCGGTTCAACAAGTAGGTTCCCCTATGTGTATACTTTGTGATGCATTTGACCACTTATTCGAGAACTTCCCCACCCTTCCGGCCCACAAGGCACTCATCGAGCAAGCCAATGCCCTCTACCAAAATAGGTCAAAGTGTGATCCATATTCCAATGCATACAATTCGGGATGGTGAGACCACCCCAATCTTAAATGGTTCAATGTTCAATACCAAGTAAGTGGAGGTCAATCTTCCGATAACCCACCCCCGGGTTTCCAAAAGAATGCCACCACACCCTCAAATCCCTTATCCCAAAAGATCTAATCTTTAGAGGATTCGATGAACCTTCTTGCCCAATGTACCTTTCAATTCCATCAAACCACAAAAAATCTCCTCCAATCCTCCCAGGAAATTATGCATGCGAATTACAAGCCATTACTAAACTCGAGGTTCAAATGAGTCAATTAGAAAACACGTTGAGTGAGAGGAACAAGGGAACATTTTCGAGTCAGACCGAACCCAATCTAAAGGGTAACATGCCTAGGGGTCAATTTGTTATTCAAGACGACACGAGCACGTCACACACCCAAGATAATGCGAAAGACATCATCACTCTTAGGTCCGATAAGGAAGTAGAGAAAAACATTTCACCACCTACCGAGAGTGAATCTGAGAAAGGTAAGCAGAAGGAAGATCCACTCGTGGATCCAACATCCTCCTCATACTCACCTTTCGAGCCATCTGTCGAGACCTATGTCCCAAAAGAAAAAGGCACAAGTTGATAAGATGTTGGAAGTATTCAAGAAAGTACAAATCAATATCCCAGTGCTTGATGCTATTCAACTAGTCCCGTCGTACGCCAAATTTCTGAAGGACCTTTGTACCTTCAAGAGAAACACCAACGTACCCAAGAAATATTTTCTCGTCAAGCAAGTAAGATCGATCATTTTTTATCGAACTCCCATAAAGTATAAGGATCCCGATACCCCGACGATCTCTATCAAGAGAGGGTAGCACCTCATTGAGAAAGCCCTTCTAGATTTAGGAGCAAGCATGAATATTTTGTCGTACACCATGTACGATAAACTAGGTTTTAGGGAGTTGAAACTAACTAGATTACCTTGTCCTTATCCGACTGTTCTGTGAAAATCCTGAGAGGTATTGTTGACGAAAAACTAAAAGTGGGTGACTTTATATTTCCTGTCGACTTTGTTGTCTTGGATATCCAACGAGTGCAAAATACTACTGCATAAATCCCTATTATTTTGGGTCATCCTTTCCTCGCCACATCTGATGCCGTCATTAGGTGTTGTAAAGGCCAATTGAACTTATCCTTTGGGAACATGATTATGGACCTTAATGTGTTAATTTAGCCAAAAAAACACCCGATGATGATGAACCCGTGGATATCGACATGATTGATAGTATCGTCCAAGAGACTTTCTAGCAAACTTATAATGACGACCTTTAGCTTCTTGTCTTGCCTTTTCGGGTCTGAATTTGATGTCGAACAGTCCATCAAAGAAGTCAACGCCCTCATCGATTCCTCCCCTATCATGGGAGTAGGAAGTTGGAAGTATAATGCTCAACCCTTCTCATTTTCCACATCACCTGTTCCACCCTCGATTGAGAAAGCTCCCAAGCTTAAATTGAATCCACTGCTTGAAACGCTCGAGTATATGTTCTTAGGACCTTCTGAATCCTTACATGTTAGCATTGCGTCTGACTTAGACGAAGAACGGGAAGATAAACTGTTGTGTGTTATCAAAGAACACAAGGAATCCATAGGATGGACCATAGCCGACATTAAGGGGATAGGTCCCTTGGTGTGCATGCATAGGATACACTTAGAAGACAATGCTAAAAATTCACGTGAAGTACAACATAGACTTAATCCCAATATGAAAGAGGTTATCTGAGTCAAGGTACTAAAATTTCTCGATGCAGGCATAATTTACCCCATCTCTAATAACCAATGGGTCAGTCCCGTTCAAGTGGTCCCTAAGAAATCCAGTGTTACGGTGGTAAAAAAATAACGATGATGAGTTAGTACCCACTAGGATTCAAACCGGTTGGTGAGTGTGTATTGATTATAGGAAGTTGAGCGTTGTTACACGAAAGTATCACTTTCATCTTCTTGTCATAGACCAAATGCTAGAGAGATTAGTCGGTTATTCATATTACTGCTTTTTCGACGGTTACTCCGGATACAATCAAATTCCCAATGCTCCCGAGGATCAAGAGAAAACCACTTTCATGTGTCCATTTGGTACTATTGCTTACCGATGCATGCCTTTTGGGTTATGAAATGCACCCAACGGTGCATGATGAGTATCTTTTCAGATATGGTGGAGTATTTTCTCAAAGTCTTTATGGATGATTTTTCTTTATTTGGGTCTAGTTTTGATGAGCGCCTCCATGACCTCACCCTCATTCTGAAGAGGTGTAAGGAAAAGAACCTTGTGATTAATTGGGAGAAGTGTCACTCTATGGTCAAATAAGGCATAGTGCTAGGCCACATCATTTTTGAAAAGATTGTCGAGGTAAATAAAGCTAAAATAGATCTCATTGGTAATCTCCCATCCCCTAAAACTGTGTGGGATATTCGGTCATTCTTGGACACACCGATTTCTATCGAAGATTTATTAAGGATTTTATTAAAATCTCTCGACCCTTGTGAAATCTTCTTGCCAAGGACACGCCCTTCGATTTCACTAATGAATGCCTTCAATCTTTTGAAAGTATAAAAAAGGAATTGACTTCTGCACCTATTATAAGACCCCCCGACAGGAGTCATCCATTTGAGATCATGGGTGATTCTTCTGACTATGCCATAGGTGTGGTTCTAGGTCAGCATAATGATAAACTTCCTCATGTCATCTATTGTGCCAATAGGACTCTTAATTATGCCCAATTGAACTATTCTACAACTGAAAAAGAGTTCCTCATTGTTGTTTTTGCTCTTGAGAAGTTTAGGTCTTACTTGATAGAATCCAAAGTTGTCATTTTCATCGATCACTCGACCTTGTAACCTTTTGTCGAAAAAGGATGCTAAGGCTCATTTCATTAGGTGGACCCTATTACAGTAAGAGTTTGACCTTGAAATTCGGGATAAGAAAGGGTGTAAGAATGTGGTGGCAGATCACTTATCTAGGTTAACCATTAAATCATTCGATAACATGTTACCACTAAATAAGTCATTTCCCGATGAGCAACTGATGCTGGTCTCTCAGCTTCCATGGTTCACCGATATTGTGAATTATCTTGTGAGAGGTGAAATGCCTCCGTATTGGCCTAAACAACATCGTTCCAAATTTTTAAAGGAAGTGAAGCATTTATTTTGGGATGATGTGTATCACTTCAAGTATTGTCCCGATCAAATCATTCGAAAGTGTGTACCCGATTAGGAGATTCAAAGCGTAATCTCTTTCTGCCATGACTAAGCCTATGGAGGTCATTTTAGTGCTAAAAAGATGGCTACAAAGATTTTGCATTGTGGATTCTGTTGGCTCACCATTATTCATAACTCGAATGATTACAGCAGGAGTTGTGACCATTGCCAACAGTTAGGAAAGATCACACGTAGGAACATGTTTCCCTTAAATCCCATTCTGATTATTGAGGTTTTTTATTGTTGGGGCATTGATTTTATAGGTCCATTCCCAATTTCGTATGGTAATTTCTACATTCTTTTGGAGGTTGATAATGTGTCTAAGTGGGTAGAAGCCATACCTTGTAAGACGAATGACAGCCACGTGGTGGTCAAATTCATTCGAGAAAATATTTTCTCTCATTTTGTTACGCCTCGAGCCATCATTAGCGATTAAGGAACCCATTTCTTTAATCTATCCTTCGAGAGTCTCGTGAAAAGTATTCGATCACGCACAAAGTAGGATGTTCTTATCATCCTCAAACCATTGGTCAAGTAGAAGTTTCAAATAGGCAAATCAAACACATCATCGAGAAAATAGTGAATCCAAACCAAAAGGATTGGTCCTTAAGTTTATTGGATGCATTGTGGGATTATCGCACTGCCTACAAAACACCACTTGATATGACCCCGTATAGGCTTGTCTATGGAAAAGCCTATCACCTTTCGATTGAGTTAGAACACAAGTCCTATTGGTCCATTAATACCTTCAATTTCTATTTACCTGCTGCGGGAGAGGTTCGAAAACTCCAACTCAATGAGTTGGAAGAGATTAGGAATGATGCATACGAAAATGCAAAGTTGTATAAAGAGAAAATGAAAATTTTCCATAATAATTCCATCCTACGGAAGTCATTCGAGCCTGGACAGAAAGCTCTCTTATAAAATTCTAGATTGCATCTCATTCCTGGTAAGTTGAGGTCTATATGGTCCGGTCCTTTTATTGTTAGGACAGTCTACCCTCATGGGGCGATTGAGATAGAGAATCCTAAAAATGGTGAAATTTTCAAAGTTAATGGTCAAAGGTTGAAGCCATATTTGGAATTGTGAGATTAAGAAGTAGAGGACATTCTCCTCCAAGACCCTGTGTACTACGAGTGAACAGGAAATTGGGTCATTATTATTGTATCATAGTTTTTGTTTTACAAGAATTGTGCGTTGGAAAAAGTCACTCATTAGGTAATATCGTCAATATCTTCCCCACCTTTTTCAATTTTTGTCTTATACATTGAGGAAAATGTAGAACATAGGTATGGGGGTATTGAGGTCATTTTTCACCGCTTTGAAAAAAAAATAGAAAAATTTCGAAAATCCAAAAAGATTTTCAATATAATTGAGTTTTGAAATGATTTCTTAATATAGAATTAATTCATAAATCTCTCAACTAATGAAATTTTTTTACACATTATCCATATAATATGATTGAAAATGGATATTAAGGCAAAAGTTAATATACTTAAGAAATGAATGTGGAGATTTTAACATGGTGAGATTTTTGTGCCATTCATCATTTCTGGGAGATTTAAATCAACTCGAGTTAAAATCACTCAAGCTTTCCTTCAGTGATAAATTCGTTGATGATCTCAAATTCATTGTTTTGTTCAATTAATGAAAATAAAAGGTCAAAAAAATAAATCTTAATCACTAGAAGTTTTAGTAAGTATTCTTAAGACACAAATGAATTCAACGAAACTTGAGAAATGAGATTAGACCATCGTTTGAAAGCCCAAAAATTAAGCCTAAACTCCAAACTTTTTATATTATTCTATTACAAGCCCATTTGAGCCAAAAAGAATATATGCCTTTATGTGAAAACCCATGATCCTACCCAACTAAAACTGGAAGTTTAAAGCCCATAAAAAGAAGCCATACCCATTTTTTAATAATACTAGGGTGGAATTACTGTAGGAAAATGCCAAAAGAAAAGGAGGTTGCAAAAATAATGTGAAAAGAAAAGAAAAAAAAAAGAGGAAAAAAATGTGAGTTAGAAAAGAAAAAGCGAAAGAAAAAGAAATGGAGGTTGGAAGAAAAAGTGCCTAAAATTCAAAATACCGTAAAATCTCTATATTCTCATAAATTTTTTAACTCCAAATGCCATTCCTTCCGCCAAAATCTGAGCCTACAATACAACCAAAGAAAGTCCTAATCGATCTCAAGTGAAACTAGTTATAGTGTGGAGAGAAGATGAATAGGATCTATGGTGTGATTCAATGTTTTCAAAAAGTAATCAATGTTTCATTGATGAGATCATATTCATCCATTATAAAAAAAGTCCATTTTTTATCATGTATACGTGAAATTTGCTCATCTAAACTTACTCTTTTATTCGATTATACCGAGAGAAAATAACTGATTTCTGAGTGTTCGATTGTGAGTGCATCCCATGAGATTTTGAAATCAAAACGAACTTTCGGATAAGAAATGTAACGATCAAATCTTTTGAAATGGACGGTTATGTTTGCTATGCACACACACACACACACGATAACTTGAGATAGAAAAATGAAGTTCTACTATATTTATGAAGTTTGCATTCAAACTTGATTATATTACTTTTGAGACTTTTGTATTGAGTCAATTTTTTTAATTTTATGTATATATTCACTAAAAACTCTCACGAGACAAAACTCGTCCACTAGGGTAACCTAGAGGTTTAATGGTTTATTGCACATGCTAACTGCAATCGTGGTTCCTACGAAAGTGAGTTAGATTTTAAAATTTTAGTTTCGCTCGAGGACTAGAAAAGTTTAGGTTTGGAGGTATTTTATGAGTGCATTATTTTGTATGAATTATGCCCAAATATAGGCCTTGTTAGGCCCATTGTATCTTAAATAACGAGCATTTTTGTAAAAGAAAAGAAAAATACAAGTTTGAATAAAATTCGATTTAAAATTGAAATTTTAGTAACTTCATGGGGTGAAACCATAATTTCAAAAACTTTATGGGCTTGAAAATAATTTTTAAATATTTATCGAGGAAAAATAAGGTTCTCCCTGAAATTTGGTTGAAATCGGAGTTAAAACGAAAAAGTTATGAATTTTGGGGTCTAAAATATAAATAAGGGTAAAATTGGTAATTTCCTAAACTTTATGGTGCTGAATTTAAATTAATATAAGTTATTTTATATTTTTGCAGGTACCTCTAAAGTTTGGTGAAGACCCGAGGTCATTTGGTGAAGATATGAAGATTGTGGGAAGAATTGAAAGAAGAAAAAAATATTGGGATGAAAGCATGAAAAAGGAAGTTTGAAAATTGGTTTTGGGTTATAATTTATTGCAGTGGTTATAGAATTGAAGAAGGTTGGGGGTCCTAGTGGCTGATGCTCACGCAGGGGAAGAAGAAGGTCAAGGGTTCGATTCTTGCCCTTGACCCTTAACTTTTTGGCAAAAAAATAGGCTTTTGTATAAGCCAAAATGCACCAGCCAAACGCAACCTTAATGAAGTTTGACAGCCAGCTTTCATCCAATCAGTTGTTGAATCCTAAAATCAAGGAATTGAGAGGATAGCTTTCATGAACTTCAAGAAATCTCCCACTCAAATTTCATAAAATTGATTTTACCATTTTACCAATTAAAAATGAGTTTTACACCCATCCAAATACCCTACCCCTAAGCCTATAAATAGGACCCTTGGGTTCATTATTTTAGGAGAGAAAAATTAGAGAGCCACTTTATAAAAAATATTGGTAGTATTATTTTGAGTGTTTTATTTATATTTGAGGGCCAAGAATTGTATCTTTGGGGAGGAATTTTGTCAAGAATCTTTTTGAGACACACCATTTGTAAGTTGTTTTATTAATGAAAATTAGTATTCATTTTTGCAATTTTGTGATGTCTCCCATTATGCTAGCATAATTTCTTTACTAGGACTAGGTGAAATTTATCATGTCTACTTAATATTGTGCGTGATTTAAATTCGTCTTTTTTCCCAATATATGCTAAAGGTTTTAAAAATTCGGTATTCAATTAAAATGACACGAGAGTGTATTTTAAACCTTCGGTATTGTTAGAAAAAAATCATTTATTTAATTTTATATATGAGAACTTTTTGATGGATTATACTTTTATTAAATTAATTGATACTCCATGCTTAAAGACTATACTCTAAAATTAAAAGTGAACTTTTAAGGGAATAGGAATTTTAGCCATCTAAATTTAGAGACGTTAAATTTATTTTGGACTTAGAACGTGTTATTTTTCCGAATTAAATACGATGAGAGTCGATTTAATTTGAGTTATAAATCCGGAATGACAAGTTTAAATTATTGCATAGTGTTAGTTAAATGTGATAAATGGATCAAACGTCCTAGTTTTTACGCTCATTTGATTATATCTCTCGTAGTTAAATTTTTTTGTGTGTTTTCTTAGTTTAATACTAAATATCATCTCCAAACCAATTTAGTGTAGTTGAAAAGTTACAGTTATTTTGAAGAAAAAAATTGATAAATCCTCGTGGATTTGACCCGTACTTACACTCGCTATTCTATAATAGCCCGTGCACTTGCATTATTTGATAAAATTGACAACAAAACCTAGCCTCATATTGAGGTATAGTCATCTTATGATATTGTAGGCTTAGGAAATCCACGGTCATCTGAATTCTCACAGACTCTAAAAATAACTTGTTAAAGAAGAATTCTTCAAACTTCTCCAGGTTAACTCGTTCACATTCCGGGAACGTAGAATAAACTGCCACTAAAAGTTTGCTTCTCCTTCGAATAAATATGAAGCCAGTCTTATCCTGAATTCAGGACTAATGCTTACTCTGTTAAGCACTTTGAGTGTTTGGAGGATCCATTTTTCTTCTTCGGTTGCATTGGGCTTCTCGAAAAATGTTGGGGGGTTAAAAGCAGTCATCCTTCGCATTTATTCTTGTATTTCATTATTAACTAGTGGTGGGGTGGTATGTTTGTTTGTCTCTGGGTTAGTAGAGTTAATTCTTTCACTAGTGGTAGTTGGATTAGGCATCTGTGGAATTGGTCATTTTTCTTGGGTCCCACTGGTAGTTGCGCAAGTGTTAACCATCCTGTATAAACAATATATTGATGGATAAATTACAAATGGAGATAAATCAAACGAACTGTCACATTATATTATATCGGGTTACTAATATTATTACACCATCAACTTGTAAAGAGAAAACTAAATAAAAGTACATATCCATATGATCCTATTTTATAAGAAAAGAACGATTAACTACTACAAAAGAATGATTAGGTCAGCTACTGTCGTCATTAGGGAATATGGTATTCTTCTACTTGCATACCCACACTTGCAGATTTTATTTATTTATACCAAAATTCCATCGAAAGTCTTCAAGCCATCTTAGGAACAACTTGGTCAAACTTAGGGTCGGGATCTGATGGATCGAAATCATCAGAGGAGGTGCTAGTGGTTGAAGGACTAAAACAAGTAGTATTTGGTGAAATGGAGCCATAATCGATAGGAGAGACAGGAGGAGTCACTCTAATCTCATTAGGTGGCACTATATCCCATGAAAGATTCATAGCCTATTGCAACGTATCAGGGTCTTCAGAAAATCGCTCCAATTGTCTAGTTACTTGAGCTTCTTCTCCCATTAAGCATCCGATAAGTAAGTTATGTTTGATCTCGGGGGTGGAAATAGCCCAATCACGGTCGATACTCCATATATATTGATATAGCTTGGCATAGCCCACATCTTTAATCGCTTGTTCAAACCTCTCGTGGATACTACTGCGGATATCGAGATAGATGTTAACCCAGATATTCATTGTAAAATGGTATGAGTTCCAGAATGTAAAAAAGAACTTATAGGATAATAAGCTTATAAGTCGTAGACAAAATATTCTTGTGCTCAGTCCCCCATAGGCATAAAACCTGGTGACGCTCTGACACCATGTTGTCTCATCCATGATTCTATGTTTTAATGGTAACCAAAAAATACTAATATAAAAGAAATAATTTAAGGAAAGCGGAATTTAAATGCTTTTATTTTTGGAGATGTTAGGCATCTTATTATATCATGCGTCTAAAATAAGTGGAAATACAAATTTATTTGTGCATGCCACATATAAAAGGAGAAACTTGTAGAAAACATAAGCGAGCCACAGGAGCTAATAAGTTGTAGATAAGACATTCTAGTGGGGCCAACCATCCTTATCTGCTACTGCCCACACGTATGTTATTGAAATAGTTTTTTGGTCTAAACGGAGTAAAATTCAATTGTGCGGGTGGCATTTCGTCTTCTTCGGACTCAGTGTCCATTTGGAAGGAAAAAAATTAAGTAAATATGCCAACTAGATAATTTTATTTCTATACAAAATGTGAGTAACATGTATTGTTAGAACATAACTGGAATAAACTTATTTAGATGTAATAGATAGAAACAAAAGGAAATATCATTAAACAAGCAGGGATATATTGAAGTCTATTGATATGTAAAAGAATAATATGGTGAATTGTAACTAATAATATTAAGTTACAATGATAAGAGTTCTGATTATAACCGAATAACCCATAAATTATTGATTATATGGGTTGCAATTACGTAGTCATACTATTACAATATTATCCAAAACATATAATACATTTGGACAGGCAATCCTAAATAATTGTGAAATAATAAATAGCTTGGCATACTTAGCTAGAGTGGCAATTATACGTATGTAGCAAAATAATAACTAGGCACTCACCATCTGAGTCCTACAGGCCAATTAGAACTATTGTGATATACCGGGATCTAATTCCTGAATCGCAAGGTATGTTACTAGAGTTTCACGACAAAAGGTACAAATTGCATGGTTTGTTGCAATTAAATCAAATAGGATGCAGAGTTATACCACAATTAAAGGTTAAAATTAATTCAATGTTGTACAGAATTTAGAGGTTGTTACGGTCTATAGGGTTTCAGGAATAACTGAGATATCAAAAAAATCAATATTCACGATAAATATGAACTAAGAGTTCGTAATAAGGGTATGGGTTTAAATTATCACATAGTTATAGAACAAAATAAGTTCAATTGTTTAATATCGAAAAAAGAATCACCTACTTTGAAAATATGATTTGCGATTTTGTTCATCTATCTCACGGTTGTTGAGTGTATAGTCTAAAATCAGGGAGAGTATAAGCAGGCAGTATAGGTATAAAATAATGTTTATGTGATACAGCAGAGTGAAAAATTGAAATACATTTCAGTGTAAAAATAATTAAGAGGGTATAATATGGAATTTTAAAAAGTTTAAAAGGTAATATTTTTCTTAGTTTCCATTAGGATTTAGATTTTGTGAAAAAAGAAAAAATGTTTTTATTTAACCTAAAGTATTTATGAAAAAAAAGTTTGAAAATATTTTGAAATACTTGGAAAATTGGCCAGGGGGTTATGTGTAAAATAAAAATTGGATTTTAAACTTAAAACTGATTTTCTCAAGATTATGCTTTCCAGAGATCTAAATAGGATGATATAATATATCATTTTATTCAGAATTTAAAAATAGAATTTTTAGAAACAAATCATATTTTTCTTATTGTGTAAGCACTCTCATGCGCTCAGTCAAACATCACACTGTCTGATTTGAACTTCACTCGTGCGCGTGTAACCCGCTTCACCTTTAACCTTCAACAGTTTGACTTTAGGGTTTTGAAACTTTTACTTTAAATTCATGACATTTTAGAAATTCATTTGAGTTGGTTCATGAATGAACGTTGTGTAATTTTTGAAGAGGAATCCAATCATATTGCTTTTAAAGATTTTTATGGGTTAGTTTGAGCTATTGATTTAGTGTAAAATTGCAAAAATTTATCCTGAGGATAAGTAATTGAAATCTATGATTTTTCTTCCAACATAGTAATAGTTGAATTATATGTTGAAAATGCAATCAAAGAGGCTTGGTTTGAAAGATTTTGGTTGAGTATAATTCCTGAATTCAAGTTCTGAAATTTCCAAGCCCGAAAATTCAAACTTCGATTTGGGCCATTAAAGCTTGGTTTTGGTTCAATTACACATTGCACCTAGGTTCCTGAGGATTAAAGATTAAGTTTTCTCACTTTGAAATTGGTTCAAAGTCAAGGAGGTAGAATCCACCATTAAAGCTCAAGCTTTAATGGAGTTTTATGGTTTTTAAGCATATAGAGTGCATTCACACATTAACATTCACATGTAACTACATTTATTTACTCTATATGATGATGCTGAAATCTAGCACCACCGGATAAGTGATGATGAGCTCAAACATTATTAGCCATGGCAACCATAGAGATGTAAGTGTATAAGTGTGTAGAAAGAGATGAGTATAAGAGGAATAAGACAATGATGTATAGTGGTTCAGCCAATTTGGCCTACATCCACTGTGAGTGTGTGATCCACTAAGTATGGGCACTAATGGCCTTGGATACAATGCACATAAGCTCACTTTCTCTTTCTACTATGTGTATGAGCAGAGTTTTTGCTAGGGTTACAATTATCCATCTATTGTAGGGTTGTAGGTGACAAGTATATATAGGTCTTGGGGGGTGTAGTGTACCCCCCAAGTATGCATGGTGCATGTGAATGATGATCTAGCCAATCTCCTGTTGACACCTGTAGATGCCAAATGATAACATAATATTCCCTCACGTGAGGGGGTGATATTGTTATAACGATCTTCCACGTGCCATGTGAGCCTCACGCGCACTGTTCCACGCGTCTCCCAAACCACGCGCTGTGATGCTGTCACCCTCGGCCTATGATATGTGGCCGAGGGCAAAGTTCCCTCTGGCAGTGAGTCAGGCCTGACTTAGGCCTCGTACTGTCGTACCCTCGGAGGGTCGTCTGGGCCTGATGGAGGGTCGGCCCCTTGGAGGGTCTTCTGGGCCTGATGAGGGTCGGCCCCTTCAAGGGTCGTCTGGGCCTGATGGATGGTCGGCCCCTTAGAAGGTCGTCTGGGCCTAATGAAGGGTCGGCCCCTTGGAGGGTCGTCTGGGCCTGATGGGGGGTCGGCCCCTCGAAGGGTTGTCTGGACCATGATAATGGGTCGACCCCTTGGAGGGTCGTCTGGTCCTGATGAAGGGTCGGCCCTTGGAGGGTCGTCGGGGGCTGATGAGGGGTTGGCCCCTCGAAGGGTCATCTGGACCTTGATGACGGGTCGGCCCCTTGGAGGGTCGTCTGGGTCTGATGAGGGATCATTCTGACCCCATCCATGTGCAGGGCGTCCTCGGCGCCGAGGGTATATATGGGCATATCAATCACCCCCCAACCCTTAGCTATAGATGCTACCGAGATGGCTGAGGGATAGTGTTGCGTTTGAGACAAGTATATGGTTTGCTTGATGAGTGACAACTGTTAAGCTGATGTGATGCTTAGGCAGAAACATCATTATCGTTCTAGTTTCTAAGGCGTGGCGGCTGCACACTGCCTGGGATTGTGTGCCATAATGATGCCCTCCTCGTTGGTTGTGCTCTTCATTGGTTAATGGGCCCATTCATCAATAAGTTATTTAAGCAATTTTTGAAGTTTCTCTTTTTTCTTCTTCTTCTTCGCGCCTGAACTCTCTCTCTAGCTTCCAGCCTTCTTACCATTTCTGCAGTTTCGATATTTCGAGTTTGGCAGCCTTGCTATTTCTTCTCAGGTAACCCCTTTACCCTAGTGCCCTCATTATCTTCATTTCTGTTTGCTTGCTTATTTTAAGCTCATAGGGTTAGATTTTCCGGCGTATCCAATGGTAGACTGTTCTTGAATCGTTCTTAATAAAAACTCTTTAATTCTTTGGTTTTGATCGAAAAGTCCAACCTGGTCAATTGTGAGATTGTTTGTTAGTTGGCTTAGCCAAATTCTTCTAAGTGTAGGGTCTTTCCCTTAATGCTTAGGAGGCTTTACACCTTAGCTGAGGAATTCCCTTCCCTGAGAGAGAAGTTATTTGTTGAGATCAGACGGGTAGAGGAAGAAGAGGAGAGAAGATGAGGGGCCGACCCTAATTGGGTACGACCCATTTTCCCTATTCCTCTTGCCACTATAAAGCCATCTGAGCCATCTAAGTCTTGTGGGTCGTCCGGTCGAGAGTTGGTCAGGAGAGATGGATGAGAGAGCCTCGTCACCAATAGGCACTGGTCCTTCTGGGAGGAGAGAAACGTCTGATCTTAGCCCAGGCCGACAGGCCGAGGGTGTGGTCCCTTCTGAGGCTATCCCTGTGATAACTTTATCCCCCCACACCTTCCAGATGGCTTTCCCTCATGGGCCTCTGACAGGTGATGAGGCCGAGGGAGAGAGGACGTATGATGGTGAGGACTCAGACGTTGACCCAGTTGACACCTCCCATGCCTCGTCCTATATTTCCTCAGTTAGGGATTGTGACCTCCTATTTTGGAGGCATGCATTTGGTGTGCCCCCAATATAAATATGAGGTTCCCCTCTGAGTCTGAGAGGGTCTTTGAGGGTGAAGAGGGAGAGGTCGATGTATACGAACAGATGTTTAAGGTCAGTGTCAGGTTCCCTCTACACCCTAACGTTGTAGACATATTGTCAGCCCTCAACATTGCCCCTTCTCAACTTCCTCCCAACTTCGGGAGGACGATCCTTAGCTACGTCTCCTTATGGAAAAATGCCTTTATTGACGAGCCCTCGGCCAATCTTTTCTTGGCCTCCCATAATATCATTTCCTCATCCAAACAGCCTGGGTACTATCATCTGGGGACGAGGAGGTCTGAGAAAAAACTTCTCCACGTGGCGCAAACCTCTAACCACGACTGGAAGAAGAGATTTTTCTTCATATCTGGGGAATGGGAATTTACAGCCGAGGCTCAACCTTTAGCCGATGGTCCGAGGGTCCCAAGAAGATGGTCTATCCCCTCAATGAAAGCTAGGTCAGACCCCGGACTTAGTCTGGAAGAGAAAGATATAGTCGAATATCTGAGGGAATGAGGGAAAGGGGGTGAACTTGCAAAGTTTGAAGATCTGATGACCCCTCGGTTCCTCAAGGAAGCTGGTCTGGGGGTCGGCCCCCTGACAGAGCTATGTGAGTTATATTATTTTTTGCCCAATCTTTGCTTTTTTTTAAGTGTTTCATCTTTACTTCTGCATTTTTTTGATGTGTCGTCCTCTTTTCAGGTCGTCCTCTAGGTATATCAGACCATCTCTGGGAAATGACTGCCCCGAGCTTACTATCTGGTTTGGGAAATAAAAAGGGCAAGGACCCTCAGCAAGCTCCGAGGAAGACGAAGACAGTTGGGCCGACGCCTGCTAAGCCGACCTCCGATAGACAAAAGAGGAAAGAGCCAAAAGTCCCCGTTTACCCTCGGCCAGATTCTAAGACGAGGGTAAGGGTGGAGGCATCAAAGGGAACCGCCTCCTCTTCCAGTATGGGGGCCTTCTGGTCCCAAAACCTGACATTTTTGAAAGCCTAGCCATCTTCTCTGATTGCCAATCTGAGGGCAGCCAAGGCGTCCATGTTTTCTGCTCCCTCGGCTGCCGACTATGAGTTCTTGTCCAAGATGCCTCCGTCGAAAGTGTATGACTATGGTCTGCACACCCTAGCTCAGGTGCTTGTTCTTACTTCATTCCCTTAATTGCATTGTTTCACAAACTGTTTCCTCGGCCACTTAAAGAGTTTCTTTTTCTTATGCAGTTTGTTTGTGCTTTTACCTCGGCCACTAAGTGGATGGCTAAAAACCAACAAAAGTCCCATGAAGCCGAGAGGGACATTCAGCACGAGGCTGATCTGTAGACTGAGCTTGAGACTGCGAGGGATGAACTGGAGAGTTCCAGGACTGAACATGTAAGGGTCCTGGACGAGCTGACGAAGCAGCATGATGCAGACTTGAAGGCCAAGGACTTAGTTATAAAGGAGAAGGATGAGGCCTTGACCAACTTGGGGGTTCAATTTAAGGTTGAACTTGAGTGAGCTGTCAAAAAAGTCGAGGCCGATGCTGTGGAGGCCTACAAGCTCTCTGAAGAGTTTCAAGGCTTCGGTCTTGAATACTTAGAGAGGGGGATTAGGATGGCCTGTCGGTAGGTCGTCCTTAAGTTTTCTGACGCAGTATCATCTATTCGCCCCTCTATTGAAGCAGTCTAACTGGACGACCCCTTGATTGTCGAGGCATTGGCTCACGTGGAGTCCCAAGTGCACGTCGAGGGTATCGCCACGTCTGAGGACCAACCTGTCTTGTTCATTGAGGAGACCCCTCTTATAGATGTTGAGGCCCTGCCCTCTGATGCTGCTCAATAGGGTGGCTGTTTGTAGCCCACACCCTCTTCGTGTAATCAATATTTTTGTACTCTATTTTTGTAGAACGAACATCATTTTGTAATATAATGCCTCTTGTTGTCTTCCATACTCGTCTCTTGTGTGATTTGCATTGTGAATTTTGCGTTGTCAATTTTTTATATTAACAATATCACTAACCCCTCCCTCGTCTTTCTTGAGGGTGAATGAGGGGTCGTCCCCTGCATTGACCCTCATTATTGCCGAGGGTAGTTTTTAACCAAATTAATGGTTTTTAATCAACCCCTCCCTCATCTTTCTTAAGGGTGAATGAGGGGTCGTCCCTTGCATTGACCCTCATTATAGCCGAGGGTAGTTTTTAACCAAATTAATGGTTTTTAATCAAGTCCTCCCTCGTCTTTCTTGAGGGTGAATGAGGGGTTGTCCCCTGCATTGACCCTCACTATAGGCGAGGGTTGCTTTTACCAAATTAATGGTTTTTAATCAAGTCATCCCTCGTCTTTCTTGAGGGTGAATGAGGGGTCGTCCCCTGCTTGACCCTCATTATAGCCGAGGGTTGCTTTTACCAAATTAATGGTTTTTAATCAAGTCCTCCCTCGTATTTCTTGAGGGTGAATGAGGGGTTGTCCCCTGCATTGACCCTCATTATAGCCGAGGGTTGATTTTACCAAATTAATGGTTTTTAATCAAGTCCTCCCTCATCTTTCTTGAGGGTGAATGAGGGGTCGTCCCCTGCATTGACCCTCATTATAGCCGAGGGTAGTTTTTAACCAAATTTATAGTTTTTAATGAAGTCCTCCCTCGTCTTTCTTGAGGGTGAATGAAGGGTCATCCCCTGCATTGACCCTCACTATAGCCGAGAGTTGCTTTTACCAAATTAATGGTTTTTAATCAAGTCCTCCCTCGTCTTTCTTGAGGGTGAATGAGGGGTCGTCCTTTGCATTGACCCTCATTATAGCCGAGGATTTCTTTTACCAAATTAATGGTTTTTAATCAAGTCCTCCCTCGTCTGAGGATGAATGAGGGGTCGTCCCCTGCATTGACCCTCATTATAGCCGAGGGTGGTTCTCCAAAGATGATCCCAGACATACTAGAACTGACAAACACTTGATGGGAGGAAACACTGATATTTCTCATTAGCATTCCAAGTGTTCTGTTGGAGCGAAACTTATTACAACTGTGGTCCGATAGGACATTACAACACTATAGATAGTATTTCTTCAAATGATCTGCATTGCAGGGGTTTGAAAAGGGTTCCCCTTCTAGGTTTTCTAGTCTATAGGTCCCAGGGACAACTTCATCGATGAACCTATATGGTCCATGCCAATTTGGGTGGAGTTTGTTAGGCTTTTGCCAATCCTTTTTGAGGACCAAGTCTCCCACTGCAATTGGTCTCTGCTTCACCCTTTGATTGTAAAACCTTGCAATCCTCTGTTGGTAGGCAGCTTGCCTTATCTTGGCATCTTCCCTTCTTTCCTCAATCAGGTCTAAGTCAAGTCTCCTCTCTTCCATATTTCTCTAGGGGTCATACATTTGGACCCTGTGGGTAGGAAACCCAATCTCGATGGGGATGACGGCTTCTAAGCCATAAGCCAGCATGAACGGGGTTTCTCTGGTAGAGGTCTTCGTTGTTGTCCTGTAGTCCCACAGCACAACATATAACTCCTCAACCCATCTTCCTTTTGCCTCCTCAAGCCTCTTCTTGATTCCATCTAGGATTGTCCTATTTGTAACATCTGTTTGCCCATTGGCCTGAGGTCGGCCTGGGGTAGAGAAGAATTGTTTGATACTCACCCTTTCACAGTAATTCTCTACAGATGTATTCTTGAACTGAGTCTCGTTATCTGAGATGAGGGTGTTGGGTAGACCATATATGCATATAACATTTTTCTAGATGAACTGGAAGGTCTTCTGCTCTGTAATCGTGACCGTCGATTCGGCCTCCACCCATTTTGAAAAATAGTCAATCGTAACGATGAGGAACCGATAGTTATTGACTACCCTTGGCAAGGGTTCTACTAGGTCGATCCCCCACACTGAAAACGGCCATGGGGATGTGATGGAGGTAAGAGGCTGATGGGGCTGGTGAGGGATGGTGGCAAATCTTTGACATTTATCGCACTTTTTTACATATGTCGTGGCATCTTTCCCTAAGGTCGGCCACCAGTAATCTTGGGTGACCACCCTCTTCGCCAAAGACCTGCCCCCAATGTGGCTTGAACATGACCCCTCGTGCACGTCTTGCAAGATGTGTAGGACTTCAGACGGGTGCACACACCTAAGTAAGGGGAGCAAGAACCCCTTTTTGTACAAGGTGTCTCCGATGATAGTGAATTTTGCAGCTCTGTATCTTAACTTCTTTCTTTCTTGCTTTTCTTCTGGAATCTCCCCTTCTTTAATGTATTTGAATAGAGGGTCCATCCATGAATCTTCCCTGTTGATATGTAAACAAGATCTAACTGTTCCCTCAGCATCTTCAATAGTTGGTCGAAGTAAAATTTCCACTCGGATTGTCCTTCTCATATCTATCCTAGTTGTCGAGGCCAACCTGGCAAGTGCATCGGCTCGGACATTGTCATGCCTAGGTATCCTCTTTAATTTCACTTCTCTGAAGCTCTTCATTAATGACCTTACTTTCTTAAGGTATTTGGTCATCCGTTCATCCTTGGCCTCGTAGGCTCCTAATATCTGATTCACTACTAACCTTGAATCGCTATGGAACAAAATCTAGCCGACACTAAGAGACTTGGCTAAGGAGAGGCCTGCTATCAAGGCCTCATATTCAGAGTCGTTGTTGGAAGCTTTGAAGTTGAACCTTAGGGCGTACTCAATGTCTGTGCCATCAGGTGCTGAAATTATTAATCCAGCCCCACTCCCGCTTTCGCAAGCGGACCTGTCGATGAAGAGGCTCCACACGGTCTATCCCTCTGAGAAATTTCCCTCGGTGAGGGACCCCTATCTGAAGAGATATCTTCCCTCTTCATTTTTTACCACCCTTCCTCTAGCGGTGCTTGTCTCAGCATTATCTGCAGGTGTATCGGTGAGCTTGTCTTGTCGGGTATCTATCTTCCTGAGTCCCTCATCCTCGGCTTCATCATCTTCCCAAGTAAACTCGGCTATGAAATCTGCCAATGCTTGCCCCTTATTGGTCGTCCTAGGTTGATATACAATGTCAAACTCTCCCAGCTCTATAGCCCAGGCCATTAGCCTACCTGATTTTTTCGATTTGTGTAGGACCTTCCTAAGAGGAGAGTCGATGAGGATGACCATTGTATGGGACTGGAAGTATGGCTTCATCTTTCTTGATGTATGGATCAAGGCATAGGGTAACTTCTCCATCCGTGGGTATTTTTGCTTTGCCCCTTGGAGTGCCTTACTATTGAAATATACGGGCCTTTGTACCCCGTCCTCTTCTCTCCTAATGGATGCACTGATGGCTGATTCTGAGGCAGCTAGGTACACATATAGTCGTTCACCCTGTTCTGGCCGTGACAACAGCAAGGGAGACCCTAAGTACGACTTTAACTCCTTGAAAGCCTCATCACACTCTTCACTCCATTCGAAGGCCTTCCTAAGAATTTTAAAGAATGGCAAACACATGTCTGTGGCTCTAGTTACAAACCTATTCAAAGCAGCCACTCGCCCCATGAGCCTCTGAACGTCTTTGATGGTCTTGGGGGTCTTCATTTCCAGGAGGGCCTTTATTTTCTCAGTGTTGGCCTCGATGCCTCTTTGGTTGACAATGAACCCAAGAATTTCCCTGCTCCGACCCCGAAGACACACTTAGCCGGGTTGAGCTTCATCCGGTACTTGTCCATCGTATTAAAGTTCCTTTCTAGGTCAGCCACATGATCCCCTGCCTTCAGTCTCTTAGTCAACATGTCATCCACGTAGACTTCCATAGATTTCCCAATTTGGTCTTCAAACATTTTATTTACAAGGTGATGATATGTTGCCCCTGCATTCTTCAGGTCAAAGGGCATGACTCTATAACAGTATGTTCCCTTGTCGGTAATGAAGGTTGTTTTCTCCGAGTCTTCAGGGTCCATGAAAATATGGTTGTACCCTGAATAGGCATCCATGAAGCTCATGAGCTCATGGCCTGCGGTAGCGTCTACCATCTGGTCAATGCGGGGGAGAGGGAAGCTGTCTTTGGGATAATGCTTATTGAGGTCGGTGAATTCCACACACATTCTCCACTTCCCGTTGGCCTTTGGGACAATGACTGCATTGGACAGCCATTCAGGGTAGATGACCTCTCTGATAAACTCAGCATCTTCTAATTTTTTGACCTCATCCCTTATGACCTCATACTTTTCTCTAGAGTAAATCATCCTCTTCTGCTTTACTGGCTTCGCACCCTCTACCACGTTGAGCTTGTGGCACATGATTTCAAGGTCGATCCCCGACATATCTGCATGACTCCATGCAAAGACGCTTTGTCTTCTCCTCAACAGTTTAATGAGGTCTTCCTTGATATTTGGCTTCAGAGACTTGCCGACTTGGACGGTTTTTTCTGGGTCATCCTCATTAAGGATGATTGATTCTACCTCTTCCGCGGCCTCTCCTTTCTTCAGCTTCGTCTCGTCTCTGGGGTCTAGGGTATCAATATTGTAAGTGGTTGTAGCCTTCTTATGTGCCTCTCTTTCTTCAGCGGAGTTGTAATAACATTCTCTCACTGTCGTCTGGTCTCCCTGAACTTCCCCCACCCCGTAAGGGGTTGGAAATTTAATCATCTGATGGACCATAGACGGAACAGCTTCGAACCCCTTGAGGGCTACCCGCCCCAGTATAATATTGTAGGCCGAAAAGACATGTTCATCCA
The DNA here is from genome assembly GCA_949130495.1 of Sambucus nigra. NCBI lineage: Eukaryota > Viridiplantae > Streptophyta > Magnoliopsida > Dipsacales > Adoxaceae > Sambucus > Sambucus nigra. The sequence goes on from OX422207.1 coordinate 441,655,628, forward strand.
TCACAAAGAAGCTGACCTTCTTTGTAAGCCATCTCGGCCACTCGTCCCCCATCCTCACATCAACCTCATACACTCCGAGGGGATGAACCTTTTCTCCACTGAACCCAATCAATGGGTGATGGTATGGGACGAGTCTAGCATGGCTGAGACCTAAAGCTTTGAAGCATGGCCAAAACATCACGTCTGCAGATGAGCCCCCATCTACCAGGATCCTCAGCACCTCGCACCCGTGCACCTTGGTAGTGATGACGAGAGGGTCATCATGTGGGGCTAAAAGGCCTTTGAAGTCCATTCTTGAGAACCCCACTATCAGAGTATCCATGTCAACCTTTTTTCTTTTTTCTGACTTCGCCTCCAGAGAGGTTGAGTGTACTGTCTTCGTCACTGCCTTGGCCTCAGCTATATGAGCCTTCCTGTTAGCGACCTATGACCCTCCTCCTACTAGACCCCCGGAGATCATTCCTACTTCGAGCGAGATCATATTAAGCCTCTTGACAGGGCCTTGGTCATCTCTAGAAGGGAGGTCAGGGTCGTCCTCATCGTCAGAAGGGTCGTCCCCTCTTTTTTGAGGACCTCCCCTACATGCATCGCCTCGCTTTTTCTGGGGTCATCCCCTCTTGAAGGCATCTTTGTCAATGTACTTCCTGATCTTTCCTTCTTTCAGTATATTCTCAATCTCATCTTTCAGAACAAAGAATTTGTCTGTCACGTGGCCATGGTCTTGGTGAAATTCACACCACAGGTTTTTGTTCCTCTTGTTAGGGGCTTCCCTCAACTTCTCAGGCCACTTTAGGGACGGTCACTCTTTATCTCATTGAGAATATGTTCACAACTGACCATTAGAGGGGTCTAACCAGTGAACTTGTCGTCCGTAGATCTCTTCTTCCCCTCTTTGTTCTTCTTAGGGTACTTACCCCCACTAGCGCCTCCTTTTTCATCTTCGTATTTTACGTCCATCGCCTCTTTGGCGTTCATCACCTTTCCTGCTGTTGACAGCAATTCAGCCATCGTCCTCGGAGGGTCTTCAGCAAGCTTCCATAACAGCTTCCCCTTTTGGAGTCCTCCAATCAGGGTTGTCATAGCTATGCTCTCCTCATAATCTTCCACCTCCAACTTTTCTTTGTTGAATCTGGCTATGTAGTCTCTTAGACTCTCATTCTTCCCCTGCTTAACAAGGAGCAGGTGGGTGGTTTTCTTCTATGACCTCACCCCAAAGAAAAAGTTGTGGATAAACTGGACTGCCAACTGCTTAAAGTTTTTAATGGAATTTTTTAGAAGAGACATATACCAGACATGTGCAGCCCCCGTCAGAGTGCCAGAAAAGGCACGACACCTCATCTCATCTGAGATAGAGTATATGTCTGCCGCTGACTGATACATATCAATATGATGGACAGGGTTAGTACTCCCATCATACCTTGGGGTGACCACAAGTGGCTTAAACTTTAATGGTGTAGGAAAGTTGACTATCTTCGCCACAAAGGGAGAGCCTATGGAGTATCCTCTCTGAAGAGGGTCCCGGCTCTTCAGAATATCATCGATCTTGTCCTCCAGTTGCTGGATTGAGTCATTCCAGGGCCTCGTAGGGTCGGCCTAGCCGATGTTATCCCCCTCCGCCTCTTTAAGGTGGACGGAGGGTTCTGCGGCGACAGGCCTGTGTCGGATATTCACTTCCCCCTGACCATCGTCTCGTCCTAGGGGTCGGCCCCCGTGGGGTCGGCCATCTGCTGCCTCCCTTTTAGACCTCGCAGCACTCCTTGATCTGGACAATTTCTCCTGCAGGTCATTTACTGGGCTCAGCCTCTTAAAGGCTGACCCCCTGCTCAAGCGATCAAAAGCAGAGCCTCTTAGGCGATCATCAGGATTTGGTCTCCCGCACTTCCCTCTAATTTCCTAGAGAGGTCGTACAGTATTGTTGGAGACCTCATATGGTTCCCAGCATTCTATGGGGGCCTCCTCTCCCTCCAGATCGTCATACCTGTCCTTGGGACAAGGGTTTTCTTGCCTCCCCAGGCATAGACGCCGGGGGTCAACAACATCCCTATGTCGCTGAGGAGGTGGCAGGTCTTTGCATGGTGCTTGGGGTGGTCCCCTGGCCTCATACTGCCCTGGAGCCGCTGTCGGAGTAATCATCTCAAGTGAGACCCCTGGTGGTGTTAGTATGTTCTAGCTTAGAGTTGTGAACTGCTCCTGCATGATTCGCTGGCTTGCTGCCAGAGACTTCAAGGCTGTCGCCACATCAGCCATCTCTGACTAAGGTGGTGGCTGATTGGAACTGGGTCCAACTCCACTCTCCGGTGAAGGGAGTGGTGGTGGTGGCATCTCTGGTGCCATGTGTTTGAGCTATGAAAAGCTGAATTAGAAAAAAGACTGGTGAGCTTGAGAACCTTAATGGGTCTCTTTCAATGGTGAAACATCTCCACACAGGGGGAGGACTGGCTCACCACCAGAGTGCCCAGTGAGGTCAAGCTGTATTCAAGGAAGAGATGTCTTCTCGTTTCCCACAGACGGTGCCAAACTGATGATGCTAAAATCTAGCACCACCAGATGATGATGAGCTCAAATAATAGTAACCATGACATCTATAAAGATGTAAGTGTATAAGTGTGTAGAAGGAGATGAGTATAAGAGGAATAAGACAATGATGTATAGTGGTTCAGCCAATTTGGCCTACATCCACTGTGAGTGTGTGATCCACTAAGTATGGGCACTAATGGCCTTGGATACAATGCACATAAGCTCACTTTCTCTCTCTACTGTGTGTATGAGCAGAGTTTTTGCTAGGGTTACAATTATCCATCTATTGTAGGGTTGTAGGTGACAAGTATATATAGGTCTTGGGGGGTGTAGTGTACCCCCCAAGTATGCATGGTGCATGTGAATGATGATCAAGCCAATCTCCTATTGACACTTATAGATGCCAAATGATGACATAATATTCCCTCACGTGTGGGTTGATATTGTTATAACGGTCTTCCACATGCCATGTGAGCCTCACGCGCACTGTTCCACACGTCTCCCAAACCACGCGTTGTGATGCTGTCACCCTCGACCTATGATATGTGGCCGAGGGAAAAGTTCCCTCTAGCAGTGAGTCAGGCCTAATTTAGGCCTCATAATGTTGTACCCTCGGAGGGTCGTCTGGGCCTGATGGAGGGTCGGCCCCTTGGAGGGTCGTCTGGGCCTGATGAGGGTCGGCCCCTTGGAGGGTCGTCTGGGCCTAATGGGGGGTCGACCCCTTGGAGGGTCGTCTGGACCTTGATGATGGGTTGACCCCTTGGAGGGTCGTCTGGGCCTGATGATGGGTTGGCCCCTTGGAGGGTCGTTTGGGCCTGATAACGGGTCGGCCCCTTGGAGGGTCGTCTAGGCTTGATGAGGGATCATCCTGACCCAATCCATGTGCAGGGCGTCCTCGGCCTAGCCGAGGGTATATATGGGCATATCACTATATAAGTGAAGAAACATAACGAAATGAGAGAAAACAACATTCACATATAGTATGATAGAGACGCATAAAAATTCAAAATTTTACTTTGAAAGTGTGTCGATATGAACTGAGTTTTCTCAGAAGTAAAGGATGACTTTTATAGGGTTCGTGGGAGAGAGTTCATTGGTGAAATTGGAGGTGGTTTTTAACCTGATTTTGTACAAGTTCCAACAAAGATACATGTGGATTAAATGGGTATCATGTGTACTCCATGTGGTACATGACATGTTGGAAGTCTAACTGGTCCCACATCAGCAGGGAGGTAAGTGGAAACAAGTTAGGTTTTTGGTTTGGTCCTTGGTTGGTTTTGGTTTAGAGTTTAGGGCTTATAAGTTACTTTTTAAAAGTTTTAGGGGCTTATGTGCAATTTTTGAAACTTAGTGGATTGGTCCATAATATTTCTATAAAATATAAGTTATTTGTTCAAACTTTAGGTTAAAATTGGGGTTTAATTGTAATAGGAAAGTTTATAATAACCTTATTCTCTATTTTAGGGTTTTTTGAGAATTTTAGAACTTTTGAGGGACTAAATGCCTATTTAGAATATGTTGTTATAGCCCACCCCCACCCGCACATACAGCGATGCAAATCAATTCATCTCTAATACCCAATTATTATCTTATGTATTAATTATTTATTCTTTATCACAGTTTCATTATTCAACACTAGCCCCCAACTATAATCCAGTCATCACCTTAAAAATTCATCCCTAGTCTCGTACCTAGAGATCACCAAACTATAACTATCATCCAATCCTTCCCCTAGGAAGAATACCTGAGATATGATCATCACCTAGTCTCATGCCTAGGATAAAACAACGTAATGGAGTACTACCTAGTCCTATACCTAGGAAATACTGAACTTACAAATGCACACTCCCTAGTTTCATACCTAAAAAAGTGTCAACGATAATTTAATATGCCTATTCTCTTTTCACATACCTAGAAAGGAACATTTTAATCCAATAGTGAAAGTATAACTGCTAACCACCATCCTAACGGTGTTATTTTATTAATGCGAACAATTTGTACATTAATTACATTCTCAATCCAATGTTACAGTCACTTCATTTTTTAAATTTAACAAATCCAATTTCCATATGCATTAACTCAATTATATCATGTTATAAATGATTTCCAAAACACATTCCAACATGTTGTCCAAATTTCTTATTTCAATATGAGTGATAATTTATCAAACTAAGACATAAATGGATTCAAACATGCATACACATAATTTATAGCAACATTTTATCACATAGTACATCATATAAAGCATTTATATGATTTTATAAATAAGCACTCAAGATCAAATTGAATGTTTTAATTAACATGCGATTCGTCCCAACAACCCAAAATAATAACGTACAATTAACTTAGTATGTGGTATTTCGAGTATTAAATTCAACTTCAGAAGTTAATAAAAATATAATTATAAATAGGTTATTATTTTTCCTAACTAAGTTGCTAATTGTATTAAGCAAATACGCGTATTTAATATTTACGCAACATTTAAATAAAATAATACTTAAGGAGAACAATAGTGATATTTTTGCCTAAGAAATTATGACACTAAACATTCGAGCACTATGGTTCATTCTATCTCATGAAAACAAGCAACTTTCATATTTGGGTCGTCTCTGAATTCCAAACAAAAGGTCTTCCAAAAATAGGGTTCCAAAAGTATAACAGTGGTGTATTAGAATCTGTGGTTGAGCATTGTATGTATCTAGTTTATAACTGGCATGCGTATGAAATAATAAAGTTTCAGTAGATAAAGGTGAGGGTTCAAAGTCGTAAAGAAAATAATGAAGCTAAAACGCTTCAGTACACTCATGCAAGAGTCCCAACCAAAATAACTCCTATATAGACCCGTGCACAAAGCTACATGTGAAGATCCACGCAATCCTTTTAGTCAACCAACTCCAAAAGAATTCATCCAACCACAAAAAACTCAGGTAGCTACCCCAGTTTCATAAAAAGGATCCGTTTAAAAAATAAGTCCCCACAATATAAGCCAGCAAAGAAAAATCAGCCGCAATCATATAAAAAAACAAGGAAACCCTCGCAACCCACTTTTGTCACAACCTGTAATAGTCCACTCGTTATGGCAATGTGTTACACTCTATAGCTACGGATCTCTGCAGCCATAGCGTCTGCATCCCCAGGGCAATTCTCGCTGACTTCTCATGCTCCCTCTCTCTAGTGGCGGATCTAGGATTTTCCAATGGGTGGGGCACATCAAAGAAAAATATGGGAGTTTGGGGGCGGGAGCCCCCAAAATTTTTTTTAGAGCTATTAAAATATCTAAATGAAGATAAATATTCACTCTTTAATAGTAATAAAATAGAACAAAGAAAATCATAATACTTCCAACCCATAATTCACACATTAATATTAGAAAATTATACTAGCAATCAATAATTTCTTAGAAATATAAAAATCAAATTGTAACCCATCTTCAAAAAAATAATTGCAACCCATCTTCAAAAAATTACTCACCATGTTTTAAAATTATTCTGAGGAAGAGGAACCCATTTTCAAAAAAATGGATGAAACCCATCTTCAAAAAATCACAGAGGATACCTTCATCACATCACAAGCATTGAAGAAATCATATAAAAAATCACACAACAATTTCAAATAAATGAATAAAACAAAAACTTCAGCAACACAAAAATTAAAGAAATCAGAAATCACACAAAATACCTTCATCTCACAAGTAGGGGACGGAGGCCAGAACAGGGGAGGACGGAATCTGGCCTGTGGAGGCTGAAGAGGGGAGGACGGAGAGCAAGCCGACGACAAAGGCAGTGGCGTTTTATTTTTTGGGTTTTGAAGGAGGGAAGGGTTTTGAGAGATTTGGATAGTTTTGGGTTTTGTTGTTTAGGTCTGTTTTGTGGGCTATATTTAACTTTTTTTTTTTTTTTTTTGAAAATCCTGGGAGGTGCACGTGCACCCCCCAACAACATACTATGTCCGCCCCTGCCTCTCTCCTCCTCCATTCTATTTCTCTCGATGCCTCTTTTACTCTCTCTCTCTCTCTCTCTCTCTCTCTCTATATATATATATATATATATATATATATATATATATATATATATATATGTGTGTGTGTGTGTGTGTTCTCGTTATTTTCTTGTTCCTTTCATTCTTACGTTGCCTTTGATTATTTCTTTTCTCTTTCTCTACGGATCTTCTCTTCTCCCCGTTTCTTATACTCCTAGAATCCTAAATCTATTAGGAGTCACCCAGCACCATCCAACCATGATTAAAAAGATGAAATAACAAAACACCTCAAACTCTGTTTTAATTCATATCTACCCGAATTTAAATCTAAAAAAATAAAAATCCAAAACTAGTGGTTCAAGAAAGATGTAGAATCTCCAAACTAACCCATAGGTTTAATCCAAATACCCACCTTACCAAATCATTAATTTAAATGCATAAAATTCATTTAATTCACAAAAAATCATCGAGTTCAATTTAAATTAAATCATCTAACTAATTCAATTTTTGATACAATAATCTTTTCAATCAAATAGAACTGGTCACTCAAAATATAGGGTATTATAGGGTGTGGATTGAGAATGTCATAACTAACTCAATTCATCAAGTATTCATCCTCAAAAGTTCCCACACATAAGGTCATCTTTGGAGGGACCATATAATACAATATCCATGGATTTTGATGCATTCAAGTAAGGTTTTTGGAGACCGAAGAAGAGCAGCTCGTTCAACATCGTCATCAACATATTGCCACTGCATCGAATCGCCTATAAGGTCCCCGAAGCTATTGTAATTCGATCCCTAGATTTATTCTTCACATCTAGTTATTTTCTTCTCATTTTTGGAACATGATCCATCAAAGATTAAAGGGTAGCAAAGTTTTATGAATTCGATCCCCAATAGGGTTAGGGGCCTATAAGATAAAGATAAATTAGGGTTTATAAAGTGACAAATTTATCATTATTTAAGCATAAAAATTATCCAATTTACCTTTGTATCATTTTATTATATCCAAAACCAAAAATACGAGAGGATAGAGAGGGGCTACTTGTGGGGAAAGTTGGGAGGCAGGATTAGGAAAGGAGATATTTAAGAATTAAGGGATAGAAATTGGGGAATTAAAATAATGAGCATACATCTTCTTCAATCAATTTATTTCATCCTAAAATCAATCAAGGTAAGAATTCGATCCTAATTTTCTCCTTTGTGCTCTTGTTATAATGGTTGAAATAACGTTTAGAATAATTAAATTTAATAAGTTATTAAACTTAGTGTGAGTGCAAGAATTATCACAATAAAATATTCAAAAAGAAATATCGAGATGAAAGCAAATAATCACACACAACAACAACAACAACAACAACAACAACAACAACAACAAATGTACGTGGTTTGATAACTTGCCTACGTCCATGAGAGGTTACTATGTTCTTATTAGTGTCTCTCAATAATAGAGGTTACATCTCATTGTCCCGGCCAGGGATTATAATTTATAGTTTTGGAAAATAGGTGATTCAATTATACAAGTAACTTAATTAGCTTGTTGATAACTCGTGGTGTCCCTGAATATCTCCTCTGAGATTATTGATAACCGATTTGAGTATATATCCATGCATTTAAGAACATGTTAGATACATGGGTCTAAATAAATAATTGACTTGGGTCGAGCAGTCCACTGGGTACGTTGGACTGGTCGGCTGCAGTTTTGGGCTAGAATAAATAAGCCCTTATAATTGCCCCTAAAATCTTTGGGCTAAACATTTGGGCCAACAGATTTTAAGTAAGTTAAAGGCCCAAGGCCTAAAACTGTTTTAAATTCGGTGTGGCATGCTTTTAATACTTTTGAATATGTGAGGGTACGCTCATCCGAGGTTAAACACCATGGCAGACTTGTTATTGTGTTGAAAAGGTGGGGGAATGTTGGTCTGAGTAGGTAATTGGAGCGCTAGAATCCTCATCGAGACTTATGTTTCATCATTAGCGTAAGATTCAAACCCAAGTACATCACTTCCAACCGTCATCTTTTAAACGTCCCTCGTCCACAAAACTTCCAGTGTGTTCTTCTCTTCAGTCCTTTATATTCTCATAGCTTCCGATACACTTCTGTAAGTGTTTCTAATCTTCTATTTTCTTTCACTATCTCAACTAGTCTTTTTTTGTTGCTAGAGGTACTTTATCATCCATGGATCTTCTTGATAACAAAACTATAGAAGAGTTTAGGAAGTCTTATAACATCCCAAAATGGGTGGAAAGCGATTGTTCCCCCATCCCCAACGATGTTCATGACATGGGGGTACTGGATTCATACCCTTTTAATTACCTATGTAGGTTTAACTTTTCCACAAACCCTCTTTTTCTAAGACTCTTCAAGTACTTTGATGTCATCCCTTCTCAATGCGCCCCATGTGTCTCAAAAATTATGAATGGGGTCCATAGGATAAATGAACTGTATGAGACCAACCTAGGGTTGGCCGAGCTTTATTATTGTTATGTTTGGTCGCATACAAAAGATGGCATTCTGTACTTGAAAACTAGGATAGCTGATAGGGTCTAATTAATGAACCTTCTTGACTTCCTTAAAGGCTACAGGGAGCAAGGTTTTATTTCCATAAATTGGCAGCATCCTCCCATACCTGAAGGAGAGAGGTACTGAGGTCACTGGATCCCTGACTAGGGGGAGGATCAAATAGGTTGTTTTCTCTTTACTTTTGTTTTCTTGTTGTTTCTTTTTCTTATGTCTACTTGCTTGACACTTATGTTTCCGGTCATCTGATATATATATTCTTCCTCTATCTTACAGCTCGTGATAAAAATCAAGAACCTGCCCTTCGCAAGCTGAGAGTAATTGATATACTCAAATCTTAGAGAGTCCGAGATAGACTTCTTGACGGCGAGTACCCTCATGCTGCAGCCTATTTTGCTGGAGTATAAAAACACTACCGGTATTTTCATCAGTTGGCCACTTGACAAAGTCCCTATCTTGGAACTTCCTAAAAAAGGGCCCTCTGAACTAATTAAATAATAATAATAATAATAATAATAATAATAATAATAATAATAATAATAATAATAATAATAATAATAATAATAATAATAATAATAATAATAATAAGAAGAAGAAGAAGAAGAAGAAGAAGAAGAAGAAGAAGAAAAGATGGCACCCCTATAAAGAGGAGAGTGCTGAACATAGATGATGATGACCAGGATGTACTGTCTGATCGGATGAAATCTCTGAAGAGAGCAAAAGTGAATTCCCCTGAAATTAGTGGCTCCAGTTTGGGGGATAAGGGGAAGGATATGAAGAAGAATAGAGAAGAAGATGAAAAGAGAAGAGAAAGAAAGAAAAAAAGAAAGAAAGAAAGAAAGAAAATAGGAGGCTAAGGAGAGGTTGTCCTTGAAGACCCATGTTGAGCCCTTCTTTACTATGGTTATTGAGGGGTCCAGTATAGTCAATACTCCCATGCTTGCCCCTGATTTGCTGAAAGGGGTTGTGCTCGCAGGCCGATCGTGAGCACTCCTCACAGTTGGGGTCAGCCCAACTAGCACTCAAGTCCACCCAAGGACTGCTCTGGTAAATTTCCTCTTTTTCTCTTATCTTTTCTCTGTGTTCATCTTCTGCGCACTAATCCTTCTTTTTTTTATTTTTGTTTTTTTTGTCTGACCTCACAACCCTTTTGGATGGTCATGCCGACCAGTCCAAGAATCCCTAAAGAAGTCTGAGAGAGACTTTACTGATGCCCGCCCTACACTTGAGTGGGAGGGAGAGAGTTAAGCAAAGGCCTATGTCGATCTTCACACGGCCAACAGCCTAGTGGTCCTAGAGAATGAAAAGCTCTTTAAAGAAAATTTGGGCCTAGTCGGGAAAGTTCAAAAATTGGAGGAGGAGATCCCGAGCATGAAGAATAGCAGCTACACGAAAGGATGGGATGTGGCCTATGACAATGTTGAGATCTAGATTTCTTATGCCAAGAAAGTGTCCAACTTTCTCTTCTCTTCTTTTTTTCATCCTATTTGGGGAGAAACTTTTTGAGAGAAAATTTATTTTAAAATTGAGGAAACATTCCCTCCCTTTCTCTCTGAATAAAACTCCCAAACAATGGAATATTGGACTTTTCCTTCCCTTTCTCTTCCTATATATATATATATATATATATATATATATATATCTGTGTGTGTGTGTGTGTGTGTGTGTGTGTGTGTGTGTGTGTGTGCATGTGAGAGAGAGAGAAGAAAGAGAAAGATATTTTTTTTAATTATATTTGGTTTATTAGATTTGAGTCATATTTTGTTTTTATCTAAATCTCATTGACTAGTCAACCATTAGCTAGATCCCATTTTTAATATATTTACTTCTATGTTTACCAAAATGCCCCAAGTCTAATCTATTTTACATAACTTCAAAAATTACGTTATACATCTCTCTTTTCCTCTCAATCCCCATACCCCTAAACATCGGTGCACAAGTTGGCGAGTTCAACGTGGCGATTTGATTTATCTCTTTGTGTCTCTCTTTGTCCCTATTCTTTGGGTTACGCTTTTCGTTGATTGGTGGTTGTTTTGAAAATCTAATGTAATTACGAGGTGGTCGGGTGAATTGGTTGATGGTTGTGGGTAAACATTGGGGGTGACGGGGGATGGTGATGTCGAAGGTAGGGGCTTATGTTTTGGGTGAGTTTTTTTATGATCTTCTTTCTTTTAGTGTATAGAGATCATTAATAGTGGCTTGGGTTTAAATCTAGGGTTTATGAAAAATATCGTTGGTTGTGTTGCATGTGGTTGATAACGAATGGTGGGATTTTATGTTAAGGATCGTTTAGAGGTAGTGGTGGTAGAAGACGATGGGTGTAGGCTTTGAATGGGATGTTGAAGATCGATGGAATATAGTGATGAAAGTGACGGGGGATTGAAATTAAGCTCCGATACCAAATACTAAGAAGAAATATTTACTATCTGATAATTTTTTTGTAATACTAAGGATTTTGGGTATGGAGTCCAAATGGATTTTGTTTGAATAACTGTAAATATTCATTATTAGTTAATTTCTTGTAATAGGAAGGGCTATAGGTATGGAGTCCAAATGTATTTTATTTCTCTAACACTAGATAATTAATGTCTAGTCATTTTCTTATGATAAAATTGTACATATTTACTTCACGATAAATATGTATTCTCAATAAACATATTACTACTATTGTAATTGATTGTTAATTTTTTTAATTGTAAATTTTTTCATTATAATTTAATTTGTCCTCATATTTAGCTGATATTCTTCCCCGTATCTTAATAGTAAAGTAAAAATTGACAGTACAACAAATATTTTACTATTAGTGTAAATATTTTCAATCAAATATAATGTTTAGTGCCATAGTAATATTATAGATACAGTACATATTTATCGAATTTGTTAACGTCCAAAATGGAGATAACAAATAATGGATTAATCAATAAAAAAGACAAGCAATAATAGAGAATGGGGATAAGAGACAATGAGAATAAGATAGATTTTACGTGGTTTGGCCCGTAAAGGAAACCTACATCCAAGGAGTAGCCAGGCTTTAATTACATTGTTATCGAGATTACAATTAGGATTGCCTTTGCAACTTAATGATTGGGAACATGAGAGAGGATCCCCTTTTCAAGTGGATTGGTTTCCATTTATAAGTAGTTCATAGAGAACCTTTTAGTGGACCGCCTTTATAGGTGAGGCAGTTACACCTGCTTACACGTTCTTATCAAGTTAATAACAAAGAAATTCTCTTAAATCTCGTACTGACGTCATCGAGGGGCGCTTGGATAATAGGCTTGTAACAACCACGTTCCCATATACCACGTGACTGGTGAAAAACATCTAAAGTGTATATAAGAGCACGCGTGTATGAAGTGACCAAACATTCCCACTTAGAGTGATAATTTTCCATGTGACAGGCGAGCAGATAAATAACTAAGCCGACCTCCTGCTCTAGGTGAAGCCAAGCAAATTGTGGATCCTCCTTTGGTCATATTTTGGACTCTGGTAGGTTATGATTACATGGGTATAACAATAATCCCCCAAGACTTCATGCATAATCTTTGGAGAGTGAGTGGATGGAGTGTTTTATCTTGCTCAAACTGAAATAGAGGGTCGGCTCTCATGTGGTCGGATTAAGCCGACCAGATTGTCTTTGCTTATGAGAAAACCTATGAGGACACGTGTCAAGAAGCTGAAGCATCTTCTTTGTAATGATTGTGTCAGAGCGTGTGACAGGTGCTCTATACCGTTATTTCGATTTCTATAGGCTCTTGGCATTCATTCTACCACATCTTTTCAATCGCTTCTTTGAAACTATAAATACCCATCGCAAGTCACATTTGTCATCATAGTTCAAACATTTATAAAAGAGTTAGAGAGAGAAAAAAATTTAGGCATTTCTTAGAGTGTCCTTTAGAGAGAAATGTTACAGAAAAAAGCGCTTCTTTTGCTCTTTTGGTTTTCCTTCTAGTACTTGCCCTAGTTCTTCGTGTTTCATTTGGTATTTCTTAGGTACGCCCTTTTCCGCCATTGTTAGGGTTTGAAAGTTCATCTTTTTTTGTGTTACATCTACTGTTGGTAGGTGATTTTGCTGTTGGTGATATTTGGTGAAGATTCTTTACTTAGACGGCTATTGAGTTGGTTGGCCTATGTTATCCTTGACGGTGTTAAAAGCTTTGGACATTTTATGCCATTTCAAATTAGGTTTGTGTAAAAACCCTAATATCTCCATTTTTTATTCTAAAATTGGGTTTTTGTATTAACGAGTCCCCCCCCCCCCCCCCCAACAACATTCAACGAATTTACATTTTCATTCGTGAGGTTAAGTCAGAGTGACCCGAAATCACTAAGAGGAGGTTTCCATGCCCCTTACATGGTTAGGCCTGAGGGGGAACTGGGCCATCCCTGTTATATTCCCAAAGATCAGTCAAGTAGTGGCTCTAAACCTGACCCAAGTGAACCTTACATAAAGTCCCATATTTTATATGGTTTTGATATATGATCTACTGCCCCTCTTCCTTATGAGGGCGATTTCATAAATATCGTGTCGATGTCTGCTATATACCTTGATTCTCCTACTGACGAGGTTGGTACTGACATTGTTGAAGATAAATGGCATGAGAGTGTTGGTCCTTTCCCATCTACATCCTCTGTAGTTGAGTATGTTGGTGAGCTACAGAGGAGGAGGAGGATGGATCTTCTGGGTCATCTGATTCCTACGATCCTATGGAGGCTGATGTTAGGTGGTATGAATGCACCAATATGGATGATGAGTTGGATTTATTAAGGGAAAGATTTTCCCTCCCCAAAGCTATTAGGACAAGGCTCCCTAGACTTGAGGAGAGTTGTTATTCGGTGAAGGACGCCGAGGAGGTTTCCTCCCCCTCTGCGCTCTCTATATGGGGTTGAGGTTCCCCTTCATCCTATTATTCGATCGATCTTGATAGGTTATGGGGTGACTTTAACCCAACTCCACCCCAATGCTTATAGGACTAGTTTAGGGGCTATGATGTTTTGGAAGTCCAGGATGGGTTTTGATTTGAGGGGGTAACTTCAGGTATATTCATATCTTAAAGTACAATGCCAAAGCCCCCGAATATTATTACTTCTCCCCCGAAATACCCAGTATAGAATAGTTATAGTAGTTTAGAGTAGTAATCATAGTTGGAAGGTCCAGTATGTGCTTTTGAAAGGGGATTGTGAGTTTAGGTCCCATCAGTAAGACAAATCATATTGTGTCCCAAGAGTATGGGCTGGACCTAATCAAATAGGTAAATGTTTTTCTTATATTTTGTTTCACTGCTCATTTTTTATCCTATCATTTACTATGACATTCTGCTTTACTATTTTTTCCTTTTTAGTGTATCGAACTCCCAGACTTGCCAAAGCTTTAATCGACCTTTTTGAGTCGTATTGTGAAAAGAAACCTCTTACATTCGAGGAGTTATTTTCTATTCAAAAATTCATTATTGTTGGATATCACACCCTCCCAGGTGGACTTACGCATGTGGAATATGAAGTTTAGTTAGAGGTATACGTGTTGCGAGAAACACACACCGGTGCAGGTGAGCAGTTCACTAGTGGAGAAACGAGTTTTTAAGTAGGTATGGTTTATATTCTTCTTTTTCTTTTTCTCTTTCTTTTTCCTGCCTCAAGTTAATTAACTCATTTGCTCATCTTTTCTCAGGTGTTGAGGATCATCCGTTTGAAGAAACATTAGGGATGCCTCCTCGTCGTATTGATCGTAAGGTCATGGCCTTAGCTAGACAAAAGAGGATGAAATCCAGGAAGGGTCAAGTCGGGGCTGAATAGGCTACTGCAGCTACTGTTAAGGTGGCTGAGCAGGTTTCTGCCCAAAAAGAAGCTGAAGCTGCCACTGCTAGAGCCCAGTCTAAAGAGAAGGCCCCTATGAATTCTGAAGGTCCCACTGTTGGAGAGAAGAGCCTCTCAATCCCCCTAATGTCGAGCAGGCAAGGAAGATTCAGAGGTTTAAAGGTGAAGACAGGTCGACCCTCTATAGGCTAGTGTGGGGTTCGGGCACACCTCTCGCTATGGGGAAGTTCCTGAATTTCAGTTTGATCCAAACGAGAAAATTAACTTTGAGGAGTTGAAAGACGACCAGGACTCTATTTTTTATCATGACAATAATGCGATTGATCTTCTCAGCTATGTCATAGCACGAATTTTGAGTTCGTTGGGGGTTATGATTCAAACTCTCTGTGGAGGTTATCCCAACACAGGCTGGTAGTAGTAAATCCTTCTCTTATCCTACTCATTTTTGCGCTCACTATCTTTTTATTGACCTTTATCTTGTTGGCAGGCGGGCATATACAGCCCTCAGGGAGAAGGCGGTAACGAACCATTATACCTTTGAAGGATTGCCTATCGAGCACCAAAAGTCAAAGGAGAGCTTTGAAGAAGTGTCTAGTGAGCTGAAAGTGAAGGATGACCAGTTGATGACAAGGACCACCGATTTGAGCAAGGCAGAGGAGGATCTCACTACTCTTAAAGATAAATATAATATTGATGATGCCACCATCCAAAGTCTGAATGATGCTCTTGCAGCCGCACAGGAAGCTTTGAAAAAGGCTGAGCAGGAGAAGAATGTTATGGTCATGGGTTTACAAACTGCTCGTGATGCTCTTGCTTCTGCTGAGGTGGCAGGTGACAAAAAGTACAAGTCTTTTATTGAATACAATGTGGACTGTGCTGGCTTCTTCTTGGATGGTTATAAAGAACTGAAAAGGAGGGTGATGTCCCATTATCCCGATATTGTTGAGGAGGTTAGCAAGTGGCAGGGTGATGATGAGGAAGCCACTGCTTTGGCTGGGGAGGATGGTGAAGACGCCCTGGTGGATGACCCCCTGCCTACTCAAGGATCTATCAATACTTTTGCTTTGGCTCATTTTGCTCAAGGATCTGTCAATACTTTTGCTCCTTGTTTGTGAACTTTTATGAAGCTTTTTATATGTTGTCTTTTTATTTTTATCTTTTTGGTGCTAGTTAGCCCTGTTGTTGTTTTGTTGGGGCGTTGAAGGAATATTGACACAATAATTATGAAATGGTTTTGTTTTGTATCAGAGTCTTTTATTTTAATGGAGTTGACTATTCTTCTTGCCTTCATTTTTATTGTAAAGTGTTTGTTGAGAATGATCATACTTTGCATATTTAAGCCAAATAGCAATTGATAGATTCCGTTCGCAACCTATTTGGTCATACAGAAGGTAGTCACCTTCGTTCGTGACCTATCAGGTCATACAGAAGTTAGGCCAAGAACCTTGTTTTCAAACTTATTATGACAAGTTTGTACATGGGGCAAGTTTTTTTGTTCGTGATCTTGTTATTCTTTAACCATACCATACAGATCTTGTTCGTGACTTATTTTTTCAACAAAGTCATACGGTACTTTATGTTCGTGACTTACTTGTTCAATGAAGTCATACTGAGCTTATTGTGTTTGTGAATTATTTATTCAATGAAGTCATATAGTTTTTATTTTATTCGTGACTTGTTTGTTCAACGAAGTCATACAGTATTTATTCTGTTCGTGGCTTGTTTGTTTAACGAAGTCATATAGTATTTATTTTATTCGTGGCATATTTGTTCAATGAAGCTATAAAGTTTATGTAATTAGGTATGTGAACACATATCTTATTCCGAAAAGAAAATGAGGAAACAAAACATGAAAGGTGAAATAATCATTTCATTAATTTTAAAATGCTCGATACACAATTGAAGTAAATTGGACATTATTGGTAATATTTCCTTCGATGCTTTGAATTCCAAGGATTCTTAAATTGTTCACCCTTTAGCGTTTCAATGCGATAAGTTCCAAGACTTGCCACACTTGTTACTCGGTAGGGTCCATGCCAATTAGTCTCCAGTTTGTTATTCATCTGGATCAACTTCTTAAGGACATAATCTCCTTCTTTCAAGATACCTGGATTGATGTGTCGATTGTAATAATGGGTAGTCCTATGCTAATAGGCAGTCACACATAGTGTTGCGTTCACCTTGATTTCTTTCACTAGGTCGAGGTCTAACCTTTTCATCTCATAACTTTTGGGGGAATTAAAGTTGAGGACCCTGTGACTGTGGAGCCCTATCTTCATAGTAACTACTGCCTCTGTGCCAAAAGCAAGCATGTAAGGCATTTCTCCCATTGTTGTCCATGGAATGGTCCTGTATTCCCAAAGTACACTGTGCAGTTCATTGATCCAGTTTCCCTTCGCATCATCAAGCCTCTTCTTGATTCAATCTAGAAGCATTTTATTGGTAATCTCAGTTTGCCCATTACACTGTGGATGCCCTAGTATAGAGTGTAGCTTTTGGATATTTGATTTGATGCAGTAATCTTCAAAGTCCTGGTTATCAAACTGCATTCCATGATTAGTGATGAATGCATATGGCATGACATAATGACAAATGATCATTTTCCAGATGAACTAGAACACTCGTTCATAAGTCATATCAACCAGGGGCTCTGCCTCCACCCATTTAGTGAAATAATCTAATGCAACTATTAAATAGTTGAACCTACCTTTTGTCCTCGATAGTGGGCCGACCAGATTAAATACCCATATTACAAATGGACAAGGAGATGTGATCGGCTATAGTGGTTCTCCAGGTGTGTGATGGATCTAAGCGTACTTCTGGCACTTGTCGCACTTCCTTGCGTAATCTGCACAGTCAACTTTCATGCTAGACTAGTAGTACCCTTGAGTTACAATTTGTTTCACCAATAAACTTTCGACGGAGTGTGCTCTGTAACATCCTTTGTGCACTTCTTTAATTAACTTACCAACTTCTATGGGGTGAACACATCTTAGTAGAGAGACGATATACCCCCTCATTTATAACACCCCAGGCTCCATCACGTAATGGGTTGCTTTGTAGCACAACTTCCTGGTTTCCTTTGGATTAGAGTGGATCTCATCGGTATCAACGTATGCTCGTATGGGGTCCATCTATAATGGTTCCAATTTTAATTCTATCAATTTTAGGCCTCCTTATGTACTTCTTTCGGTCAGTATCTCAATCATCACTATTCTTCTCAAGGTGGTCTTGGTGGTCGAGGCTAATTTGGCCAGGGAATCTGCTCGAGCATTCTCCAACCTAGGAACTCTCACTAATTTAACTTTGAAAACCTTTCTATCCATTATTTTAAAATGTCTAAGTGTTTATCCATAGACTCTTCCCTCGCTTCATAGACTCCCAATATCTGGTTGACCACCAACTGGGAATCGTTGTGTGCCATAATATGGTTGGCCCCCAGGGATGAGGCTAGGCCAGACCCAGCAATCAAGGCTTAGTACTTCGCTTCATTGTTGGAGGCTTCAAATTGAAAACCTAAAGCATATTCGACATCTATCCCATCTAGTGTGGCGATAATAAAGCCTGCACCACTGCCCGCGAAGCAAGACAATCCATTGACGAATAGTTTCCAGATTATGCTATTTGGGCTGAAATCTGCCTATTCAATTTTGCCAAACTTGAACATCTTTCTCTGTGATTCATCGTATTGGAGTTTATCTTTTTGTGATGAGGAACTCTCTCATATGGGAGCCTGTTCTGCTTCAATTGGGACTAATCTCTCTTTCGTGAAAGTCTGCTTATTTATTAAGCTCTTTCCCGAGGAAGTTTGCTCTGCTAGCATCTCTTCATAGGTAAACTCGACAATGAAATCTGCTAACATTTTCCCCTTGATGGTTGTCTTGGGCTCATAATGAATGTCATACTCACCGAACTCTACTGCTAAAGCCATGAGCCAACCATATTTATTTGGTTTATACAGGACTTGTCTCAAGGACAGGTCGATGTATACCACAAATAGTGTGGGCTTAAAAGTATGGCTTCAACCTCCTTGAAGCTTCCCTTGGTTTCAAGGCTAACTTCTCCATTCGGGGATACTGGATTTCTACTCCTTATATGCCTTACTGGTGTAATAGACTAGTTTTTGGCTAGGTATAAATAGATTATTTCTCTAATAATAGGTCTTGATAAGAGTGGGGGTGATCCCAGATAACACTTCATCTCTAGAAGGAATTTTCGCATTCGTCATTCGATTCAAAATATTTTCTCAGTACTTTGAAGAAGGGTAAGCATTTATCCGTTGCTCTGAAAACTAACCTGTTGAGCACTGCACTCGCCATGTTAACTTTTGCAGGTACTTCTTCTTAGTGGGGGACTGTGTAAGGACAATTTGTCCATCTTTATGTATATGTTATGTCATACGCCGTTACAAGATTGATGGTTAAAAAGATCACATCGTCATCAACGAAATCCGAAATCCGAAGATCAAAAGAAGAAGGAATCTGGAAACAGTCAGCCGGACCGGTCTGCCCCAAAATAAAAAGAACCGATCTGCCTAGCCTCGAACCGATCCGCTGAAATAAAAAAGGAACCGATCCGACTGCGGATCGATCCGCCCATGACCGGACCGGACCGCCTTGCAAAATGAGTCCAGAGAGCACCGAACCAATTGCGAACCGAATCGGCTTCAAATTAAAAGAACCGATCCGCCATCGGACCGGTCCGCCAAGGATAAACTCTGCCAGATTGTGTAGCAGATTTTTTAGGGTTTTGACTCCTTATTTAAACCACGATCAGTAGTTGGTTTCGATAAGACTTTCCCACGTTTTTCAGAGCATATCAACCCTAAAGTCTTCACCTATTGAGTCCTATGATTCTAGGTTTTCAGATTCACACATCTTCCATATCTATGTGAATCAAGTTTGGTAACACAAGAACACCATTGTTGTTGTTCAACCCTTTGTGAAGTGGACCGCTCCTTCCTCTTCATTGCAGCCCTACTGGACAGGGATAGTTCCAGCCACCAGCCCTACTGGAAAGGGAGTCTTCCAGCCGCGACTACAGAATCCGATGCCTGCGGGGAATTCTTAGTCAAAAACTTGTATTTCAGTGTAATCTGATTGTAAGCTGTTTCTCTTACAAATTATAGTGATATACAAATGGTTTTGCCCTTGTGAGGGATTTTTCCTTAAACTTTGTGTGTTGAATTATTATTGCATAATCTTCATACTATGTCTATCACGCCTAGTTGCATGATTAGGGTTAATTTGGGTTAAAAAGGTGTTTATTATATTATTTCTTAATTGAACGCAAGCGCCAACTCTTTCAAATTGGTATCAGAGCTGGTTACGCTAATCTATCGCGTATTCTTTTTCCGCAAAATTTTTCTAAGATATCAATTTTCTGAAAAAAATTGATTTTTGAAAAAGTGCGTGTTCAAATGGAGAAGTCATATTATAAAATGCCTGTTTTTGACGGGACAAATTATGCTTATTGGAAAGCCCGTATGAGGTCGGCTTTAAAAGCCATTGATGAAAGTGTCTGGATTTTGGTTGAACGAGGGTGGACTCCTCCCACTGTGACTGTTGATAATGTGACCAACTTGAAACCTGACATTTCTTGGTCTGATGAAGAAATTAAATGGTCATCTTTTAATTCTAAGGGTCTAAGTGCTATTTCTGGGTCTGTCACACCTGATGAGTTCAAACGCATAATGACGTGTACCACATCAAAAGAGGCATGGGATGTTTTACAACTCACCCATGAAGGAACTAATGCTGTGAAAGAGTCTAAATTGCAAAACTTGACAACTCAATTTGAAACAATCACCATGCATCATTCTGAATGCTTTGATGAATTTTATGCTAGACTTTCTGACATTGTGAATACTAGTTTTAATCTTGGTGAACAAATTCCGAATGCTAGAGTTGTTAAAAAGATTCTTCGTCCTTTGCCTAAGCGTTTTATCCCTAAAGTCACTGTGCTAAATTCTATGGGTAATTTAAATACGCTAAAATTGGAAGAACTTGTAGGAGATTTGCAAACTTATGAAATTGATATGTTCCCTAAAAATACTAAATCTAAAGATAAGGGAATTGCACTTAAAGCCCAAGAGAGAAGGAGTGAGGGGTCAGCTAGAAAGAGGGTAGAGTCATCTAGAAGGAGAGAGACTGACATGTCAGATTCTGAGTGCAATTTTGACTTTGATGATTTGGCTCTTTTCGCAAAAAATTTCAAGAGGATTCTCAAATTTAAGAAAAATGGCAATTTTAAAGATAAAAAGAATGATGTCTGGGAACTTATCCCCCGACCTAGTGAGATTAATGTGATAGGTACCCGGTGGATTTTTAAGAACAAAATGGATGAAAATGGTACCATAATCCGAAATAAGGCTAGGTTGGTTGCTCAAGGCTACACACAGATAGAGGGTGTAGACTTTGGGGAGACATTTGCTCCTGTTGCGAGGCTTGAGTCCGTCCGTCTTCTGCTCGCCATCGCATGTCATCTGCGCTTCAAGGTGTATCAGATAGATGTCAAGAGTGCCTTTCTGAATGGCATTCTACAGGAGGAGGTTTATGTGGAACAACCAAAAGGGTTTGAAGACCCTCAGCACCCTGAGCACGTCTACTATCTGAGGAAAGCCTTGTATGGTTTGAAGCAAGCACCCCGTGCATGGTACGAGAGGCTTACTTCGTATCTCTTAGCTCGTGGCTTCAAGAGAGAGGGAGTAGATATGACGTTGTTCGTCAGGAGAGATGACGGTGCTATTTTGGTTGCCCAGGTCTATGTGGACGACATAGTCTTTGGATCCACATGCTCCCAGCATGCTCACCACTTTGAGGAGGAGATGAAAAGTGAGTTTGAGATGAGCATGGTTGGTGAGCTTACATTCTTCCTTGGTCTCCAGGTTCGTCAGCTAGAGGATGGGATGTTCATCTCCCAATCCAAGTATGCTAGAGACCTAGTGAAGAAATTTGGTTTAGACTCCGCTAAGCATGCACGTACACCTATGAGTACCACTACCAAGCTTAGTAAGGACACTTCAGGCAAGGACGTAGAGAAAACCTTATATCGGAGTATGATAGGTAGTCTCCTCTACTTGACTGCCAGTCGTCCCGACATCGCCTTTAGTGTTGGAGTCTGTGCGCAATATCAGGCATCCCCAAAAGAGTCACATTTATTTTCTCTAAAACGTATTATTAAATACGTAAGTGGGACTCTCTCATACGGGATTTGGTATTCCTTTGATACCGATGACCGTCTGTCCGCCTATTCGGATGCCGATTGGGCTGGGGATGTAGATGGATGTAGGAGCACTTCTGGTGGGTGTTTCTATTTTGGTTCTTCTCTTGTCTCCTGGCTGAGCAAGAAGCAAAATTCCATCTCTTTGTCCACTGCGGAGGCTGAGTATATAGCCGCCGGGAGTTATTGCACACAACTCTTGTGGATGAAGCAAATGCTGGAGGATTATGGGATATCACAGGACACCATGACCATTTCCTATGATAACACGAGCGCGATACACATATCCCGCAATCCAGTTCAGCATTCGCGCACAAAACACATCAGGATACGTGAGCACTTTATAAGTCAGTTAGTTGAAGAGAAAGTCGTATCCCTGAGTTTTGTTCCTACCGATCGTCAGTTAGCCGATATTTTCACGAAACCTTTAGATGCCCTTAGATTTGAGAGTCTTAGGAAGTCTTTGGGGATTTGCACAGTTGACTGAGGGGTTGGTCTATGTCTAGAATAGGATGCTTCTTCATGTTCATATCATATGCTTCCTATTGCTAGTCTGTTTTATATGTACCATAGCTTTGTTGTACAGCTTTTATGTATTCTTTTTTTTTATAATTCTTTAAAAAAAATACAAAAAGATTTTCCTTTAAGAAATATTTTTGAAAAAGACCAAAAAGATTTTTTCTTTTGTTTTGCACCTTTTATGAATGAGCATTTAAGATAGCCAAGTCACAACTTCATTTCATATATCCATGTGACTGTTTGATAGAGATTTGAGACGCTACATCATTTCATCCATGTGCTTAACATTGATTGGAGTCCTTGAGATGTAACTAGTGATATCTTCCTACATGTTTGACTCCTATATCCTTTATTGCACACATGCACGGCTATATTTGATTATTGCACTTATCTATCTCATGTTGGCTT
The DNA here is from genome assembly GCA_949130495.1 of Sambucus nigra. Classification (NCBI taxonomy): domain Eukaryota; kingdom Viridiplantae; phylum Streptophyta; class Magnoliopsida; order Dipsacales; family Adoxaceae; genus Sambucus; species Sambucus nigra. The sequence continues at coordinate 441,678,612 of OX422207.1, forward strand.
GCGTGTTTTCATCTCAATCCTGTCTACACAATGAATAAAATGCGATAAAACTTGACAAGATTGGATTGCATGTAAAAACCGTTTTGGTGAGACTGTGTGTTTTTTGGTATAACGGGGAGGGGCTGCGAAAGGTATTCATCTATCCTTTGCGCAAAATCCACCGTTAAAAAGGACCTAAAAAATGGAGGAATTTTAATATCCGAGGTCCTAAGAGGTTAAAAGAGCCCGAAAAAATTTACAAGCAATAAAAAGCAATTCATGCCAAATATGGGCCATTTAGGTTTCACCATCAATTCTCCAAAGTTTGAGAATTTAGTATACCTCTATTATAATATAAATCTGAGGGAGTTTGGTTGGAGAATAAAAATGGGTTTGTACTTCCTTGAAAGTCCTGAAAAAGCATAAAATCATTTTGGACGTTATTGGTGTGAAAATCATTTTGAGCTTTGATTTGTTGATTTGATTAAGTCAATATCTTATATTTCCACTCTTTTACACCGAAGGATGCATTTGAGTTCATTCGTTAGGAATATCCAGTATTCATCGTGCACATATGTCATGTTTGTATGCATTGATTTTCCTATCGAATTTTGATCACTCCAGTTCATTTACGCTTCCACCGACTTGTTTGTTTTATGTTCATTAATGGTGTGATTTATACCTTGTTTCACCTCAGTTTTGCTTGTTTATTTCATTTCTCTCATTTTTTCTATTTGGGGACATCATAAAAAGGGGGAGAATGAATTATCTGATTAGAATGAATTATCTGATTATGGGGGGAGTTTTGAAATTTGAGGTTCATCATAAATCTGGTATATATGTATATATGCATATGTTTATTATCTCATTTCAAACTCGATACGTCACTTGGTATTTGCTTTATCTCATGTGTGTAGGTACATCCTTGATAATCCCATGATACACACCCAGATGAGAAAAGCGTGAAGATTCCTGAAGAATTGAAGAACAAACGATGCAGCCTTAGTCATATGTACCTCTTTTAGTTTTAGGTTCATGGAAGGGTAGATTTGTATACGCATTGTTCATACTTGATAATTCGGATTTTTTATGTTTGTTCCGGCATAGACATAGGGGGAGATTTGTAAGGACAATTTGTCCATCTTTATGTATATGTTATGTCATACGCCGTTACAAGATTGATGGTTAAAAAGATCACATCGTCATCAACGAAATCCGTAATCCGAAGATCAAAAGAAGAAGGAATCTGGAAATAGTCAGCCGGACCGATCCGCCCCAAAATAAAAAGAACCGATCTGCCTAGCCTCGGACCGATCCGCTAAAATAAAAAAGGAACCGATCCGACTGCGGACCGATCCGCCCATGATCGGACCGGACCGCCTTGCAAAATGAGTCCAGAGAGCACCAAACCGATTACGAACCGAATCGGCTTCAAATTAAAAGAACCGATCCGCCATCGGACCGATCCGCCTGAGGCCCGGACCGGTCCGCCGAGGATAAACTCTGCCAGATTGTGTAGCAGATTTTTTAGGGTTTTGACTCCTTATTTAAACCACGATCAGTAGTTGGTTTCGATAAGACTTTCCCACATTTTTCAGAGCATATCAACCCTAAAGTCTTCACCTATTGAGTCCTATGATTCTAGGTTTTCAGATTCACACATCTTCCATATCTTTGTGAATCAAGTTTGGTAACCCAAGAACACCATTGTTGTTGTTCAACCCTTTGTGAAGTGGACCGCTCCTTCCTCTTCATTGCAGCCCTACTGGACAGGGATAGTTCCAGCCGCCAACCCTACTGGAAAGGGAGTCTTCCAGCCGCGACTACAGAATCCGATGCCTGCGGGTAATTCTTAGTCAAAAACTTGTATTTCTGTGTAATTCGATTGTAAGCTATTTCTCTTACAAATTATAGTGATATACAAATGGTTTTACCCCTATGGGGGATTTTTCCTTAAACTTTGTGTGTTGAATTATTATTGCATAATCTTCATACTATGTCTATCACGCCTAGTTGCATGATTAGGGTTAATTTGGGTTAAAAAGGTGTTTATTATATTATTTCTTAATTGAACGCAAGCGCCAACTCTTTCAGACTGCATGTTGATCAGTGCCTGGATCTTGTCTGGGTTGGCTTTTATTCCACGTTGATTGATAATGAAACCCAATACCATGCCTTCTTTTACTCCAAAAACACACTTCGTGGGGTTGAGCTTCATCTTGTGGTTCTTTAGCTGGTCAAAAGTCTACCCCAAGTCCTTGATGTGATCTTCGATTGTCCTTCTTTTTGTGAGCATATCATCTCTGTATACTTCCATGTTGACCCCGATTTGATCCTCGAAGACTTTGTTCACTAATTTCTGGTAAGTGGCTCCTTTATTCTTACGACCAAAGGACACTACATTATAATAGTATGTACCTCTGTAGGTGATGAAGGATGCCTTCTCTCTATTATAAGGCTTCATCCTCATCTAGTTATAACTAGATTAGGTATCCATGAAGCTGAGAAGCTCGTGGCATCCACCAACTGGTAAATCCGAGGCAGTGGATAATGATCCTTGGGGCATGCCTTATTCAGGTTGATGAAATCCACGCACATCCTCCATTTGTCATTATTTTTTTGCACCATTACCATGTTCGCTAACCATTCTTGGTATTTTACGTTGTCAATGAAATTAGCTTTCTGGATCTTGAGGACCTCCTCCTGGATGACAAGGTTCTTCTCGGCATCAAAGGCCCTTCTCTTTTGCTTGAATGGTTTGGCTATTTCCACTACGCTTAACTCGTGGCAAATGAAATCGAGATCTATGCCAGGCATATCCTCATGGATCCAAGAAACACACTCTTGTGCAGCTGTAAAAATCTTACGAGCTCCTGCTTTAAACAATGGTTTAAGGATAACCCGATATGGATTGTTCGTTCAATGTGCTCGGCGTTAAGTGGGATTGTCTCAATCTCTTCAACTGAATGACCGTTGACCAGTCTTGTCTTGTCTCGCGGATTAATAGTCGCAATTTAGTAGGTAATCGTCAACTTCTTCTGCTCTTCTTGGTAGGTCGAGGTAAAATAAAACTCGCGTGCCTCCACCTGGTTGCCTTTGAAACCCCCTACTTCGTAATGAGTTGGGAACTTTAGACTCTAGTGCACTGTTGATGGAATGACCTGGAATTTCTTTAGCCCAGCCCTACTCGATATCACATTATAGGCAGAAAAAACATTTTTATCCAAAATGAAGAAAAAAGAACATATTCAGCTCGGCAGGTCGTCCAGGTGCCGACAGTGAGTTTCAGCTCAACTGTCCTAGCGGGTACACCTTTTTCCCTGAGAAGCCAATCAGAGGGTAATGGTATGGCATGAATTTGATGTATCAGAGATTCAACCTTCGAAAACATTTATAGAACATAACGTCCATGGAACTTCCATTATCCAACAGTATTCTAGCAACCCTACCTTCATGGATCATCATGGTGACGACTAGGGGATCATCATGTGGATATATCACTCCAAACAGTTCATCCTTGGAGAACTCGACAATCAGTTTATCCTTATTCACCTTGCCTGGTCGCGTATCCACATCGGATGTTAGGTTGATCTGTCTTATGTGCGCGCAAGCTTTGGCCTAGTTCAGATAGGCCTTCCTTTCTGCTGGATCCTCTCCCCCACTAGCATCTCTTCTGGAAATGAAGTGACATCCAAAGGATATCATGCCTACATCGTGTACAGGGTTCTTGGGCTTCTTTAGGAGGTCTGGACCATCCTCTGAATAGTTATCTCTTTCTCTCTTCTTATCGTTTAGTTTGCGGCACGGTGACTCTGATCGCCTTTTTACCTTGCGCTCATCAGAATTTGGTCGGCCATCCTTATCCACATACCTGGATAGATTCCCCTTCTGACCAGGACCTCAATATCATTCTTCAAGGCAATACAATTGTATGTATTGTGGTCGTGGTCTTTATGAAACTTGAAATACTTGTTTCTGTCTCTCCTGTTTACGAGTGCCTTCAACTTTCCTGTCCATTTGAGATCTTTGTTTCCTATAATCTTCGCTAGGATGTGGTGGATTCTGACCGTGAGTGGGGTGTACTCATCATATTTCTTGGGTTTCTTCGCTCTTTGATCTTTTTGGTCCCTCTTGTCAACGATCTTCCTAGTCGGCGACTTAGGGTGGTCGGACTCTTTGATAGCCATCGCTTCCTTTGTATTCATGATTTTTCCTGCTTTTGACAATAGTTCTATCATCATACTGAATGGCTCCTTCGCTAATGCCCAGAATAATTTTCCCGACCTCAACCCGCTCATCAGAACAATTATGGTGGTTTGCTCGTTGTCATCTACTATCTCCAGCTTCTAAGTGTTAAAGTGGATGATATAGTCGTGAGTGCTTTCATTGGCCTTCTACTGAACACCAAGAAAATGGGCCACTCTCTTTCCTAGCTTGGTACCGAAGAAAAAAATACTGACAAAAAGGTCGGCCAATTGCTGGAAATTGGCTATTTGGCCTCGTGGCAGGCTATTTCACAAAATCTGAGAGGAGTCTATAATTGTGCTGAAGAAGGCCCTGCATCGCATCTCATCGAAAATGGAATAAATGTCTTCAGTGTGATGACCGAAGGTTTGAATTTGGTTGGAGTAGGGTATGCCACAATAGACGAGACGAATGGTAACCCTTTTGTGAAGTCTCTTTGTAAGAGATTCTTATAATTGAACATCTCGCCAATCCGATACTCCAATCACTAAATGGAACCCTTCCATGGTTTTTTCTCATCCTTAGTCTATCTTCTGATTGACTTGGTCATTTGTCCTCGGTTTTTGGCCGAGCCCTCTTCTTGGGACGTCTTCTCGACTTCAGTCGATGCCCTAGCCAATCTGTGAGATCCTCTAGTGATGGATGTTCCCTGATCATTCCTTGCCTGGCTGTGATCGTGGGATGTCATTACCTGTCAACGATTATTGTAGGGACCCAACCGATCAAATGTTTAACCCCTACTCAGCCTTTCCAGCGCAGTGGAGCAGTGCTCCTATGAATAAGATTGATCATCAAAACGATTGGGTGATTGGATGGAGGACGTGGCTCCGAGTCGATAGGATTGGTCTCGCTGCGATCCGATTTTCCTGGGAGAGATGGCATTCTCGTAACATCCCAGACTCAGCCTCCTGGGGTTATCCAGGGCTTACTTGTGATAATCTTGCCTTCTATCCCTGTAAGACGCCGAAGAGCACTACACCAAAATGCGCCTTTAGTAACACAATTTTACCATTACAAAAAATATTTGTAATACAATTTTTTCGTTAGAAAAAAGGAGTGGGGCACGAAGTTAGTAACGGAATTTTACTGTTACTATTAGTAACGCTAAAATTCCGTTAATAATAGTAACGGTAAAATTATGTTACTAATAGTAACTGTAAAATTCAGAATTAGTAACGGCAAATTCTGTTACTAATAGTAATGGTAAAATTCAGAATTAGTAACGGTAAAATTATGTTACTAATAGTAATGATAAAATTCAGAATTAATAACGGTAAAATGCTGTTAGTAATATTAATACATATATAAAAATATATATTTTTCAAGATCCAATATCCTGAATTTAAACAAATTCAATTATTCTTACCACACTATTTAAATCCTAAGAACATATACAAACATACTCCACAAAAACAAGGGCAATATATTCAACATTTACATTTATATAAGCTTCCACTCTTTACTTACAAAAGAAACTTAAACCAAACAAATGAAATATTGTAATACAATCGCCCTGAAAGTTACATTATTTTAATAAAAGCATCTAATATAACATCCTAATATAATCATCCCCAAATGAGATATTTTAATATTACAACCGATCAAGTGAAGTATAAAAAAGAAGTTTGTTGCTGTTGACTATAAAATTTCGTTCTATTATCATCGCCATCAACGCCGCAACCGCAACGCTGGAAATTTGACGAGGATCCAAAAATGATATTCTGTCAAACAAAATAAAATTATCATATTAGTTATAATATCAACAATTAGTCATACAAAATTAATTTAGTACATAAAATTATCCACCAGCAAAACTAATTGCACAAACACTGTAAAAAAAATTGCTCAAACAGTGTAAAAAATTGCACAACAATCTATCGAAAAAAGGGTGAAGTAAGACCAAAAAAAATTGCTCATTCTCGACATGCCTGTGGTTATAATGATGAGTTCTATGGCTCATTCTCCTGTAAACATTCATCGTAAGTGTAATAAGGCTAGATGTCAACTATTTCAATCAATTATAATGACATGGAAAATGAAGCCTAACAAACATGCTAAGGAGATGTCAAATTCAAAAAAAATCTTAGTTCACATACACAATTACTCATTTGAACAACTAATACAAATATAATGAATCCAATGACAAATACATGTATAATGAATCAAATAATGCTGAACTGAGAACAATAACTTACTTGTCTATATCCACTAAATAAAGCAGCATTAGTTGCTCTTCAGTATTACAAATGCGTGAAAAATGCAGAAGAAAGTAAGATCATAGAGAATGGAAATACAAACGAAGTCTGAAAAAACCATAGACTAAAAGCAAGTTGATGTAGTAGCCAGAACCTGAATATTTGGCACCAAACGCAGAAATACACAAAGTTATATGGACACACCGATAAATAAATGTACATTTTTATAAGTTTTTAGGATGGATATTGTCAAAATTTGGAAAATGCTTCAAGGGATGACATACCAGTATACTCCTAGCTACTAAACCACAAGGAAAAAGTGATAATGTCACAATTTTTGTCCATTGCATATTATAATTGCAGGACCCCAAGCAACCCTTGAAAAAATTTCTCGAGTTGCAACCCCAAGGCACAACTGTGCAAGGAGTGAGGAGAGAGTAAACAGTTAAAATGAGGGGCATTGCGCATTATAGATCCACGGGCTTTATGTTTTGCTGAGAGAGCAAAGAAGCTTATTTAAAATACTATATTGTGATGCTGGAAATGTACTATAGTCAAAAAGAGGTAGTGTTAAAACCAATGCCTAAAACTTGTTGAAAGCAAAAAGTTCATGGTATAATAATTTCTTGCTTTAATTTTGTTATGCTACTGGCACTTCCAAGTAAAGGGCATTTCATAAAGATTCACATGATATTTCCAAGAATATCTTAGCCAAGAGTACAGTTCATTTATTATCATTATTTCAAATCAAAAAAAGATAGTACAAAGGACATTTATAGTTCTAAACTGATTACAAAAGCTGTATGCCTTTTAAGTAAGAACAAATATGCATACATATTTAAAAAGAATTTAAAGCTTACACTCCAACTAGGAACGGCCAAATCACTGCCCTTAAACTAGGATCAACACCCTGCATCAAATATATACAAAAATCAACTATAAAAAGAAATTAATTCAAATTTTATAAAATAGTACATGTGTTGCAAATAAAGTTAATAACATACTCTAGTTTGAACTTTATTCAACAACTTGAGTCCACCATCAGAGAGTCTCCCATCTTAATCAAATAACATTTCCCATTATTTAGGAAGAAAAGCATGTTTCCTTCTCCATCACGACCCATGTGTGTTAAGGCTTATTGTGGAAAATGATATCACGAGTTGGATATTATGAAACAGATGGCATAAAATGAGAAGCATGTGATGTGAAATTATAAATGGGAAGGGATGGAAGATTTAATTGAATTTATTTTACCTATGAGAGTATAAGAGGGTAGCGGCTAAGTCCATACCAACTATAATAGTTATGTAACTATTCCGACATTGGGATGAGAATTCCCATTGGTGTAATACCCCGTGTTTTTGTGATATTTATTTATGGGATTAATTGAATTAAATGTGTATTAATTGGAAATTAATCCGGATTAAAATATTAACGTGATGGGAGTTAGTATTTGACTATAATGTGTATATATGGAAATATATTAATATGGAATTATTGATTTGTCGTGAGATAGAAATACGGCAATTTGGAAATCTTATTGAGACGCGTGTGACAGTCGCGTCATGGAATATAATTATGATAATTAAAAGTGAATTTTATTTCTATTAACCGTATGGTCGTTTTGAGTGCACCAACGCGTCCGGAAGGGTCAAAATAGTCAAAAAACACTAGCCGGGGGTTTAGTTTGGGTCCCGGGGCATTTTTAGGCCATACCGGCAACGTATAAGGGTAGTTTGGTAATTTTGGATTTTTGGGATTTAAAACCAACGAAAATTAGGAAATAATTATCTGATTTAGTAATTAACCACTAAACCCACTAACCACATTTTAGGACTTAATGGGCTACGGGAGTTATTAGGATTAGTTCCAAATTTTCCTAAGGCAAACCCTAGCCACCATTGTCACTTTGGAGGAAAAGCTTGGAGAGGGAAGAGAGGAGAATTCTGCACAGAGAGAGAGAACCATTCATCAGATTCGTCATAAAATCCAGAGATACACTTAAGGCAAGTGGTTTAATTTCATTATTTTGCAGAGAATGCTTCTTCCATGCGTAGGAAATTCAAATAAATTGTATTGTTCTTGGAGTATGATGAAAACCCATTAAATTGGAAGTAGAGATTTAAAAATCTATTGAGGAAATTGTATGTAGAACTTGATATGATGATTAGTCAGATGAAAATACATCTTTTACAGCATAAAAACGGATTTAGTTATGTCTATGAATGACTTGATTTTTCTAGGGTTCATGTTCTTGAGATTTGGGAAAAATGGTGGAGATTTGGTAATTTGATGTAGTTTAGAGTAATTTGAGCCCAAATAAACGTTGTAATACGGTTGAAATGTGTTTAGGAAGTATTAGATACCTTGAAACATTATTGGTTTGATGTTTAGAGGAGATTAGAGGTGAAGAAAAGTTGGAAAACGAGATTAGGAGAATCTGGGCTCGAATCTGGCCACTCGTTAGAAGACCTGCCCAGGTCGTTCGAACGAGCTCGTTCGAACGAGCTTCTAATGAGTTGACAGTTTGACTTCTAACGAGGGTGATGTTCGTTCGATGACTTTCATTCAAACGAGATCTCATTAGAAGGCCCCCTTCATTCGAGCGAACTCTCGTTCGAACGAGACTTCTAACGAGTTGACAGTTTAGGCTTTTAAGCCTGTTTTGATTTCGCGTGTCCCGTAACCTTATTTAATGGTAGAGATAACCTTCCCTTGATGATAAATTGATATAGTAGGGACATTTGAGATATATATAGAGGAGTAAAACCTAGAAGTGTGATTCGAACCAAATGGAAATTATGGAGTAGGACGTGAGTGTCTATTACGATGCGAGAACATTTACGACCTTAATAATTATATTAACCGGGAACATATAAATTGTGTAGCATTATATGTCGGTACGAATGAGAAGTGTACCACCAATATATTATGGTGATTACTAAGATGTGTGCATACTTAGTATGTGTATGACATACCTACCATACTTGCTATCACGGGAGGTTTACGTTCGCTTAGGGCCCTCTAATCCTTGTGTTGCCCGGATTTAGACTGGTACCTCGATGAACATAGGTTAGAGAAGGACTTATTGGGATGTTAATAAGTCTGCTGATCGTGGGAGCGCAGGTATGTGCATGACCCATATGATGTGACTGTGTTCGCCTCCATTGTTTGTGATTATTGTTATCTGAACGATTCCTGAGAGATTCGGAATGCGTGATCCTTATGTACGTGATGTACCGGGATGGGTAGCAGAGTATGTGCGCACCGCAGCTTAGTCTCGGGGTGCTTATATTGTATATTTATGACGTGAATAATATACACTTAATTAATGGGAACTTTCATGTGATATTGTGTGTATAATTATGGAAACGTTTTGAGAAAACTTAAAGGGATAACCTGAAATGAATTGTATTACAAATTGAGAAATCTGTGCTTAAATAAAGCTCTCTATTTAAATTGATAATGCTAGAATGTAATATGGGGATCGAGTAGTAAGGGGTAGAACTTATTACGGTTTGGTTAGATATGGATGTCATTTAGATGGGTACGGTACGTTAGGAGTGCACATGTAGTCGAGAGGTGAGAATTTCATGTGAGTGTACGTCCTAACATGTATTTTGCATTTAATGTTTTAATGTTATTAAAAAGCTTGCTATTTTTAAAATGATTTCCACTTTCGGGCTCTGACCCATTTGCTTTCAAATCTATTTTTGTAAAAACTATTTTAGGTGCCCAGCCACAAGGACACCATGCTTAGGATCCTCATTCAGGTGACGAGCTGTAGCTGTTTGTGGAAGTTACAGGACTTTGCTTGTAGACGCTTCATCTATCTTGACTCTATATTCAGTATTTATCAGTTGTAGGGCATGTCGCCCATTTCTTTAGAGACATTTCATTTATTTCAGTTATTCAGACTTCTGGCATGTAATTAATTCAGGATTCAGACTTGTCATATTGTTTTCAGTTGTGAGATTGTTGTGAGGAGTTTTCCTCCGGACTTATTACTATTTGTTGGTTATTTCATTACTTCGTTATGGTGAATGGGTTATGTTGTTCTTCCATTATTCTTTTATTGCATGTTAATCAGACTTAACTTAAAATTTGGCAACTTACTTTTTTAAATACTAGGTGGTTAGTAATTATTAAAATGTTTTCGACAGTGATGCTATTAACTGAACCAACTTGGCATTTTGTATTGATTTAATAAAGGAGTAGCTACTCGGTATTTAATTAGTCGGGGTGTCACAATTGGGCCAAAAGCCTCCACCAACGGGAAATCCGGTGGCATCGGCGAAGATGCTGGCTCCTCTGAAATGGAACATGAAGGAATGAGGGAGTAGTAGCACTGAAATTAAAGTTACCAACTCGGTTTTCTTCATCACTCCTGGGATTGTAGTGACTAGTTCCCCAAATGCTTTTTACTTCCACCGTCTCAAAAGATCCACGGGCATTGTGCATTATAGATCCATTTCATATTACTGAGAGGGAATTACCCTCTCAGTAAACCTTAAAGACTCATAACTGCTGCCAGACACCATATTTCACAAGCATCATAATGTTTTATAAAAATCTATAAGCTCACATTAGTCATACCGATATATATAAGTGATCCACCAATATACCAAATGATATGAAAGTTAAGCAAAAATTACAATGGATTGAAGGGTCTTTGAGATCATGGTAATTAGGAAGCTAGTGGCAAAGGTGATTATCTATCTAGTTACTACATAAAGAGGGAATTTCGTAATCAGGCCGCGAGAGAACTAATTTTTTAAAAGGTCCAGATTCTTTAGTTATAACCTTTTGGTTCAAATAGCCTTTTTCAGGCATAAAGTATATGTGATTTTGATAAAATATATGCACTCGTGTTCACTAAGGGACCGTATCCAATCATTTCATTGAGTGACTTCTTAATAAAGCAAGAGATTTGACGGATCTCACTCAATTAATAATATTTGTAAGGGACTGTTCCAAAATCTTGGATAAGTTAAAAAGTACATACTACCTGAGGTCAGTGTGTGTACTGGCCTAGTGATTGTTTATCGTTGACCTGTAGCAGGGGAATCGTACATCACCGGACTCGATGTGCCTAAGGTCCTCTACAAGGACTTCGTAGGGCCTTTCCACTTCCTCTGTAGATTTTCCACCCATTGCCCTAGAAACGTCCTGCCAATGGTCAGGGGTGTCCTTATCATACACAATAAGAGCCTTCTCAAATAGTTTGTTCTCGTTGGGTGTCCAGGAGGAGCTGCAGCTACATGAAGAAGAGAGCAAATTCGATGTCATTTATTTTTTTGTTGAAAAGTATTCTAGTTCAAAAATTCGTAAACTTTTTGTTGACAGATAGGGAGTCAAAATTAGTTTCAATCAAAATGTATATGAAAGGAATTATGTGATAAGACTCAATGTGGCAAATGGATTTTAAGCCATACTTACATAAGACCTTTATCTTGGATGGAATTATCTTAGCTATATAGATTAGAAAAGTATTGAATGATGTGGTCTTAAATGGCCTTTGGATTAGAAATCTATTATCCTCCATCAGTGGTGTTAAAAAAATTGTTGACTAAAAATAAAAACTGAACATATAAACAATATGAATGTTTACCTCTTATCCATATAAATTCACACACATAATGTACAAACAATACATACAAAATAAAAACTGAACTGAAAAAACAAAACAAAAAAAAGTCTACCTTTGCTAAGGGCGGTGCATGAGCGAAGAAACATGGGCAGAATGAGGTCCTCTACTATTAAAAACAGAGGCGGCGTGCGGCACGGGTGGACCATCCTAGTAAGGGCTAAGCGGAGGAGGACAGGGGTGGGGCAGGAGCCTTGAGAATCAAATTCTCTGGATTCTCTTCCCTCATACAAAACCTTTGTCATCCTTGAAGGAGGTTCCATTCAAATACAAAACCTTGTCATCATTGAAGGAGGTTCCATTCAAGTTCTCAACAGCAGCTGCTGCAGCATCTGGGTCCTCAAAATTTACAAATCCAAAACATCTGGACTTTCCATTTGCATATTTCATAACAATCGAACTAGTAATGGAACCATACTTGCTGAAAGTCTTGTTAAGGTCCTCATCGGTAGTACTTTTAGAAAGATTCTTTGCATAAACATCGATAAATTTTGGTGATCCGTTTTCTCGGTTCCTTTCTTGTTGGCGAACAAACAGACCCACATAAACTTGTTTATCATTTATGAACATATCATTTAATCATTTGATTGCATTTTGGGAAGCTTCATCCTGATCAAAAGGTACAAACTCGTACCCTTTAGACCGACCATTGCCATCAACAGCTACCTTGCAAGAAAGCACAGTCCCAAAGGCAGTAAAAGTGTCATACAATGCCTTGTTATCTATTGATGTGTCCAAGTTCTTGGTGAACACATTTGTTTGTCCACTTTTTTGTACACTTGGATGTTGATGAGAAAACATAATCCTAATAGGTTTTCCATTGATTGGTAAGAAATTAAAAAGCTCCCTGGCTTTAGCAGTTGTAATATACAATTCACAAAATAAAATAGATCAATAGTTAGTCAAAAAATAAATTGTAATTTAAAGAATACATGTATGCAATTATTTTCTTGTAGATATAGATCATCGTACAAGTTACAATCCTACAATTCTATTATTTGACTTAATCTCAAACTTATAGGGTATGGATTTATCTCTCGTCCACTTTTAACATTTTTATATATGGTTTTAACACTCGATCAACAAGTCCCTGAGTAAACCATATAACGATAACTATTTCAAACGTATATTTCACCAATCAAATACATCCATCCACTCCAGGGAATGCAGAAAAATAATAATTATAATTAAACTCAAATTATTTGTTCAACTATCTCCAATGTGCCTTCAAATGGCATGTAAAACCTTAAAATTTGTAAAATACGGTTCAAATATCTATCTACAAGAAAACAAAATCTTCATAAGTTAACAACTCCTAACTAGGAAAGGAAAACGGCAAATTCTTTATTTCTACAACTTATGGTTTAAAACACAAATTCATAAAATCCCAAAAACATTTAAAATATTTAAAACACAAAACCACATACAAGGTTTTTGTATGTGGGGTTGCCAAAGGTTTAAAATATCTCCACAAAAACATCATCATCCACAGAGTTATGAGACCAAACAACATTATTGATCATTACAGTATCTACATAGTAAACAGATAGGTTCAATTGAGTTCATGACACAACATTTCAGCATAAAGAATTTTTCTTATATGCAACTATATGTTTCCAAAGAGAACTAACAGAATGTGTTCAATTACACAACATTTTTGTTAACTATAACTCTAGAATTAACATTCAGTTAAGGCCCTCAAAAGTTCCTCAATATCTGATTATATATGGTCAGCGTGAACCTATAAAATCTGATTATTGTAGTATTTAGTGAGCAAGTCCCTAAATACTACAATGCCTACTATGCTCGATAATGCATATACACATATGTGCTGTCTTAATTGAGGACAACACAACCAAAGAGAATTCGAAAACAAAACCGATTAATTTGCATACCAACCAACATATGGTCATGAGCATAATAAAATCTAGCTTCTTGCATCGACTCCATATTATAACCGAGAGAATGAAAAATTTAATTATCATGATAAGATGAATCAAGTCGAGTTTTTTCCATGCTCACTTAGGGAGATCCAAATAAAATTCCATCAAAGCTTGTAACCAACCACTTACCATTTTCCAAACACAAAATCCAATAATTATTAAATTTCCCAAAATTTATTAGAACAAAGTCCATAGTTAGATGCAACAGGTCATAAAATATAATCCCTCGGCACATTGGAATACTAGAGAAAACAAAAAACAGGTCCAAAGTATAAACTGAATTGCCAATAACACCAGTTATTCACTGATATGTGTGTGTATGTGTGTGTGTGTGTGTATATATATATTGCATATTACTCACTCGAGAAAAGGTATCCATTAAATTGATTAGTACCCGACTTTGATCATCCATATTTGACCTTAAATAGTCATCCTTAACAAAATTAAATCACATTAATTGAGAAGCAATTGAATTAGGAATTATTAAAATTTCCAAGAGGCAAAAAAGTCATAAAACATAAGACTAAGAACTGAGACCAAATATCTGAAGTAGTTGTGCACTTCTTCAGGACCCAAGGAATTTCTATCATCCCATATATAAATGTTTCATTCATGAAGCCCCTACAAACCAAATAATAATGAAATTCATTACGTGAAATGTGAAAAGGAATTAAAGGTGAAGAATTGTTTGAGAAATAACACTATATGGACTCTGTATATTGAAATTTAAAGGAGTCTTATGTTACTCATAAACTAATCTTATATTGAGAAAATTTACTTAACTAATATATTTTTTTCTTAAAATATTTGACAACGAAATCGATATTTACCTGATACTGTGATGGGAAGAGCGTCGTAAGCAATAAGCTACTCTAAAACATGCAATGCAGTCTTTCTAGAACCACTAACTACACACCTGAGTAAAAAAAAGGTAAAGAGGAATGTTAAAGTAGCATTTTTTCAAACTTCACTCGTATGCACACACCATTGTCTTCAAGTATATCACTAACTTGCAGAACCTCCAAAAAATTTCCCAATAATGATGTCAATTTATGTGACAATATAAATTTGTGCACAACATATGTATAATTAGTAGTTGACATAATTGACCCTCCTCCATTTGTTTCATTAAGATCCTTAGAAGAATAAGAACAATACTACAAATCTCCTAAAATTTGATACAAATGACTAATTCAAACCAAAAGCAGGTCTTTAAACAATAAATACAATTCTTACCTAGTTTAAGAACATGTTGAATTTCAAATAAATTAAAACTTAATTTTAAATGACAAAAGCATATTGCGGATTAATTTGTACCCTTTTAGTCAATTGTATAAACCCAAGAAAGGTCTTTGTTATTTTTTTTGTATTAATATCAAGTGATTTTAGATATTAATTTTAAATGACCAAAACATATTACGGATTAATTGTTGATTCTCATAAATATGAATCAGAACCTAAATTAATTTTTTGGAATCGTTTATGCCAAATGGGAGGTCTGATGAATCAGAACCTAAATTGTTTTTTGGAAATCGTCTATGCCCTGACCCTAATAACGATTCATAAACCCCAAACAAAAATCGATTCATAAACCCAAACAAAAGCCCTAATAATGATCCTGAATCAATAAATCGCAACCCATAAATCGATTCATGAATTAGAACCTAAATCGATTCATGAATCCAAAAATCGTAAACCCAAATGGAAGGTGTGAATAAGAACCTAAATCGATTCATGAATCATAACCTAAATCAATTCAAAACCCAAACAAAAATCGTAAAATACAAAACTCAGGCCCTAACCCTAAACTAAGACCCTATTAATGATTCTGAATCGATTAAGAGAAAGAAATAAAAAGGGGTTACCTTGTAAATATTTCATTAAGGTGAGGTTGTTGACACCATGAGCTTTAGAGAAAACGAGAGAAACGGGGAGCAGACAAATTGAGAGGGAAGTATCCTGCATCTATTTTGTGAGTTGTGTTATGAAATTCATTTTCATTCAATAATTTTAAAATTATAAGGTAATTAGTAACACATATGTTAATTTAGTAACGGTATATTATTGTTAAAATTAGTAATGGTAGAATACTGTTAGTAATTAATAAATTAGTCTGTTACTAAAAGCTTATTTTGGTGTAGTGGGGAATCGTGATACCCATGGTCCCCATCTGCTTCATGACACTCTTAGCTCCGGAGTGATGTGTAATACCCAGTATTCTTATGTCTTTTAATTATGAGATTAATTAAATGAAATTGCTTTCAATTATGGGATTGATTGAATTAATTTTGGATAATTAATTGGAAATTAATTCGAATTTAAATAACTAGCGAGATGAGAGTTAGTATTTGATTATGACGATAATTTTGAATATTACTGAGTGAATATGGTAATATATGATTATTGAATTTATTAAAACTGTCGCGAGTTGAAAATACAACAGTTTCGATTATTAAGTTGGGGCGCATTTGTCAGCCGTGTCACGAATTAATTTAATGAATTTAAAAGTAAATTACTTTTATAACATTCTTATGGTCATTTTGAGTGCACCGTGTCCGGAAGGGTCGAGATAGTCAGAAAACACTAGCCGGTGATTTTGGTTTGGGTCCCGGGGCATTTTAGGCCTAACCAGTAATCCGAGAGGGTATTTTAGTCATTTTGACTTTTAGAGGAATAGTAACCCATGAATTTTAGAGTAATTATACCAGCCAACACTTAGGTCTCCTAGGGTTTTCACAACCAAAAATCATAAACGGCCATTAGAGAGGAAGAGAAGGAAGTTCCCAAAGGAGAACCACCACTTAGAGGCTTTTGCACCACCGTCACCACCACCGGGTAGATTGGGAAGAGAGGATCACTTCCATATCATCTGCTTCAAAGGATCAGAATCTTTATTTCCAGGCAAGTGATTTAACTTGCAATAATCAGTGTATATGTTACCCATGATAGTTTAGGAATTGAGAATAACCTTGATAATATTCAAAATTTGTGAAATTTGGAGACAAAAATAATAATCTGGGTCAGATTTGTATGTAGACTCAATTTTGGAAATACATCAGTCACGAAATCATGATCCATGCATAGATAATTATGAATTTACATTGAGTTTTATGATGTTCTTGAAGAACATAGAGAAATAGGGTTTTTATGATAATTAGATGATTTAATTCAAGAAAAGGGTGATTCATGATGATTTAAGAATTTTGGAAGGTTAGGAACCATGTATTTAGGTTGTTATACCATCCAATACGTTTACCTTAGAATATGGCATTATGTAATGAAAATTGGATATTAAACCATGCCAAAAATGCAGAAAAATCTGGGTTGTAACTGCTCGAGCGATCGATCAACATTCATAGTCGATCGATCGACATTCTTCGACTGGACGATCGATTGACATTCTTGAGTCGATTGATCTACTCCCCCTGCACTTGTGATATTTTTCCCTTTTAAGATTTGATCGATTTCGACACTTGAAAGTTATGGGTGGGGACTATGTGAACATATTGAGACTTAGGGAAGACGAGAAGGGGTGTAATTGAAGCCCGGAACACATTAGAATTGGTTTGGAACTTAGCGTTAAACTTATGAGTGTCCGTCGAGTGAGTTACTATTAGAAGTTGTGAGATCATGAATTAAATTCGTATAAGTGATGACTTAAGGTTAGAGGCAGAAGTAGGGACCTTAAATTACTGAATTAATCTTAGGGACAAGTGGAAGACTTAGTAACCTTTTGGGATAGGTTTAAGTACTCGGAATTATACGATGAGAGAGTTATCGGCTAAACGTATTACATGAAATAAATGGGATGATATTAGAGTACGTATAAGACTTGAGGTATAGGGATGGAATATACCTATAGCAATATGATAATTACCTAAGTTGTGTGAATGCTTAGTATATGGATTATTGTGTGTATGACATACCTACCATGTTTAAGATCACGGGAGGTTGATTTTTGAGAAAGGACCAACTTATCTTTGTGTTCCTTCGGGGGGATTTAGATTGGTACCTTAAGGACATAGGACTGTGAATATCTTATTTATGAGTTGATAAGTCAGCTGACCATGGGAGCCTAGGTATGTGCATGACCCATGGGTATGTGAACTATGTTCGCCTCCAATATGCGTGATTTTTATTGAAACAGTTCTTGGGCGATTCGGAACGCGTGATCCTTTGTAATACCCCACACTTTTAAAGGTATTCAAATTGCACGGTGGATGTAATTTGGAAATTTGAGGAATTATTGTGAATAGTAATTTTGGGATTAATTAGTGAAATTAAATAATTTTAATGTTATAAAGTGAATAGTAAATATTAGTTTTCGAGTGTCAGATTAATATTTACATGGATTATATTTTCTTACAAGAATAAGTATATGAATGGATTATTTTTAATTATATGTTGCAAGTTGGGTAAAGCGACAAAGGAAATATTTTAAATTGAAAAATACACGTATTGAACGTGTTGGGTCAAAATAGTGAATTTTAGTTAAGTGACTCGGATGGAGATTTTGACTGTGCCATTGGGTTCGGAATGGCCGAGATAGTCAAAATAGAGTACTCGGGGGTAGTATTTGGGTTTCGGAT
This sequence comes from Sambucus nigra, assembly GCA_949130495.1. Lineage (NCBI taxonomy): Eukaryota > Viridiplantae > Streptophyta > Magnoliopsida > Dipsacales > Adoxaceae > Sambucus > Sambucus nigra. The sequence goes on from OX422207.1 coordinate 441,697,210, forward strand.
ATTTTTGGATTAGTAGAGACTCGTAAATGAGTATACGAGTCATTTAATAATTGGGTATAAACCCAATTTCGGATTTCAAGAGGTGACAACCCTCATTTCCCCCAAATATCAGCCCTAAGAGAGAGAGAGAGAGAGAGAGAGAGAAGAGAGAAAGAAGAGAAGAAAGAAGAAGAAGAAAGAAAAGAAGAGATTTTCGGTCAAAATTTGTGGGATTCGACTCGTGGTCGTCGGATTAATCCACGAGGCAAGTGTTTGACTTGCTTTATGATTTAGTGTGTTTAATTTCTCATATTGTAGTTGGTATAAAACTAAAGATTTTTGGGTTGAAATTTCGTGGATCAAACGGGTTTTCGGAAGATTAAAACGGATATAACTCGATTAATACCCAATTTGAGAAACTTGAAATTTATTGAAATTAATTGTTGAATATGGGTTCTAGGATGATTAGAAACCTTTCTATATGTGTATTTATGGTTGTTTGAGGTTGGTTGATGATGAGAGAGGAGATAAAAATCTTGGAGGTGTTTTAATGGAGGTTTGGATTTTTGAAGAAGAAGGTGAATAATGACTAGCGTCACTTCCGGACTGTTTCGGAAAGGAAGACAGCCGATTCAGCTCTTGGTCAAAACATGAAAGTTGTAGATATTTTCGATACGGTCGTGTGGGAACTAACCGTGTATTTTTCTGATTTTTTTTCGAATTGTTATGATTTTTATAAGATGGCAGTTCCGGGGTGAAATCACCAACTCGGAAATGCACTCGGATTTTGGAAAAATAAAAGCTAGAATTCTTTGAAGATAAATATTTAGGGTTCCTAAAAATAGTTTGGGTACTTCTAAATATTTTTTTTTTAAGTAAGGTATGTATCTTGGGTTAGATGAAAGTAAACTCCAAGATTTACCCAAATAGGGGTGTTTGGGAGGAGTAATACACGAGGTGATGTTTCGGTGAGCAAAATTTTATATAAGTAATTGTGCGCATAGAAAACACACTTATATGCCAATTTTGGTTGAGTAAAATCCTATGAGGTGACTAGGATGAAATTTAGGATACGGGCTAAAGAGAATTGAGCAGTCATCCAATATGTCTATTTATGACAATTATTATAGGTGAGAGGAATGCCTATCGTTATTTATGGGACGAATAAATAGATCGGTATTGTTGGTATTATCATCGTGCGGTGAGAAAAGCTTGGAAATACTATATTGAGGATTAGTCAAAATTGATAAATGCGTAGGATATTCGAGAGATACATATACTACGTAGGAAATTTATTATATGGATTGTGCGTATGCCCGAATGTTATTATATATGTGGGTTAAATAATTACCTATGGGGAATTATGTATAGGTGAGAGAAATACCTATAATTATAATATGGTTGTGTGAATACCAAATTGATGATATATTTATATAGGTGGAATGTGTACCTATATGATTGTTTATTATGTGTATGACATACCTACCATACTTGCTATCACGAGAGGTTGGCGTTCGTGTGAGGACAATCTTATCCTGTGTTGCCTTCGGGTGGATTTTAGATTTGGTACCTCAAGAACATAGGACTCTGAAGGGCTTATTTGTGAGTCGATAAGTCTATTGACTATGGGAGCGTAGGTATGTGCATGACCCATGGGTATGTCAACTATGTTCGCCTCCAATATGTGTGATTTGTATTGATACGGTTCGTGAGTGATGCGAAACGCGTGATCCTTATGAGCGTGATGTACATGGATTTGATAGCAGAGTATGAGTGCACCACAGCTGAGCCTAAGGGTGCCATATATGTATTGTGATTAACATATATGTGTACTTGAGATAATCCACGAATGCTTAGTAAATGAGAATAACTAAGCCACTTATATTATAGTTCAGTGGATGATTAATATACTTATTGCGTATAGTATATTATTTATATGTATGGAATATGAATCTTAGATTCTAATGAGAACTATTAATAAATACGGGATCGTATATATATGGTATGTACTGAAGGCCTAATGGATCTCGATGATAAACATTGTCATGTAGTGGTGTATCGGGGGGTTCCTTGTCTGGATTTCGCTTTGCGAGACACCCCACGCACGAACGTAACGTAGTGTTGGGAATGGGAAGAAGTTTAGTCCTTAGTACTCGAATTGATGAAGATTATTAGAAGGTGGGTAATTACATTAGTTAGGCAGGGTAGCTTAACTCAGTTGTTTAAAAAGGTATGCGATAGTTGTGCACTGTTAGAAGAGGGGTGAGGTGTACCTCATGTGAGAGCGATACCAGTTTAAATATGAGAAATAACATATTTTAAAATATAAATTTTAAGCACTTGCTAAAATATTTTCAAAACTCGGGCTCTGACCCGTTTCTCTATTTTCCCCTCTCTTGCTATATCTATATATATATAGGTATCCAGACACAGGGACGCCTGGATGATAACTCTTTCGAGTCAGACATTTGCTGCAGCAGCTCTGGATGCAAGTAGGTTTATATTAGACGCTTCTATCATTGAGATATAGATAGGAGGTATTGTAGAAACATTCAGGCTTATGGCCCAACTGTACTAATTTATTCTTTTATCGCCTTTTAGTGCGGCATTCGATTTGGTTGTATTATTGTATCGAGTGTTCGGTTATTTTATTTTATTTCATTTCAGTTGCTGCATGTAAACTGTTGTAATTGTTTTATTTGAATTGTTTGGTTAAAAAGATTAGTTAATTAAAATTTTGACGCCGGCCTAATAGGATATTAGTAGTTAAATTGGTTTTCGACAGTGATGCTAAGAATGAACCATATGAGACTCCTGTTTTAATTTGATATAGGAGTGATCGCTCGGTATTTTATTAGGCAGGGTGTCACAGGTGGTATCAGAGCATCAGGTTCTAGTGTCCTTAGGAATCTGTGCGGACGTATTACGTTTTCAGCATTGCTTTTGATTTGATATAGATCCTTATGATTAGGATTGTTGATATCCTCTTGTGGGATTTCGTTCTCCTGCCATTATGTAAGATTATAGTAAATCTTTTGCGTTCTCGTTTAGAATTCGTGTGTTGATCGACGAAGGGTGACCATGGAAGACCGTGGTGAGGGAAGCAGGAGGCGATGCTTAGTTACAGCTATAAGTTGATGTTAGAAATGAGGACCGCGATAAAGGTCATTTTCCTTGTAGCATTATCATGGGTTGCTGCAACGACTACTAAAATACAGTAGTTAAAATTATCAAGAATCGTTGTACTTGGGAATGGTGCTAAACTTGAATTAACAAGTAGAAGGCTCGGAAGCTCTTGCTTACAGTTGGGTATGGAATTACCCATATGTGAAAATTTGAGGAAATTTTTTTCACTCGTTGGAGAAATGTGAAATAGTGGGAACGATGGCCACCATATTTAGAGGAGCATGATAGGTTGCTCATAAATTAATCTTACAGATGGTTTTAAACTATAAATTCCCTTGATTTAGAATAGTTTCTAGGTTATTCACATAAGAATCAGTCAGAGACCGACGGTGAATAAAGAGTGACATGGTTAAGTGAACTTAGTACCGAAATAAGGTAGGTACAATGGAGAAAGAGGCTTCTCCAGTGGAATAATAGACTCACTAGTAAATTGGACTTACGTCGAGTGAGTTATAGTTGTTTTAGTGCAAGGTGTGAAATCTGCAATGAAAAATTAAAGTAGTGAGACTTTGTTATTTTTAAGAGTCTAATGGGATAAAGACTCTTGAGCTTTGAATTGGAATTTCGGATGTAATTGGGATACGAGCTAGTTGTGATAAGCTTAATATTCTGAATTTAAAAGAGCTGATATAGTTATATTACGAGAGATATACACGATTAGCCGGATTATATTATATATATATATATATATATACGAGCATATTGAGAATATATATATATGATATGTTTAAATATATCTGTATGCGATTAGTATATTTGTATGAAACATACCCCTCGAGTGCTATCATGGGAAGTTATGCATTTTGGGTGAGGCCCCTGGCTTGAGGAGCAGGGAGCGTATAGTCCCCAGGTCATAGTGTCCATTTTATATTGTGTGATTTTTATCAGGAATGAGACGTAGTGGGTATGTTTCATTCTCATTTCCGGGGAGAAACTATGATCGCTTCCCATTCGTTGTGGTTTGGTTTTTACCAAGTCGGTGTGATAGTCCGACCATTGGTACCCAGGATGATGTGTAATTAATTCCCTGGAAGATGATAGCATTGAGAAACTGTATCCATTGAGTTATAGCTATGAGGGATGGTTATTATACTTATATAGTGTATGATATATAAGTATGGATATACTTGATGTATATTGTATATATATTTATATGAGATGTGAAACATATATATACGGACATATTCAAAAATGGAATGCGAGATAAATTATGGATGAGCTCGCCTTGATTATATGTTTAGATGGAACTTCGATGAGGAGATGTTTCATTAGCATGATTTGAGTGCATGGGGACCTTACGGATATAATTTAATGTATACAGTAATTATAGTTAAGCTGGGAGTTTAAGCTTGTTGTTGTTCGCGCGAAGGACTTACTGTTAATGCAAGCGCTTGTGGTATGGCTCCTTGACAGAAGTGAGAGTTCTGACCATATTTTATTGATAGATGGGATGGGGTTATCCTGGTTGCATATTTGAAGCAAACAATACACTCCCCGTACGAACCTTAACAACGTCGGGAGTGGACAGATTTTATAAAATGCAAGAATGTTGATTTTGACAATAAGTCACCTAGTGTAAAGGAAACACTATTGAGTGAGAACCATTTGATGACTGTATAATTATATAGAGATATAAGTGCTATGAAGAAGCACTGAAATTTTCCACTCACCGCAAGTATGTGGGTGAGGTATGATACAGTAAATTAATCTGAGACTTATAGCCAGACTTTGAATATAAGGGAAATTGAGAGGAAATACATTTGGGGTATGATGTTCATAATGCTTTTGCAGAGAGTAGGTGCCCTAATTAGTTCGACTTTCCATTTGGACAAGATGGAAGGATATAGTGGTAGAAGTACATTAGTAGGTTAACGAGGTAGGATTTAGAAAGTCCCGTTGGTGTCCCTTAGACCGATATATCTCGATGACCGACAAAGCGAGGGAGTAGTGTATCGGGAAGATTCCTTGTTTGGATTTCACTTTGCGAGATGTCCCACGCACGAAACCAAGCAAATGTCGAAAGTCGAGAGAGGTCTTGGGCACTAGGGATATAGTTAGAATAGTACTCATATTACGTGTGTTAGAAACACCTTAATCTTCGGTCTACCAAGAAGTAAGGGAAATAAGACTATCGACACTGATATAGGAAGGCTATTGTGAGTTAACCACAAGAAGATCGATGAAATAATCTTGAGAAGGATTGAATTTTCAGGCATCGGGAGAATTAAATTTTGAATTATTCAGGTTAAGAAATACCCAGGTGTTAGTACTAGACCGATGAAATGATGCCCATTATTTAGATTAAGTGTAATGTATTAAAATGTTTACAATGGTGGTGCATATATGCACGAATGATAGGGGGTATGGGTACCCTGGTTAGTTAATTCCAAAAAAGTTCGAGATAGAAGGAAGTAAAAAATAAATAAATAAATGTGTAGAATATATGCCTGAGGGACAGCTACAAACAAGGTTAAATGGTATGACGTTTTGAATGTCGTGTGAGAATGACGATAATTCAAGCATTTATGTGCAACGAGAACTAGCACACCCGATATGGGTTGAAAGGTTGAGGAAAATCATTTAAAAGGTACCTCTTAATGAAAAAGATACCAAATTATTATGAGAAAGTAGAGCGAAATCTTACTCGAACGAGTGTTGAAGAGTGGCTTGCACATGATTGTATTGTTAGCATACTCCAAGGAAAGGAGTGTATGTAGTACCAAATTCCGAAAGAGTATATGAGAGTTAATACTTTAATCATTCGGTATATGGAATGTACCTTGGAGATTAAGAGAGAGATTGTAATTTGAATATTTATACAATACGTAGCGATGAGAATAAAATACGTATAAAAAGTGTATGATTAGGTTGGGAATATGCCTATGAATCTTAATAGGATGTGTGTATGCCTATTATTTGATATTTTATTAAGAGCACTAATGGGTGATAATCCGGGGGTGCAAGAATTGATTAAGTGCGCTAATGGGTGTTAACCCAGGGGTGCATGATTAGTATATATATGTATAGGGATGATGTGACTATATGTATATATATGGATTTGTGAATATTTCTACTATGTGAGACTAGTATATATGGTATTAATAATAAATAATTTGCGATAAGTGGTCTTAACACAAGGGTGCAAGATTAGTGTAAATATATAGAGATGATGAGAACATATATATATATATATATATATATATGAGCATAGGCCTTGAGATGGGTGGAATATAGTGGGAGACCATTGTGTTAGGCTTTATCTAAATTTGGTTAAGCTAGGATGTAATGTATATACCGATCCTAGAGTAGTGGTACAGGCTATATCTGAATTTCGAACACGAAATTTTGTTGTAAGGGGGGAAGTATGTAATACCCCGCACTTTTAAAGGTATTCAAATTGCACGGTGGATGTAATTTGGCAATTTGAGGAATTATTGTGAATAGTAATTTTGGGATTAATGAGTGAAATTAAATAGTTTTAATGTTATAAAGTGAATAGTAAATATTAGTTTCGAGTGTCAAATTAATATTTACATGGATTATATTTTCTTACGAGACTAAGTATATGAATGGATTATTTTTAATTATATGTCGCAAGTTGGGTAAAGCGACAAAGGAAATATTTTAAATTGAAAAATACGCGTATTGAACGTGTTGGGTCAAAATAGTGAATTTTAGTTTAGTGACTCAGATGGATATTTCGACTAGGCCATTGGGTTCAGAATGACCGAGATAGTCAAAATAGAGTATCCGGGGGTAGTATTTGGGTTTCGGATATTTTTGGACTAGTAGGGACTCGTAAATGAGTACACGAGTCATTTAATAATTGGGTGTTAATGTTATAAAGTGAATAGTAAATATTAGTTTTCGAGTGTCCGATTAATATTTACATGGATTATATTTTTTTACGAGACTAAGTATATGAATGGATTGTTTTTAATTATATGTCGCAAGTTGGGTAAAGCGACAAAGGAAATATTTTAAATTGAAAAATACGCGTATTGAACGTGTTGGGTCAAAATAGAGAATTTTAGTTAAGTGACTCGGATAGAGATTTCGACTGCGCTATTGGGTTCGGAATGGCCGAGATAGTCAACATAGAGTACCCGGGGGTGGTATTTGGGTTCCGGATATTTTTGGACTAGTAGGGACTCGTAAATGAGTACACGAGTCATTTAATAATTGGGTATAAACCCAATTTCGGATTTCAAGAGGTGGCAGCCCTCATTTCCCCCAAATATCAGCCCTTAGAGAGAGAGAGAGAGAGAGAGAGAGAGGAGAGAAAGAAGAGAAGAAAGAAGAAGAAAGGAAAGAGAAGAAAATAAGAGATTTTCGGCCAAAATTTGCGGGATTCGACTCGTGGTCGTCGGATTTAATCCACGAGGCAAGTATTTAACTTGATTTATGATTTAGTGTGTTTAATTTCTCATATTGTAGTTGGTATAAAACTAAAGATTTTTGGGTTGAAATTTCGTGGATCAAACGGGTTTTCGGAAGATTAAAACTATAACTCGATTAATACCCAATTTGAGAAACTTGAAATTTATTGAAATTAATTGTTGAATATGGGTTCTAGGATGATTAGAACCCTTTCTATATGTGTATTTATGGTTGTTTGAGGTTGGTTGATGATGAGAGAGGAGATAAAAAGCTTGGAGGTGTTTTAATGGAGGTTTGGATTTTTGGAGAAGAAGGTGAATAATGACCAGCGTCACTTCCGGACTGTTTCGGAAAGGAAGACAGTCGATTCAGCTCTTAGTCAAAACATGAAAGTTGTACATATTTTCGATACGGTCGTGTGGGCACTGACCGCGTATTTTTCTAATTTTTTTTCAAATTATTATGATTTTTATAAGATGGCAGTTTCGGGGTGAAATCACCAACTCGGAAATGCAGTCGGATTTTGGAAAAATAAAAGCTAGAATTCTTTGGAGATAAATATTTGGGATTCCTAAAAATAGTGTGGGGACTTCTAAATATATTTTTTTTAAGTAAGGTATGTATCTTGGGTTAGATGAAAGTAAACTCCAAGATTTACCCAAATAGGGGTGTTTGGGAGGAGTAACACTCGAGGTGATGTTTCGGTGAGCAAAATTTTATATAAGTAATTGTGCGCATAGAAAACACACTTATATGCCAATTTTGGTTGAGTAAAATCCTATGAGGTGACTAGGATGAAATTTAGGATACGGGCTAAAGAGAATTGAGCAGTCATCCAATACGTCTATTTATGACAATTATTATAGGTGAGAGGAATGCCTATCGTTATTTATGGGACGAATAAATATATCGGTGTTGTTAGTATTGTCATCGTGCGGTGAGAAAATCTTCGAAATACTATATTGAGGATTAGTCAAAATTGATAAATGCGTAGGATATTCGAGAGATAAATATACTACGTGGGAAATTTATTATATGGATTGTGCGTATGCCCGAATGTTATTATATACGTGGGTTAAATAATTACCTATGGGGAATTATGTATAGGTGAGAGAAATACCTATAATTATAATATGGTTGTGTGAATACCAAATTGATGATATATTTGTATAGGTGGAATGTGTACCTATATGATTGTTTATTATGTGTATGACATACCTACCATACTTGCTATCACGGGAGGTTGGCGTTCGTGTGAGGAAAATCTTATCCTGTGTTTCCTTCGGGGGGATTTTAGATTTGGTACCTCAAGAACATAGGACTGTGAAGGGCTTATTTGTGAGTCAATAAGTCTGCTGACTATGGGAGCGTAGGTATGTGTGTGACCCATGGGTATGTGAACTATGTTCGCCTCCAATATGTGTGATTTTGTATTGATACGGTTCCTAAGTGATGCGAAACGCGTGATCCTTATGTGCGTGATGTACAGGGATTTGATAGCAGAGTATGAGTGCACCGCAGCTGAGCCTAGGGGTGCCATATATGTATTGTGATTAACATATATGTGTACTTGAGATAATCCACGGATGCTTAGTAAATGAGAATGACTAAGCCACTTATATTATAGTTCGGTGGATGATTAATATACTTGTTGCGTATAGTATATTGTTTATATATATGAGATGAGATATCATATAACCTAACCTTGTATAAAGTGAAAAGAATGAATAAAGGGTGATATTACTTCCGGTAAATGAATATCCGAATTTATATTAATATGAATCTTAGGGTCTAATGAGAACTATTAATAAATACGGGATCGTATATATATGGTATGTACTGAAGGCCTAATGTATCCCGATGATCAACATTGTCACGTTTAGGGACGCCTGGATGATAATTCTTTCGAGTTAGACATTTGCTGCAATAGCTCTGGATGCAAGCAGGTTTATATTAGACGCTTCTATCATTGAGATCTAGATAGGAGGTATTGTAGAAACATTCAGGCTTATGTCCCAACTGTACTAATTTATTCTTTTATCGCCTTTTAGTGCGGAATTCGATTTGGTTGTATTATTGTACCGAGTGTTCGGTTATTTTATTTTATTTCATTTCAGTTACTGCATGTAAACTGTTGTAATTGTTTTATTTGAATGGTTTGGTTAAAAAAATTAGTTAATTAAAATTTTGACGCCGGCCTAATAGGATATTAGTAATTAAATTGGTTTTCGATAGTGATTATAAGAATGAACCATATGAGACTCCTGTTTTAATTTGATATAGGAGTGATCGCCCGGTATTTTATTAGGCGGGGTTCCACATCCCTATGTACGTGATGTATCGAGATTTGATAGCAGAGTGTGCGTGCACCGCAGCTTATCCTACGGGTGCTATATTTGTATATATGTACTGAGATTGAGATATATGTACTTGTGGATGGTTCACTTTTTCTTGGTAGATACGAATAATTGAGATATTTAAACGGGTTAAAAATGTGAGAATTTATACAACATTTGAGTTAATTAATTTGATTAACGTTATTATGAGTTATACATATGACATATTTGGGTAATACGAATAGACACCCTATATTACAATGTGAAGACATGGGTTAGTACAGACTAGTTAGTTAGTGGAATAACTAGGATGGGTTAAAGGTATACGTTAGGTGTGCACATTAGTTGAGAGGTGAGGAACTCGTGTGAGAGCACGTAACTAACATGGGTATAATATTTACTGTTTAATGCAATTAAGCACTTGCTGTATTTTTAAACTCTTTTCACCTCTGGGTCTTACCCGTTTACTTCCAAATATATTTTTTTGTAAAAACCTTTTAGGTGCCCAGCCACAGGGACGCCAAGCATAGGAGTTCCATTCTGATGACATGCTATAGCTGTTGTGGAATCTACAGGATCTCGGTATTAGACGCCTCCACATTTATCCTTAGATCCTTCAAAGTCACTCATATCAGTTAGGGCATGTTGCCCATTTTCATGTAGATATTGTAGATAAAGACTTTCATTATTTCAGATGTTGGTTTATTTATTCAGACTCTTGTGTTGGGATTTTATTTCTCTCGTATTATTATTGGAGTGTTTACTACAAACTCAGTTTATTTCATTACGTTGGTTATTCATCTGATATTGTTTATGCGATTAATGAATGAGGATTTAATTACTTGGTTAATTGTTAATTTAATTAATAAAATTTGGTATCTCTCTATTTTAAATATTAGGTGGCTAGTAAGTAACTAAATGTTTTCGACAGTGATGCTAAGACTGAACCAACTGGATATTCTGTATTAATTTAATAATGGAGTAGCTACCCGGTATTTAATTAGTCGGGGTGTCACAAGTGATATCAGGGCATCAGGTTTTAAAGTGCTTAGGATCTGTATGGCTTATTACGCTTCCAGAGTATCTTTCTTTGATATAGAGCCCTATATTTAGGATTGTTTATTTCTTTGGTGAGATTTCGTTCTACTTCTATAATCCATGTATTAGTGAATCTTATTTGCATTCGAGTGTGTTCGCGTGCTGAACATTGCAGTATGTCAGGCAAGGTCAGTTGAGCGGATAGCAAGAGGCGGAGCTGAGTTGCAATTAAAGGGTATATTCAAGAATGATGACCGTAGTTGATGTCACCCCTATTATGGCACGGAAATCCAGGATGGTAAAGATGGCTAGGGCACAACATATGACTTTTAGATACTGCTATAGTAGAAAGTGGAGTCAAATTAGACTCACCCAACGTGGTTGGATTAGGAGAGAGTCAGACGAAACATTGAAGAAGACCAATAGTGGAAATTCTAGAAATGCGAAAATGGTGTGTGTTAGCTAACGAAGGTAAAATATCCAAAGGCTCGGGTATATGGTGGAGTGTGAATTAATCAGGAGAGAAAATTTAGGGTAAAATTTTTCTTGGCTCGTAAGAGCAGAGTTACAATGGTGAGAGGCAACCACCACACTTAGAAGTGGAATGTTATGTCAAGGGAAGGAGCATAGGTATGGTTTGACCAAAATTTCCTTCATCAGATGTTCAGGATAAGATACGAACGTTGTTATGAACTCACACAAGAGGGTCGGACAGAGGTCACTTTGTGAAAATTAATTTAATTAATTAGCAAACCATGCACCGAATGAAGTAGGTACAATGGAGAAGAGAACTTTAAAGTGGGAAATTAACTCATAAGAAGATTTGCCAGTACTTATGGGGAATTCTGTTTGGACGGTCAATGCAAATGGTAACAATGTCGTGTTTTATCAATATGGATGTTAACATTTCCCTGTACGAGAGCTATAAGAATCGAAGAATTTAGTCAGAGAGTAAGATTGGGTGAAATGGTGTTAGTGAAGCACCACAAGGGGGAGACCCATCAGGGGACCCATTTAACAGATTCGGATAGCCAAATTTTTACCGAACGATGGTGAATTCATTAAGGGATGTTAAAGCCAGTAGCATGTTCCTTAGGGCCATCAAAGCTAAGGGAACAACGGAGGTAGCCATCTGAGTCTAGACTACCAAAGTCCGAGAGAAGGACAACCCTAACATGGTCAGTATAATTGGAGATAAGTGGATTGTGTGTAGAGGCATTTTGGGGAGAGTAAAACCCCATGTGTTAAATTTTATCGAAGTTAGTATAGGGATAAGGGTATGGTTCCTAGCAAGGGCAATAGTTATTGTAATTTTTGATTTGGTTCAGACGGGCGTGTTATGTCTAAGAATCATTTAAGCAGCCAGGGTGATTGGCAAGGTAGAAGTATGAGTTTTACCCTTATAGGATAAGGCGTATTTTATGTGACACGAACGAGTTACTACATTTTTTATTATTGCTAGATTCGCATGTGAGATGAATTTAGTGCATACATCGACAACTATGTGAATGTTTTTCCTAGTATAGCGGGGTTACCTTTAGTGTTATCCGCGGAGGATGAATGGGTGTATTAATAGTGGTATATACTTTATTGAGATTACTCATTTTTATGATATGTTATACGCGTATGATATGATCCTGATTATGGTTTTATAGTAATGATTAGATCGATAGTGGTCGAATACCGTAAGTCTATCGGGGTTGCTGCTTTAGTGCAGGATGTTTTATTCTGGAAAAACCTCACTCGCGAGAGGGTCGGGCTCGCATTTATATTTATACTTATATTATAGAGACTTCGAAGGGTATAGTGGTCTCGAGAGATTTGATCCCGGTGTATGTAGGGACTCCATTGCTATGATTCGGAATGTATTGGGTTTACTATTTAGCAAAAAGATTTATCTTGTTATTATGTTTAACGTTCAGGACTTGGTAATAGGAAGAGCACATTGTTATATCACTTCGATAGAGACGTGGGAGTTAAGACTGATAGTTATATATCTGAGGACAAAATTTTGAGAATCCCGATTGTATATGTATGATGTTTATGGAATGTGATTACCATCAATGTTAAGTGATCGTGTCTTTCGGAGGAAGTTCCTTGTTTAAGTGTAATTGCAGAAGGAAATGTAGCTTTTGTGTCAAGAGATGGGAATATAGGGGTACATGTTATGGACTGAGGGCCTAACGAATTTCGATGACCGATAATGCAAGGTAGTAGTGTATCGGGGGGGTTCCTTATTTGGATTTCGCTTTGCGAGACATCCCGCGCATGAAACTTAGCGTAAGGTTGGAAGTAGCGTAAATTTGGAGCGGGGTTCTACCCAGTCGAATGTTGAGACTGACTTACGCGTAAATAGAATGATGATGTCAATAAGGTATAAAGAGTCCAGAAGTGCACATCATGGCGAAAAGTGCACGGGTCAGAACTTTTGGTATACGCCTAGGGAAGAAGATTATTAAGTACCACTTAATAGGAGGAACTATAAGTGGAAGTCGGTGTTGAGTGGAACATAGTGAGTAGTCTCCACGTGCACCACTCATAGATAGAAATTGGTTAGAGTAAGATGATCAGTCATAAAATTTTGTATCGAATCGACGATTCCAATAGTGGAAGAGTCAAGTTGGTGACTTTCTTTAATGGGTTGCCAACCTCAAGATAAGTCACGAGTCCCTTCGAATGTGAGGAACATGTTGACCAAAAGGAAAGTAATTGGTATACCTTTGGCTGATTTACGCCATTTGATAGTGTGACCCAGTCTGTCTTTAAAAAGGATAATCGCACCGGTACGTGGTCTTGACCAGTATTGTTCTGAACTAGGATGAGATCCTTGAACCCCACCTTCAATATGAAATTTCAGGAAGTAGTAGGGATATCGTTCCGTTTTGAGCAGGTTGTATCACCTATAGCCCAAGGAGTAGACGCAAGGTGATTAATGATTGTGGAGCTCTATGAAAGTAATTTTGGACTCATTGCAATCATTTCATTTCCACAATGGGTATAGCTAGTAAGTGAAGTATAATACGGTAATGGGAAGAGAATATTGCTTAATGGTAGAGTTGTGTGAAAGCATCCGTACATATTTGTCATGGACAAGGTGCTTATTGAGGTTTTGTGTGGGCAAACCTTACTATTTTTCCTCTGGATGTGTAGAGGTGAGTGGATAATCAGAGTTTTGGATTTGTAAGGAGTTAGAGTTCGATAACTAATGGGATAACCACAAACTGTCTTAGGTGGCTTTTGCCTATCGTAAAAGTTACACCGCCAGGAACAGCGATTCGAAAAATGGACAAGAGTAGTCAGAGGTTCATGTGGTTTCTCCCAGGATGGGAGTTTTGCATTTAAATTTACACGGGAGTTGAATCGAAGGGAAGTGCGGCCTCCCAATAATATTGAGATAATGCGGCCAGTGATGTATAGGCTATTCTTATTCGAATGTTGTTTGATAGGAGCACAAGGTGAGGTATAGTTATTGAGGTGTGACATTATAGATGATAAGGTATCGATAGTGTTAAACAAGCTTGCTGTGAAGCGGGGGCTATAGTGACCGAGCCTTACTTTGAAGTTTGTTTCGTGTACTGGAGGATACCAGCTTTTACGAGGTATGGCTTCCCCGAATTTCAGGATGAAATTTTGTTATTAGGGGGGAAGTATGTAATACCCCATATTTTTATGGCTTTTAATTATGATATTAATTAAATAAAATTGCTTTTAATTATAGGATTAATTAAATTAATTTGGGATAATTAATTGGAAATTAATTCGAATTTAAATAACATGCGAGGCGAGAGTTAGTATTTGATTATGATGATAATGTTGAATATTACTGAGTGAATATGGTTATATATGATTATTGAATTTATTAAAACCGTCGCGAGTTGTAAATACGACAGTTTCGGTAATTAAGTTGGGACGCGTGTGTCAGTTGTGTCAGGAACCAATTTAATGGATTTAAAAGTAAATTATTTTTATAACATCTATATGGTCATTTTGAATGCACCAACGTGTCCATAAGGGTCGAGATAGTCAGAAAACACTATCTGGGGGTTTAGTTTGGGTCCCGGGGAATTTTAGGCCTAAACGACAACCCGAGAGGGTATTTTAGTCATTGTTACTTTTTCAGGAATAGTAACCCACGAATTTTAGAGTAATTATATCACCCACCACTTAGGTCTCCTAGGTTTTTCACAACCAAAAATCACAAATGACCTCTAGAGAGGAAGAGAATGAAGTTCCCAAAGGAGAACCACTGCTTAGAGGCTTTTGCACCACCATCACCACCCCCGGGTAGATCGGGAAGAGAGGATCACTTTCATATCATCTGCTTCAAAGGATCAGAATCTTTATTTCCAGGAAAGTGATTTCACTTGCAATAATCAGTGTATATGTTACCCATGATAGTTTAGGAATTGAGAATAACCTTGATAATATTCAAAATTTGTGAAATTTGGAGACAAAAATATTAATCTGGGTAGGATTTGTATGTAGACTCAATTCTCGAAATACATCAGTCACGAAATCATGTTCCATGCATAGATAATTATGAATTTGTGTTGAGTTGTATGATGTTCTTGGAGAAAATAGAGAAATGGGGTTTTATGATAATTAGATGATTTAATTCGAGAAAAGGGTGATTCATGATGATTTAAGAATTCTGGAACGTTAGGAATCAGGTAATTAGGTTGTTATACCATCCAATACATTTACTTTAGAATATGGCATCATGTGATGAAAATTGGAGATTAAACCATGCCAAAAACGTAAAAAAATCTGGGCTATAACTGCTCGATCGATCGATCGACATTCTTGAGTCGATCAATCGACTCCCCCTGCACTTGTGATATTTTTCCCTTTTAAGATTTAATCGATTTTGACTCTTGAAAGTTATGGGTGGGGACTATGTGAACATATTGAGACTTAGGGAAGACCAGTAGGGGTGTGTAATTGAAGCCCATAACACATTAGAATTGGTTTGGAACATAATCTAAAACTTACGAGTGTCCGTCGAGTGAGTTACTATTAGAAGTTGTGAGATCATGAATTAAATTCATATAAGTGATAACTTAAGGTTAGAGGAAGAAGTATGGACCTTAAATTACTAAATTAATCTTAGGGACAAGTGGGAGACTTAGTAACCTTTTGGGATAGGTTTAAGTACTCGAAATTATACAATGAGAGAGTTATCAGCTAAACGTATTACGTGAAATAAATGGATCGATATTAGAGTATGTATAAGACTTATGGTATAGGGATGGAATATACCTATAGAAATATGATAATTACCTAAGTTGTGTGAATGCCTAGTATATGGATTATTGTGTGTATGACATACCTACCATGCTTACTATCACGGGAGGTTGATTTTTGAAAAAGGACCATCTTATCTTTGTGTGCCTTCGGGGGGATTTAGATTGGTACCTTAAGGATATAGGACTGTGAATGACTTATTTGAGAGTTGATAAGTCAGCTGACCATGGGAGCGTAGGTATGTGCGTGACCCATGGGTATGTGAACTATGTTTGCTTCTAATATGTGTGATTTTTATTGAAATGGTTCCTGAGCGATTCGAAACGCGTGATCCTTATGTTCGTGATGTACCACGATTTGATAGCAGAGTGTGTGTGCACCGCAGCTTAGTCTAGGGGTGCTATATATGTATATATGTACTGAGATTGAGATATATGTACTTGTGAATGGTTCACTGTTGCTTGGTAGATACGAATAATTGAGATATTTAAATGGGTTATAAATGTGAAAATTTATACAAAATTTGAGTTAAGTAATTTGATTAATGTAATTATGAGTTATACGTATGACATATTTGGGTAATACGAATAGACACCCTTTATTACAATGTTAAGACATGAGTTAGTACATACTAGTTAGTTAGTGGCATAACTAGGATGGGTTAATGCTATACGTTTGGTGTGTACATTAGTTGAGGGGTGAGGAACTCATGTGAGAGCACGTAACTAACATGTATATAATATTTACTGTTTAATACAATTAAACACTTGCTATATTTTTAAACTATTTTCACCTCGGGATCTAACCCGTTTGCTTCCAAATCTATTTTTTTTTATAAAAACCTTTTAGGTGCCCAGCCACAGGAACGCCAAGCATAGGAGTTCCATTCTGATGACGTGATATAGCTGTTGTGGAAGCTACAGGATCTCGGTATTAGACGCCTCCACATTTATTCTTGGATCCTTCAGAGTCATTCATATCAGTTAGGTCATGTTGCCCATTTTTTTTTTGGAGCCTTCATAGTCATTCATATCAGTTAGGGGGTGTCTTGGTTAGCTAGGATTTCTTGCTTAATCTTTTGGCGCAGTTTTGGTTTCCCTCTAAGGTCATTGGGTGGATTACTATGTGTGTGACCACTACCAGGTTCTCTATTAATTTGAATGGTGAGTTGAATGGGTTTTTTCCTTGTAGGAGAGGGCTTAGACAGGGAGATCCTTTATCTCCCTATCTGTTCCTGCTTGTGATGGAAGTGTTCACATGGATTATTTCCAAAGCTACTGAATCTTCCCTTTTCAAATATCATCCTAAATGCAAGGAGATGTCCCTCACCCATCTTAGTTTTGCTGATGACTTGGTTGTATTTACTGGTGGGGATAAAGAGTCTTGCAGAATTGTTAAGGATGTCATTGCTGATTTTAGTTCCTATTCGGGACTTATGGTTAACTTAGATAAAAGTAGTCTCTTCACTGCTGGGATCAATATGGATGGAATTCCGGAGATTTCTTCTATCTTGGGCATTCAACATGGGCACCCCCCCCTTTAAATATCTTGGGGTGCCTCTCATTACTACTAGGCTGAAAAAGGAGGATTGCCAGATCCTGGTGGACAGGATCACCATGAGAGTCAAATGATGGACTAATAAGTTTTTAAGTTTTGCAGGTAGACTCCTCCTTGTGAAGACTGTCATTTTCAGCATACAAGTCTATTGGGCTTGCACCTTTATTTTGCCTAAAAGAATCATAAAGAAGATTGAGAAAATTATGAAGAATTATCTGTGGAAAGGGGATGAGACTAACAGTAAAGGTGCTAAATTTGCTTGGGAGGACATCTGTGTGTCTCTAGAGGAAGGAGGGCTAAATATCAAGAGTCTAGAGACATGGAACATTGCTTCCATGGCTAAGCACTTATGGAATCTATGCAGTAAGTAGGATAGTTTATGGATTAAGTGGTGCAATGTATACAAAATCAAAGGGAGGAGCATATGGGATTTGAGTATACCAAATGATGCATCATGGAGTTGGAGGAAAATTCTTAAGATAAGAGAAAAGTTTAGAAGACAAATCAAAACATTCATTGGGAATGGGACTCAAACCTTTATGTGGTTTGATTTGTGGCATCCAAATGGGCCGCTGTTTCCCCTTTATGGGAACAACATTGTGTATAACTCAGCTAGTAGTCTAAAAGCTAAAGTTTCTGATTTCATCCACCATATGGAGTGGAGATGGCCCTCAACTGTGACCTGGGAATTAAATGAAGTGAAGAATGCCAACTTACCTGCAATTCTTGAGGGAAATGACTATGTGTTTTGGCTTCCTTCCAAGAAAGGGACCTTCATCATTGCATCTGCTTGGGAGCTATTGAAGACCCACAAGCAACTGTTACTTGGAGCAACTTTCTTTGGAGCAAGGTTTGCATTCCTAACTGTTCTTTCATTGCTTGGTTAGTATTTCGAAAGGCAATCAACACTAAGGAAAAATTATTTGAATGGGGTATTTCTGAGGATGACCTGTGTGGGATGTGTGGTTCTAAGAGGGAAACATATAACCACCTTTTCTCTCAATGCAGCCTTAACAAGAGTATATGGGAGGAGGTGATGCTTAGGAATCAGCGGTACAGGAAGTTTCAAAGTTGGAATAGAGAGTTATCCTTGGCCACTGTTAACCACTCTACAAAATCCTTATGTGACAAGATTAGATCCCTTTCTTTCACTACTACGATCTACTGCATCTGGATGGAGAGGAATTAGAGGTGCTTTAAGCATGTCTTCAATTCTCTAGACAGCATTGTGAAGGGTATTGAAAACATGGTGAGAGCCAAAGTTCTTACTTGGAAAAAGGATAGAAGAAATTACACTAACTGGATGGCTTGTATGTATTGGAACATCCCTGAAAATAGGCTTCTGAGCTAGTTTTTTTAGGCATGTTTGCCTTGTTTAGCGTGCTTGTTGGTTGGCTCCGGGGTATGCCTTGGGGTTTTTGATCTTTGAGGTTCCTTCCTCTGTGTATTCTTCTTTTTTATATACAATTAATTTCCCAAAAAAAAAATGTTGCCCATTCTTATGTAGAGATTGTAGATACAGACTTTCATTATTTCAGATGTTGGTTTATTTATTCAGACTCTTGTGTTAGGATTTTATTTCTTTGGTATTATTATTGGAGGGTTTGCTCCAAACTCAGTTTATTTCTTTACGTTGGTTATTCATATGAGATTGTTTATGCGATTAATGAATGAGGATTTAATTACTTGGTTGATTATTAATTTAATTAATAAAATTTGGCATGTCTCTATGTTAAATATTAAGTGGCTAGTAAGTAACTAAATGTTTTCGACAGTGATGCTAAGACTGAACCAACTGGATATTCTGTATTAATTTAATAATAGATTAGCTACCCGGTATTTAATTAGTCGGGGTGACACATGACAACATTTGGATTCAGCTGCGCCAGCCCAGCCTGAATGGTGTGTGTTAATTGTGACATACTTTCCTACATTACCTCCTTCCCCTTGGTTAGGCTCATCAACAAATTGTGTTGATCACCCACCCTAGTGGGAGTGGGCGGTGTTTGGATTTCGGTCATTCGGATGCTTTCAGGTTTGTCAGCGATTCTCAGGTGTTTCAGGGATGGTGTTTATTGAACGAATTCAAGTAGGAAACACAATGGCTAGTCGTGTTCCCATAGACGGTGCCAATTTGTTAATGTCCAAAAATGGAGATAACAAATAATAGATTAATCAATAAAAAAAGATCAGCAATAATAGAGAATGGGAATGAGAGACAATGAGAACAAAACAGATTTTACGTGGTTCGGCCCGTAAAGGAAACCTACATTCATGGAGTAGCCAAGCTTTAATTGCAGTGTTATCGAGATTACAATTAGGACTGCCTCTGTAGCTTAATGATTGGGAAGGTGAGAGAGGATCCCCTTGTTAGGTGGATTGGTTCCCTATTTATAGGTAGTTCATAGAGAATATTTTAGTGGACAAGTGGACCGCCTTTATAGGTCAAGCAGTTACACATGCTTACACGTGCTTATCAAGTAAATAACAAATAAATTCTCTTGGATCTCGTGATGATGTCACCGAGGGGCGCTTGGATACCAGACTTGTAACAACCATGTTCCCATATACCACGTGACTGGTGAGAAACGTCTAAGGTGTATATGAGAGCACGCGCGTATGATGTGAGCAAACATTCTCGGTGAGAGTGACTGTAGTTGTCCATGTGATAGGCCTAGCAGATAAATAACTGAGCCGACCTCCTCTCTAGGTGAAGCCGAGCACACTGTGGATCCTCATTTGGTCATATTTTGGACTCTGTGTAGGTTGTGATTACATGGGTATAACAGTATTCATAATTTTTATTTCAAAATTTTGTAGTGGTGATGGTTCTTGTTTGATAGATCTCTATGAGTAGGTTCTGAAAATATCAATTTTATGACGAAAAAATGGGTTTGTAAATTAAAAGTTATGACTTTTTGATGTTTGGGAAGGAAGAAAAAATTTTAATCGTTTGAAAGATATTCTCCCAATAGTTACGTGTAATGGTTCTAAAATGGTAAATAAAAACCTCCAAAAATTGGAATGTCTTATATGTAATGTTTGAATAGGCAATGGAACTTGTATATGTAAATTATATTCAAATGCGAACTATATGTAATAGCCCCACAATGTTCATATTTTATCTTGATTTTTTCTGATTTCGTTGTAGTTTTTCTTGTTACTACAATTTTTTCATAAATTTGTAAAGCAAACGGGTATTTTTTTCGTTTTTCATGTTATTTTTAAATAGATGTTTAATTGGATATCTTGAAATCTTTTCACCGATATTGACCAAATAAGAAGTTTCATCAGATTTCCTTAGCTTTCACAAATGGTGTCAAGTCTCAACTTCAAAGTTTCAATTATGTACGTTAGTATACTTAAGCCTTCAAAATGTGAGTGCAGGATTAAAATGTCCATTTTCCAACAAATTGAGCCAATAAAAACATGGAGACGAAAGTAGGAAATTAAAAGTTAGTTTGTACCACCAAACCACCCGACTTCTTTGGGTCCATTTCAAGGGAAAAACTGATCAACTACAACATTGGGAAAACAAAACCCTAATATGGAAAAGTACTGCTCGATGGGGAATTGTTTGAGACTTTCTATGGAAAACGAAAAAAAGGGATCTAAAAACCATACTAAATAAATTGCATGGAAAGTGGAAACCGTATTAAGCAACTCGTTGAAAATGAAAAGAAACTTTAGGCGCAGTGTATTAAGCAATTGGTTTGTTATTTCCTTTATAACTTGTCACCATGCTAAATACACAAAGCACCCCATACACTATGGAAATCACATCTCTCTGCATAATCCTTGCTTTGCTAACAACAACCCTTCAACTCTTACAACCTCAAATCACTGTTATTCCTACAAAAGGAAATACGGTGACAGTGTTGAGCATTGACGGAGGTGGCATTAGAGGCATCATTCCCGGAACCCTTCTCGCATTCCTTGAAGCCAAACTTCAAGTAAACAAGCGTATATTTATATATAATCTTTCTTTTCCAAACTATTTCTTTAATTTTCACAGTTTTTCTTTATTTTATGAACGCCGCCCAGTTTTGTCATAACTGGTGTTTAGATCACATGGGTTCCATTAAAACTATCATCCGATATAATACTTTCAAAATTGGGTCTCCCCATCATTTTCCTTATTTTATCTGCTTTTTTAATTTTATAGGAGCTGGACGGAAGAAATGCAAGAATTTCAGATTATTTTGATGTAATAGTTGGGACAAGCACAGGTGGGTTGGTAACTACAATGCTCACAGCTCCTAATAAGGATAATCGCCCCATCTATGCAGCAAAAGACATCAATGCTCTCTATTTACAGAATGCCCCACTCATCTTCCCTCATAACAGGTACCACAATAACTAGTGTAAGTGTGTATGTGTATTGAATTAAATTATGGTAATTTATGCCACTCTTTAAGATTATTTTGGCTTTCCAGATGAGGACCCTCGCCTCGCCACTTGTTATGCAAGTATGAGAGTGTTAGTATATTACAGTATATAATTAAAATTGATAGCGGAACCCAATGATGACATTTTTCATCTCTGTAGTGTGCTATATGGACAATTATAATTAATGTTATTTGTGGGTACCCGGAATTAGAATGACGGGCCTGGACGAGTAGCCCAATTGGAGCGGCCCAAAGTCCAAACCCTTCATATCTTAACATTAATTCGATTATGACTTAGTCTTCTCCCATGTTCTCGTTACGAGGTGTTTTAGGAGAAGATGGAAAACGTGGGGGAGTCCAACACCCCACTCCCTGAAAATAGACATGTATATAATAAACCCTAGGTCCGGGGCATAGGACACGCACTGTATTCTCTGTAATCGCTCTCCGGAGTATATAGAAATAATACTGACTGCACCACCGTGGACGTAAGCATCCTTGCTGAACTACGTACATCTCTTGTTGTGTGATTGACATTTTGTATTCCTCATTTTGCTTGTTGATTGTGCTTCTCTTAACTCCTTGTGTTGAAAAATAATTGCCACCACAATTGGCGTCGTCTGTGGGCAGCGTTTATCTTCCGTGAGAAAGCCCACACTAACAAAGAGTTTGAAATGTCTGGTCACAGTAGTAATGCTCCCTAGGCAGGAGATATCCAAGAACCACCTGCTCCTCGCAGGATTAGATCTGAAGTTCGGCGTTCAGATCAGAGGGCTCGCTTAGAAAGGCCAGCCTCAGAAGAAAACCAAGGACCAGCGAGGTCCACACAGATATCCAGGCTGATTGATGCATATGAGGCGAGGCTCCACGAGCAGAGGGAGTCTTCTCGCAAGCACGAAGCTGAGAATGCTCGCCTCAAAAGAAGATTAGAAAGAATGGAGAGAGAACTCTATCGTGGCACTAAGAGACGTCCATACCGAACTCCTAGCCCTCAGGCAAGCAAGTCTCACAGTCGAGGAAGGAGCCCCAGGTGCGGATCCTAGAAAGATGAGGGAAACGAGTCAGAGGACGACTTGCTCGAGCAACTACGACTAGCTCGCAATCACAGGAGCCCAGATCGCAGCAACGAGAACATACGAAGTCTAGTCCGAAGGGAGATGGACCAACACCCCGCACATCTCGATTCCAGATCGACCCGAGAACTCGCTAGGCGAGCTCTCAAAACTCATATGAAATCGCCTTTCTCAAGGGAAATAGAAGAAGAGGAAGCCCCCAAGAAGTTTGCTATTCCAAGGTTCAAGATTTATGATGGTAAGACTGATCCCATTGATCACGTCAGGCAGTACAGGCAGGCCATGACCCTCTGAAACCATCGAGATGCACTGATGTGCCGAATTTTTCCCTCGAGCCTGCATGATGTGGCGCCGAAATGGTTCGAAAGGCTCCCCCACAAGTCCATCAGAAGCTTTACGTCCCTGGCCGAGCTCTTTACGGCACGCTTCATTACTAGCATCCCATCCCAAAAGCATTTCAGGCGGTCAACACCGTCTTCAGAGAACCAATTTACAAAATTCTCGCAAAAATCAAAGACGAGCCATTCATCAAGTGGCCCAAAAAGATGGGAGGAGATCCCTCGAAGAGAAATAATGCGCTGAGATGCGCTTTTCACAAAGAGGGAGGACATAAGACTGAGCATTGCAAAGCTCTTAAGTCCCACCTTAAAGAGCTGGCCCAGTCCGGGCATCTGAACAAATTCGTGGAAAAAAGGGCAGAGAAAGTTGCTGCCCATAGAGAAGCAAGGCCTGACAACGTACTAGAAGACGATGCCGGCCATGAATTCGCAGTGATTCATGGCGCATCTGACGTGAAACAGATTTAAGGAAATTCAGCTCGAATGGAGGTAAAAAAGCTTACAACGGTGATGCAAGCTTTTCAGATCCATCCAGCAAAGACGCTATCAGGAAAATGCCGGTGAGCAAATAATGTCAACTATAGTAAGCATATCGTGTTTACAGAGGAAGATCTGGTGGGAGTAAGAACCCCACATCATGATGCTCTGATCATAACTCTCAGAATAGTTAACTATGACGTCGACAAGTTGCTCGTCGACCAAGGAAGCTTGTCCGAGGTAATGTACCTCGACCTATTCAGAAAATTGAAGTTAAGCATCGCCGACCTAAAGGAAGCTACTGTCCCTTTAGTTGGCTTTGCTGGGAAAGTGACTATGCCCTTGGAAAAGATCATGTTGCCAGTAAGGGCGGGACATGTTTCTAAAATGATCGAGTTTCTGGTGGTCGACATTAACTCGCCGTACCAGGCTATCCTCGATAGAGGATGGCTACACGCAATGAAGGCACTCTCCTCGACCTACCATCAAAAGCTCAAATATGTGACCGAGCGAGGAGTAATGGAGATCCATGGCGATCAAGCGATGGCAAGAAGGTGCTTCATAGCGTCCATCTGCCCAAGACCAGAGAAGAAGGACGACAAGTCCAGCGAGAAGCTTGAAGAACAAGGAGGTATGATACCTTCGAAATAGCAATTAAAATATGGAAGGCACGAAGTAGAGGAGACCAGGCTCTTACCCTCTGAATATGTCATCGAGGACCTGGAGGAAATCACAGCTGGAGATTGCGATGATAGCAGGATCTTCTTGATTGGATCTTTTCTCACAAATCAAGAGAAGAAGGAATTAATGATTCTGCTAAGGAACAATATAGACATCTTTGCGTGGGAACCATACGAGCTGCCTGGAATTGATCCTAGTATGGTTTGTCATCAACAACACGTCGATCCCACCTTCAAACCAATTGCACAGAAGGCACGGCGAACTGCACCCGAGAAGGCAAAAGTCGTGGAGAAAAAGGTTAAAAAATTGCGGGATGCAGGATCCATACGGGAGGTCCAATTCCCCAAATGGTTATCCAACCCAGTAGTAGTTCCCAAGAGCAACAGAAAGTGGAGAGTCTACATCCACTTTACTGACCTTAACAGGGCGTGCCCTAAAGACAACTTCCCTCTTCCAAAAATTGATCAGCTAGTGGACGCCACAGCAGCTCACGAGAGAATGAGTTTTCTGGACCCATACTCAGGGTATCATTAGATCCCTTTGTACGCTCCAGACCAGGACAAAATAGCATTCATCACCATCGTTGGATTGTACTGTTACAAGGTCATGCCCTTCGGGCTCAAAAATGCAGGGACAACCTACCAGTGGCTGGTCACCAAGATGTTCAAGAACCAAATGGGAGACACCATGGAAGTCTACATCGACGATATGCTCGTCAAAAAAAGGAAGAAATAAAACCACCTCTCGGACCTATTAAGAACCTTCGATATCCTCAAGAAGTATCGAATGAAACTTAACACAAGCAAGTGTTCTTTCGGTGTCCAGTCAGGAAAATTTCTTGGGTACTTGGTCAGTAAGAGAGGCATCGAGGCTAACCCAGACCAGATCGATGCAATACATAGGGTACAACCTCCTCGAACAATCCGAGACATACAGAAGCTCACCGGTATGCTCGTCGCCTTGAATCACTTTATCTCTAAGTCCTCCGAGAAGTGAAAGCCTTTCTTCCAGCTTCTAAAGGGAAACAAATTTGAAAGAGTTGGCGCTTGTGTTCAAATAAGGAAACAATATAATAAATTCCTTTTAACCCAAATTAACCCTAAACATGCAACTAGGTGTGATTGAAATAATATGAAATCATGCAAGAATTATTCAACACACAAAGTTTAAGGAAAAATCCCCCACAGGGGCAAAACCATTTGTATAGCACTATAATTTGTAAGAGAAACGGCTTACAATCGGATTACACTGAAATACAAGTTTTTGACTAAAAATTACCCTCGGGTATCAGATTCTGTAGTCGCGGCTAGAATATCCCTTTCCAGTAGCGCAGGAATGGAGAGGAAGAAGCGGTCCACTTCACAAGGGTTGAACAGCAGCAATGGTGTTCTTGGGTGACCAGAATTGATTCACAATAGGTTTGGAAGTTGTGTGAATCATGGGTATGAATCAATGGACTCAAATACCATGAAGACTTAAGAGTTATGGAACTCAGAAAATCGTGTGTAAGTCTTAAGAAAACCAAATCCCTGATCGTGGTATAAATAAGAATTCATTTGCCCTAAAAATCTCCACAGGATCTGTTCGTGGTTATCCAGGGCGGACCGGTCCGGGCCTTAGGCGGATCGGTCTAATGGCAGACCGGTTCTTTTAATTTGAGGCTGATTCGGTTAGCATCCGGTTCGGTGCTCACTGGCTTCAATGTGCAAGACGGATCGGTCCGGCAGGGAGGCGGATCGGTCCAGAAGCGGATCGGTTCTTTTAATTTCTTGGCGGACCGGTCCGGGATGTTAGCGGATCGGTTCCTTTTTCATTGAGGCAGACCGGTCCGACTGACTGGATTTCTGATTCCTTCCTTGATTCGATACTCGGATTTCGTTGATGACGATGTGGACATGAATTTCTTCAACGGTGTTACGGCTAATGACATACACAAGTATGTTGGACAAAATGTCCTTACAAATCTCCCCCTATGTCTATGCCAGAACATACATAAAAAAATCTGAATTATCTAGAATCAAAAATGCCTATACAAATCTACCCTTCCATGAACCCAAAACTGAAAGAGGTACAAATGATAAAGGTTGCATCGTTTGTTCTGCAAATCTTCCGATCAGAAATCTCAACGCTTTTCTCATCAGGGTGTGCATCAAGGGATTATCAAGGATGTACCTACACACATGAGATAAAGAAAATACCAAGTGACGTATCGAGTTTGAAATGAGATAAACATATATATATATATATATATATATATATATATATATATATATATATATATATATATATATATATCAATTTAAAATGATATTCTCAGAATTTCAAAACTCCCCCATAATCAGATAATTCATTCTCCCCCTTTTTATGATGTCCCCAAATAGACAAATGAGAGAAATAAATCAACCAATCAAGTATCGGGGTGACACAAGGCACAAAATCACACCATGAATGAACATAAAACAACCAAGTCGGTGATAGCATAAAAGAATAGGTGTGATCAAAATACGATAGGAAAATCAAAGCATACAAACATGACATATGTGCACGATGAATATTGGATATTCCTAACGAATGAACTCAAATGCTTCCTTTGGTGTAAAAGATTGGAAATATAAGACATTGACTATATCAAATCTACAAATCAAAGCTCAAAGTGATTTCTACACCAATAACGTCCAAAATGATTTTCATGCTTTTTCAGGACTTTCAAGGAAGTGCAAACCCGTTTTTCAATCTCCAACCAAACTCCCTCAGATTTATATTTTGAATAGAGGAATACTAAATTCTCAAACTTTGGAGAATTGATGGTGAAACCTAAATGGCCCATATTTGGCATGAATTGCTTTTTATTACCTTATCAATTTTTTCGGGCTCTTTTAACCTCTTAGGACCTCGGATATTAAAATTCCTCCATTTTTTAGGTCCTTTCTAACGGTGGCTTTTGCGCAAAGGATAAGAATCAACTTTTGCAGCCCCTGCCCATTATGAAAATATACACACAGTCTCACCAAAACGGTTTTTACATGCAATCCAATCTTGTCAAGGTTTATCGCATATTGTACATTGTATAGACAGAATTGAGATAGAAACACTCAAGCCAATATGTGATAGACAAGTGCAATAGACAAATATAACCGTGCATGTGTGCAATAAAGGATATAGGAGTCAAGCATGTAGGAAATATCACTAATTACATCTCAAGGACTCCAATCAATGTTAAGCACATGGATGAAATGATGTAGCCTCTCAAATCTCTATAAAATAGTCACATGGATAAATGGAATGAAGTTGTGACTTGGCTATCTTAAATGCTCATCCATAAAAGGCAAATCTCTTTTTGAATTTTTCAAAAATTTTATCAAAATAAAATCTTTTTGAGTTTGCCTAAAAAAATTTCTAAAAAGAAAATCTTTTTGTATTTTTTTTTTTTTAAAATGAAAAACTAACTAATGATACATGCTAGCAATAGGTTTAAAAAAATGACATGATAAACAACCTATGCTAGCAATCAAGACTAGATCTCAACCGGGAGTAACGGTGGAGTTTTCCAAAGATGGTGACATCTTTTGAACCAACTCCACTAGATCATGTGTAGTCTTGATCAAAAACTTCACTTGCTGGCAAATATGTGCAAACTCTCTATCAAAATGAGCAGGCAAAGAATCATGAGTGGGTGCATGTGCATGAATGTGTGAAGTGGCATGATGTGGCACAAAACCCAACTTAGAACAGAACTCCCTAAGATGTCCTTGCTTCCTGCAGTGGGAGAAAACATAAACCGGTCTAGGAAGTAAATTGTCAACAATTTTGGGATGAACATTCCTAGACGGACACCCATGGGGCTCACTCACCACGGTGGATATAGGCTCGGGAGCATTCTCTAATGTGACTTGGACCTCCTGTGCTTGTTTGAGATCGTCCTCGAGATGGGATACACGTGTCGTCAGACTAGACACCGTGTTGGACAAGTCACCTTTTTCCCTTTTTAGCTCATCACTTTCTGCCTGTAACACACGAATTCGAAGACCTAGGATCCTATTTGACCTTTTTGTTTCCATGGTCTTGATAAAAAACTTTCTAAAGGCATTTTGGATCAACCTATCATCACCATTATCATCCTCACTATCGCTTGGAGAGGTGGGCATGGCAACTTTCTTGCGCTCTTTCCAAAGATTAGAAGGACACTCAAATTTCTTGTGCCCTATCCCATTGCACTCAAAACATCTTATCTTCTCACGATCTTTCTTTCTCTTTCTCTCTTTTCCATTCTCACAAACACACTCTCTCTCTCCAAACAATCTTAACTCTTTCTCTAGGGCAGTGATCCTAAGAACTAAAGCATTGTTTCGCTTCTTGGTTTCAAAAGACTCGGAATATAGTTCAGTGTAGGCGTGTTGAAGATCACACTCGCTCTCACTTGCCTCATCATTCTCCCCCTCACACTCTTCTCTCTCACTGTCAAGGTGTCCCTGTGAATCAGCATCCTCATCGTCGTGAGGTGCACTATAAGTACTCACATGACTAGCCATGAATGCGGTGAAGGTACGCTCATGCGGTGACTCATCTCCCGAGTCCACCGACTCGACATCACTGTCGTCACTAAGGGTAGCATTCAGGACAGCTTTTCCCTTTTCTCTATTAAGACAAGTGGCACACTCAAAGGCTCTATGACCCCTACCTTCGCATTCAAAACATCGCTCACTGTCTTTCTTAGGAGGGTCTTTGAAATCTTTCTCATTTTCCTTTTCAAAAATATTTTTCTCAACATTCCTTTTATCATTGAAATTTCCACTTTTCTTGGATTTGAGAATTCTTTTGAATTTTTTTGCAAACAGGGCCAAGTCATCTAAGTCAAAATCACATTCAGACTTGGAATCAAAAACTTTTTCTTTCTTTTTCTGAAAATGAGTCTTTAAAGAAATGCCATTATCCTTAGCCTTAATGGTTTTGGGAAACATGTCAATCTCATAGGTTTGAAGATCTACTACAAGTTCTTCCAACTTAAGTGATTTCAAATTTCCCAAAGAGTTCAAAACAGTGACTTTAGGAATAAAGCATTTTGGGAGAGATCTCAAAATCTTTTTAACAACACGCGTGTTATCAATCTCCTCACCCAAATTAAAACAAGTGTTGACTATGTCCGATAAACGTGCATAAAACTCATCAAAGCATTCGGACTCAATCATGGTGATGGTTTCAAATTGAGTTGTTAAATTTTGCAATTTTGACTCTTTAACAGCATTTGTTCCTTCATCGGTAAGTTGCAAAACATCCCATGCTTCTTTTGATGTGGTGCACGTCATTATGCGTTTGAACTCATCCGGAGTGATGGAACCGGAAATAGCACTCAATCCCTTAGAATTAAAGGAAGACCATCTTAATTCATCTTCGGTCCAAGTCGTGACAGGTTTCAAGTTGGTCACATTATCAACAGTCACGGTGGGAGGAGTCCACCCACGTTCAACCAGAATCCATACACGTTCATCAATGGCTTTTAAAGCCGACCTCATACGGGCTTTCCAATACGCATAATTAGTACCGTCAAAAATAGGCAGTTTATTGTATGATTTCTCCATTTGAACACGCACTTTTCAAAAATCATTTTTTTCAGAAAATTGATATCTTAGAAAAATTTTGCGAAAAAAGGAATACGCGATAGATTAGCGTAACCTGGCTCTAATACCAATTTTAAAGAGTTGGCGCTTGTGTTCAAATAAGGAAACAATATAATAAATTCCTTTTAACCCAAATTAACCCTAAACATGCAACTAGGTGTGATTGAAACAATATGAAATCATGCAAGAATTATTCAACACACAAAGTTTAAGGAAAAATCCCCCACAGGGGCAAAACCATTTGTATATCACTATAATTTGTAAGAGAAACGGCTTACAATCGGATTACACTGAAATATAAGTTTTTGACTAAGAATTACCCTCGGGTATCGGATTCTGTAGTCGCGGCTGGAATATCCCTTTCCAGTAGGGCAGGAATGAAGAGGAAGAAGCGGTCCACTTCACAAGGGTTGAACAGCAGCAATGGTGTTCTTGGGTTACCAGAATTGATTCACAATAGGTTTGGAAGTTGTGTGAATCATGGGTATGAATCAATGGACTCAAATACCATGAAGAATTAAGAGTTATGGAACTCAAAAAATCGTGTGTAAGTCTTAAGAAAACCAACTCCCCGATCGTGGTATAAATAAGAATTCATTTGCCCTAAAAATCTCCACACGATCTATTCGTGGTTATCCAGGGCGGATCGGTCCGGGCCTTAGGCGGATCGGTCCGATGGAAGACCGGTTCTTTTAATTTGAGGCTTATTCGGTTCGCATTCGGTTCGGTGCTCACTGGCTTCAATGTGCAAGACGGATTGGTCCGGAAGCGGATCGGTTCCTTTTTCATTGAGGCGGACCGGTCCGGCTGACTGGATTTCTGATTCCTTCCTTGATTCGATACTCGGATTCCGTTGATAACGATGTGGACATGAATTTCTTCAACGGTGTTACGGCTAATGACATATACAAGTATGTTGGACAAAATGTCCTTAAAAAAATGGTAGAATGAAACCAAGATTGCTCGCGGGCATTGGATGATCTCAAGGCTTACCTTAGCTCCCCACCACTGCTCGTGATACCATAGGAAATAGATTTCTTGTACTTATACCTCTCCGTCTCCAACCACACTGTCAGTTCTGGATTGATGTGCGAAATTGCAGGAATCCAGCACCCCGTTTATTACGCAAGCAAGACATTGTTAGAGACCGAGAAGCGGTACCTACCACTAGAAAAGCTTGCCTTTGCACTTGTAGTCGCCTCGAGGAAGTTAAAGCACTACTTTGAAGCTCACACTATTATCATCCTTACATCGTACCCCCTTAAAGCAATCCTGAGGAAGGCGAATTTGTCGGGCAGACTGTCTAAATGGTCAATCGAGCTTGGACGATTTGACATCCAATTTTAACCAAGGAACGTAATCAAGGGGCAGGTCCTTGCTGATTTCATAGCCGAATTCACAGGCGAACAGCCCCTTGACCAATCTCAACCAGCAATGTAAGAAGAAAACCACACAACAGAGGGAGTCTGGAAATTATTTGTTGATGGAGCCTCCAACTCAAAAGGGGCAGGAATAGGCATTTTCCTTATTACTCCAGAGGATACAATCCTTGAACAAGGAATCAGGCTTGGATTTGCAGCCTCCAACAACGAATCAGAATACGAAGTTTTAATATCCGGCCTCCAGAAGGCACACACTTTGGGGGCAAAGCATTTACAGGTGTTCAGCGATTCTCAATTAGTCTCCAATCAGATAAGTGGAGACTACAATGCAAAAGATGAAAGAATGGCAGCCTACCTCGCCTTAGAAAAAAGGTTAATGGCTAGCTTCGAGGAAGTCAATGTCCAACAGTTTCCCAAAGGACAGAACAGCCATGATGATGCCCTAACAGCCCTGAGTTCAGCAATCGATTCTGACTTAGAAAGAAAAATCCCCATCAATTTTCTCGCTCATCCGAGCATTAGACATAATAGCGAGCCACTAGACATGGAGCGGGTGTTTTAAATTGAGTCAGAGCCCAGCTGGATGGACCCTCTAAGGGACTATTTAAAGTATGGCACACTCCCAGATGATAAGAACACCGCTCACCAGATAAGAGTCAAAGCTGCTCGCTTTCACTAATCTCCAGAGGGCAAGCTATATAAGAGATCCTTTTCTGGTCCCTACCTTCAATACGTTCCCCCGAGGGATGTCGAACAAGTTCTATATGAGATTCACGAGGGAATCTGTGGAATCCATAGGGGAGGAAGGTCTTTGGATTTCCGAGCAATGAAGGAAGGATATTGGTGGCCATATATGCAAAGGGACTCTACGGTGTACATTCGCAAGTGCCTAAAATGCTAACTTCACGCTCCTATGGTCCACCAACCTGCTAGCGACCTGAAATCACTTTCCAGCCCATGGTCATTCGCCCAATAAGGAATGGACATCGCAGGACCACTTCCTACCACCACCGACAATCATAAATATCTGTTGGTTACAACTGACTACTTCACCAAATGGATCGAGGCGGAACCCCTAGCGAACATCCGAGATGCAAATATGATAAGATTCATATGGAGAAATATAATCACCCATTTTGGCATCTCCAGAACCATCATCACTGACAATGGAACGCAGTTCGAGAGTGGCTCCTTTCAGAGTTTCTGTGATAAGCATGGAATTAGACACCATTTTAGCTCGGTAGCCTATCCTCAGAGCAATGGCCAAGCCGAGGATTCCAACAAAACGGTGATCGACGGATTAAAGAAATGATTAGAGTGAGCCAAGGGCGCATAGGTAAATGAGCTACCACATATTCTATGGGCCAACCGTACTACTCCACTACGAGCGACAGGAGAAACCCTATTCTCATTGACGTATGGAATGGAAGCAATCATCCCCTTGGAAGCAGTCTTTCCAACAATGAGATCCAGCCTTGTCGACCAGGGTAGTAATGATGCATCATTACTCGCTGAGCTCGACCTAGCCGATGAAAGCCGTGAGCTGGCCCTAGTAAAAATAGCGAGCTATCAGCAGCAGCTCATAAGGCACCATAACAAGAAGGTCAATCCAAGGACATTCCGAGTTGGGGACTATGTCCTGAGGAAAGTCCTGGGCAGCGTAGCAAAACCATCAAACGGTAAGCTAGGGCCAAACTGGGAAGGACCATTCAAGATTATAAGAGATGATCTGCAGGGAGCCTATCACTTATAAACGCTGGAAGGCAGAGAGATACCCCGAGCATGAAATGCAGCCAATCTCAAGAAATTCTATTTCTAGATTCTTCTTTTAATCTTTAATTATGAAACTGAAAGTTCATTTCCTTATCATTAATAAAAAGTTGTTTGGTAGATGCATTCTACGGAGTATCAGTTAACTAATTCGCATTGTATAAGGTGTCAAGTAACTAATGTATAAACGTTATAACCCACACACCTTTTCCAAGTAACAGGCACGATGATCATTACATAGCAGGGAAATAACCCTCCTCGAGTTTTCATTATGAAACATGAAAGACCTCTTAGCATTGCCCCTGATAATATATAAATCCCTACAGGAGATCCTTAGGTAATATGGCCAAGTCTAAATTAGTCACCAAATAATGTTTGGTTGAACAAAACCCTGATCGGATAGAGCATCCAACACCAGGTGTGCCTTGCCAATTGCCACATTTAGGCCTAAGGGAGTGTGACGACACAACCTAAAGGGTAAAATGGGGAAAAATGGTATCTCATTGGCATATTGGACTGGAGGGACACTTACTTGATAATACAAATGTACAAATCTAGTCAGCCAAGAGAGGCTCAAGATTATTGAGAAAAGATGTGGAAAATATAAGGCACTTGTTTAGTCGGCGAATTAGCCCAAAACATAAATTTTATATTAATTCATCACATTTACAGCAAATATAATACATGTTTAGTCGGCGAGCTTGCCCAAACATTGGCATTACATCACTTCAATACAAAATACACAGAGTTACTGCTGGCAAAATCTTAGTTAGGGTGAGGCCTCTGAACGAGATAATCGGCCACTTGGGATCTTCGACCGTCGTCAGGATGAGGAACTAGATCCTCCTCGACTTCATTCGCATCCGACACCAATAACAGTCGAGGGATGGCATCAATAGGGATCCACTGATCATCTCTCCGAAAGGGATTAGGCAGTAGAGTAGAAGGAGAAATTTGCATCGAGTTCCTTGGGACTTGTAGATCCTTCAGGGCACTCAACCATCCCCTGATAAAGGCGAGCTCCTCAAACTATGTTAGCCTCGTCGGATCATCTAGCCAA
The DNA here is from genome assembly GCA_949130495.1 of Sambucus nigra. Lineage (NCBI taxonomy): Eukaryota > Viridiplantae > Streptophyta > Magnoliopsida > Dipsacales > Adoxaceae > Sambucus > Sambucus nigra. The sequence continues at coordinate 441,731,714 of OX422207.1, forward strand.
CCTTGGTTATATCCGTCGGCCCATACTTGTTGAGGACCTCTCCTAAATAAATTCCTCAGCCGAGTGACGTCCCTTTGAAGCCCAGTAGCAATCACATACGCTCACTGGATATCACCACGAAGCTCTTCCATTTCCCTAGCTGAACTCCTGGTGTTCCTACCAGCTCGCGGAATGGTCGGAGGGGTAGAGCCTCGCAGCACCGGAGGAACGTCGCTCGGGGCAGTTCTAGTTCGCGACGAGGAGGAACCCCGTAATACTGCAGGAGCGATGCTCGGCGCATGCTCCCTAAGTCGCGAGACCTCTATCCTCAAAGCCTCATTCTCTTGCTGAAGAATTTCCCTAACCTGGTTGATCTCAGAAGCATCTAGAAGCTTTGCTCTCAGTGTATTCACCTCTTCTTGGACTGAGGCGCCAACTTCCACCATCTCTTGGAGCCTGTCTTTCAGTTTAACGACAAGCTCAGTCTACTCTATAAAATGCTTGTTCCTCAATCTCAATGATTTACAAATCCTCACAAAGGTATGATGAACTTCAGAGCTTACATCAGGTCCAAGCATTCTCCCCAATTGAGAAGTGGCTGGTATATAATCATCAACATAAATCAACTACAAGCGATAAAGAAGCAGTAAAGAAAAAATAAATCAGTGCACCGGGGAAAGAAACCTTTTCATTTCATTAATAAGAATCAGAGTACATCGAGCAGTAAAAAGGATACAAAATAACAACACAAATATAACCCTAAAGGTGAACTAGCTAGCGACCTCAGGCTGCCCAGAAGAAGCTGGTTGCTTCCCCTTGTCAGCAGCAGTAGAATCACCTCCCTCAGCAGGGATAACCTCTCTCATCTGACCAGGGAGGGCATTGGAAGGAATTATCTGAGAAGCAGGGTCAGCACCTTCAAGGGCTGGGGCAAGAGCTTCATCCACAATCGCTTTTGGACCTGGGTCGTGCTCGTCGAACAAAGGAGAGGCAACATCGACACCAGCAACTATGAGGGACTTGTTCCATCTTTTTTTAAAGTTCAGATGGCTGATGTAGCCTATCTGAACCTCGGCATCTTCGTATGCAGCAGCCCACCTGTAGTTATATGAGTCCTCTTTGATGGTGGCTGCCTGAGACTCTTTCTCCTTCAGCTGCTTGGTCATCACTATGTTCTCCTTTATAACGGCCAACTTGCTCGAGCAGACCAGGTCATAGGCTTACCTCAGCTCATTCATATCTTTAATTTTCGCATCCATCTCTCGATTAGAATTAGCAAGGGCAGGTCAGAAGAATCTCGGGCAGCATCAGCAGTTTTTAGACCAGCTTCCAGTTGTGTGCCCCTTACTTTCAAGGCAGCATTCTGTTGCTCCAGCTCACTGTTCCTGCTCACCAGCTCATCACGAGAGCGATAGAGCACGGCGAAGTCAGTCACAAACTACAAATAAAAGAAGACATCAGGAAAAGGTCTTACCAAGGCTAGCCTCTGGCTAGCTTGCAGAGCCAATTGATCAGACCCCAGCGCCCTTTGGCGATCTGCAGGAAGAACTTCCCTCTCGAGCAGCGCAAGTGCCAATTGAGGAGAAATGGAAACTGAGGCCCCCTCGGGCAATGCGGACACCGGGACTAAGGCCTTCCCAGCCTTCATCCTCGATTCCATTTTTCTCCTCTCTTCCTCCTTCTCCTTTTCCATTCTCTTCTTCTCCTCCATCCTTTTCTTCTCTTCTATCTTCCTTCTTTCCTCTTCCTTTTTCCTCTTTCTCTCTCTCATTTGTTCTTCTTCTTTCCTCTTCCTCTCCTGCTCCTGAGCAGTAGACCGAGAGCCAGTAGCAACATCCCCAATGCTGGACTTCTGCTTCTTCAACCTCTGAGCAAGGAGCACATGATCATCATCATCGTCGTCCCGAATCAAATTTTTCCTTAGAGGAACCATCTCCTCGCTTGAGCTGCTGGACGTGCTCGAAGTTTCTCGAGCTTCGGAAACCTCTTCTGAATCAGAAGAACTATCACCACTGGAGCTCCCCTCGCCAAAATTACCTTCAGCACCACCTACAATATCACTCTCAGAACTTCTCTCCTCCTCGTCCAACCGAATAGGATCAGCAGCAATCTCTTCAGAGGTATCAAACTCGAAAATGCTATCTACCGGCTTCGCTATAAAGCTAGAACCAACATTTTTATACTCAAGCAAGAAAGCAACAGACTGGGGATTCTCGCCGTCAGCTAGGGGCTCCCTGATATTCCACGCTTTGACCAACTCAGAAAGACAAACCTCGCTGAGAGAAGGTTCTAAGTTCTTCGACCTCGCTGAAGAAAAAGGGAAAAGTTAGAAAGATCACACATTAATAAAGAAATTGTAAGAACATAGCAGAGACTACCTATATACTCTTCCCCATAAAAGGGAACAGTAAACCTATCAGACCTCGACCCCTCAGTCTGGGGGAGAACTGCCAATTTCTAGCAAGAAACCCATCTTGCCAATACTCCTTATGGGAATCAGGTAGGTTTACTACCAACACCCTATCAGGACTCCTGGCTTTGAGATAGAGAACGCCAGAACTAGTTCGAGAAAAGGAATAGCAAAAGCAAACTTTGGCGAGCCCTAATTTGGGGCCATAGAGCTGATTTATTCTATGAACGCCATTGATTATCTTCCACACATTAGGCGAACACTGTGCAGGAACAATGTTGAAATAACCAAAGAAGTGCAAGAATAGATTATTCAGAGGAAAAGTAAGCACCCTCTATCTCTCTAATATTTCTAGGAGGAGAGGCGCACTCAATCTCTACCCACTCCGGGATATTATAAAACTTCCTAAACTCAGACACCGATTTATTACCAATCTTTGCCATTTGGAAACCCTAAAACTATAAATTCAAAGAGAAAACATAAAGAGAACGCACAGAAGACTTACAAAATGGAGGTTTTACTTAAACGATGAGGAATCACGAGCCCAAATGACGAGGAAGATCGAAAGCAAAAAGAATGAAGATCGGGAGAAGAGAATGTGAATCGCTAGGACTCACAGATAATGGAAGAGTACTGAGAAGCTTGAAACGACGAGTGTGAAACGAGTGCTTGGGATAACTTTTGAGTGTTACTAATCATAGTGCATATAACACGAAGCAAATGCCGCCTAAATCAGTCTTCAAACTTTGGGAAGAGTTGCACGATGGACAAAGGAGCCATTATGACAAATCATTTAAATTTATTGAGCCCAAATTATGGCCCAACAAACTTAAGGGCAATTGTGGGTACCCAAAATTAGAATGACGGGCCTGGACGAGTAGCCCAATTGAAGCGTCCCAAAGTCCAAACCCTTCATATCTTAACATTAATTCGGTTATGACTTAGTCTTCTCCCATATTCTCGTTACGAGGTGTTCTAGGAGAAGATGGAAAACGTGAGGGAGTCCAACACCCCCACTCCCTGAAAATGGACATGTATATAATAAACCCTAGGTCCAGGGCATAGGACACGCACTGTATTCTCTGTAATCGCTCTCCGGAGTATATAGAAATAATACTGACTACACCACCGTGGACGTAGGCATCCTTGCTGAATCACGTACATCTCTTGTTGTGTGATTGGCATTTTGTATTCCTCATTTTTCTTGGTGATTGTGCTTCTCTTAACTCTTTGTGTTGAATAATAATTGTCACCACATTATTATTTAAAAAAATCATTCATCTTCTGCCCATTCAAATTCTACCCGAATGTATCTCTACACCACCTATTCATCTTCTACCCAATCGGTTCTATATTCTCTTCTCTATTTCTCTCTTAAATGCCTCTTCGTCTCTTTCCCACTTACTCATTATTGTTCTTTGTCTCCATTTCTTAATCCATCTGTTTATCTTCTATTTTATGCACTATTTCCATTATTGATTTACATGTCCTTTTCTTTGCCTCAATTTCACATATGATGGGTATACAACCACATAACAAGGGAGCGTAAACTTCAGTATGAGAGCCTGCAACATAGATGACTAGCGGGTTTCCTTGGATGTCTACTACCTTCGTCTTTTCTTATTCATTTAATTGTAAACATTTATTTATTCGCTTATTTTATTTTAGGTTTTGATGAGACTAAAATTGTTAGTGGCTGAAATATATTTATTCATATATACTTTTTTCTAATAGTGATTTATTGATATTTTTTACAAGCGATGTTGTGATATGGAAGAGTGAGATTGTTTTGAAAAAACATTGTGTTTGCATAAAATTTGAGTGAGTAAAATTGAATAATTTATTCTTTAGTCAAAGTGTGAAATACAAATATCAATTAAAATAGATAAAATTATCACTTCCACAAATTAGCTACTTTATCCCTGATAAGAAACATCAATAACCATATGAATATTGTTTTTATACATTTGTTTATAAATGCAGTGGTGAGTAATTTTTGTATATCTGTAAATCACATAATTGATGTCCCTGCTTTCATCGATGGTAGCCTTTATGTTCAATTTTTATAGCCCATACGTGGTGATGATTTTCTTTATTGCTTTGTTTGGTAAATCTAGAACAATACTCCATGGCGTTAGTTTTTTTAATTGCACTCTATCAATTTGGAGGTTACAGTCAAGTTTAATGGTTCGAAGAAAATAAGAACATCAATTAAGAAATATGTTTTCGTATCAAAGCAATCATAGTTGCGTGAGCTATTCTTTTTTGAATTTTACACATATTATGTTTCTAAATATTTGACGGAATGATAACGTAATTTATATGCATTTGAAATGTAAAAATTATTAATTATATGATAAAACATATAGTTATTTTAATTGTTATACGCTGCGCATCGCGCGGGTTACATGTGAGTTTGTTTGTAGTTGTTATACTAAACTATTTTAAAAGTCATAAATAGGATGTGAACTAACATGTTAAATCATGAATTAAAACAGTTTTTAACATGATTTTCAGGATGTTTATTCTTCATGCAATTACTACTTTAATATGTTGTATAACTATTATTCGAATACCAACCTTTGTCAATTGCTAGCGTTAGATATAGTGCTTGAATATATCTAAAACTGTGACTTAAATGCTCCTAAATGCTTCAAGAAACAGCCCAAAATACTCTCTTGCATGTGCCCAGAATTATGAGAAAATATGGGGGAAAATGATTTTCGAATTTTCTCTTCCACCTTAGATATTTGTGTGTTATGAGATAACCCTAGATGGAGCAATGCAACTCAATGTATAAGGGAAAGAGGGTCGAAATTCCTAGTCAATAATGCCCTAGTTTTTTGGCTCCACCATCCATCAAATGGAATAAAAATAGGAACTAACCCAATCTCTTAAGAATTAATATTTATCACATGCCCAATTAAATATCTAACTTATTTAGACCACGCTGATGGGAAATACTTAATTTTGGATTTCAAAATAATTCAAATTAAAATATTAATTTTCAAAAGTCTCCCATTTGGTCCCAATAAGTATATCCTCATAATTTGATTAGGCAACATTAAGTGCACAATAAGTGATAAATATATTTTGCCATAATTAAATGATTCACAGATGTGAGTCACGGTGGGTCCATGCTATTCAAGAGCATGGTTCCTTCCATGTACTACACCATCAATGATTCAGTTAATTAGGCCTGCAATGTGGGGTGTCATAATGGTCTTATAATGTCCTTTTGAATAAAGGATTATTTTTGTCATACAACAGGTCATAATTACTTGCATGCATGCATTAGAGATCGAAATGGTAGAACTCAGAAACATTTTTATTGAATTCAACTAATAGTGCCAAACAACTAAGCTAAAATCAATCATAGTAAAACTAATCGAGACCCATCTTTTTTACATGTTTCATGAAGGACTTTGGAGATAGTCCTTTCATAAGAGGATCTTCGTTATTGTCACTCATACTAATGTGATCAATTGACACACATTTCTGAACTTCTTCTTTCACTAATAGATATTTCATCTCGATATGCTTAGCCGCCTTAGTATATTATCATTCTTCGAAAAGAAGACACCTGCAATATCATCACAATAAATTTTTAATGGCGTAGATATTAACCCCATGATTCTAAGTCCTGAAAGAAAGTTTCGTAGCCATAATCCATGATTTGTAGCTTCGAAGCAAGCCACGAATTCAGCCTTCATAGTAGACAATGCAATGATATTCTGCTTAACACTTTTCATGATACGGCTCCTTCAGCAAGGAGGAAGACATAACCTAAGGTGATCTTCCTACAGTCAAGGCAACCTTCAAAATCTTAGTCTGATTAACCAACAACTTTAAGGTGATCAGTCTTCCTATATGTGAGCATGTAATCCTTAGTCCCTTTTAGGCACCTCAACACTTTCTTTGCAACTCTCCAATGATAATTCCATGGATTTCTTTGATATCTACCCAGCATCTCAATGGCAAAACTGATGTCCGATTTAGTGCAGACTTGTGTATACAACAAGCTCCCTACGAGTAATGGATAAGGCACACCTTTCATGTGCTCCCTTTCCAAATCACTTCGTGAGCATTGACTTAAGTTGAATTTATCCCCTTTCTAAAGTGGAATGTTAACGGGATTGCAAATTTACATGCTAAACATTTCTAAAACTTTACTAATATAAGCTTTTTGAGATAGTCTTAATGTTTCTTGTGATCTATCTCGAGATATTTCTATCCCGGTCACGAAGGATGCCTCACCTATATTTTTTATTTCAAAGTTTTTAGAATGGTATTTGCTAGCGATAAGCAAGTCGTGAACATATACTACTAAAAATACAAACTTACCCCCACTGATCTTAAGGTATATACACCGATCAACGGTGTTTTCCTTAAACCCAAAGGAGGTAATGGTATCGTAAAACTTAAGGGGCCATTAACGAGAAGCTTGATTTAGACCATATATTGACTTCTTTAACATACAGACCATGTTTTCTTTCCTTTCTTTTTGAAGCCTTGTGGATGTGCCATGTAAACTTCTTCCTCTAAACTCCCATTTAGAAAATTTGTTTTCACATCCATTTAGTGCAACTCTAAATCATAATGAGCCATCAACGCTAATATGATTCTTAAGGAGTCTTTCTTTGAAACTGGAGAGAAAGTCTCATTATAATCAATGCCTTCTCATTGATTAAAATATTTACCAATAAGTCTAGCTTTATGTCGTTCGATATTGCCTTTCGAGTCAAGGTTGGTCTTAAAGATCCATTTGCACCCGACTCGTTTTTGTCCTGAAAAATCGACTAACTCCCATACTTTTTTTTGTCATTCATAGATTTTATTTCTTCATCCATGGTATTAATCAATTTATCAGAATCATCACCATTAACATTTTTTTCATAAGAAATTGGATTATTAATATCCCCTACATTAAATTTAGCCTCTTGTAAGTATACAACATAATCATTCGGAATTGTTGATCACCTTTCTCTTTGAGATCTACCTAATGGAACTTCATGCGGCACTTCAATAGGTTCAAAGTCTCATTATGTGGTTGTTCAGTTGGTTGATCATTCTTTTGGTGTTCATTATTATTGATTGGTTCATTAATCGGTTCATTGATCAGTCATAATTATGTTATGAACTCGGGGTATAGGAATTTGTACCCAGACTTCTTAAATGATTACTTACCTTTCTTTTTCACTTCCACTGACTTCACCATCTTTAATGAATTTAGCATTTTCAATTTCTATTATTCTAGTTGTTTGATTAAGACAATAGAATTTATATCCCTTTGACTTTTCTGGATACGCAATAAAATGACAAGATAATGTCCTAGGATCCAATTTCTTTTCTTTGGGGTTATAAATTCTAGCTTCTGATGGGAAACCCCATACATGTAAATATCTTAAATTGGGTTTCTATCATTTCCAGATTTTGAAAGTGTTTTTTAAAACATACTTATTAGGAACCCGATTTAAGATGTATACAGTGGTCATAAGACCATGTGTCCATAAAAATATAGGCAATTTAGTACTATTAACCACACTTCTAACCATTTCTATAAGGGTACGATTACGCCTTTCAGCTACACCATTCTTCCAAGGTGATCCCAGCATTGTATATTCTGCGCAAATACCTAATTTTTTTAAGAGTTTAACAAAAGTGTCAGGATGTTGCCCTTACTCGTCATATCTTTCATAAAATTCGCCACCTCTATCGGACCTAATAATTTTTTTCCTTTTTGCTTAGTCGTCTGTCAACCTCAGTGTGACAACCCGCCATCCGAAATAGGGCGTGGCCAGCCCGATATCCAAAATAATGGAATCATGGATGGAATCATTCTCAGCATCATAACAAAATATGAAGTATACGGGATAACCACTCCTTATTTCAGAAAAACGGGTTGACAAAAATTTTGATTTATAAAGTTAATAAAAGAAAACACCTTAACAACCCAATAAGAGGAAGTGGAAATCCAGATAAAATTATTTTACATACCCGCAATTATACAATAAGGGACCGAATATGCTGTCGGTCACAGACTCATACAATACAAGTAAACAAACTCATTAATTACATTACATTAATCAAGTACGAAAGTTTAGGCCTCTCGCCCAAGTAAAAAGACTCGATCTTATCTAGAGTGCAAGAGTGACAACGTCTATTTCCAAATTCCCCGTAATACCCGCAAAGCATTACGGCTCGCCAAAGACACCGGGATCGGAATTCAAATCAGGCATCCTTACGATGCAGTACCTGAGCGGATACAAGATGCAAGCACAACGAGAAATAAAAACGGGTCAGGGCCCGGTTCTATATGATTACCAGATGAATAAAAAGTATGACAGTTATGAATGATAAATCATGATGAAAGAGAAATAAGAATCTACCTAAACAATTTAAAACATAAGCTAAGCCGGAAAGTAAAATGAATAACATTAATCTAAAACTTTATCATGTGTACCAATCATCTCATGTATCTTTTCCTTAATAGGAAATATATATATATAATCACAATCTTATGCTCTTTATGGCATTTTTATCTCAATTTTACCTTTTGTAAAAATCCTTTCCTTATTAGGAAAATAATCATTTTCAAATGCTCTTTGTGGCATTTATATGTGCTCTTTGTGGCACTTCATTATGCTCTTTATGGCATATATAATCCATCAAGTCCCACTTGATTATGAATAGTTATATTTATATACATATCACGATTCTAAGATCGCCCGTCCGGGTTTTCCCACTGTGCGCGCCCCTAAATGACCATCATCTTCCAGGGCCTATCATTAAGACAACCTGGGCAACTATAAAGCAAAACATTGGGGAGCGGCCATGTGCTTGCGAGATAGTCAAGACCACACCCGGAATCTCCTACCCTTCGCAGAAATATATATAACAACAAACGCTCACATGGCCTTGGACTATATCCACCCTGCATTCATTAGTCAGGGGGCTTCACCTCACGCGCGAACTTCCCTTATGATGTCATTTAGAGAGGTGTGTTTAAACCATTATATTTACCATTTCCAAAAATCAAGTAAATTATCATTTACCATATTCATGATTAAGTAAATTATCATTTACCATCATCATTTCCATTTATACATGCATATTTCGTTTTATTTGAAACCATACTAATTTACATTATTGTAAATAATTCACTTTATTATCCGGAGCCATACGATAATTTATATCGTAACTACAACCTCAAAGGGCTAATTAAACTCTTAATTCTCTCCAAATATTTTGGGGTGTTATTTTAAAACCACAATACTATCATACCTCAAAGGAATAAATAATCTTTCAATTTATTCTCACAACATTCGTTTGCGGCGTTATTATGAACCATTAAGGTTAACGTAGCTCAATTGAGCTTCTAAAATCTCCCAACATTATTTTGGGGTGATAATATAAACCATCAAAAATAATATAGCTCAATTGAGCTTCTAAAGTCTCTCAAACATAACACTACATCTCCTAGTTTCATAACAATCAACTAGAAGAAAAGAATGCCCTAGCATTAATAGGCATAACCCCGGAAAAGTCCCCATATGAACCATTACTAATTTAGGATAGTTCCCCAACTCATCTAGAACTCTAGGACTCTAAGTTTACTTCATTCAAGAAGGTTCCTAGGTCCTAAGCTTAAAGAAAAGGAGAAAAATTGAGTTAAAAAAAATAACTCAAAAACAGCATGAATCCGAATCGATTCGCCCTAGGGCCGAATCGACTCTCCCAAACAGCGAATCGGTTCGGACACAAGACCTGGGATTCTACAAATACTGAATCGATTTGACTTGGACCCGAATCGATTCGGTCCAAGCAGACCTGGGAACTGTCCCTTAGCGAATCGATTCGCCCAGGGGCGAATCGATTCGGCCTGGAGAATTTGCCAAGAATGGCTTCGAGGGTTATAAACCCTAGATTTCCCCAAACTACAATCTCTTCCATTTTTACCCACAACCAACATCATAAATCTATCCCAAATTAATCTACATGATTATTAACTACTATTATCCACAATTTCATCATCAAAACCCAAGATTAGGGTTAAATAACCACAAATTCTTTTTTTGATCCATAAATACAAATACACAACTATCACACAATTTAATCATCTTAAATAATATATTAGCAACTAGAAAACTTGCCTTAGGGTTGATATCTCAGATTTCTTTGTGGTAGAAGCAACAATCCTTCTTCAATCTTCCAATCTCTCTCTTTTCTCCATTTTTCTCTTCCTCTCTCTTTCTCTCTCTTTCTTTCTTTGTTTAAGACATAAAATGGGGAAATGAAATAAGGGGTAAGACTTAAAATCGTGTCTTAAGTCTAAAGTCTCCAATCTAAAGTGGTTAATACCACATTAAAATGACTCCCAATACGCGTTTAAGCTAAAACCAGGTAAAAGTGCCCGAAACTCAAAAATACAATATGGCACTTATTTTGACTGTCTCGGACATTCCGGGACTAACTACGCCCTCTAAACTGGCATCCGAAAATTTTATAAATTATTTTGAGTTCTAACTCTATTTAAACCATAATGTCATTTAAAATACATGACACTATAAAACATGCAACCTGCTGATATTTACTTTCATATACAGTAAATATGCATCAATCTAGTAAATATTAACTTCTAACTCATTAAATTAATATTTACTCCAGTTCCAACATTTTATATAATTACCTTATGTGGTAAATTAATATAAAATTAGCCCCCTAAAAGCGAGGGTTGTTACATACTCCCCCCCTTATGAGGGAATTTTGTCCCCAAAATTCGGGCATACCCTATACGCATAAAGGGTATACTATCTTAAACTATCATTATATCTCTATTCACAACCCCTCGTTATTACGGCGTTCCATAATGGACTTGGACTAAGGTCGTCTCTATCGATCTCAGTCTACAATCTTTGTGCCATAGCATAGCACAAAGCGTCCCTTACAACTACCAATTCTAACCTCCTACGGCGGAAGATGATAACCAAGCGACTCGACATAAATAATCTTACATTTGGATCGCATTACATCATACGTCAGGGGTACTCACACCAACGCTAAATGGATTAACCCCAACACTACTAAACTCCTCCTCGCATAGACGTAGCCTTTCAAGGCATATGTCTCAAAAGCCCAATCCTTAAAGAAATGTTCTGGGACCGCTCCAAGTCCAAGGAACCAATTATTCGCTGACCTCATTCAATGAGTATGCAATTTACTCACCCGGCTACACAAGGCCACTCACGGTGCCATAGCTTAGGAAATGATTCACTCTCTTGTACTGAAAATTTCCATCCACACAAGTCATTACTCCTGTCCATCCATTTGTCCCAAGGCGTACATTCGAAGTATGCCTATCGGCATTAAGTCAACTTCCTCCATTTATCAATCCACTATTGTAATAGAAACCTCACACGATTTTTACCATCACTCCGTAAAGAAGCAGGGCGTACTCCTCTACATATCGTCAGCCCACATTCTCCGAAAAAGCAACGGTCTGGTCAAACGATCAACAATTTTTTCAAATAGGATCATGACCAGAACGATGCCGGCACTTCAATGCAAACGCCTATGAATAATGAATATACCCTTCTTCGTTTCACTGCTACTCTTCTTCACGCGAGGAGGTGAAATGGTCAATCATAGATCAGAATGCTCTCACTATAGAGTCTTTCGAGTCATGCTCGTTTCACTTGGCTTTCCATGCCATCACAAATATCTCTAACGGGTTTCCTACTCGACGCATCTACTACCCCAATCGCATATCCTGAGAGAATGAGAAAATCCAATAAATAGTCCATTAAGAACTTCATACACCAACTCAATTCCTCCCACAACATACTGCAACAACTTGTTGCTCGCGAGAAAGACTAAATTTCTGCCCGGGAAGTAGTGCCTCCATTTCTTTAAGGCACTGTTCTAAAAAACCTGCCTAGGCTTAAGGCTTGGGAGAAACGCCTCGCATTATGCTTTTCACGCCTTATTCTTGGTAAAACCCTTACGGCGCACTTTTTTCTAAAAACAACAATGCCTTAGTGAAACGATGTCACCTTTTAAAGAATTTGTTTACAAACCGGACCATTATCTTATCCAAAATAATCAGATAGTATTTTAATTTGCATATATTCAGACATATTTTTATTATATGTGCAATTTTTGTATTTTAATAGCCTTGTTATGGTTAAAAATATTAAAATATATTAAGAAGGCCTAAACGCCTTTTTACGCCTTGGCCCTCCTAGGCTTCTAAGGCTTAAGGCTTGGCCTCCACGCCTCAATCATGCCCCGCATTTTTTAGAACCTTGCTTTAAGGCGACCTCCACCGCAATGAATTCTAATTCAAGCGTGGGATAACACTTCCCACAAGTTTAAGCTTGTGAGACGCATAGACATTGGGTCCATGTTCTAGTATTATGACTCCCCACTCTTGGCAGAGACTTATTCATTAAATTCACCCTCGAGCTTAACCACATGAACTCGGGAGTGAAAGACAATTCATCCATTTAACTCGCCAAAAGTTAGGTTACCAATGTAACACTTTAACAAGGAGAGGTCTCATCTCCATCGGCCTAACCTTCAAAATCTCTCGAGATTCCATATTTTTCGTTCCTAGGGATCTAATCCCCCCTTAGAGTTAATCCACGACCTATTCGTGGTCAACTCCTTATAATCTTCCTAAATCAACATCACATGCCCTATTGGCCTTACGTCCTAATAAATCCTAAGGTCTAACAATACATATTCTATCTAAGTCGTATACATATAATGCTAAGTATATCCCTTGTGCCCAAGATCAATCTCAACTCCCGACATTCGCTCGGTTTCATGCGTGGGACGTCTCGCCGAGGCGAAATCCAAACAAGGAACCCTTCTGTTACACTACTACCTCGCATCGTCGGTCATTAAGATATAACGGTCTAAAACACATAATCGGGATCAGTAAATTTTAACTTGCAATTCTATTAACACAATTTTACTTATACGTCTTACCATAGCATCATTAAAGATTTCAATTAATCAGACATTCACTTTCTGTGAAGTCTTACAAATTTTATCCCATAACATATATACATCTTTCAAATAGCCTTCTTATCAAGGCATAACCCGAAGTCTCAATTCGACTTCGTATCACAGTCTCCCTCACATCGATCAGAGGAGAGAACTATATACAGTGCTTCTATCTCGCACTTTAGTAGCCCCTAATCACTCTTCTACGTGATTCTCGGCTAAACCTTTCAACCCAACCTTCAACCAACTATATAAAATGAAATGGAATGAATTAAAAGAAAAAGAATATCATCTCTCCACTTTCAACGTCGTTGAGGTTCTCGCGTGGAGCGTCCCGCAAAAGCGAAATCTAAACAAGGAACCCCTCTTATGCATTACTACTCAACTTGTCAGTCGTGGAGATAAGGCAAACCAATCACATACAATGCAAATAAGCAATCAACCAAACACACACGCAAGATAACACAACAAGTAATAAAAACCTCCTACTTACCTCAACCACCCCTATAAAGTCTCAACCTGTATCCAGGAGAGACATTATAGAACATCTAGTTCCATCCTGAAACTAGAAATAGGATAGCCTCGCAATTTAATTGCTTGCTATCACCCAAAATAAACCAATATATATATACTTGTATAGCATACATCATACACAGAGTACATAACGTACATTAATACTTAAAAAATATATATCATCACTCGCTTTACAATGAATGAAGGATAATATAAAACTTCCCTACCACGGAAGTCATATAATTACTCTATTTAGTATCATCGAAACTACCACGACCTCAATATACACACCCGAATGTATAGTAGATACAATACTACTAAATCTTATCCTAAGGAATACACCACCCACTAATAAGGTGGAATTACCGCCAACATTTTATGCCAATCACTCTGGGTCAATACCAATGGTTCTCAGACTCCATATCCGAGTCTTATCCGAACCAACATTACTTCCATTAACGCCCCAACTAGGCACTTTATCTTTTCCCTTCTTCTCCAAATCGACATAATGAAAATGCGTGGTCTTCCACGTCACAATAGCCCACGTAGCTCCTTTTACTTTTTCAATAAAAGAGAACACGCTTTTCGCCTCCTCTTCCTTAGTTCAATGAAACCTCCCCAGGAGGATATCCACCAATGAGGTTTCATGATCACTGCTCCATCAGAAGTGTTAACGACACTTATTCTGGAGCCTATCATTTCATTGGAGGGCTCTCCCTTCTACCTACCTTTCTTTAGTGTTCGATCTCCCTAATCGCACAACTTTTTGTTCACATGTCGGCCTCTGATCGAGCCTTGCGTGAACACTTGAGAATCTACCTTCTCCTCCTCCTAGTTATCCCAGAGAAACTTACTATAGAAATTATCTACCGGGTTCCTCCATGAACAAAACTTTCTGTGCCCACAATTAAGGTGACTACGCTCCCACCAATTCAACACTACTCCTACGGGTGAAGGATTTTCCTCCATTCTTTTTATTTGGGCACTTCTCCACTTCAATTTAACATCGCTTGAAATCTCAAGCTTAGTACCACCCTCTACTTCTAGTGGTACTTAGAAAACTAGGTCTACTGTAATTAGTAGTCGCGGTAGCAAAATATGGAAATGCTACAAAAGGGGAGCGGCCTCCAATGCGATCCTCATCCCCGACCACAATTTACAGTTCTTAGTAATTCCTTCTCATAATGCCTTTCTTCAATCGACCTACTATTCTCACACGAATGCGCAAAAGATTCTATAGGTTCCACCTCATGGTAGAAGAATGAAATCTCACTAAAGAAATCAACTACCTTAATCCAAAGGCTCTATGTCAAGTCAAAATCAACGCTGAAAGCGCAAAGCGTTCACACAGATTCCTAAGGACTCTAGTTACTGATGCTCTGATACCATCTGTGACAACTCGCCATCCGAAATAGGGGGTGGCCAGCCCGATACTCCAAAATAACGGAATCATGGATGGAATCATTCTCAGCATCACAATAAAATATGAAGTATACGGGATAACCACTCCTTATTTCAGAAAAACGGGTTGCCAAAAATTTTGATTTATAAAGTTAATAAAAGAAAACAACTTAACAACCCAATAAGAGAAAGTGGAAATCCAAATAAAATTATTTTACATGCCCACAATTATACAATAAGGGACCGAATATGCTGTCGGTCACAGACTCATACAATACAAGTAAACAAACTCATTAATTACATAATACAATACATTAATCAAGTACGAAAGCTTGGGCCTCTCGCCGGAGTAAAAAGACCCGATCTTATCTAGAGTGAAAGAATGACAACGTCTATTTCCAAGTTCCCCGTAATACCCGCAAAGCATCAAGGCTCGCCAAAGACACCGAGATCGGAATTCAAATCAGGCATCCTTGCGACGGAGTACCTGAGCGGATACAAGATGCAAGAACAACGAGAAATAAAAACGGGTCAGAGCACGGTTCTATATGATTACCAGATGAATAAAAAGTATGACAATTATGAATGATAAATCATGATGAAAGAGAAATAAGAATCTACCTACACAATTTAAAACATAAGCTAAGTAGGAAAGTAAAATGAATAACATTAATCTAAAACTTTATCATGTGTACCAATCATCCCATGTATCTTTTCCTTAATAGGAAATATATATATATATATATATATATATATAATCACAATCTTATGCTCTTTATGGCATTTTTATCTCAATTTTACCTTTTGTAAAAATCCTTTCCTTATCAGGAAAATAATCATTTTCAAATGCTCTTTGTGGCATTTATATGTGCTCTTTATGGCACTTCATTATGCTCTTTATGACATATATAATCCATCAAGTCCCACTTGATTATGAATAGTTATATTTATATACATATAACTATTCTAAGACCGCCCGTCCGGGTTTTCCCACTGTGCGCGCCCTTAAATGACCATCATCTTCAGGGCCTATCATTAAGACAACCTGGGCACCTATAACGCAAAACGTCGGGAAGCGGCCATGTGCCTGCGGGATAGTCAAGACCACACCCGAAATCTCCTACCCATCGCAGAAATATATATAACAACAAACGCTCACATGGCCTAGGACTATATCCACCCTGCATTCATAGTCAGGGGGCTTCACCTCACGCGTGAACTTCCCTTATGATGTCATTTAGAGAGGTGTGTTTAAACCATTTTATTTACCATTTCCAAAAATCAAGTAAATTATTATTTACCATATTCATGATTAAGTAAATTATCATTTACCATCATCATTTCCATTTATACATGCATGTTTCATTTTATTTGAAACCATGCTAATTTACATTATTGTAATTATCCGGAGCCATACGATAATTTATATCGTAACTACAACCTCAAAGGGGTAATTAAACTCTTAATTCTCTCCAAATATTTTGGGGTGTTATTTTAAAACCCCAATACTAACATACCTCAAATGAATAAATAATCTTTCAATTTATTCTCACAACATTCGTTTGCGGCATTATTATGAACCATTAAGGTTAACATAACTCAATTGAACTTCTAAAATCTCCCAACATTCTTTTTGGGGTGATAATATAAACCATTAAAACTAATATAGCTCAATTGAGCTTCTAAAGTCTCTCAAACATAACACTACATCTCCTAGTTTCATAACAATCAACTAGAAGAAAATAATGCCCTAGCATCAATAGGCATAACCCCAAAAAAGTTCCCATATGAACAATTACTAATTTAGGGTAGTTCCCCAACTCATCTAGAACTCTAGGACTCTAAGTTTATTTCATTCAAGATGGTTCCTAGGTCCTAAGCTTAAAGAAAAGGAGAAAAATTGAGTTAAAAAATAACTCAAAAACAGCATGAATCCGAATCGATTCGCCCAAACAGCGAATCGGTTCAGACACAAGACCTGGGATTCTGCAACTACCGAATGGATTCGGCTTGGACCCGAATCGATTCGATCCAAGCAGACCTGGGAACTGCCCCTTAACGAATCGATTCGCCCAGGGGGCGAATCGATTCAGCCTGGAGAATTTGCCAAGAATGGCTTCGAGGCTTATAAACTCTAGATCTCCCCAAACTCCGATCTCTTCCATTTTTACCCACAACCAACATCATAAATCTATCCCAAATCAACTTACATGATTATTAACTACTATTATCCACAATTTCATCATCAAAACCCAAGATTAGGGTTAAATCACCACAAATTCTTTTTTTGATCCATAAATACAAATACACAACTATCACACAATTTAATCATCTTAAATCATATATTAGCAAGTAGAAAACTTGCCTTAGGGTTGATATCTCAGATTTCTTTGTGGTAGAAGCAACAATCCATCTTCAATCTTCCAATCTCTTTCTTTTCTCCATTTTTCTCTTCCTCTCTCTTTCTCTCTCTTTCTTTCTTTGTTTAAGACATAAAATGGGGGAATGAAATAAGGGGTAAGACTTAAAATCTTGGCTTAAGTCTAAAGTCTCCAATCTAAAGTGTTTAATACCACATTAAAATGACTCCCAATACGCGTTTAAGCTAAAATCAGGTAAAAGTGCCCGAAACTCAAAAATACAATATGGCACTTATTTTGACTGTCTCGGACATTCCGGGACTAACTACGCCCTCTAAACTGGCATCCGAAAATTTTATAAATTATTTTGAGTTCCAACTCTATTTAATCCATAATGTCATTTAAAATACATGACACTATAAAACATGCAACCTGATGATATTTACTTTCATATACAGTAAATATGCATCAATCTAGTAAATATTAACTTCTAACTCATTAAATTAATATTTACTCCAGTTCCAACATTTTATATAATTACCTTATGCGGTAAATTAATATAAAATTAATCTCCTAAAAGCGAGGGATGTTACACTCAGTTATTTATATTTCAACGGCATTTACATATTGAGATTAATCATGCAGTAAGTACAACATGCAATAATGTGAAAAATCATAGATAAAGGTAATAAAATATTCTTCTCCACTAATAAATGGAACATCAAAAAGGTCCACATATGTTTGTATGTATTATTTCAAGTTGTTGGGTGCTTCTCGTGACTCCTTTATTTGTGTGTTTAGTCTGTTTGCCTTTATACAGTCCACACATACATCATAATCGGCTTAATCCAGGTTAGGGAGAATTCTATCTTTAATAAGTCTTTTAATTCTTGGCCTGGATATATGCCCCAACCCCGTTTATGCCACAAATAAGAGGACTTTTCATTATTCAGTGTACATTTCATCCAACATTAGGATGCAAGGTTACTAGGGATTCAGAAAAATTCTTTTCAAGATTAAATTGATATAAGCCATCCATGAAAATTCTAGAACCAACATTAATAAAAAAAAATTAATCAATCCAAAGAAATTATTTTTAAATTCAATTACAAAAACATTAAGAGAAATTTTAGAAACTGGAACTAAATTCCTAGAAATGGAGGGAACATAAAGTGTTTCTTGTAAATCTAATTGAAAATCGGAATTTAAAATCAAGCAAAAGACCCCAATAGCTTCTACTTTAGTGTTTGCTCAATTGCCCATGCACGTAAAATGATCACTTGGGTTTGTTTTGCAGATCGTAATGAATCCCTGCATCGAATTAGAAACATAACACATAGAACCAGAGTCAATCTACCAAGTATGAGAATGAATATTAATAAGGTTTGATTCGAAACATAAGTAAAAGGCTTACCCTTTTTCTCGAACTAAGCCTTGCGTTTATGATAATCTTTTTAGAACTGGACCCTCTTTTTATAGAAGTGACACTTGTCGTTATTTTCGTTTTTTCCAGCAGATGGTGAAGGTTCATCTTGATGAGATGGCCCAGGACCTTTCTTAATGCCCTTTCATGTCTTCTTCTTAAAATCATCTCCTTTGACCATGAAATTAGCCACCGACCCTTTAGACACATGACTATTTTGTTGCTTTAGTTTGTCTTCCTCTTGTTCCAACATGCTTCGCAAATGATTTATATTCCACTTGTCTTTGATAGTGTTGTAATTGATTTGAAAGGGCCCATACTCATGATGTAGGGAGTTTAGGACAAATTGGACGAGAAACGACTCATCCACAATCATGCCCAAAACTAGAAGTTTAGCAGCCAGATTAGTCATTTCAATAATGTAATCATTCATGGTTCGAGTGCCATCGAACCTCATGGTAGTTAGGTCAACCATTAATTTTCCGACTAGGGATTTATCGATAGTGCAAAAGCATTCTTTTATGTTGTTCAGATACTGTTTAACTTTTGTCATTTCAGGTAGGAAGGTCTTTATGTTAGCAGCCACATAAACTCGCATAAATATAAGGGTCAACCTATTGGACCTAAACCATTCTTCATGGATGGTAATTTCATCCTCGCTACTCTTTTCAGTTATAGCAGCGGGTTCTCACACATAATTGCCATGTCCAAGTCTGAAACCCCCAGACTAAACTCATCTTGCTCATCCCATTCAGAAAAGTTTGTTCCATCAAATTTTGAATAGGTTTGAGCATGCAAAGAAAGGTTGAGAGGAACTGCAATATAATAACAATGTTCACTTATTAAAATTTTCACACACAATAATAATTTATAAGGGTTGAATATTGAATTATTGACCTAATATAATTTCGTAGATTGCTTAAATAATCCCAATATTATGGAATCTGTAACAGTCATCACATAATATTGACATTACAAAGCTATATCACCCCTTATAAGCTCACACCAGTATAACAATGGCAGAAATGCAACAGAAATATAGCAATATAACAATAGAGTGAGATGATGAGAAGAGGAAGAACACCAGAATTTAAGTGGTTCGACCAGAGACTACATCCACTGTGGGTGTGTGAGTGAAATCCAGTAATAAATATGGCTCTAATGGCCTGGGTTACAACACTCAAGATTTCTCTCTCTTCTGGATACAAATGAGCAGAGTTTTGTTAGGGTTTTGATTAAGCGATCCTTTATAATGAAGAAGATGATATGTATTTATAGTGCCTTAGGGGTGTATTACACCCCCAATCCTGCAATAAACATGTGCAGAATGTTCCTAGCTAATGAGGATGAGCCAGCTGTCTTCGTCACGTGTATGTCATGATGATCAAATATTCCTTCATGTGAGAGAATGATCTGGGTATAACGGTTTTAGCTCACGTGTGTTACACATCCACGTGCATATCCCCACGCGTCTCTTAATGTATGCGATATGTCAGCAATGTGACCTCGATCGACTATATTGGCCGAGGCTAGATTGGTAGACATGTGAACCGTTGAGGAACTGAGACCTGTGATTGCTGATTAATATCATCCTATCCTTGTCGGCCTGGGTAAGGCCGAGGATGAGGGTACTCGATCTATGGGAATGATGCTTGTAAAACATATTGGATAGTTACTAAAGGTCGAGGCCGAGGCATCCGAGTCAATGTTAGTCGAGTCTGATCAGGTTGACTCAATCAATGTCCCACTTCAAGACGATTGGTGAGGGTCGGTTATGGCCAAGGCTGCATATCATAGGCAAGGTGACATTTGTCATATCAATCACCCCTAGCCCTTAGTTTCTGACGTGTGGATGAGGCTAAGGAGTAATGATGTTATGTCGTCTGGTGATGTTGATCACGACTGTTAAGAGGACGCATGACAACTATCAAGTGAGTGGTAGCTTGAGGTGATAACTGTCATAGTTCCCATAAGGTTGTATCTAATTGAGGCATGAGTGACGGCTTAAACGCTTAGGGTTTCGCACTTGGTATGATGAGGTTTATAGGGAATTGGGCACTACTTTGCAAAACGTGCATAAATCATTACTTGTATTTAAAAAGGCTTTTTCAAAATAATTTTTTTTTACTTGCTTCATATCTTCTGCTCGCGATTATCTTCTGAACCAGAGCCCTTTCTTCCAATTCCTATGCTTTCAAGCATCTCTCCAAGGCCATTATTGCTTCTTCGTTCCTCTTTTTCGTCCAGGTAACCCTCTTCTGCCATTTCTTTCAAGCTTGTTTAGTTTCTCAGTCCATTTTAAGGTTTTTTCATTTTTTTCGTTGGGTTCAGTTTATACTCCAGCGACTGCACTAGGATGTTAGGGCTTATTTGTAGGGTTGCGCGTGGTGGTTTTGGGTGGGTATAGGCTCTTAGGAGTGTTTTCTGCTTAGTTCTGGGCTTATTTAAGCCATTATTTGGTTTTTTATTTTACTCCGACGATATTCTGGTCACCTTCCCAAGCAAGCCTTCAAACTGTTCTTGACTTATTCATTCTCAAAATGGTTCATTTCCATCTTTTAATCTTTGAGTCAACTTTGGTCAAACTCTTCAGCTTGTTTGTTCTTTTCAAACTTTTATTCTCTAAGTGTTGCCTCGGCTTCTGAATATTAAAGACCCTCGATGAATTAGCCTTTCAATACCCTGCCTTTAGGGAGAGGTACTTCCAAAAGATATGTAGGTTAGAGGAAGAGGCCGAGGTTAGGCATCAAGCCGACCCAATTTGGAGATGACCTTTTTTCCCATCCCTTTAAAGCTAATTTTTTCCTCTGCCAACAAGATGGCCAGCCCATCCTCTGCCCCTGCCGAGGATAAGGATTTGTATAAGGATGAAATGAGATTTTTGCCAACTCGTCCTAAGAGGAAGAGAGAACCTGATGCCACGTCTCGGGCCTCATCACCTCGACGAGTCGAGACGTCTGGACGGGATGACTCTTCTATTGAAATTCTATCAGAACCTGTCGAGCCGACTCTCAACTAGTTGTTCCCCCAACTGCAATTCTTTTATCTGCTATGACTGACGACAAGTCCCTAGAAAATTTTCCTGATGATATTCCCAATGTTGTGCCTCATACCAGTAATGTTAAGGATGAGGATGGAGAGGCTGAGGGAGAGGCTGAGGAAGGCTCTGAGGCTGACGAGCTTGTAGACTGCTCATATGCCGAGCAATATAAATCCTCTATTAGGGAACTTGATCTCCTTTATTTTAGACATATGTATGGCATCAAGTCTGATGTCATTCTGCGAGTGCTAGATGAGGAGGAGAGAGTGCATGATAGATGAGAGGGGAAAATTCCCCTCTATGACCAAATGTTGAGAGTCGACTTTCGTCTACCCTTTGACTCGGCTGTAAGAGCCATTTTCTCTAGCCTCGGCCTTGCCCCCACCCAGATAGCCCCAAACTCCTGGAGGGTTATACTAGGTTATATTTCCTTATGTAGAAACAAGTACAAGGACGAGCCTTCAGTTGAAATATTTTGTGCGTGCTATCACGTCTCGTCCTTTGTGAACCAAGCTGGCTACTATCATCTAGGAGCTAGTAAATTTGACAAGAAGAATCTCCATATCAATCAGACTTCTAATCATAGTTGGAAGGAAATGTTCTTTTATACTTCTGGGGCTTGGGAATTTCCTGGTGACGCCGACCAATAGAGTCGAGAAAATGAGTCGAGGGTACCCCATACTTAGGTGAAGCCAGCAAATAGGGAGAGAGTAGACTTCCTCAGTGGGCAAGGGAAGAATGGCCAACTCCTTGCCTTTGAAGATTTAATGTCTCCCGAGTATTTAGAAAAATTTGGGATTAAGGTTGATCCCTTGGACGACCTTTGTAGGTGAAATGGTTCCTCTTTTTTTTTTGTTTAAGTCTTTCATCGTCTCTTATTTTTGTGACTAATGATTCCTCATTTCTCTTTTGCAGACCGTACTCCTCACATATCTGAGGAGTTTTGGAATATGAACGTGTTAAGTCTCCGTAATGCTCTAAACAAGAAGAAGCAGTCGGCTGGCAAGAGTCATCCAAAAAAACGATTGCTACTGGGCCGACGCAGTCAGAGGTTGATACGAAAAGGACCCATCAATAAATTCCCTTTAAGACTCGGCCTGAGAGAGGTACTCGGAGGTCGAGGATAATTCCCCCCGGTTAGTCAATGTCGAGAAGTTCTGGACCGAGATCCTGCTCAGGAGACTCCTTCTAGGAATATTGGCCAAACAACATGGACCAACTTAGGAAATGTCCAGGTTCAATTCTTCCCTCGACCACTAGATCAAAGAGGTCCATGCTTGTATTTCCAACCAAGGATGACTATGAGTTCTTGGAGAAGATGTCCTCCCCTCCGGTCTTTGACTTTTTCCCTTATTTGATGGCACGGGTATTTTCTTTTAGTGACAAGCATAATTCTTCTCTCGTACTTATGTCTTTTTGTACAAACACTTATGTTTTTCCTTCTCCCATAGTTTGTGTGCACTTTTGCATCGGCCAACAAATGGATAGTTGAGAATTATCCAAAGATCCAAGAGGTTGACATGCTCTTAAATCTGAGGAAAAGATGAAGAAGCGACTAGAGGTGTGCCGAGCCGCCCTCCAACAAGCCCATGACGACCTGAAGCTCAGAAATGATGACTTGAAGAAGAAGGATGCCCAGCTTAAAGAGAAAGAAGATGCCTTGATCACACAGTCGGCTGCTTATGCCAAAGAACTTTCAGTTGTCGTGAAAAAGGCCAAAGACGATGCTGTGTCTGCTGAGTCAATTGAGAGGATTAAAACCGAGGTTGGCAAAGCTTTTAAAGCTTCAGGCGAGTTTGGTAGATATGGCATTATATATCTTGAGAGGATTGTAAGGTCGGCTTGTCGATGGATCACGACTAAATTTTTTGAGGTCGTCTCCTCCATACAGCCTGCGTTAGAGGCACCTGACTTGACAGATCCTCTTTTTGATGCGGCACTGGAGTATGTTGAGCTGATGGCTGCAGTCGAGGCCAAGGCCATGCAAGTTGAGGCCCTACAGACTAATGCTCGAGTTTAGGTTGTCCAAGTCGAGGATAGGGTTGCCCAGAATAAGACTAATGCTGAGGGAACTTCCACCATCATCATTGAGCCAACTCCATAGGGTGGTCGTCTATGATCGATACACTGTCTTGATTGTAATCTTTTTCTTCTAACAGTTTATTTTGTGGGATGAAATCCCAAGCTTATAGTCGTCCTTCAAGTACTCATATCGCAATTCCTGAATGAATGGAATCTTTTTGTTGTTCATTTATCTGCATCTCGTCTTGATTTGTTTGTATGCCATGAACTAAAACTATGTTATCGTCTCATCTTCAAATGAGACGATGTTATAAATCAACCACAATCAAGTAATTTTTTATAACTTGACATTCACCAAATTATGGTGTTTAAGCATAAGTCCCCTCTCTTCGTTTTGAGAGTGTATGGATGAGTGTCGTCTCGTCCATCCACTGTCGTCTCGGCCGAGAGAGTAAATCCACCAACTTAATGATATTTAAAATGAACCACAACTAAGTGATTATTAATTTTCACCCACCAAATTATGGTGTTTAAGCATATGTCCCCTTCTCGTTGTTTTGAAAGTGTATGGATGAGTGTCGTCTAGTCCATGCACTTTCGTCTCGGCTGAGAGAGTAAATCTAACAACTTAATGATGTTTAAAAATGAACCACAACTAAGTGATTTTTAATTTACACCCACCAAATTATGGTGTTTAAGCATAAGTCCCCTCTCGTCGTTTTGAGAGTGTATGGATGAGTATCGTCTCATCCATGCACTTTCGTCCGGCCGAAAGAGTAAATCCACCAACTTAATGATGTTTAAAAATGAACCACAACTAAGTGATTTTTAATATTTCACCCACCAAATTATGGTGTGTAAGCATAAGTCCTCTCTCGTCGTTTTAAGATAGTATGGATGAGAGTCGTCTCGTACATGCACTGTCGTCTCGGCCAATAGGGTTATCCACCAAGTTAATGATGTTTAATAATCAATATATTTTGATGTTATTGACAGCCCATGGATGAGGTTGAACCCATCTGGACTATCGTATCACCGAGGGAAAATTAATTCTACTTCACCACGAATGATGTTTTGTAGCTTAAGATGAGTTGATACATACATGTATTCAAATAAATAGACAACATATGAGAGAGAACTTGAGACTTTTTATAGAATTTCATTCATATTTCTTTCACCATCTGAGTCCCATATACATGTATTACAATGGAATTGGAAAGAAACTAACAAAATTGAAACCTCATTGATAATACTTTTTGAGGTGGTCGGCGTTCCATGGATTGGAGAATGGCTCCCCTTATAGATTCTCCAATCTATACGTCCCCGATATTACCTCTTAAACCACTCTGTATGGGCCATGCCAATTTGATTGAAGATTTTTAGGCTTATGTCATGTCTTCTTTAACACTATGTCTCCTATCTTCAGTGGGTGTGCCTTGAATCTCTTATTATAGAACTTCGGCGTCCTTTGTTGGTAGGCATCCTGCCTAACCTCAGCATCTTCTCTTCTTTCTTCCACAAGGTCTAAATCAAGTCTCCGTTCAGTAATGTTCTCTTTCGGGTCATAGGTCTAAACCCTATGGGTAGGAAGGCTTATCTCTGTCTGCACTACTACCTCTGAACCATAAGCCAACATAAATGGAGTTTCCTCGATAGGAGTCCTCTTTATCCTCTTATAAGCCCAGAGGATAGCATATACTTTTCAACCCACCTGCCTTTGGCATCTTCCAATATCTTCTTAATTCCATTGAGGATCATCCTATTTGTTACCTTTGTCTGCCCATTAGTCTGGGGTCGTCCAGGAGCAGAGAAAAACTACTTTATGTCGACTCCTTCATAATATTTCTATAGGGAGACATTCTTGAACTGCGTACCATTGTTAGAAATCAGGTTATTGGGTAGATCGTACCTATAGATGATATTTTTCTAGATAAGCTAGAAGGCTTTCTTCTCTGTGATTGTGATCATCGGCTCGGCCAACGTCGTCCACCAATAACCCTGTGTAATGATCCTCATAGCCAATCGTCGTCCTCCAATGTGCCTGGAACACGACCCTTCATGCACATCTTTTAAAATATACTCTACCTCAGATGGATGGACACATCTCCGGAGAGGAATAAGGAACCTTTTCTTCTATAAGATGTCTCATATGAGGGAGAACTGGGTAGCTTTATACCTCAGTTTCTTTTTCTCGGCCTTGGACTCAGGCAGCTCCCCACCTCTAATGTAGCGGACGATAGGATCCATCCAGGAAGCTCCTATACCCAATTGAAATAAAATTCCACGGTGTTCTCTTCTCCTTCAATCGTCGGACGATGGAGAATCTCTACCGGGGTTGTTCTTTAAATTTCAGTTATGGTAGCTGAGACTACTAACCTTGCTAGATCATCGGCTCTGCCATTATCCAGCTGAGGTATTCTCTTCAATTTTACTTCAGCGAGATATTTCAATGATGTTTTAACCTTTCCCAGATGCCTTGTTATTCTGTTATCCTTATCCTCGTATGCCCCTAAGATTTTATTAACAACCAACCTGGAATCACTATGAATAAGGAGTTGGCCAACATTCAATGCCCGGGCAAGGGAGTGACCTGCTAGGAGAGCCTAATACTCAGATTCATTATTGGAAGCTTTGAAGTTAAATCTCAATGCGTACTCAATATCAGTCCCATCTGGGACCGACACTATCAATTCTTCCCTATTTCCATTCTCACATGAAGACCCATCAACAAAGAGGCTCCACATAGTACCATTTGGTTAAAAATTACCCTCTTCCAGGGCTCCATTCTTGAAAAGATACCTTTCCTCCTCTTTCTTAGACACTTTATTTCTTGCTGAACTCATCTCGGCTTCGTCCAGGAGAGGACATACTCTGATTTCTTGCTCATAAGATGTAGCATCATCTTCAATATCGGCCTCATCCCGAGTGAACTCGGTCACAAAGTCAATTAGGGACTGCCCTTTAATTGACGTTCTTGGCTGGTAGATGATGTCGAACTCCCCCAACTCGATTACCCAAGCCATTAGTCTTCTTGATTTCTTCGGCCTGTGAATTACTTGTCTAAGGGGTGAGTCTGTGAGGACCACCATGGTATGTGCCTGAAAGTAAGGCCTCATCTTCCTCGAGGCATGAATTGGCACATATGCTAACTTCTCCATATTGGGGTACCTCTTCTCGTTCCCTTGGAGTGCCTTACTATTGAAATACATCGGTTTCTGAAATCCATTCTCTTCTCTTACAATAGAGGCGCTAATGGCTGACTCAGATACTGCCAAATAAAGATATAGTTTCTCTCCTTGAACTGGTCTAGATAATAGGAGTGGAGAGCCGAGATAGGACTTCAAATCCTTAAAAGCTTTATCACACTCTTTATTCCATTCAAAAGATTTTCTCAATACTCTAAAGAAAGGAAGGGATTTATCAGTGGCCCTAGATACAAACCTGTTCAATGTTGCCACTCTTCTGGTGAGCCTCTGCACATCCTTTATGGTCGTAGGAGTCTTTATCTCTAATAAGGACTTGATCTTCTCAGGATTGGCTTCGAACCCTCTCTGATTCACAATAAATCCCCAAAACTTGCCCACTCCCACATCGAAGACATACTTGGCGGGGTTGAGCTTCATTCGGTACTTGTCCATCGTGTCAAAGGTGCACTCAAGTTTGTCCACATGAGTATCAGCCTTGAGGCTCTTCATCAACATATCGCCAACGTATACTTCCATTGTCTTGTCGATCTGGTCCTCGAATATTTTGTTGACTAGCCTCTAATACCTTGCCCCGACATTCTTCAACCCAAATGGCATGACTTTGTAGCAATAGGTCCCCTTATCGATAATAAACGTTATCTTCTCTTCGTCATATTGGTCCATGAATATCTGATTATTGTAGCCTGAGTAGGCATCCATAAAGCTCATTAATTCATGTCTAGTTATAGCATCTACCATCCGATCAATCCGAGGTAAGGGGAAGCTATCTTTCGGGCATGCTTTGTTCAGATTCGTGAAGTTAACACACATTCTCCATTTGTCATTGGCCTTGGGGACGATGACAGCATTTACCAACCAGTCAGGGTAGATGAATTACCAGATGAAGTCGGCCTTCTCCAATTTCTTGACTTCCTCTCTAATAACGCCATACTTCTCTCTTAAGTAGACTCTTCTTCTCTTTCATATCGGCTTCGCATCATCGACTACATTGAGCTCATGATATAAAACTTTTGGGTCATTATCGGGCATATCTTCATCGCTTCAGGAAAAAATGCTCTGCCTCTTCTTCAGCAGCTTACTAAACTCTTCCTTGACCTCCTTCTTTAGGGCTTTTCCCACTTGGATGATTTTTTCCATCTCATCCTCATTGCGGATAATAGATTCTACCTCCTTCACGACTTCCCCTTTCTTTAATTTCGTCTCGTCTCTGGGGTTCAACGTATCAATATTGTTGTAGTGATTTTCTTGTGAGCTTCCCTCTCCTCGACTGAGTTGAAGTAGCATTCTCGTGCCAACACTTGATCACCTTGGACTTCCCCTACTTTGTAAGGAGTCGGGAATTTCACCATTTGGTGTACAGTGGAGGGCACGGCGTCAAACTCTTTAAGGGCCACTCTTCCCATAATAATGTTATATGTCGAATATACACTTCCATCCATTACAAAAAAATTGACCTTCTTTGTGAGCCTCATCGGCCAAACATCTCTCATCCTGATATCCATCTCATACATTCCCAACAGATGGACTTTCTCACCACTGAATCTAATTGATATGCCAAGTATCACCTCGTCCAGGACTATGAACCTCGGCCTTAGTCGACCCTTACCTGATCACCAAGGGGTAGAAAATCGCCACTCGTCCTGGGGAAGATGACTCGACCGTGACCCTCATCACTTTTATAATTACGGTCTACACTATTCCTGAAGGATTATGTATCCTCGAACTCGGCTGACACAGTGCCAATGAATCTAAGACGAGACTAGTGGACGATACTAGCGAATGAGATAGATATCTTTTCAAGAGGGTTAAGGTCCTACAGATTCACCCTCAGCCATCAGGGTCGATCGAAGTTCTCAGCCTAGACCGTATAGCTGATAGCGACAGCTGGCAGAGCGCGTAGATTGGGAGATGCGTGGAGCAGTGCGTGTGGGATACAGGTACTATGTGGATGAAATTGTTACAACTTAATCATTACCTCGTGTGAGGGAATATCTCATCATCCTCTACATATGACAGTGACAGATGGCACAGCCTCAGTGGCTAAGAACATTCCACACCTTCTTAGGGGTATATTATACCCCCCCCCCCCCAAGTCCTATACATACTCTTTATCTTCTCCATGATAAAGGATCGCATTATACACAACCCTAAAAAAACTCTGTCAAAATATACATAAGAGAGAGAAAAGCTTGAGTATTTGATGAGTGCATTATTTTGTATATTTTATACCCAAATTTATACCTTGTTAGTCCCATTTTAGTGTATTTAATAAGTTCTTAGGACTATTTTGTTAAAAAGAGGAAAAAATGCGAGAATGATTGAATTCATATTGAAAATGGCAATTTTAAGTCAAAAATGGGCACTTCGATAATTTTATAATATTCTTGTGCTAATTTGTGAAAAAAGTTGCCTAGTGAAATTTTTGCAGATAATGATGGAAATTGGTACAAATTGATGATCAATTCAAAAAAGGCGCGAAAAAGCTGATTTTTACGGTCGTTCGAAAAAATGCTGTTTTTACACTTGTGAAATCGTAAAAAATTCGGAAATTTTTATTCTCCGATTTGGACGAAACTCGGCATGCGTGTTCAACAAGAAAATATAAGAGTTTTCGAGTGGGGGGAAATTCCGTCCCTTATCACGATCCAAAGATTAAAGAGGTGGAGAGATAGCTACTAACACTATTCGGCCAATCAGAAAGAGTCCCACCACAACTCAAATACCTCACCACTTGTCCTATAAAAAGGACCCTTGGGCTCATAATTCCGTAGAGACAATTAGACAATTAGAGAGGACTTTCGTGGAGGATTTCGGGGAGCAACTTTGAGTGATTGTAATCAATTTGAGGGCCAAGTTTTTATCATTTTTGAGAGGATTCAAGATTGTTGTGAGAGAACTATTTGTAAGTTTGGTTTATTAATGAAGATCTCTACTCATTCTTGCAATTTCTCTTTCATTATGGTAGCTTGATTCTTATATTAGGAGTAGGGTGAAGTTTATCATAGTTAACTAATATTGTCACGTTAATTTTATCGTTGTTTATTCCCTACTTGTTTTAATTGTTATTAAAGATTCGGTATTCATTTTAAAGCGACACGAGAGTGTGTTTTAGAACCTTCAAGATTGTTTTGTCAAATCAAATTTTGAGATTTAAAAATAGTAATTTTTGATGGATTATGCTTGCACTTTGATTGTTTTGATAGTCCATGCTTAAATACATTTGCGAATTTTAAAACTTGTATTTTCTAAGGGAATAGGGATTTTAGCCGTCTATTAGAGACGTTAAAAATATTTTGATCATAACCGTCATATTTTCCGAATTAAACACGGCGAGAGTCGGTTTAATTTGAGTTATAAAAAGGGAATGGCAACGTTAAATTAGTGTGCAATATTAGTTACGTGATAAATGGACCCCGAATCCTAATTATTTCCTAATTATTTACAAATCTCTTGCGTTACTCTCATTTATCATAGTTGCTTTTATTTTGTATAATTTATAATTATTCTCTACCCCATTAGATCTAGTTGGACAGTTGTAATTCTTTTAATAATTAAAATTGACAAATCCTCGTGGGTTCGACCCGTACTTACACTCGCTATTCTATAATAGCCCGTGCACTTGCGGTATTTTATAAATTGACAACAAGTTTTTGGCGCCGTTGCCGGGGATTTGACAATTTTTTTTTTAAAAGAAGTTGTGACTTTCGGACTAGTTTGTTTTACTTTTTGCATTTTTTTTGTAAAAATTTCAAAAAAAAAAAAAAAAAAAAAAAAAAAAAAAACTCTTAACGAGGCTAGAATTAAAAGCTACTCCAACGCGAACTTGTCAAATCGATTCCGTTTCACCTTGTCTAGGATTGGTGGTTTTTAATGAGTCTTCGTACCGACCCCCTACCTGGAGGTGAAATCGAAATTTGAGGAGACAACCGTAGTTGGTCCTCTTTTAAATTCTCCCTTGTCAAAGGGTAGAAGCTATCCAAAATAAATAAATAAATTCATGTGTTGTAAATTACAATGGGTGATCCTCATATTGTCATCCCGTCATCTTTCTCATATTCCTCAATGGATCCCGTGGACGTGTTTTTACAAAATACTGAAAATCTAGATGACTACGTATTTCAATTTAATTCAGATGGGTCAGTAGTCATTTTAAAAATTAAAGAAGGTATGGATGAGACTCCAACCCCTGTAATTACTATCGGTCCACCAAAGTGTATCAATTGGAGAGAGGTGAACAAACGGTATAATGATGCTATTTCTAAAAATAATCATGAATTAATTGGGAATAATCAATTTTGTGAGGAGAAAAAAATTGACAATCTTGACACGTGTAATACTTGTGATGATTTGGATGTTTGTCAAGATTTTTCTCCTAATTTAATTGAGCAGAATGCTGCTTCTTTTTATATGTGGGAAAATTTATTTGAGGATTCGTCATCCGATTTTACTGATACTTCAAGTATTTATGACGATCCTCCTGTTTTTGACGAAGAAAGTGTATCACCCAGTGATAGATCTTCTTCCCACGCTTTTCATAAAATCTCACATTTAGGAGTAGAGTATGCATCCCCAATTTTACTTGACTATTTTCGAAAAAGGGATAATAAATATTTGGATCCTTATTGCAATTTATTACCTCCATGTGATGCATCGACATATGATTCAGGCGATTCAAATTTATTTATTATTGATGATGTCGGTACTCACCATTATGATCATAGATTTAAGATTGAAATTTGTGTTGTGCGGTCATGCTCTCAAATTTATGATATTTTGGCACTTAGTGCTATAAAGTTTATTGATTGGAATGACCCACAACTATTTCGATTATTAATTTATGGTGAGGATGGTAATTGTCATGTGTTTGTATATTATTTGTGTATTTTTTTCTTTTAGTTAACATATATCATCTTTTTACTTCTTTGCTTTATTTTATTTGTCCATATTTTTATTTCAGCATACATTGAGGACAATGTAAAATTTAGGTTTGGGGGTAAGGATGATATTTTTGAAAAAAAAAAAAAATCAGAAAAATTTTCAAAAATTCAAAAAGATTTGTCAATATAATTGAGTTTTGAAACGATTTCTTAATATAGAATTAATTCATGGATCTCTCATCTTATGAAATTTTTACACATTAGCCATATAATATGATCGAAAATGGATATTGAGGCGAAAGTTAATATGCTTAACGAATAAATGTGGAGATTTTAACCCGATGAGATTTTGTGCCATTCATCGTTTTCGAGAGATTTAAATCAATCCGAGTTAAAATTACTCAATCTTTCCTTCAGTGATAAATTCGTTGATGATCTCAAATTATTTGTTTTGTTCGATTACTGAAAACAAAAAGTCAAAATATGAATCTTAAGCACTAGAAGTCTTAGTAAGTCGTCTTGAGACACAAATCAACTGAACGAAACTTGAGAAATGAGATTAGGCCATCGTTTGAAAGCCCAAAATTAAGCCTAAAATCCAACATTTTTACATTATTCCGTTGCAAGCCCATTTGAGCCAAAAAGAAAATATGTCTTTTATGGAAGACCCATTGTCCTACCTAACTCCGTCTGAGAGTTTGAAGCCCATAAAAAGAAGTCATACCCATTATCGGAGAATACTGGGGGTAACATTACGGTTGAAAAAAAAGGCCAAAAAAAAAAAAAGAAAAAAGAAAAGAAAATCGCAAAAGGTTGATGTGTCGGAAAAAAGGGGAAGAAAAAAAAAGGTGAAAAAAAAAATGTGATTTCGAAAAGAAAAAGCGAAAGAAAAAGAAAAATGGATGTTGGAAGAAAAGTGCCTAAAAGTCAAAATACCGAAAAACCTCTATATTCTCAGAAATTTTGAACTCCAAAAACAACCATTCTTTCTAGCCAAAATTCGAGCCTACAATACAGCCAAAGAAAGTCCTAGTAGATCTCATGGAAAGTTAGTTATAGTGTGGAGAGAAGATGAATAGGATCTATGGTGTGATTCAATGTTTTCAACAAGTAATCGATTTTCTGTTCATGAGATCATATTCATTCATTGTATAAAAATCCATTTTTGATTATGTATATGTGAAATTTGTTCATAGAAATTTACTCTTTTATTCACATATACCGAGAGAAAATGACCCATTTCCGAGTGTTCGATTGTGAGTGCATTCTGTGAGATTTTGAAATCAAAACGAACTTTCGGATAAGAAATGCAACGATCAAATCTTTTGAAATTGACGGTTATATTGGCTATGCACACACAGACACAATAAGTTGAGATTGAGAAATGAAGTTCTACTATATTTATGAAGTTTGCATTCAAACTCGGTTATATTACTTTTGTGTCTTTTGTATTGAGTCAAGTTTTTGAATTTTGTGGGTATATTCACTGCAAACCCTCACGAGACAAAACTCGTCCACTAGGGTAACCTAGGGGTTTAACGGCTTGTTGCACATGCTAAGTGCAATCGTGATTCCTACGAAAGTGAGTTAGATTTTAATTTTTAGTTTTGCTCGAGGACTAGCAAAGTTTAGGTTTGGGAGTATTTGATGAGTGCATTATTTTGTATATTTTATACCCAAATTTATACCTTGTTAGTCCCATTTTAGTGTATTTAATAAGTTCTTAGGACTATTTTGTTAAAAAGAGGAAAAAATGCGAGAATGATTGAATTCATATTGAAAATGGCAATTTTAAGTCAAAAATGGGCACTTCGATAATTTTATAATATTCTTGTGCTAATTTGTGAAAAAAGTTGCCTAGTGAAATTTTTGCAGATAATGATGGAAATTGGTACAAATTGATGATCAATTCAAAAAAGGCGCGAAAAAGCTGATTTTTACGGTCGTTCGAAAAAATGCTGTTTTTACACTTGTGAAATCGTAAAAAATTCGGAAATTTTTATTCTCCGATTTGGACGAAACTCGGCATGCGTGTTCAACAAGAAAATATAAGAGTTTTCGAGTGGGGGGAAATTCCGTCCCTTATCACGATCCAAAGATTAAAGAGGTGGAGAGATAGCTACTAACACTATTCGGCCAATCAGAAAGAGTCCCACCACAACTCAAATACCTCACCACTTGTCCTATAAAAAGGACCCTTGGGCTCATAATTCCGTAGAGACAATTAGACAATTAGAGAGGACTTTCGTGGAGGATTTCGGGGAGCAACTTTGAGTGATTGTAATCAATTTGAGGGCCAAGTTTTTATCATTTTTGAGAGGATTCAAGATTGTTGTGAGAGAACTATTTGTAAGTTTGGTTTATTAATGAAGATCTCTACTCATTCTTGCAATTTCTCTTTCATTATGGTAGCTTGATTCTT
Organism: Sambucus nigra; assembly: GCA_949130495.1. NCBI lineage: Eukaryota > Viridiplantae > Streptophyta > Magnoliopsida > Dipsacales > Adoxaceae > Sambucus > Sambucus nigra. The sequence goes on from OX422207.1 coordinate 441,766,377, forward strand.
ATATTAGGAGTAGGGTGAAGTTTATCATAGTTAACTAATATTGTCACGTTAATTTTATCGTTGTTTATTCCCTACTTGTTTTAATTGTTATTAAAGATTCGGTATTCATTTTAAAGCGACACGAGAGTGTGTTTTAGAACCTTCAAGATTGTTTTGTCAAATCAAATTTTGAGATTTAAAAATAGTAATTTTTGATGGATTATGCTTGCACTTTGATTGTTTTGATAGTCCATGCTTAAATACATTTGCGAATTTTAAAACTTGTATTTTCTAAGGGAATAGGGATTTTAGCCGTCTATTAGAGACGTTAAAAATATTTTGATCATAACCGTCATATTTTCCGAATTAAACACGGCGAGAGTCGGTTTAATTTGAGTTATAAAAAGGGAATGGCAACGTTAAATTAGTGTGCAATATTAGTTACGTGATAAATGGACCCCGAATCCTAATTATTTCCTAATTATTTACAAATCTCTTGCGTTACTCTCATTTATCATAGTTGCTTTTATTTTGTATAATTTATAATTATTCTCTACCCCATTAGATCTAGTTGGACAGTTGTAATTCTTTTAATAATTAAAATTGACAAATCCTCGTGGGTTCGACCCGTACTTACACTCGCTATTCTATAATAGCCCGTGCACTTGCGGTATTTTATAAATTGACAACAAGTTTTTGGCGCCGTTGCCGGGGATTTGACAATTTTTTTTTTAAAAGAAGTTGTGACTTTCGGACTAGTTTGTTTTACTTTTTGCATTTTTTTTGTAAAAATTTCAAAAAAAAAAAAAAAAAAAAAAAAAAAAAAAACTCTTAACGAGGCTAGAATTAAAAGCTACTCCAACGCGAACTTGTCAAATCGATTCCGTTTCACCTTGTCTAGGATTGGTGGTTTTTAATGAGTCTTCGTACCGACCCCCTACCTGGAGGTGAAATCGAAATTTGAGGAGACAACCGTAGTTGGTCCTCTTTTAAATTCTCCCTTGTCAAAGGGTAGAAGCTATCCAAAATAAATAAATAAATTCATGTGTTGTAAATTACAATGGGTGATCCTCATATTGTCATCCCGTCATCTTTCTCATATTCCTCAATGGATCCCGTGGACGTGTTTTTACAAAATACTGAAAATCTAGATGACTACGTATTTCAATTTAATTCAGATGGGTCAGTAGTCATTTTAAAAATTAAAGAAGGTATGGATGAGACTCCAACCCCTGTAATTACTATCGGTCCACCAAAGTGTATCAATTGGAGAGAGGTGAACAAACGGTATAATGATGCTATTTCTAAAAATAATCATGAATTAATTGGGAATAATCAATTTTGTGAGGAGAAAAAAATTGACAATCTTGACACGTGTAATACTTGTGATGATTTGGATGTTTGTCAAGATTTTTCTCCTAATTTAATTGAGCAGAATGCTGCTTCTTTTTATATGTGGGAAAATTTATTTGAGGATTCGTCATCCGATTTTACTGATACTTCAAGTATTTATGACGATCCTCCTGTTTTTGACGAAGAAAGTGTATCACCCAGTGATAGATCTTCTTCCCACGCTTTTCATAAAATCTCACATTTAGGAGTAGAGTATGCATCCCCAATTTTACTTGACTATTTTCGAAAAAGGGATAATAAATATTTGGATCCTTATTGCAATTTATTACCTCCATGTGATGCATCGACATATGATTCAGGCGATTCAAATTTATTTATTATTGATGATGTCGGTACTCACCATTATGATCATAGATTTAAGATTGAAATTTGTGTTGTGCGGTCATGCTCTCAAATTTATGATATTTTGGCACTTAGTGCTATAAAGTTTATTGATTGGAATGACCCACAACTATTTCGATTATTAATTTATGGTGAGGATGGTAATTGTCATGTGTTTGTATATTATTTGTGTATTTTTTTCTTTTAGTTAACATATATCATCTTTTTACTTCTTTGCTTTATTTTATTTGTCCATATTTTTATTTCAGCATACATTGAGGACAATGTAAAATTTAGGTTTGGGGGTAAGGATGATATTTTTGAAAAAAAAAAAAAATCAGAAAAATTTTCAAAAATTCAAAAAGATTTGTCAATATAATTGAGTTTTGAAACGATTTCTTAATATAGAATTAATTCATGGATCTCTCATCTTATGAAATTTTTACACATTAGCCATATAATATGATCGAAAATGGATATTGAGGCGAAAGTTAATATGCTTAACGAATAAATGTGGAGATTTTAACCCGATGAGATTTTGTGCCATTCATCGTTTTCGAGAGATTTAAATCAATCCGAGTTAAAATTACTCAATCTTTCCTTCAGTGATAAATTCGTTGATGATCTCAAATTATTTGTTTTGTTCGATTACTGAAAACAAAAAGTCAAAATATGAATCTTAAGCACTAGAAGTCTTAGTAAGTCGTCTTGAGACACAAATCAACTGAACGAAACTTGAGAAATGAGATTAGGCCATCGTTTGAAAGCCCAAAATTAAGCCTAAAATCCAACATTTTTACATTATTCCGTTGCAAGCCCATTTGAGCCAAAAAGAAAATATGTCTTTTATGGAAGACCCATTGTCCTACCTAACTCCGTCTGAGAGTTTGAAGCCCATAAAAAGAAGTCATACCCATTATCGGAGAATACTGGGGGTAACATTACGGTTGAAAAAAAAGGCCAAAAAAAAAAAAAGAAAAAAGAAAAGAAAATCGCAAAAGGTTGATGTGTCGGAAAAAAGGGGAAGAAAAAAAAAGGTGAAAAAAAAAATGTGATTTCGAAAAGAAAAAGCGAAAGAAAAAGAAAAATGGATGTTGGAAGAAAAGTGCCTAAAAGTCAAAATACCGAAAAACCTCTATATTCTCAGAAATTTTGAACTCCAAAAACAACCATTCTTTCTAGCCAAAATTCGAGCCTACAATACAGCCAAAGAAAGTCCTAGTAGATCTCATGGAAAGTTAGTTATAGTGTGGAGAGAAGATGAATAGGATCTATGGTGTGATTCAATGTTTTCAACAAGTAATCGATTTTCTGTTCATGAGATCATATTCATTCATTGTATAAAAATCCATTTTTGATTATGTATATGTGAAATTTGTTCATAGAAATTTACTCTTTTATTCACATATACCGAGAGAAAATGACCCATTTCCGAGTGTTCGATTGTGAGTGCATTCTGTGAGATTTTGAAATCAAAACGAACTTTCGGATAAGAAATGCAACGATCAAATCTTTTGAAATTGACGGTTATATTGGCTATGCACACACAGACACAATAAGTTGAGATTGAGAAATGAAGTTCTACTATATTTATGAAGTTTGCATTCAAACTCGGTTATATTACTTTTGTGTCTTTTGTATTGAGTCAAGTTTTTGAATTTTGTGGGTATATTCACTGCAAACCCTCACGAGACAAAACTCGTCCACTAGGGTAACCTAGGGGTTTAACGGCTTGTTGCACATGCTAAGTGCAATCGTGATTCCTACGAAAGTGAGTTAGATTTTAATTTTTAGTTTTGCTCGAGGACTAGCAAAGTTTAGGTTTGGGAGTATTTGATGAGTGCATTATTTTGTATATTTTATACCCAAATTTATACCTTGTTAGTCCCATTTTAGTGTATTTAATAAGTTCTTAGGACTATTTTGTTAAAAAGAGGAAAAAATGCGAGAATGATTGAATTCATATTGAAAATGGCAATTTTAAGTCAAAAATGGGCACTTCGATAATTTTATAATATTCTTGTGCTAATTTGTGAAAAAAGTTGCCTAGTGAAATTTTTGCAGATAATGATGGAAATTGGTACAAATTGATGATCAATTCAAAAAAGGCGCGAAAAAGCTGATTTTTACGGTCGTTCGAAAAAATGCTGTTTTTACACTTGTGAAATCGTAAAAAATTCGGAAATTTTTATTCTCCGATTTGGACGAAACTCGGCATGCGTGTTCAACAAGAAAATATAAGAGTTTTCGAGTGGGGGGAAATTCCGTCCCTTATCACGATCCAAAGATTAAAGAGGTGGAGAGATAGCTACTAACACTATTCGGCCAATCAGAAAGAGTCCCACCACAACTCAAATACCTCACCACTTGTCCTATAAAAAGGACCCTTGGGCTCATAATTCCGTAGAGACAATTAGACAATTAGAGAGGACTTTCGTGGAGGATTTCGGGGAGCAACTTTGAGTGATTGTAATCAATTTGAGGGCCAAGTTTTTATCATTTTTGAGAGGATTCAAGATTGTTGTGAGAGAACTATTTGTAAGTTTGGTTTATTAATGAAGATCTCTACTCATTCTTGCAATTTCTCTTTCATTATGGTAGCTTGATTCTTATATTAGGAGTAGGGTGAAGTTTATCATAGTTAACTAATATTGTCACGTTAATTTTATCGTTGTTTATTCCCTACTTGTTTTAATTGTTATTAAAGATTCGGTATTCATTTTAAAGCGACACGAGAGTGTGTTTTAGAACCTTCAAGATTGTTTTGTCAAATCAAATTTTGAGATTTAAAAATAGTAATTTTTGATGGATTATGCTTGCACTTTGATTGTTTTGATAGTCCATGCTTAAATACATTTGCGAATTTTAAAACTTGTATTTTCTAAGGGAATAGGGATTTTAGCCGTCTATTAGAGACGTTAAAAATATTTTGATCATAACCGTCATATTTTCCGAATTAAACACGGCGAGAGTCGGTTTAATTTGAGTTATAAAAAGGGAATGGCAACGTTAAATTAGTGTGCAATATTAGTTACGTGATAAATGGACCCCGAATCCTAATTATTTCCTAATTATTTACAAATCTCTTGCGTTACTCTCATTTATCATAGTTGCTTTTATTTTGTATAATTTATAATTATTCTCTACCCCATTAGATCTAGTTGGACAGTTGTAATTCTTTTAATAATTAAAATTGACAAATCCTCGTGGGTTCGACCCGTACTTACACTCGCTATTCTATAATAGCCCGTGCACTTGCGGTATTTTATAAATTGACAACAGTGTTGTACTTACAGGCCATTAATTCCATACTTATAATAAAAACCACCATTCACACTGCACAGCGGACGTAGGATCTGACCGAACCACTTATATCCTGGTGTTCGTCCTCTTCACCTCATCTCCTTTTTTATTGATTTACTGTGTGATTGATACCATTGTTGTCTAGTTTAAGCTTAAATACTTCTTGATCTAGTACCAGGTGATACCATTTCTAGTATTATCAGTCTGGTGTCGTCTGTGGGAACGAGAAGCATCATCTCTTCCCTTACTTAGCTTGTCCTCGCCGGACTCTCTAGTGGTGAACCAGTCATCCCCTTCTGTGGAGATGGTTCACCATTGAAAGAGTTCTTACTGAGCTGCAAGGATTTCACTCTTTGATTCTAAGCTCATCCACCAGGATTTAGCATGGCATCAGAATTTCCACCACCTCCACCACCAACTGGTGGCCTAAGTTCTAGCAACGCCCCTCCTCAGTTAGAAATGGCTGAAGTGGCGGCCGCCTTAAAATCCTTGGTAGCAAGCCAACATGCGATAAAAGTGCAATTGGTTGCCTTCGGCCAGAATGTAGTAGTCAGGCCAACGGGAGTCCCACCGGATATGATTACTCCGGTAACCGGGGAGCCTCCCAAGGGGTAGGGGACCGCCCCGTAAGGATTTACCTCCTCCTTAACGACAGAGAGACATTACTGACCCTAGGCGCTTACACCTGGGGAGGAAAGGCAACCTTGCTCAGAGGACCGGTATAATGATTATGCAGCTGAAGATGCTCAGATTGATTACTAGGAACCATATGAAGTATCTGGGAATATGGTACGCCCCATTCAGGGAAGAAGAGGTCATGATAGGAGGCCGAGTCAAGATGACTAACCAAGGGGCTCATCTTTCGACCGATTAAGTAGAGGTTCAGCCTTTGAAAGGCTCGTCCCAGTGGTAGATTTAAGAGAAAGGTTGTATGGGTCAAGGAGCAATGCATGCTCAAGGAGATAGGGGAAATATGGTCGACCCCCTTGCGGCCGAGATGAGGGGCAACAGGAGGTGAATAGCCAGCGCAGATCAGCAGCTGGGGAACCCTCATTTTAGCCGATAGATGTGGAAGGTGATAACATCGGCCAGGTCATCGCTGTTGAAGCGGCCAAGAGGCCTTGGAACGACTCTATCCAAAGGATAGAGAACAAGATTTGAGACATCCTCAAGAGCCATAACCCCTTTCAGAGGGGATACTCAGAAGGTTCTCCTTTCATGGCCAAAATAGTCAACTTCCCAACCCCAAACCGCCGGTGGTTACCCAAAGTATGATGGGAGTACCAACCTTGTGCACCACGTAGTGATGTACCAGTCGATCACAGATATCTACTCCATCTCAGATGAGATGAAATGCCTTTCATTCTTGAGCACTTTGATTGGATATGCCCATATCTGGTTCACCTCACTCCCAAAGAGTTCCATTGAAAATTTCAAGCAACTTGTAGAATGGTTCATCCATAACTTTTGTTTCGGGGTAAGACCCAGAAGAAGTTAAGCAGGGGAAAAATGAGAGTCTTTGGGAATACATCGCGAGGTTTAATAAAGAGAAATTGGAAGTGGAAGACTATGAGGAAAGCATTACGATGACTGCATTAATAGGAGGATTGCAAAAAGGGAAATTACTTTGGAAACTTGCTGAAGACCCGCCAAGGTCTATGGTCGAGCTGTTGGCAATGCTCGAAAAAGTCATGAATGCCGAGGAGGCTATGGCAGCTAAATATGAAGATGAGAAAGGGACTAGCAGTGGGAGCAAGTTTCAGAAGAAGAACAAATACGGAAAGAAAAGGTCGGCTGATGATAAGTTTATTGGGTATACCCCTCTCATGGTCAGCTGCGAGCACATTATGAACGAGATTAAGAATGATCGGACACTAAGATGGCCTGAGAAGCTGAAAGCTCCCCCACACAAAAGGAATAAGAGCTTATGGTGTGAATTTCACCAAGACCACAGGCACTTCACTGACAAGTGTTTTGCCTTGAAAGACAAGATTGAGAAGATACTCAAGGCTGGAAAACTAAGGAAGTATGTGAGCAGTGATGGACCAAAGATGGAATGAGATGACCCTAGAAGGAGAAGGGCTAACAAGTGCAGGGGAAGATGTCCCAGGGAAGAGGAATGACACCTCAGATGACGATGATGATGGCGACCCAGATCTGCTGCCAAAAGACGATGATCTGAAGGGGCAGCTCCATATAATCTCGTTTGATGTAAAGATGATCTACGGAGGCCTCACAGGGGGAGGCGCAGAGGTGGAAAATAGAAAAGAAAACCTTGCAGAGGTCAAAGACCTTCCCAAGGTTGAAGCATTCTACTTGGTCGTAGAAGATATAAAGCCAGAGAAGAGACAAAAGGTAGATATAGAAACATTGATTATGGGGTTTTCAAGACTCGACCTTCAGGGAATCGTAGCTCATCAGGATGACCCTTTGGTAATCATGACTAGAGTGCATGGGTATGACGTACCGAGGATTTTGATCGACGGGGGAAGTTCGGACGACGTTATGTTCTGGCCTTATTTCAAGGGTTTAGGACTCAGTAGGAAGAGGCTCGTCCCTTACCATCACCCTTTGATAGGGTTCAGCAGTGAAAAGGTGCACCCATTGGGAATGTATGAAATGGATGTTAGAATGGGATATGTTTGGCCTAAGAGGCTTACAAAGAAGGTCGATTTATTTGTAATGGATAAGAGTATATACTCGGGTTATAACATTATCATGGGTAGAGTAGCCCTCAAAGAGTTTGACATCGTGCCATCCACTATACACCAATGGTAAAATTCTCGACCCCATATGGGGTAGGGGAAGTCCAAGGTGATCAAGTGTTGGCATGCGAATGCTATTTCAACTCAGTCGAGGAGAGGGAAGCTCATAAGAAAGCGACTACCACCTACAGTATTGACAACCTGAACCCCAGGGATGAGACCAAACTGAAGAAAGAAGAGGTTGAGAAAGAAGTAGAATCCACCGTCCTCAATGAGGATGAGCCAAAAAAAATGTCTAGGTCGGTAAATACCTAAGAGGATATATCAAGGAAGAACTGGTCAAATTCTTGAGAGAGCGGCAAAGTATCTTCACATGGAGTCATTAATCCTAGGACTCTTTTGCCATAAATTAAATGTGGCCGACAATGCTAGGCCGATACGACAAAAGAGGAGGATATATTCCCAGGAAAAATATGAGGCCATTCGGGAAGAGGTAAAAAATATGGAAAAGGCCGACTTCATAAGAGAGGTGATATATCCTGAATGGCTGGCCAACGCTGTCATAGTTCCTAAAGCTAATGGGAAGTGGAGAATGTGTTTAGACTTCACTAATCTGAACAAGGCTTGCCCTAAGGACAGTTTTCATTTGCCTAGGATTGACCAGATAGTCGATGCCACAGCAGGCCATGAGTTGATGAGTTTCATGGATGCTTACTCGGGATACAACCAAATATCTATGCACCCAGTCAATGAGGAGAAGACCGCCTTCATAACCGATAAGGGGACTTACTGCTACAAAGTTATGCCCTTTGGTCTGAAGAATGCTGGAGCTACCTACCAAAGACTTGTTAACAAGATGTTTGAGGATCAAATTGGGAAGACGATGGAAGTTTATGTGGATGATATGCTGACTAAGAGTCTTAGGGTCGACTCTCACGTTGCCGACCTCAAGAAAACCTTTGATACAATGGATAGGTACAGGATGAAGCTCAACCCCACAAAGTGTGTATTCAGCGTAGGGGCTGGTAAGTTCTTGGGCTTCATCATAAATTAGAGGGGAATAGAGCCTAACCCTAATAAAATCAAGGCCTTGATCGAGATGAAGACCCCAGTTTCAATTAAGGATGTGCGGAGGCTGACGGGAAGAGTAGCGTCACTTAACAGGTTTGTATCCAAGGCCACCGATAAATGTCTTCCATTTTTAAAGTTCTTAGAAAGGATTTTGAGTGGAATGAGGAATGTGACAAGGCCTTCCAAGAGTTAAAGGCCTACGTAGGATCCCCCTTATTATTGTCACGGTCAATCCAAGGGGAAAAGCTCTATGTATACCTAGTAGTGTCAAAGTCAGCTATTAGCGCTGCATCGTAAGAGACGAGGATGGAGTATAGAAGTCGTTATAATTCAATAGTAAGGCGCTCCAATTCATGCCTCAAGATGGAGTACAAAGGTTGGCATATGCTCTAATTCACGCCTCAAGAAAGATGAAGCCGTTCTTTCAGGCCCATGTAATGGTCATCCTAATGGACTCTCCACTCCAGTAGGTCACCCACAAGCTTGAGAAGTCGGGGAGATTAATGGCTTGGGCAATAGAGCTTGAAGAATTTGATATCACTTATCAGCCTAAAGCGGCCATCAAAGGGCAGGCACTAGCAGACTTCGTGGCCGAGTTTACTTGGGACGAGGCCAACAGTGAAAAGTTTGATATTACTGGCTGTGAGCTAAGGAAAAGCTTAAGCTCTCCCCCGGATAGGGTTGGGGAAGGTTCAGAAAGGGGGAAGGTATCTGAGAATGAATAGGAGCAGTACCACTTCAAAAATGGGAGCTTGGCAGAAGGTAATTTCTCTGAGAATGGAGTAGTGTGGAGCCTCTTCATAGACGGGTTCTCTTGTGAGAGTTGAAGTGGTGCAGGACAAATAGTGTCAACACTAGATGGGGCAGACCTTGAATATGCGTTGAGGTTCAGTTTTAAAGACTCCAATAATGAGTCTGAATATGAAGCCCTCATAGCAGTCCTCTCCCTGGATCGAGCTCTAATTATCGTCCAGCTCCTAGTCCACAGTGATTCAAGATTGGTGGTGAACCAGATCTTGGGGGCATATGAGGTGAAATACAATAGGATGGCTAAATATTTGGAGAGAGTAAGGTCAGCATTAAAGAGCATCGAGGAGGTGAAGCTGAAGAGCATACCTGGGCTGGACAATGGTCGAGCTGATGCACTTGCAAGACTTGCCTTAGCTATAAGAACGGAGATAAGTAGGATGGTACCGGTAGAAATCCTGAATCGTCCGACCATTAAAGAGGAAGGCAGTGTTGTAGAGTCTTGTCTGAATTTATACATAAAGGACGGGGAGTCACTAGAATCCAAGAATGAAAAAAGGAAGCTGAGATATAAAGTTATTAAGTTCTCCATCATAGGAAATAATTTGTACAAAAAAGGGTTTTTGCTTCCTCTCCTCAGATGTTTCCATCCATCTGAGGTAGCATATATCCTTAAGGGCGTGCATGAAGGCTCTTGCTCCAGTCATATCGGGGGTAGATCTCTGCACAAGAGGATTATGACCCAGGGGTATTGTTGGTCGACCTTGGCCAAAGATACTGCAGCATATGTCAAGAAGTGCGACAAATGCCAGAGGTTTTCTACCATTCCCCATCTGCCTCATCAGCCTCTAACCTCAATCACATCTCCTTGGTCGTTTGCGGTGTGTGAAATTGATCTGGTAGGACACTTACCCAGAGCTATGAATAATTATCTTTATCTGATCGTAATAATATATTACTTTTTGAAGTGGGTTGAGGCTGAGCCGATGATTACAATCACAGAACAGAAGACCTTCTAGTTCATCTGGAAATATCATCTACAGATATGGCCTACCCAACACCCTAATTTCTGATAACGGAACACAATTCAAGAACGTCTCCCTGGAGAAGTATTGCGAAATAGTCGGCATAAAATAATTCTTCTACACTCCCAGCCGACCCCAGGCTAATGGGCAGACAGAAGTGACAAAATGAATGATTCTTGATGGCACTAATAAGAAGCTAGAATATGCAGAAGGGAGATGGATCGAGGAAGTGTATGTTGTCTTATGGGCCTACAGAACTACGGAGAGGACCCTCACCAGGGAAATCCCATTTATGCTTGCTTACGGATCAGAGGTAGTCGTACCAATAAAAATAGGTCTTCCCACTCATAGGGTTCAGATCTATGACCCTGAGAAGAATAACGATGAACGAGGCTTGATTTAGATCTCGTAGAAGAAAGAAGAGACGACGCTGAAGTTAGGTAAGATGCCTACCAGCAAAGAATAGCAAAATTCTATAACAAGAGGGTGAAGGCATGTCCACTAAAAGTAGGAGACTTAGTACTGAAGAAGACATGGCAAAACCCCAATAAGCTCCACCCAAATTGACATGGCCCATACAAGGTAGTTGAAGAGGTGGTGTCGGGGATGTACAGATTGGAAAACTTGGAGGGGGAGCCATTCTCCAACCCATGGAACGCCGATCACCTGAAGAAATATTACCAATAATATGGTAGTCTACTGTCTTGTTTGTGTTTTATTGTAACACATATATGAGACTTGGATGGAAGAAGTTCAATGAAAACCAAGTGTTGATTCATATGTTGTCTACTTATTCAAATGTTCGTTTGTGCCAGCCCATCTTAAGTTGTAAAACATCATTCGTGGTGAAATAAGCTTAAGTTAATAAAAATCATAATTTGGTGGATTTACTCCCTCGGTCAAGATGATAGTGCTGAACGAGAGGACTCTCCATGCACTCTCAAAATGAAGAGGGAGGACTTGTGCTTAAAACATCATTAATTTGGTGGATGCAAATTTAAAAAAATCACTTAGTTGTGGTTATCATTGTACAAATTTTAAAAAATCGCTTAATTGTGGTGGTTATCATTGTAAAACATCACTAATTTGGTGGATTTACTCCCTCGATCGGGACGACAGTGCTGGACGAGACCACTCTCTATACACTCTCAAAACGATGAGGGAGGAGTTGTGCTTAAAACATTATTAATTTGGTGGATGAAAATTTAAAAAATCACTTAGTGGTGGTTATCATTGTAAAACATCATTAATTTGGTGGAATCACTCCCTCGACTGGGATGACAGTGTTGGATGAGACGACTCTCCATGCACTCTCAAAACGACGAGGGAGGACTTAACACCTAAAACATCATTAATTTGGTGGAGTTACTCCCTCGGCTGGGATGATAGTGCTGGATGAGACGACTCTCCATGCACTCTCAAAACGATGAGGGAGGACTTAATGCCTAAAACATCATTAATTTGGTGGGTACAAATTTAAAAAGTCACTTATTTGTGCTGGACGAGACGACTCTCCACGCACTCTCACAATGATGAGGGAGGACTTAAAAGATCATTAATATGGTAGAATCATCCCTCGTCCGGGATGATAGTACTGGACGAGCGAAGACTTGTGAACGACACAACAAGCATAAGTAAAATCAAATAGATAAAATAAGTAATGCAACTACTAGAACAATAAGCTCCACTTCACCTACCAATATCAAGATGGCAAAAATTGTGAGAGGTGTCAGGTTGTCCATAACAGAGTTAAAATAAGAGTACAATTAAAAGAGGGTATTAGCCACAGATGGCCACCCTAAGAAGTAGGCTCAAAGTTGACGATGGGGGTTCCCTCTATGATAGGTTCAGTTCCACCATTGGCTGGAAGGTTAGCCTTGGCCTCGGCCGCCGCCATCAGCTCCACGTACTCTAAGGCAGCATCAACAGAGGATCAGTAAAATTCAGAGCATCTAGAGCTGGCCGAATGGAAAAGACGACATCAGTAAATTTAGTGGCGATCCATCGGCATACTGTTTTCACCCCCCTCCCCCCCTTTTCAGGTAAATAATGCCAAAGCTGTCAAACTCATCCAAAGCCTTGAAGGATTCGATAGCCTCGGCCTTAATCTTCTCAATGGTCTCCATAGATAAAGCCTCTTCTTCCCCTTCTGCATAGCCTCAGCAAGCTCTTTAGTGTGGGTGATAGCCAATGCAGCCAAAGCTTCTTCTTTCTCCTTGATCAAATCATCTTTCTCCTGCAATTAATCATCCCAGCTCTTCATATCATTATGAGCTTTCTCAAGGTTGGCCTTGTATGTCCTCAAGAGTTTCTTCAACTTCTCCTCAGATCTGAGAACCTGGTTTGTCTCCTAAACTTTGGGATAATTCTCGACCATCCACTTATTAGCCAAGACAAAGGTGCATACAGTCTGCAAATAAAGGAAGACATATCAATATAGACGAGGAAAGAGTACGAGAAAACACTTGTGCTTAAGAAGAAAATAGTTACCTGAGCCGTCAAATAAAGACCCAAATCAAATACTTGAGGGGTAGCCATCTTATCCAGGAACTCGTAGTCATCCTTAGTAGGGACCCCGAGCATTGCCCTCTTGAATCTTATAGCATAATGAATGATTGAACCTCGGCACTTCCTAAGATTGGCAATGTTGTTCTGCCAATATTCTTGAAAGGAATCCCTTGAGCAAGATCTCGCTCTGGAGCTACTCGATATATACGGCCCTAGGGGAATGACCCTCGGCCTATGGATGTCCTTTCCAGTCTGACCCTCGAGGGAAAATTGTTCCTAAGTCCTTTTGTAGCCGACCTCTGATGGTTTCATCCTAGTGATTGTTGACTTCTTCAGATGGCCCTTAGCAGTCGGTTGTTTCTTTTTGTTCAAAGTATTGAGAAGGCTTGGGATATGCATATTGAAAAACTCTTCAAATAGATGAGGAGGACAATCTACGAAAACATAAAATGAGCCATCAGTCATAAGCAGAAGGTAAGTCAAAGCACTTAAACAAAGAGAGAAAGGGATTATATCACTTATAAAAGTCGTTTAGTGTATCAATACTCAACCCAGACTTATCTAAATACTCTGGTGACATCAAATTTTCAAAAGAAAGGAGTTGGCCATCCTTCCCTTAACTTCTGAGGAAGTCAACTCCACTATTAACTATTCTTAGGCTATGGTTGAATTTGGTGATTAGTTTTGAAGGTTTGGCCCAAGTGTGGGGCACCCTCGGCTCCTCTTCTCGGCCTTCAAGGTCGGCGTCGGCCGAAAACTCCCAATCTCTATATACGTAGAAAAACCTCTTCTTCCAGATATGATTGGAAGTTTAGGTAACATTGAGGAGCTTCTTGTCAGACCTCTTGGCTCCCAGGTGATAATACCCGCCCTGATTGGGTGTGGACAACACGTGGTAGCAAGCATGGAAAATTCCAACAAAGGGTTCGTCCTCATACTAATTCCTCGACAGGGAAACATAACCTAAGATGACCCTTTAAGAGTTTGGGGCTATCTGAGTAGGAGAGAGGCCAAGACTATAGAGGATGGCTTGCACGACCGAGTCAACAAGAAGACGAAACCCAACTCTAAACATTTGGTCATAAAGAGAAACTTCCCCCTCTTGCCTATCATATAATCTCTCATCCTCACCCGAAACTCGCAAGGTGACATTGGACTTAATACCATAGATATGTATGAAGAAAAAGAGGTTGAACTCACAAATGAAAGACTGATATTGATCAGTATGCGAATAGTCAAGTGGATCGTTAGACTCGGAGTCCTCATCCAATTCACCCTCATCTTTTCATTACCCTTGACGTCGACATTTTCATAAGTCCTTTGGAACTCAGCGTCCGACATCGCAGATAAAGAAGCTACAACCTATGGAATATTTTCCTCTGGGGTCGGCCTAATAGGACCAGGAAGGATCTTCACAAAAGTGTCATCTCGACTAGATGCCTCGGCTCGGATGGGCTATGAGGCCCGAGACATGTTGTCAGCCTCCCTAGGATGAGTAGGAGAATACTGCATGGATTCCTCGAAGGAGTCCACATTATCGGCTTAGGTAGAGGATGAGCCGACCATTTCTTCTGGAGTGGGAAGAATTACTTTCAGAGGAACAGGAAAAAAGGGTCGTATCTAAATAAGGTCGGCTTGACGCCTTACCTCGGCCTCGTCATCTAGTTTGCGTATCTCTTGGAAGTACCTCTCCCTCAAGGCTAGGTATTGAAAAGAGAACTCGTATAGGGTCCTTAACATTCATAGGATGAGGTAACATTTGAACAAATAAAGATGGGAAGCCACAAAAAATTCTAGTATTGACCAAGTTTGACTTAAAGATCAAAAGGGGGAAACTCAATCGTTTTTCCAACCAAGAACAACTTACAGCAGGGGGTATACAAAACACCACTTGAGAAATTTTAAGAACCTAATGTAAACCTAAACAGTGCAATTAACAAGTGAAAGAAAATGCTACCCAGAGGCTAAACCTTCCTACAACCACCAAGCAAGGCCCAAATGTGAGCCCCAAATAGCAAGGAAGAGCTGCCGGAGTGGGGTTTTAGTTTGCCGAAAAATGTAAAAGTGACTCAAGAAACTTTAAAATCTTGAATAACAATGGTGGAAAAAGGTTACGTGGAAAATAAATGGGAATAAAGAAGCAGAACAACCACGAGACAATGCTTGAGACCACAGGTGCAAAGAGTTAGTAGCTCTGGTTCAAGGAACGTGATGAAGGGGCAAGTTTAGTAAGAAGAAAGGTTTGAAATACAACTCATATTTATATGCAATCAATGATTTATGCACGCTTCACAAAAGGGTGCACAGTTTCCCAAAAGCCTCATCATAATGCGCATAGAACCCTAGGTATCTAAGTCATCATTCACACCTCGATTTGACACAACCCTATAGGAAGTGTACCATGTGTCAACTCAAGCGACCAAGTCACCTGATGGTTGACATGTGTCCCCTCAGTAATCATCAACAGAGAAGTTTGACAACGTAGCATCATTACCCCTCGGCCTCATCCATATGTCAGAGACCAAGGGCTAGTGGGTGATTGATATGCTAAGTATCACCTCGTCCAGGACTATGAACCTCGACCTTAGCCGACCCTTACCCGATCACCAAGGGGGAGAAAATTGCCACTCGGCCTGGGGAAGATGACTAGGCCACGACCCTCATCAGTCTTATAATTGGGGTCTGTACTATTCCTAAAGGATTATGTATCCTTGAACTCGGCTGACACAGTGCCAATGAGTCTAAGACGAGACCAGCGGATGATATTAGCGGACGAGACAGATATCTTTTCACGAGGGTTAAGGTCTTACAGATTCACCCTCAGCCATGAGGGTCGGTCAGAGTCCTCAACCTATACTGTACAGCCGATAGCGACGACTGGCAGAGTGCATAGTTTGGGAGACGCGAGGAGCAGTGCACGTGGGATACAGATCCTACGTGGATGAAACCGTTGCAACCAAATCATTCCCTCATGTGAGGGAATATTCCATCATCCTCTACATGTGGCAGTGACAGATGGCACAGCCTCAGTGGCTAAGAACATTCCACACCTACTTATACCCCCAAGTCCTATACATACTTTTTATCTTCTCCATGAGAAAGGATCGTATTATACACAACCCTAGCAAAACTCTATCAAAATTTATAGAAGAGAGAGAAAAGCTTGAGTGTTGTACTTACGGGCCATTAGTGCCATACTTATAGTGAAAACTACCATTCACACTGCATTGTGGACATAGGCTCTGACCGAACCACTTATATCCTGGTGTTCATCCTCTTCACCTCGTCTCTTTTTTTACTGATTTACTGTGTGATTGATACCATTGTTGTCTGATTTAAGCTTAAATACTTCTTGATCTGGTGATACCAGGTGATATCATTTCTGGTGTCATCACCAATCAAGGGGTAATGATAAGGCATGAGCCTCTTTTTGGTGAGTCCCGAGCCTTTAAAGCATGGCCAGAACATATTATCGGTCGAACTTCCTCCGTCGACCAGTATTCTCGACACATCGTATCCATGAACCCTAGTTGTAATCACCAGAGGGTCTTCTTGGGGGGCTAGGATACCTTTGAAGTCAAGTCTTGAAAAACCCACAATCAAAGTGTTCATATCCACCTTTTTCCTTTTCTCTGACTTTGTGCTTACTGCAGCCGAGTTAATCGCTTCAACTTTGGGGAGAGCTTTGACATATGCAACGTGTGCCTTTTTATCGGTCACCTCTGAGCCTCCCTCTGCTAGGCCCCTATAAATTATCTTTATATCGAATGAGATCATATGAAGCCGACCTTTGGGACCATCGTCCTTTGGCGACAGGTTTGGGTCGTCCCCATCATCATCGTCTGAGGCATTATTTTTTTCCCAGGAGCATCCTCTTTGCACTTATTGATCCTTCTTTTTGGGGGGTCAACTTAGCCTCCCCTTGGACTACCACTGCTTACATATTTCCTCGACTTCCAATCCTTGAGCATCTTCTCAATATCGTCCTTCAGAGCGAAACATTTGTCGTTCAGGTGCCCGAGGTCTTGGTAAAATTCCTTCTTGACATACAGCAGATGAGTGGTCTTTTTTTGAGGTCTTACCCAAAACAGAAGTTGGGTATGAATCTCTCTGCGAGTTGCCTGAAGTTCTCAATTGAACTTTTGGCGAGTGAAGTTAACCATACATGAGATGCTCTAGTTAAAGTGCTTGAAAAGGCATAACACCTCATCTCATCTGAGACTGAGTAGATGTTTGCGGCTGACTAGTGCATCTCGACGTGGTGAACCGGATTAGTGCTCCCATCATACTTGGGAGTGACCATTGGTGGCTTGAACTTGTTCGGGGTTGGAAAGTTGGCAATCCTAGCCATGAAGGGATAGCCTTTTGAATAGCCCCTTCATAAGGGATCTCATATTTTTAGGATGTCTCTAATGTTATCCTCCAACCTTTGGATTCAGTCATTCTAGGGCCTGGGGTTGCTGCCACAATATCGGGCTGGACGACATTGTCTCCTGCCACCTCGGTCGACCGGACCAAAGGTTCTCCTGCCATAAATCTCTGTTGGTTGTTCACTTCTCCAAGCCCCTCGTTGTGACACCCGGCGTAATTAATTACCAGGTGATCAGTCCTTAATTAATTAATTTCAGAATATCAAGTTGGTTCAGATAATGCATCACTATCGAGAACTCAAATTTATTTTAATAAAACTAACCACCTAGTATTTAAAAAGGGTGATGTCTAAATTTTATCTTGTCATTAACTACTACTAAAAGAATACCAAATATACCATGCATCACAGTAACATAAGTAAAGTCTGACTGAAGTAAAATAAATGTCTCGAGTAAACATCTCCAGGTACAATCCCATACAATAAATCCAATGAGAGAAATCAAGTCTAATAGAGAATTTAAAACGACTAAATCTCTGAAAGTAAACATAGGTAAGGACGACATGTCCAACAGATTGGATAACTGAAAAGGAAAGAATGAGTTGAGTTGTCTACTAGCAATAATCCCGAAGCTTCCACAGCATGGCAACTTGGCAACTGAAAAGAGTCTCCTAAGGCTGGTGTCCCTATGGCTGGGCATCTATAATAATGGAGCAATAGAAAGATATACAGAAAAACGGGTCAGAGCCCGAGTTGAAAACAGTTTAAAATAGCAAGTGCTTAAATTGATTCAATTAGCACAATTATTAATCAAGTTAACTTAGCGTAATCACTTGAGATACTCACCCCTCGGTCTAGTGTGCATGTCTAACGAGCCTAACTACCCATACTAGTCATGATACCCTGACTGACTCCTAAGTGTATAATATGATGTTTGAAAGTCTCCCTTAATAACTCAAAACCGACGTACTTATGATTTCGACAAAGAATTAGGATTTCTTTAGTTTATTCTTGTATTCTTCTAAATGCCCAACTGATAGTACCATAAGTGTACATATAAAAATAGCGTCAACAGCATAAGACACCAAACATGATTTCTGGTATACACATATTATTCGCTTAACGTATACATTTTAAATTATATAAATATGGCAATATACACCCTTGGTTGAGAAACCCTTGGTGCTACGCATACTCAGCTATCTAGTCCATTTGCAAAGCTCACGCATAGAGGACAACAGGTTCAATCTCTCGAGAACCAATAAAAACATAAACACCTATTGCAGGCGAACATAGTCCCAAGCCGATGGGCTACGCACATACCTACGCACCAATACGACCGTCATCACTATCGTTCTCACTGATAGCTCGTACCTAGATTCTATGATCTAGTGGTACGACTCTAAATCCCCCGAAGGCACACAAGATCCAGTCGTCCACAACGTGTTAACCTCCGTTCCATAGCCATTAGCTAGGTATGTCATACACATAATACTTTTAACAATAAGCATGCACACAACTTATATAAAATTCATTAGCTTTCCCATAGTCTAGTAGTTGCAGTACATATATTATATCTCTTATTATAACCCATACTTTATTCGTGTGTACTCTACTTGTATTTTCGCACCTCCTTAATTCTATGGATTTTATACCTTCCGAGAGTCGACATATTCTCCGCTCACTATTAATTATTAATAAAAGTCACTCAACGATCATACTGGTTTAACACTCACTTGAATAAGCCTACGGGAAGATCAAAACAAAATTCGGGCTTAAAAAGGCCATTCTGGAATCTCGTTAGAAGGCCCAGAAATCTCGTTCTAAGGAAGGTACTTTGAACGAACCACCAAACTCGTTAAAAGGGCTACTGGAATCTCGTTAGTAGTCTCGTTCGAACGAGGTCGTTCGATCGACCTGGGTTGGACTTCTAACGAAATTTCCGAAGTCGCCTAGTTCATCTCCAAAGTCCGTTTTTCCAGATTTTCTCTTCTCAAATCTCAACCTAAATCCATTCCAACTCAAATGCAAGGTTATCAAACTACTCTGAGTCACCCTAGAACACTTCTTAACATAGTTTTGGGGTCAAATCCTCCTAATCATCATGTAATTACTATAAATTCCTAAATTTTAACCATAAATCATATTAACATAAACCCATAATTATTTGTCTATAAAAACTCCATTTTTATTTCATGATTAACATCTAATTCACCGAATTTCACATTCCAATTAAGGGAGAAAATTCTCTACTTGCAAGCCCCCATCAGATTTCTAGAATTCCTACACGATTTCATCATAGATAATCCCAAATTGGGTATTTGTTATTCTAAAACCTCAACACGTGTTAACAAGAGTAATAATTTCTAAGAGAAGAGCAAGATAATCACTTTCCTTAAAAATAAACTTCTGATTTGCGGTTTGAAATTGGTATTGGAACGATCCTCCTGACACGATCTATGCGCTGGTGTACATTTTGTTGTGAAAGGTTGAGTTCTTGGTTAAGGCTCTAATGGAGTCTCCTTCTTCTTCCTTGGTTCTCTCTCTCTTTTCCTCTCTTCTCACGTGGGTTGAAACTGACTACCACTAACCCTAAATGTCTTTTAATTAAACCCAATTTTCGTCCATTTAATTACCTAAAATTCCTAAAGACCAAAATACCCCTCCGGGGTGTCGTTTTGGGTTAAAATGCCCTAAACTCCAAATAAAATACCCGAATAGTATTTTTTGACTATTTCGATATTTCCAGACACTATGGCGCACTCAAAATAGTCGTCTGAGTTATACAAAAATAAATTATCTTGACCCTCCAAATATATACAAATGGCGTGACTCATACACGTCCCAATTATTTATAACATAACTGTCGTGTATCTCATTCCCGGTCATACTATTATTTTAATAATTACTAACTCTCATCCCGCTAGTGATTATTATCATAAAATCAGATTAATTTCAATTTAAATTTTCTTCCTTTAATTTAATTAATCCCCATTTTCCATAAAAATAATTATGCGTAAAAATAAGGGGTATTACATACTTCCCCCCTAATAACAGAATTTCATCTTGAAATTCGGAAAAGAATATATATATATACCTAGCAAGAATAGCTCTGGATAACATTCACGCATGTCATCCTCACGCTCCCAAGTTGATTCCTCAACATTATAGTGTCACCATTGGACACATATTAGTGGTACTACTTTCGACCTCAACTTCCTCTCTCTACGGTCTAAGATAGCAACCGACCCCTCCTCGTATGAGCTATTAGGCTATAAGTCTATCTCCTCCAATGAAATATGAGTATGGGCCCAAATCATCTAAAATAAATCTCCTCAGCGAAGAGATATGAAACACGTCATGGACTCTATGCAAGTGCTCCGGTAACTTAAGTCTATAAGCAACTGGTCCCATTCTCTCGATAATGGGGAATGGCCCTACATACCTAGGCGCCAACTTTCCCTTCTTTCCAAAATGCATAACTCCCTTTATAGGAGACACCGAAAGTAACATCTGATCTCCAATATTGAACTCTCGAAAGTAACGTTTGGCATCAGCGTAACTCTTCTGCCGATCCTGAGCAACTTGAATACGGCTCTGTATCAACTCTATCTTCGCTGAAGTATCCTGAATCACCTTTGAACCGAGTAAGTTATTGTCCCCCACCTCTAGACAATATGCTGGGGAACGACAAGGTCTACCGTATAGGGCCTTGAATGGATCCATGCCGATAGTAAATTTATAGGAGTTATTATAGGCAAACTCCACCAACGGAAGGTACTACTCCCAGCCTCCGCCAAAATCAATGATGCACATCCGTAACATGTCATTCAACATCTGATTCGTTCGCTCTATCTGACCATCCGTTTGCGGGTGGTAGGCTGTGCTCAGCCGCAACTTCGTACCCAACGCCTCCTGAAAACTTCCCAAAATCGAGAAACGAACACCTTATCTCTGTCAGATACGATATTGAGAGGCACTCCATGGAGTTTAACTATCTCTGCTATGAATAACTGGGCATACTGTCCCGTGGTGTAGTCTGTCTTGGCTGGTAGAAAGTGGGCTACCCTGGTCAACCGATCCACTATCACCCATATCGAGTTGTGACCCCTCTGCGATGTAGGTAGTCCCGTGATGAATGTAATACCCCGTACTTTTATGGATATTTATTTATGGGATTAATTAAATTAAATGTGAATTAATTCAGAATTTATCCGGATAAAATACTAACGAGATGTGAGTTGGTATTGGATTATAATGTGTATATATGGAAAAATATGAATATTGAAAATATTGAAATTGTCGCGAGGCTGAAATACGGCAATTTGGAAAATTTTATCGGGACGCGCGTGACAGTCGCGTCAGGAATGTAATTATTTGAATTAAAAAGTGAATTTTATTTTTATCAATCGTATAGTCATTTTGAGTGCGCCAACGAGTCCGGAAGGGTCGAAATAGTCAGAAAACATTAGCCGGGGGTTTAGTTTGGGTCCCGGGGCATTTTTGGGCAAAATCGACAACCCAAAAGGGTAGTTTGGTAATTTCGGAAATTTGGAAATTAAAACCCACGAAAATTAGAAGTAAAATCTGACTTATTCTTTATCCACTAATCCCACTAATAACACTAAATGACTTAATGGGCTACGGAAGTTATTGGAAGAAATTTTAAGAAGTTCCTAACGCAACCTCTAAACCTCCATTGTCATCTTGTGAGAAGAGCTTGTAGAGAGAGAGAGAGAGAGAGAGAGAGAGAGAGAGAGAGAGAGAGAGAGAGGATAATTCTGCAGAGAGAGAGAGGAATTCAACCATTTTCAACCAACAACAAATATAGAACATAAGTCAAGTGATTTAGTTACAATTAATTCCATAAATGTGTTCTTCCATGTTTAGGTAATTATCGAATTTTGTCTTGGAAGATTGATATAGACCCATGAATTTGAGGATTAAAACTATGAACTATGTTAGGAATTGCATGTAGACATATTCCGGACGAATTATGAATTCAAAATATAACCCTTGATTATCTAAAAACGGATTTTAGAAGAGATATATTAATGTTCTTGAAAAAAATAGAAAACTAGGGTTCTTGATGAAGTTTTGATCCAAATAAAGCCCTTAGATGATGAATTATTGGTTTTAGAACGTTAACAATGTTATAGGATGGTTGTATGATGATATTATAACATTAAATTAGAGTTTCATGCATTATAATGGAGTTTTGGGACGAGTTGAGGACTGCAAAACGAAGCAGTCCGTAGC
The DNA here is from genome assembly GCA_949130495.1 of Sambucus nigra. Taxonomy (NCBI): domain Eukaryota; kingdom Viridiplantae; phylum Streptophyta; class Magnoliopsida; order Dipsacales; family Adoxaceae; genus Sambucus; species Sambucus nigra. Next base: position 441,789,077 of record OX422207.1, read on the forward strand.
CTACCTGGTGCTATCGATCGATCAACATTCATCAGTCGATCGATCGACCACCATCGATCGATCGAGGTTCAAGGTCGATCGATCGACCCTCCCAGAATGAGTAAAATTTCCCCTAGTTAAATTTTAATGATGTTAACCCTTAGAAAATATTATTGGAGACTTTATGAATATCCTTAGACTTAAGGAAGACCAGTAGGTATGGTTATAAAATTTGGACCTTAATTAGAATTCAATTTGAGGAATTATTCTAAAAGCTAATGAAACTCGATGAGTGAGATAATATTAGGGTTAAAAGAGTAAATTTGAATAAATTGATGAAATGAGGTTTGGGGCAGAAGTAAGGACCTTAAGAATAATGATGTTATATGTGGGAATAATAGGAAACTTAATAGTCCCTTTGAGATAGGTTTTAAGTACAAGAAACTATGACGTGAGATGTGTCGACAGTCTACATTTTATATTATCGGAAGACTTAAAATGTATAAAATTGGAATAATGGTATAAGGATGTAGAATGTACCTTTATTAATATTGAGACATCTAAGATGTGTGAATGCTTAGTATATGATTTTTGTGTATGACATACCTACCATACTTGCTATCACGGGAGGTTTACGTTCGCTTAGGGCCATCTAGTCCTTGTGTGCCCGGATTTAGTTTGGTACCTAGAGGACATAGTTCAAGGGAATGACTTAATTGTGAGTTATTAAGCCAGATGACTATGGAGCGTAGGTATGTACGTGACCATGGATATGTTGAATTATGTTCGCCTCCATTTTTGTGTGCGGTGTTTATTCTAACAATTCCTGAGAGATTCGGAAGTTGTAATCCTTATGTACGTGATGTACCGGGATGGATAGCAGAGTATGTGTGCACCACAGCTTAGCCTCGGGGTGCTTATATTGTATATTTATGATGTGAATAATATACGGTTAAATGAAAAGGAATTGTTATGTTTAATTATGAGAATAATTTATAGTAACTCCTTGAGAAGATAAATAAGGGGATAACCTCCAGTAAACGAAAATGCTAATAATTTAGAATCCGAGTTTAAGTAAAGCTATATATTTAAATGATAACTTTGGGAATTCATATTGTGAAACGAGTAGTTGGGTTAGAACTTATGACGATTTAGTTAGATATAACTAACACATGAATGGGTACTGGAACGTTAGGAGTGCACAGTTAGACGAAAGGTGAGTATTTCATGTGAGAGCACGTCCTAACATGTATTTTGCATTCATTGTTTTAAATGTTATTAAAGCACTTACTGTTTTTAAAATACTCTCCACTTTCGGGCTCTGACCCGTTTGCTTTCAAATCTATTTTTGTAAAAAACCTTTTTAGGTGCCCAGCCATAAGGACACCATGCATAGGATCTCTATTCAGGTGACGAGCTGTAGCTGTTGTGGAAGTTACAGGGCTTTGATATTAGATGCCTCATTTTCCAGTCTTGACTCCATATTCAGTTTCATCATTTGTAGGTCATGTCGCCCATTTCTATTAGAGACTTTTTATATTTCAGTTATTCAGACTTTGGTTTGTAATTAATTCAGGATGTAGACTTGTTTCATCTATTTCCATATTGAGATTGTTGTGAGGAGTATTTCCTCCAGACTTATTATTATTTGTTGGTTACTTTATTGAGACCTTATGGTGTTTGGTGATGTCATTCTTTTACATTTCAGTTATCGCATGTTAATCGGATTTAATTTAAAATTTGACAACTTACTTTTTAAATACTAGGTGGTTAGAAATCATTAAAATGTTTTCGACAGTGATGCTATTAACTGAACCAACTTGGCATTTTGTATTAATTTAATAAAGGAGTAGCTACCCGGTATTTAATTAGTCGGGGTGTCACAGGTGGTATCAGAGCATTAGGTTCTTGTGTCCTTTAGGATCTGTACGGTTTATTATGTTTCCGCTGAGCTTTCTTTGATGTAGAGCCCTATGTTTAGGATTGTTGATTCCTTTAGTAAAATTTTGTTCTCCTGCTATGATGTATATGATAGCGAATCATATTGCGATCAGGTGTATTAGTGTGCCGAACAATGTAGTACGTCAGGCGAAGACATTTGGGTGTACAGCAGGAGGCAAATATTTATTGAGGTTAATTGATTTATTTAAAGAAGGATGACCGTAGTTGAAGTCACCGATATCATGGCACGGAAGTCCTGGATGATATAGAAGGCTAAGGCGCGACTTGAAACTTCAGGGTACAGCTATAGTAGGAATGGGGTCAAATTAGACACATCCAACAAGGTTGGAATGGGAGAGACAGAGTTAGGTGTAACATTGAAGAGAACCAGCAGTAGCAATACTCGAAAGGCGAAGACGGCATGTGCTAGCCAAACGAACGCAATGTATCCAAAGGCTTGGACATATGTCGGAGTATGGCCAATCGAGAGTGAAAATTTGAGGAAAAATTTTTCTTGTCCCGTGAGAGCAGAGTTTCAATGCGGAGAACAATCACCACACTTATAAGTGGAATGTGACATCGAGAGAAGGCGTACACGAATGGTTTGACCATAAGTTCCTTGATTAGATGTTTAGGATGAAAACCGAATGTCGTTCTGAACTCACATGAGAGATCCGGACAGAGGTCACCTTGTGAGAAGAAATATAATTATTTAGTGAGCCCTACACCGGGTGAAGTAGGTAAAACGGATAAGGGGATATTACAGAGAGAATTTACATAGAAGAATTGCTAGTCCTTCTGGCAGAATTCTGCTTGGACGGTTAAAGTAAATGGTATTGTCGCATAGTGTTAATTTGGAGGTAAACATCCCCGGGTGGGGAGATACAAGAATCGAACGATTTATATAAAGTAAGACGGGGAAAAACAGTGTTGGTGAAGCACCACAATGGGAAGACCCAACGGAGAACCAGTTAAAATGATTCCGATAGCTGAATTACTACCGGGCAAAGGTGATTTTAGTGAGAGATGTAGAAATTAGTAGCGTGTCCCTTAGGGCCGTCAAAACTAAGGGAACAACGGAGATAGTCGTCTGAGTCGAGACTACCAACGTCCAAGATGGACCACCTTAACATGATTTGTGAGACACAAGATAAGTGGAGTATGTGTAGAGGTATTTCTGTAGGGAGTGAAACCAGTGCGTTATAAAAAAATTCCCAATAGAAGAGTAGGGATCAAGGTATTGTGCCTGGCGAGGGCAACAGTTATTGAAATATCCGGTTTGGGACAGACATGTGTGGTAAGTCCAGGAACCATTCGAGCAGCCGGGACGATTATTAGGATAGAAGTATGAGTTATATACTCAGATGAGGATGCATGTTATTTGTGGCAAGAGTGAGTTACTACATTTGTTACAATTGTATTTTTACTTGAGAGTCGAGTTTAGTGAGTATATCAGTAAACTTATTATATATAAGAATATTTTCCCTGATAGTGTGGGGGTTACTTTTATTGTCATCCGCGGAGGATGAATGGGTATATTAATAGCGGTTTATGCTTTATCAAAATTACTCGTTTTAGTGTTGTGTTATACGAGTATGATATGATCTTAATTATTGTGTTTTTATATAATTGTACCGATAGTGTGCTGGTATTACAAGTTTATCGAAGTTACTACCTTGGGGTAGAATGTTTTGGACCTGGAAAGGCCCCATTTGGGAGAGGGTCGGGCTCAAAATTGTACTATTGTATACATGAGTATATATATATAAATACTATTGTGATTTCAAAGGCATAATGGTCTCGGATATTTAATCCCAGTATGCGTAGGGATTTCATCATTATGAGTCGTATGTAGTTGATTTACTAGTCAACAAAGAGTTATTTGGTTTTTATAATTAACGATAGAGAGGTCGTAACAAAAAGAGTGCATTGTTTTATTCCCCGTTAGAGATTTGGAAGTTTATACTAATAGTTGTGTGTCTGGGGACGGGAATTTGAGGGTCCCAAATATCTTGCATGTTGTATACGAAATGTAATTTCCATCACTGTAAAGAGAAAAGTGTCTCTCAGAAGGAGTTCTTTGTTTATGTATAATTGCAAACTGAGATGAAACTTTGTTGTTAAAAAACGAGAGTATAGGGGTACATATTATGGGCAGGGCTTAACGGATTCCGATGACCAACAATGTTAGGTAGTAGTGTATCGGGGGGGTTCCTTGTTTGGATTTCGCTTTGCGAGACACCCCACGTATGAAACTTAGCGTAAGGTTGGTAATAAGGAAATGTGTGGCCCTTCGTTCATGATTTGGATACCTCTATCGTTATGGGAATACGTAGTTATAACGGGAAGTTACAAAAAGTAAATTATGATGTACGGCCATTAGAGCCAGTTGTTAATAAATTACGATATATGTACTAATAATGTTGGTTTCGTCACGGCGTGTTGAAGGACGCATTGAGGATAAGGAGGATTTAGGATTTCTAATTCAGAGGCGATTGAGAACGCCCAAGTGGTATAGCACCGTTGTATTTACAGTGATAATAAAGAGTTTGGGATTTGTATGAAGCGTATATAATGTTTAAAAACCGTATGGTTGGGTTATAAAGGGTGTAGACGTCTTGATTTGCTAAAGTGTAAATCAAAGGAAGAGGGAACATGAACGGGTGAGATTATTACTTATGAGATTAAACGTCATAAGAAAAGGTGTAAGTGAATATCATGTCTAGTCAGTGTAGCACGTTCAAATTTGGAGGAAAGGCAGTAGAAAGCCATTTAATAAAAGGATATCTCTTGAGAAGGCGAATAAATTATTATGAGCAATTTGGAGTAGAGTTCCGATCAATCGAATGTTGAGGGTGACTCAAGAGTAAATAGAGTGAGAATGTTAATAAGGTATAAGGAGTCCAGATTTTCACAAAGAGGTGAGAAAGTCTAAGGGTCGAAACTTTGGCATACGCCAAGAGAAGCATAGGATCGTTAAGTATCACTTAACGGGAAGAATATTTACAAGAAAGTCGGGATTTAAAGGGGTGTAGTAAGTAGTAGAACGGTTGGGTGTTAGATGATTAACTAATTAATTTTGTATCCAACCGATGATACCAGGGATGGAAGAGTCAAGTTAGTAAATTACTTGAGGGGTAAAAAATTCCTTCAAATACGTGAGTCATGTTGTTCAGAAGGAGACAAATTGTTATATACTTGAATGATTTACACTATTAGATAGTGAACATGCCGGTACGTGGTTCGACGTAGTATTATTTAGCTGGAATGAAATCCCCGAAATCCACATTTAGGTGGGGTGACAATAAGTAGTGGGAAATAACGATTCAAACTGAGGGTTGTATCACCTATAACCCGAGGTGCAGGCGCAAGGTGACTAACGACTGATGGATTGTATGAAAGAAATTTTGGATTCATTACGATATTTTCAATTTCAAAATCAGGTTTAACTAGTGAGGTATATTGAAATCATGAGGTGGAGATATTACCTAATGGTAGAGTTGGGGGAAAAGCACCCGTATCTATTTACGGGGGACAAGGTGCTTACAAAGATTTGTGTGACACTAACAGGCTGAGGTGGTTTTGACTCGTGTGAAAGTCACAACGTCGGGATATTTCAAAGAATGGACAAGCGTAGTCAAATATGTTATTGATTCATCCCAGGATGGGAGTTTGGAGTTTTGATAAACGCGGGAGTTAGTAGTGAGGTGCGGACTCACAATACTAATAAAAATAATGCGGCTAATGATGTATAGGCTATATTTATTTGAAGGTTGTTTAATAAGAGCACAACGTGAGGTGCATTTATCGAAGATTATTCTGATAAGGTATCAAGTATGTTAAACAAGCTTATTGTGAAGCGAGGGTTTTAGTGATTTGGGCTTTTCTCTATAATTATTTTGAATACTGAAGGATACCTAATTTTTCCAGGTGTGCCATACTTATCCGAATTTCGGGACAAAATTCTGTTATTAAGGGGGAAGTATGTAATACCCCGTACTTTTATGGATATTTATTTATGGGATTAATTAAATTAAATGTGAATTAATTGAGAATTAATCCGGATAAAATACTAACGAGATGTGAGTTGGTATTTGATTATAATGTGTATATATGTCAATATATGAATATTGAAAATATTGAAATTTTTGCGAGGCTGAAATATGGCAATTTGGAAAATTTTATCGGGACGCGCGTGACAGTCGCGTCAGGAATGTAATTATTTGAATTAAAAAGTGAATTTTATTAATATCAACCGTATGGTCATTTTGAGTGCGCCAACGAGTCGGGAAGGGTCGAAATAGTCAGAAAACACTAGCCGGGGGTTTAGTTTGGGTCCCGGGGCATTTTTGGGCCAAACCGACAACCCAAAAGGGTAGTTTGGTAATTTCGGAAATTTGGAAATTAAAACCCACGAAAATTAGAAGTAAAATCTGACTTATTCTTTATCCACTAATCCCACTAAAAACACTAAATGACTTAATGGTCTACGGGAGTTATTGGAAGAAATTTTAAGAAGTTCCTAAGGCAACCTCTAAACCTCCATTGTCATCTTGTGAGAAGAGCTTGTAGAGAGAGAGAGAGAGAGAGAGGAGAATTCTGCATAGAGAGAGAGGAATTCAACCATCTTCAACCAGCAACAAATCTGGAACATAAGGCAAGTGATTTAGTTACAATTAATTCCATAAATGTGTTCTTCCATGTTTAGGTAATTATCGAATTTTGTCTTGGAAGATTGATATAGACCCATGAATTTGAGGATTAAAACTATTAACTATGTTAGGAATTGCATGTAGACATATTCTGGACGAATTATGAATTCAAAATATAACCCTTGAAGATCTAAAAACGGATTTCAGAAGAGATTTATTAATGTTCTTGAAAGAAATAGAAAACTAGGGTTCTTGATGAAGTTTTGATCCAAATAAAGCCCGTGGATGATGAATTATTGGTTTTAGAACGTTAACAATGTTGTAGGATGGTTGTATGATGATATTATAACGTTAAATTAGAGTTTCATGCATTATAATGGAGTTTTGGGACGAGTTGAGGACTTCAAAATGAAGCAGTCCGTAGCCTACCTGGTGCTATCGATCGATCGACATTCATCAGTCGATCGATCGACCACCATCGATCGATCGAGGTTCAAGGTCGATCGATCGACCCTCCCAGAATGAGTAAAATTTCCCCTAGTTAAATTTTAATGATGTTAACCCTTAGAAAATATTATTGGAGACTTTATGAATATCCTTAGACTTAAGGAAGACCAGTAGGTATGGTTATAAAATTTGGACCTTAATTAGAATTCAATTTGAGTAATTATTTTAAAAGCTAATGAAACTCGATGAGTGAGATAATATTAGGGTTAAAAGAGTAAATTTGAATAAATTGATGAAATGAGGTTTGGGGCAGAAGTAAGGACCTCAAGAATAATGATGTTATATGTGGGAATAACAGGAAACTTAATAGCCCCTTTGAGATAGGTTTTAAGTACAAGAAACTATGACGTGAGATGTGTCGACAATCTACATTTTATATTATCGGAAGACTTAAAATGTATAAAATTGGAATAATGGTATAAGGATGTAGAATGTACCTTTATTAATATTGAGACATCTAAGATGTGTGAATGCTTAGTATATGATTTTTTTGTATGACATACCTACCATACTTGCTATCACGGGAGGTTTACGTTCGCTTAGGGCCATCTAGTCCTTGTGTGCCCGGATTTAGTTTGGTACCTAGAGGACATAGTTCAAGGGAATGACTTAATTGTGAGTTATTAAGCCAGATGACTATGGAGCGTAGGTATGTACGTGACCATGGATATGTTGAATTATGTTCGCCTCCATTTTTGTGTGCGGTGTTTATTCTAACAATTCCTGAGAGATTCGGAATTTGTAATCCGTATGTACGTGATGTACCGGGATGGATAGCAGAGTATGTGTGCACCACAGCTTAGCCTCGGGGTGCTTGTATTGTATATTTATAATGTGAATAATATACGGTTAAATGAAAAGGAATTGTTATGTTTAATTATGAGAATAATTTATAGTAACTCCTTGAGAAGATAAATAAGGGGATAACCTCCAGTAAACGAAAATGCTAATAATTGAGAATCCGAGTTTAAGTAAAGCTATTTATTTAAGTGATAACTTTGGGAATTCATATTGTGAAACGAGTAGTTGGGTTAGAACTTATGACGGTTTAGTTAGATATAACTAACACATGAATGGGTACAGGAACGTTAGGAGTGCACAGTTAGACGAAAGGTGATTATTTCATGTGAGAGCACGTCCTAACATGTATTTTGCATTCATTGTTTTAAATGTTATTAAAGCACTTGCTGTTTTTAAAATACTCTCCACTTTCGGGCTTTGACCCGTTTGCTTTCAAATCTATTTTTGTAAAAAACCTTTTTAGGTGCCCAGCCACAAGGACACCATGCATAGGATCTCTATTCAGGTGACGAGTTGTAGCTGTTGTGGAAGTTACAGGGCTTTGATATTAGACGCCTCATTTTCCAGTCTTGACTCCATATTCAGTTTCATCATTTGTAGGGCATGTCGCCCATTTCTATTAGAGACTTTTTATATTTCAGTTATTCAGACTTTGGTTTGTAATTAATTCAGGATGCAGACTTGTTTCATCTATTTCCATATTGAGATTGTTGTGAGGAGTATTTCCTCCAGACTTATTATTATTTGTTGGTTACTTTATTGAGATCTTATGGTGTTTGGGGATGTCATTCTTTTACATTTCAGTTATCGCATGTTAATCAGATTTAATTTAAAATTTGACAACTTACTTTTTAAATACTCGGTGGTTAGAAATCATTAAAATGTTTTCGACAGTGATGCTATTAACTGAACCAACTTGGCATTTTGTATTAATTTAATAAAGGAGTAGCTACCCAGTATTTAATTAGTCGGGGTGTCACAATGAAGTCCATGGAGATGCTCTCCCATTTTCACATAGGAACCTCTAGTGGCTGTAGAAGTCCCGTTAGCCTCTGATGGTCCACCTTTACCAATTGACAAGTGGCACATTTCGAGACGAACTCGATAATATCCTTCTTTATTCCGCTCCACCAATACTGTCTACGCATGTCCTGGTACATCTTATCCCCGTTGGTATGCACTGCAAATCAGGAACCGTGCGACTCTGTCATCACCTTGTATCGTAAATCTTCACCCTCGGGAACAACCAATTTCCCATTAAAATGTAGGCCCCCGTCTGAACGCACGGTGTAAGACTCAGCCCCCTCGGCTAGAAGCTTCACTATCTGACTTTGGAAGAACGGATCATCTGCCTGAGCTTGTACTATTCCCATAATAATTTGCGGCGTAATCGGCATAGCAGACATAAACGATCAAGCCACCGCATCCTGGTTCCCTAACTCCTTCCATTTCGCATTCCACATCTCGGCCACCTCACCAACTGGCCTACGGCTCAATGCTTCCGCTACCACGCTAGCCTTCCCCGGATTATATTGGATATCAAATTAATAATCCTTCACGAACTCAAGCCACCGACGTTGACGCATATTTAACTCCTTCTGCGTAAAGAGGTACTATAGTGATTTGTGGTCCTTGAATAAGAGAAATTTCTCCCCTACGAGGTAGTGTCTCCAAATCTGAAGCGCGAACACAACTTCTGCTAATTCCAAGTCATGGGTGGGGTAATTCCTCCCTCGAGGCTTAAGCTTATGGGAAGCATAAGTTATAGCGTGATCTTCCTGCTGAAGTACACCTCCAAGTCCTAATAAGGACACATTCGTGTAGACTAGATACTCCACTCCCAGCCTGGGTAATGCTAATACTGGTGTTGAGGTTAACTTATCTTTCAACTCATCGAAAGCTAGCTGACAGGCGTCACTCCAGATAAATGGCACCCCTTTGCGAGTCAAATGCATCAACGGACCCGCTATCTTTGAAAAACCTCGAGTGAACCTTCTGTAGTATCCGACTAAACCCAAGAAATTGCGTATCTCGATCGATGTCGTGGTCTATCCCCACTCCCTCACCGCTGCTCCTTCCCCAGATCTACGGATATTCCTCTATCGGAGATGATATGCCCCAAAAACTGTACCTCCTTCAGCCAAAACCCATATTTCTCGTATTTTGCATACAACTCATACTGGAATAGTGTCTGAAAAACTTGCCTTAAGTGTTCGGCATGATCCTCCTTGGTCTGCAAGTAAACCAGAATGTCATCTATGAATACGATGACAAACTGGTCCAGGAACTCTCTGAACACCCTGTTCATCAAGTCCATGAACACGTCTGGGGCATTGGTTAGCCCGAAAGGCATGACTCTGAACTTATAGGACCTATATCTCGTCAAGAAGTGGTTGTCGACATCTCCTACTCCATGATACACAGCTTAAGGTATCCTGGTCCCAAGCCAATCTTTGAGGAGAAGGTAGCTCTCCTCAAATAATCGAATAAGTCATCGACTCTGGGAAATGAATACTTATTCCGTGTCGTGACTTTATCATCTTCCCTTATTACACCGATATATTCTCAATGTAAAACATTTGATATCACTTCGTACGTCATATCGTACGGTTCTACTGGCCGTGCGTAGGAATAAAATTAAAGCTAAGGTGACGGTTTTGCTTACGGATGATAACCAGGGTACCAAACTCATATGTTAACGACCAACCATCTTTGGCTCCCGACGTTCTCTAAGTTTCATGCATGGGACGTCTCGCAAAGAGAAATCCAAATAAGGAACCCCCCCGATACACTACTAACTAACATTATCGGTCAACGAAAGTTGTGGTCCTCAGTAATTGTCTCGTACCCCACATCCCTACTTCCTTCTAACAGTAGCGCATCTATTCTCATGTTACGAAAAAAAGATACTCGACACATTAATCTTACTAATTTGGCGTTAGGTTCTCCAAATTGACGACAAAATTATTCACATGCCCAGAGATATTTCATTCTTTCCTGAATCACTATAGTAAATATTCCTACCCACTAGGATTTGGTATAACTCGACGACATACTCCACTAGTCTCTGTAGGATTTAAATTTTCCTCTCGGATGACATTTAGCACAAATTGTTTCATGTCCAGGACTAATGGACACCTGATATCATTTTAATGGTCTATTACCACACAAACTTGAATGATCCGGTTCTAAATCGGGATAATAATACATTTTACGCTCATGATTCTCAAGTAGTACAAGTAAGCTGTAACGCACACAGGTTATCTGAAATTTTCCTTGTAGTTAAAAGGAAGCACTATAAATGATAAAGTATCGTACCTCCAAACGTGGGTGGTAAATGCGGTATCAGTGGCATAACTGCATATCGGGCATTATAGATACGTCCATACTGTACTACCTGTTGATGCTGTGAAGTCTGTGTTACTGGTGTGATTATCCATGTTTCCCCAATTTGGATATTCTGTGGTGTCGGGTAAGCATCCAATGACTGTTGTAGGACCCTGCCCTTACTAGGTCAATTTCGGTGGTAGTGACCCCGTTCGCCACATATGAAACACTTACCCACACAATTTTTGCTCTGTTGGCCCTGCTGGGTACACTGCTGGCCCTGATGGTCTCGCTGACCTCTACCTTTCTGAGGGAAATCCTGGAGTTAGTGGCCAGTGTTGCCACACGTGAAACATCTTCCTGGGAAGGGTCCTCCCCTCCGTCCCTGTTGTCCCCGTCCCTGATGGTCGTTACCACCCCTCCCTTGGCCATTCTGGCCCTGTTGAACCTGCTGCTGTCCCTGATGATTGTGTTGGTCCTGGCGGGTAAGACTCTTCCCACGGTTCTCATAGTCTTTTTGGTCCTGATGGCTCCGAGGAGCTTGTCGTTGTTGCGACGATATTTTCCCATTGTTATTATTCCTCGAAATTTCATGTTGATAAACTTCTCTTGTTCTTTTGCCCCCTGTAAGTTGCACCCCGCAATTTTGGTACTGCAATATTACGGTAGTCACTGCTTGTGCCACGATGTTCGCAATCTCAGTGATTTCCTCTCTTCCCTGGCGTACCTGAGGTATTCATTGGCCTTGTCCCGCATTTACTTCTTCAACGGTGTTAGTGTGTCTCTCCCCCATAGGCGACATCTGAAATTTAAATGAATTTTTATAAAACCATCGTACATACATAACATTGTGGAAGAAGTACGTAAAATGTATGAAGAGTACAACAATCCTAAAGTATAGGGCTCTATATCAAAGGACTCTGCGTGGAAACATAATAAGTCGTACATATCCTAAGGACACTAGAACCTGATGTTCTGATACCACCTCTGACACCCCGCCTAATTAATTACCGGGTGATCAGTCCTTAATTAATTAATTTCAAAATATCAAGTTAGTTCAGATAATGCATCACTGTCGAGAACTCATATTTTATTCTAATAAAACTAACCACCTAGTATTTAAAAAGGGTGATGCCCAAATTTTATCTTGTCATTAACTACTACTAAAAGAATACCAAAAATACCATGCATCACAGTAACATAAGTAAAGTCTGACTGAAGTAAAATAAATGTCTGGAGTAAGCATCTCTAGGTACAATCCCATACAACAAATCCAATGAGAGAAATCAAATCTAATAGAGAATTTAAAACGACTAAATCTCTAAAAGTAAACATAGGTAAGGACGACATGTCCAACATAATGGATAACTGAAAAGGAAAGAATGAGCTAAGTCGTCTACTAGCAATAATCCTGCAGTTTCCCCAGCAGCTACAGCACGACAACTGAAAAGAGTCTCCCTGTGGCTGGGTATCTACAATAATGGAGCAATAGAAAGATATACAGAAAAATGGGTCAGAGCCCGAGTTGAAAACAGTTTAAAATAGCAAGTGCTTAAATTGATTCAATTAGCACAATTATTAATCAAGTTAACTTAGCGTACTCACTGAGATACTCACCCCTCGGTCTAGTGTGCATATCTAATGAGACTAACTACCCGTACTAGTCATGATACCCTGACTGACTCCTAAGTGTATAATATGATGTTTGAAAGTCACCCTAAATAACTCAAAACCGACGTACCTATGATATCGACAAAGAATTAGGATTTCTTTAGTTTATTCTCGTATTCTTCTAAATGCCTAACTGATAGTACCATAAGTGTACATATAAAAATAGCGTCAACATCATAAGACACCAAACATGATTTTTGTATACACACATTATTCACTTAATGTATACATATTAAATTATATAAATATAGCAATATTCACCCTTGGTTGAGAAACCCTTGGTGCTACGCATACTCGGCTATCTAGTCCATTTGCAAAGCTCACGGATAGAGGCCAACAGGTTCAATCTCTCTAGAACCAATAAAAACATAAACACCTATTGCAGGCGAACATAGTCCCAAGCCGATTGGCTACGTACATACCTATTCAGCCATACGACCATCATCACTATCGTTCTCACTTATAGCCTGTACCTAGATTTCATGCTCTAATGGTACGACTCTAAATCCCCTGAAGGCGCATAGGATCTGGTCGTCCATAATGCGTTAACCTCCGTTCAATAGCCAGTAGCTAGGTATGTCATACACATAATACTTTTAACAATAAGCATGCACACAACTTATATAAAATTCATTAGCTTTCCCACAGTCTAGTATTTGCAGTACGTATATTATATCTCTTATTATAACCCATACTTTATTCGTGTGTACTCTACCTTGTTTTTTCGCACCTCCTTAATTCTATGGATTTTATACCTTTCGAGAGTCGACATATTCTCCGCTCACTATTAATTATTAATATAAGTCACTCAACGGTCATACTGGTTTAACACTCACTTGAATAAGTCTACGGGAAGTTCAAAACAAAATTCGGGCTTAAAAAGGTCATTCTGGAATCTCGTTAGAAGACCCAGAAATCTCGTTCGAACGAAGGTACTTCGAATGAACCACCAAACTCGTTTGAAGGGCTACTGGAATCTCGTTAGAAGTCTCGTTCGAACGAGGTCGTTCGAATGACCTGGACTGGACTTCTAATGAAATTTCCGAAGTCGCCCAATTCATCTCCAAAGTCCGTTTTTCCAGATTTTCTCTTCTCAAATCTCAACCTAAATCCATTCAAACTAAAATGCAAGGTTACCAAACTACTCTAAGTCACCCTAGAACACTTCTTAACATAGTTTTGGGGTCAAATCCTCCTAATCATCATGTAATTACTATAAATTTCCAAATTTTAACTATAAACCATATTAACATAAATCCATAATTATTTGTCTATAAAAACTCCTTTTTTATTTCGTGATTAACATCTAATTCACCAAATTTTACATTCCAATTAAAGGGAAAAATCCTCTACATGCAAGACCCCATCAGATTTCTAGAATTCCAACACGATTTCATCATAGATAATCCTAAATTGGGTATTTATTATTCTAAAACCTCAACACATGTTAACAAGAGTAATAATTACTAAGAGAAGAGCAAGATAATCACTTGCCTTAAAAATAAACTTCTGATTCGCGGGTTGAAATTGGTATAGGAACGATCCTCCTGACACGGTCTACGCGTTGGTGTACTTTTTGTTGTGAAAGGTTGAGTTCTTGGTTAAGCTCTAATGGAGTCTCCTTCTTCCTTAGTTCTCTCTCTCCTTTCCTCTCTTCTCACGTAGGTTAAAACTGACTGCCACTAACCCTAAATGTCTTTTAATTAAACCCAATTTTCGTCCATTTAATTACCCTAAAATTCCTAAAGTCCAAAGTACCCCTCTGGGGTGTCGTTTTGGGTTAAAATGCCCCGAACTCCAAATAAAATACCCAAATAGTGTTTTCTGAGTATTTCGACCTTTCTGGACACTCTGGCGCACTCAAAATAGTCGTTCGAGTTATAAGAAAATAAATTATCTTTTGACCCTCCAAATATATACAAATGACGCGACTCATACGCGTCCCAATTATTTATAACATAACTGTCATGTATCTTATTCCCGGCCATACTATTATTTCAATAATTACTAACTCTTATCCCGCTAGTGATTATTATCATAAAATCGAATTAATTTCAATTTAAATTTTCTTTCTTTAATTTAATTAATCCCCATTTTCCATAAAAATAATTGTGCCATTTTCCATAAAAATATGGGGTACTCGGCTGCTTTGAGGTTGGCACCCTGCCCCTTCTCTTCTAGAGTCGGTAATGCTCCTTGATCTGGATAGTCGATCTCTAAGATCCCCGACTGGGCCGAGCCTTTCAAAGGGCTCAACCAATTAAAAGATGAGCCCATTGGCTGATCGTCATGATAAGGCCTCCTGTTGTGTCCTCAGCTAGCTTGGATGGGGCTTACAGTGTTTCTCGATACTTCATATGGCTCCCAACATTCGGCTTGAGCGTCCTCAGCCTCATAGTCATCATTATCCTCCGGGCAGTGTTGACCTTGCCTCCCCAGGCATAAGCGCCTAGGGTCAACAACGTATTTCCGCCGTTGAAGAGGCGGTACCTCCTTGCATGGTGCTTGGGGTGGTCCCTTGGCATCTTGATACTGCTCCATGGCTTCCGGAGTAATCATCTCCGACGTTATCCCCGTAGGTCTCACCAATACATTTTGGCTGAAGGCAACCGGTGTCTCCTACATCTCCTATTGACTGGCCACCAATGAATTCAATGCCGCCTCCAACTCCGTCATTTGTGACTGAGGTGGCGCATGACTGGAGCTAGGACGGTCAGCTGGTGGTGGAAATTCTGATGCCATGTTTCTCACCTGATGAATGAGCCGTAAATTGTAGGATAAAAGCTTATAAGCTCAACAAGAGCTCTTTCAATGGTGAAACAACTCCACAAAAGGGGAGGACTGGTTCACCACCAGAAACTCCAGTGAGTACAAGCTAGAGAAGGGAAGAGATGATAATTCTCATTCCCATAGACGGCGGCAGACTGATGATGCTGGAAATAGCACCACCAGGTCAAAGTGATGAATAAGCTCACACCAGTATAACAATAGCATAAATGCAATAGAAATATAGCAATATAACAGTAGAGTGAGTTGAGAAGAAGAGGAAGAACACCAAAATTTAAGTGGTTCAACCGGAGCATACGTCCACTGTGGGTGTGTGAGTGAAATCCACTAACAAATATGGCTCAAATGGCCTGGGTTACAACACTCAAGCTTTCTCTCTCTTCTAGATACAAATGAGCAGAGTTTTACTAGGGTTTTGATTAAACGATCCTTTACATTGAAGAAGATTAGATGTATTTATAGTTCCTTATGGGGTGTATTGCACCCCCATGTCTGCAATAAACATGTGCATAATGTTCCTAGCCAATGAGGAGGAGAAAACTGCCTTCGTCACATGTATGTCATGATGATCCAATATTCCCTCACGCGAGAGAATGATCTGGGTATAACGATTTTACACTACACCAAATCTGCACTATTGTCACGATCATTGACCTTGACAAGTTGGACTTATCAAGGTCAATGACCGTGACAATTCTGGGCGAGATAATTTTTTTTTTCACGGACGTGTCACGGTCATTGACCTTGACAAGTTCGTTAGAATTGTCACGGTCGTGTCAAGGTTATGGACCGTGAAAAGTTTAGTCACGGTTAATAATTGTGGCAAACCCGTGACAATATTTAAAAAAATTATCACGGTCAATGACCGTGACAATTCTGGGCAGAATTTAAAAAAATTCTGCTGGGCAGTATGGCCACTGCCACTGCCCAGCAGTATATTTGTACCTGTTATAACAACGTTGGTTGTACCTATTCAAACATCATATATCCAAATAAACTAAAGATAGTGCAAATATATATTCATGACGATATAATCCAAATATTCAAAATAGAAATAATATACATGACGATATAATCCAAATATAATTAAAATGGACGAACTTAAAAATAATGTTACTACATGTCTTGGGTAAATGTGAGGAGGTGAGTTGGCCACACGATATACGAATTAACACACCCACTAATATACATCGTGCCGCATTGTTCGCGCAACAACAATAGGGAGTTCTCTTTCCCGGGTATCACATGCGTGACGAGCACTTTGGACTCGATCCCTTGAAGCGCACGTCCATGAACTATTCCACCCTCGACGATATTCGGGTCCCTCAACCCCCGCCCTATCCGTTGGCCATCAAATACATCCAATATGAACACGCTCGGCCAATCAAGTGTCGACATCGGTCTGGGGAAGGGAGACAAATAAGGAAGTGGATCATCGAAATACGCACGTGATGGTGAAGAAGCAGCGAGGTCCACATCCTCGTCCTCCTGCGCCTCGTCCTCCTACGCCTCATTCTCCTGCACCTCCTCCTCCTCCACCGCCTTCTCCTTCCCTTTCCCCTTCCCCTTACGGTCTCCGCCCAACGTATGCTTCATGAATGCATACATATCTTGGATCGTCGCCTCCAAACGGGACAGCTTCGCGTCGTGTGAATCCACCGTTCGAGCTAACCCGGTGTCGCTCGTCTCCAATTCGATAATCTTAGATTTGGCCACCCGCGAGCTCACCCCCTTGTCCTCCCCTTGCGATCAGAGCCAAGAACTTGGTTGAGTGCGTCTGTGGACAAAGACGCCTTGTCGGCATCAGACTGCGACTCATGCACTTCCTTAAGCCTTGCCTGAAACGACAAAAAGCACATGATTAGTAAAATAAGTAAACTAAAAAATTATAACGTAATTAACAAAAATTAAACTGTCGGATTACTTACAGTCGTGGCCGCGACGCTCAGGGACACCTCCTTGTCCTTCCCCTTCTTCGTCCGAAGAGCCACATAAGTATCGAGCCTATGTGGCTTACCCCCTGGCCCACTCCCTACCCCCTGAAATAAAATAAAGTAAAATTAGTATCGGCCCCGCAAAGTAAAATAATGAAGAATAATATATTTCTGTAGTTATAGAAAAATTAAATCTTACCTTCATCCTATACTCCACCTCGGCGTAAGAGGTCCGGCCGGAGTAGTGCACGTCCGTCTTTTTTGCCCGATTTTCCCTCCCCGATTGGCGAGATGCCAATTGTCGATCCTTAATCTCATTGTCAATGAACTTTTTCCATTGTGCCAATGAGATCGGCTCCTTGGGAGGGAGGGATCCACGCCATTGTATAATGGACTCTCGTGTTTTCCCAAAATACCGTGTCCGCATATTTTTCTTCCACGTCTTGTGTTGCTCCCTCAACTGCTCCAAGACAGAATCGCTTAGCTTTGGATCCAAGTTGAATTGTTCATGTCCAACAAATTCAATGTTAGTTGCGAATAAATATAAATATAAATATAAATATAAATATAAATATAAATATAAATATAAATATAAATATAAATATAAAATGAAATCGAAATCGAAATCGAAATTGAAATTGAAATTGAAATTGAAATTGAAATATAAATATATTACTTGTAGTGTCGCCCAAACAGCTAACTTGAGCTCAGATGGCACCTCCTTCCAACTCATAAATCTCGGGCCGATGACCGTCTTTACCAGCTCGAGGGATCTCGCTAATAGCTCCGATTTGTTCTCGATGGTAATCCCAAATTTTCCATATTTGGGGAGCCTAAAGGCGGAGGAGCCCTCGTCGCCTCCGCTACCACCGAGCCCAGACGACATCATCATAAACAGCATCATCATTTTCCCCTTAATACCTGAAGGAGACATTTGTTGTAACAAAATGTTATTAGTACAATGAGGGACAATCCTACTTTCATATGAAATTGGCACTAATTATTAATTTACTTTCATCTAAAACTATACAATTAAAGCTCTACAATTTATTAATTAAAGCTATACAATTGTTACAAAAAAAACACCACCCCACCCCCTCCCCCCACCACACCCCCTGCCCCCCTCCCCCACCACACACCACCACACACATACATACACATACTTAATTTCAAGTATGTTTCATTTAATTATCATACTTTGTATATATTGTT
Source organism: Sambucus nigra (assembly GCA_949130495.1). Classification (NCBI taxonomy): domain Eukaryota; kingdom Viridiplantae; phylum Streptophyta; class Magnoliopsida; order Dipsacales; family Adoxaceae; genus Sambucus; species Sambucus nigra. The sequence continues at coordinate 441,807,888 of OX422207.1, forward strand.
AGATATACAAAGTAATTTTTAAAAAAAGTTGAAAAATCCCACTCCCATATGGACAATAATCCAGTGGTCATGCCACTTTTAAAACTTACCAACCCAACATTTACTAAACAAAATAATCCAACAGTAATTTCAACAACAAATGTGTAACCCGTACTCCTTCTAATTCATCTACTCAATTAATTCATTTCATCAATTAAACTAACAATTAAAGTATACAATTATTAATTTACTAATTTACAATGAGGGGCAATCCTACTTTCATATGAAATTGGCATTGATTATTAATTTACTTTCATCTAAAACTATACAATTAAAATTACAATTAAAGCTATACAATTTATTAATTAAAGCTATACAATTGTTAAAATTGCCCCACCACACACACACACACACACCACCACCACCACACCCCCACCCCCACACCCCCTCCCCCCACCACACCTGCACCACCACACGCCCACTACCCCCTTCCCCCCTCCCCCACCACACATATATACACACACATACACACACATATACACATACATATACACACATATATATACACACATACACATACACATACACACATATAGAAATGAAAGAGAAAGAGAGGAAAAAAAACATACCTTAGAGAGAGAGAGCAGAAATCGCTTAGAGAGAGAGAAAGAGGGGGAAAACCAAAAAAGGGTGGGAAAAAAGAAGCCTAGGGCTTTTTTTACTGCAGAAGTTGTCACGGTCGTGTCAAGGTCATTGACCGTGACAATTATTTAAAGAATTGTCACGGTCATTGACCGTGACACGACCGTGACAACTACATTTGTCGCGGCCTTGTCACGGTCAATGATCGTGACAATTCTTTGTCACGGTCGTGTCAAGGTCAATGACCGTGACCGTGACACAAAACGCGTATTTTTTGTCACGATCAATGACCTTGATAACGGTGGTCGGCTGAAAGGTGACAATTTTGTCATTTTGGTGTAGTGTTAGCTCATCACAAATCCACACGCACATCATCACGCCTCTCCCAATGTACGCGCTCTGTCAACAATGTGACCTCGGCCGACCATATTGGCCGAGGCTAGATTGGAAGACATGTGAACCGCTGAGGAGATGACACCTGTGATTGCTGATTAATCTCGGTTTGTCCTCATTGGCCTGGGTAAGGCCTAGGATGAGGGTACTCAATCTATGGGAACAATGCAGGTAAAACATACTGGACAGTTACTAAAGGCCGAGGCATCCGAGTCAATGTTCGCTGAGTCTGATCAAGTCGACTCAATCAATGCCCCACTTCAAGATGATTGGTGAGGGTCGGCTATGGCCGAGGCTGCATATCATAGGCAAGGTAACACTTGGCATATCACTGTGTTTGTCACCTCAAGATTTCATACCATGATTAATGAACTTTAATGTTAACTATTCAATATTCACAAAACATGTCCAACGGTGTTTAATCCATATTTTAACATGTGTTTGGCCTCAATCTAATTTTATAGCGAACATTAGAATTAACTAAATGACTATAAGTGTAATATTCTCACATACAGTCTTAGCCTGTGTTTAGCTATTGACTCATCTTAAATGAATATTTACTTATAAATCTTAACAAAATACATTTAATATTCATTAATGTCAATTATATTCAGTGTTTTATAATTAACATAATCATGCATGAATATTAAATGACTATCCCAAAATAAAATAGCTCATATGATGATTAAAACTACATAAAATATGAGAATTCTTGATTTTTGCCAAAAATGGCAAATTTGAGTTATCAGCATAGAATCGAAGTAAATCTTCCAGAAATCCAAAATCTTTTGTTGAACGTTAAAATAATTTTTTGTCGAAAGTTATAAGCCCTTAGATTATTATCAAAACGGCAAAAACAAAATTTTATAGCCCTTAACAGCCTCAGATTGTCGAAAAACACGCAACATCACAATCGAAGGTCGTGTTATTTGATCGTTGGCACATTTCCATTCAAACCACTAAGTTTCAAGTCGATTGGACACCAAAATTTTGAAAAACAGTATTCATTGGGAAAAAAAATCTAGGCCAAAATTGTTTTGCACTAAATCTCACTTTCCACCCAATTAATTTTTAAAATAAATTTATTTCCATAACATAATCATTATAGGAGTTTTCAGAATGCTTTAGAGACATGAAATGGTGAACCATTAATGGGACAGATTATGGTTGCAGTAATTTAAAGGAACTACAATTAAGGAACTATACTCACGTAAATATGGATTGTTCTTCACAGAATAGGAACTGTATTACATACAGTTTCAAACTGATTTTTACACGGATTTAAGGACTAACAATTAAATCCACTAATGACTTATATTAGTTTCGTAATAGTCATAACATACAGTTTCAAACTGATTTTTACACAAATTTAAGGACTAACAATTAAATCCACTAATGACTTATATTATTTTCGTAATAGTCCTAAAAAATAATCATATATAAGCTCTAAAATTATGTCATTCATGAGTTCGAAAATCTGCATTTTATGAGTTTTACACTCTGCAATTTTCATGAGTTCCAATATTATTTCAGAATTTCGAGCATAATTTAATCCATGCTATTATAAGCAAAATTTCGTATATGAAATGCATGAGATTATAAACCTTAAACTCTGATATCACATGTTATACTAGATTGTTTTAGAAGTCATAAATAGAATAAGACTAATATGTTAAATCATGAATTAAAACAGTTTTTAACATTATTTCCAGGATGCTTATTCTTCATCCAATTATTACTTTAATATGTTGTATAACTATAATTCGAATACCAACCTTTGTTCATTGCTAGGGTTAGATATAGTGTTTGTATATATCTAAAATCGTGAGTTGAATGTTCCAAAATGCTGCTCCTAAATGCTTCAAGAAGTAATGCAGAATACTCCATTGTGTGTGCTCAAAATTATGAGAAAATATGAAGGAAAAAATTGGATTTTCTCTTCCATCTTAGATATTTGTTTGTTATGAGGTAACCCTAGATGAAGCAAGGCAACTCAATATATATGGGGAAGAGGTCCGAAATTCCTAGTTATTAATGTCCTAATTTTTAGGCTCCACTATCCATCAAGTGACATAAAAATAGGAATCAATGCAATCTCTTAAGAATTAGTATATATTACATGCCTAGTTATTAATGAGAAATACTTAATTTTAGATTTTAATATAATTCAAATTAAAGTATTAATTTTCAACAGTTATTATGTTACAAAGTGTCACCTTAGTAATAATTATACTGTTCACAGTAGATAATGAAACTTATTTGGTAAATTGATTAACAAAAAGTTTTATTTGTTTAGCCGTAACAAGTTGGTGGAATCAGTAAAAGGTTTCTTGGGTGCGGTGACGGGGCCAAAGTATGATGGGAAGTACCTGAGGTCTTTAGCGAAGCATCTATTAGAGCAACCCTTACGGGTAGTTCAAATTTGGATTTAACTAGGGCAAAAATAGAATACCAGCTCGGATGAAATTGGAGGAAAATGTTGTGGGTAAAAAACTGATAAGGCAAAAATGATGAAAAACAGATAAAACGGCGTCGTTTTGGGGGAGGGAGAGGGACCCTTGGGCGGAACATGATGTTCCGCTTAAGGGTCTTTCGAATTTGTTTTTTCACCCCAACTCATTTCACATATCACGGTTTTACCCCCATATTTATTACCCCATCTACCCACCTACCTTCCAACCACAAAATTAAATACAAATAGTCTATTTAAATCAACCGGCGGTAAAAAAAATTTATCACTCAAAAAAAAAACTAACTTCTATCATCTATATCAAGCAACTATATTAGGTAAATCATCTCTTTTATTACGTTTTATTGTAATTTATTTATTAGTTAATTTTAATATTCTACGTAATTACTTATTACTTAATGTATTATTTATTTACTAATTATTGGTTATGTTTTTGTTCGGTTCTTTAAATGTTTTTGTTCTTTAAAAAACTAATTACTAAATCTTTTATAAATATTTTTGTAAACTAATTAGTAAATGTTTTTGTTCTGTTTAATTTTTGTTGTGTTTATAAGTTATTTAGATATTTATAGAAATTATTTAAGTTATATTAGTGAATGTTTTTGTTCGGTTCGGTTATGTTTTTTTTATGTTTATGTTTTTAAGAAACTATTTAAGTGGATGTTTATAAAAAAAATAGTGAATGTTTATAAAAAAATTATTTCAGAAAATATCTGTTTTGTTATGTTTTTTAAGAAATTAGATGTTTTGTTATTTTTTGTAAATAATTATATGTTCTATTTTTGTAAGTGATGTATTTAATAGTTAATTAGTAATTATCATGTAAATAAAATTCTAGCCATATATTTAGACAGAAACTATATTGTATAGTCAAAGTGGCATATATTTACATAATTAGTAAATGTTTTTGTTCTTTAAAAAACTGATTAGTAAATGTTCTATAAATATTTTTGTAAACTAATTAGTAAAATTTTTTGTTCTGTTTAATTTTTGTTGTGTTTATAAGTTATTTAAATGTTTATAGAAATTATTTAAGTTATTAAAGTGAATGTTTTTGTTCGGCTCGGTTATGTTTTTTTATGTTTATGTTTTTAAGAAACTATTTAACTGGATGTTTATAAAAAAATAGTGAATGTTTATAAAAAATTATTTAAGAAATTATATGTTTTGTTATGTTTTTTAAGAAATTATATGTTCTGTTATTTTTTTAAAATAATTACATGTTCTATTTTTGTAAGTGATGTATTTAATAGTTAATTAATAATTATCATGTAAATCAAATTCTAGCCATATATTTAGACATAAACTATATTGTATAGTCAAAGTGGCATATATTTATATATAATCTTTTTATATTCATTACCAAATATGTTAGAAAATTAATAACTTCTTTATTGATATTGCAGTGTTCATAATGGAACAAATTGGAAACAAAATTAGACGGACTGTTCGGGCTAGAAAGTCTCGAAAAATGGGAGAAGGTACGCGAGAGGCCGAAATTAATAATGCCGAGCGACCTATAGTTTTTGAGAACTATAGGCGTATAGTGGATGACGGAGATCACATTAAACCTTCTCCGGACACAGCCACAAACGGCAACTCAATAAAGATGCGTGGCAATTGGCATAGTCTTAGAGCCACATACAAATATTTAAAAATATTTCCTGAGATTATACAGTTTATACACCGTAGCGGTTGGGGAGAATTATTGGATGTTCAAATTCCCAAGACAAGTTGGGGATTGGTACAAGCGCTCGGTGAGCGTTGGTGGGACACAACCAACACGTTCCAACTACCAACCGGGGAGCTGACCATTACTCCTTATGATTTTACGATTTTAACTGGTTAGTTTTTGTATATAAAAAAATTACTTAAATATTAACATTGATTAGTACATTAATTTTATTTACAACTAATTGTTATCCTTCCCATCTTGCAGGTATTCCCATCGAAAGCGGTCCTATGGTACCGATGGATGATAGAAAATACTTGATTGTACTTGATGGAAGAACTCAAACCCGGGATGACATTATACATAGATACTTTCCCGGCATTGAACCAAATTGCAGTGATACTTGCGGGGTTAAAGTGTCGAGCTTAAATAAGTGGTTTGAGGCCATAAAGTTAAATACTGTGATTGTTAGGGCTTTTTTTTTTGTGTGTGTGGGACATATTTTTTTCCCGACCGCAAGAGACAGCGTTCCTATTGGTTGGTTGGCTGCTTTGGAGGATTTGGAGATTGTGGGATTATACGATTGGGGTTCGGCAATTCTAGCTCGCATATACTACTCTCTCCATCTCTTGTCAAGATGTCGCGTAGACTCTATGAATTGTTTTTGGCAACTCATATTGGTAAGTGTTAAAAAGTGATATACAATGTTTTAAATATAAAATTTTTGGTTTAATAATACTCATTTTTGTATTGCAGTTTTTCGGGTTTGAATACATACAACGGGCGTGTCCCTTATTGAAGGAAGATACTGGTGACTGCTGGCCTAGGATTAATCGATGGAAGAAACAAAATCGGTTAAATCGTAAGGAGACAAAGGGCTCAATCCAGTATAATTTTCCCACAGCCCAGAGTCAGATTGAAATGCGATCGCCAGGTTCGATCAATTGGCTACCTTACTCGTGGTCTACTGTGGAGATGCATGCCTACGTTCAACATGCGAAGTACGTATCACTGAAACGATGCGTTCTTATGGATCCTCACTATGGGGGGGTATATTACTTGGGTGATCGATGCCGCCGACAGATCACCGGTGAAATTTGCATACCAAATAACCCTCCCGCGCAAATGATGAGGATACCCTTTCACCCTGATAGGCATGGGATTATTATTGACGAGATGGACCCGAGCGTATCCATTGTTTCTCAACCCATGTATGACCGTTACTGGAAGCAAGTGTCCCTAGGCCTTGTAATGCCACCCCTCTATCGAGTAGTCAACACGGATGTCATAAGTCCCAGCGCACTGCCATACCACATCCAAATACCGACTGTCCCTTCACAGGCACCTGGCGCTTATGAGACTCCCACTGGTCGGGTAAATCCCACTCAACCACAAATGACTTGGGATCTACCATTTTGCTGTCCTTCAGGTGTACCCATATTGATTCCGGTTCCACGGCCGGACAGGATTGCGGTCGATGAAGAATTGCCCACATACAATGACCTCCTATTTACTAGTCGGGAATTCTCTGATTATTGGCAATCCTCGAGAGCCACCGCTCTAGGTGCAGCCATGCATCTTAATAACTATTGGAGTCATGAGTTGGATATAGCTACAAGGAAGCTCCAAGAGTTGGGTGTATCTCACGAGCGGACTCCTCCCCCGCCTAATTTTTTTAGTGGTACAACCTCGGCCTTTTACAAACCCACAGAAGATCCCCCGACCTGCGACCACAGTGTATCGACCGCACATGGATGATATTGGTTCCCAAGAAGATACTAGCCAACCTGGTCCATCAACGCAAAATTGTGACATGTCTGATGCTGTAAATTTGGATGATGTAGATTGGGATTTCGATAATTAATAAATATAATCCAGTTAGTGTTTCATTTGTAATGTTGTTATGTTGTTATCTTTATTGTTAATGTTGTATTGTTAAGATTGACGCAAATTCATTTCACAATTTGAAGCTTCATTTCACAAATTTATTTCATAAATTAAGAGAGTGTTCAGTATAAAAATATAAATGGAAGAATACGAAGAGTGTATGATTTTACCCAATTTATGTGTTCAGTATAAATTTAGAGAGTGTTCACCAATAACAGTGTGTGATTTTACCCAATTTATGTTTCTTTTCTAATGTTGTTCTGTTGTTATCTTTATTATTAATGTTGTATCGTTAATATTGTACCGAACTAATGTTTATCTGTGGAAATTTGAAACAAATGCATTTAACAACCCATAAAATCATATTACAAAGTAGATCAAACGATAATAGTAAATAACATGTTACATACTCAAAAGCATAGAAATTTTAAAATCCAGAATGACCTCCATATGATGGATAGTTTGTAAAGTTTGATTGTCCCCGTGCTTTGTTGATTATATTAAGCACGAGGTATTCATGGTACTCTTTCTGGATTGAATTCATGTTTGAGGTGTCAGTGCTCATAATTTGTTGATCAAGCAATATTTGTTCACGCATATCTTTCCTCTCCATAGCCAATATACTGCGTTCGTTGAGCTCCAAACTTCGCTCCTTAAGTTGCAGTGAACGGTTAAGCCCCAAACGGGCCTCTTCGTCACGTACACGATCAGCCTGACATGATCGCTCAAATGATTCATTGAATGAAGAGCAACTATTCAGTATTTCTCGGTTCACCTCAATATTAGTAGCCTTCGCTTTTCCTTTAGCCCGTTGCTTCATCTCTTTCCTTCCAGGTGGCCTTGGATAAGGCCTTTCTATATTAACTTCTTCCCCATCTTTGGAATTTCCTAGGGGAAACCCAATATCCGGACTTCCTTCACTTTCTGTCACACCCGTCATTGGTGAATCAAAATGAAATTGAGGAGAGTCTAAAAATGTTTGGGAAATTTGAAATTTGTGGAGTTCTTTTAAAATTTGGTAACAAGATTCAAAATTAAATGATTTTCCCTTGTTCTCTCGCTGGAATGCTAGATTAGCTGCAGTAACCTAAAATAAAATGACAATGTAATTTTATTAACTCGTTAGCAACAGATTTAAGAGAAATAATATTTAAAAAAAAATTACAAATGATATAAGTGATTTTACCCAATCTGTGTTAACTGTCCCACTAGCACGATTTGTCATCGATGCATCTTTCAATTTAGAAACATATAACATTACGTGCCTCGAGATTTTATTGTATCGGGTTTGTAGGTTGGGTCCCGTCCGACGTTTAGTGATACCCGTCGTTATATTATATTCTTCGGCGACTGCATCCCAAAATAATGTGCTAGGTCGATTAGTTTCTCGTAAACCATCATTTGTTTGATTTACATAAGCAGTGCATAATACTTCATCGTCGTGTTGAGACATATTTTGACCTCGAACCATTGTAAAATAATCACAAAATATTTTTAAGCAAATATAAAAATTTCGAAATTATTTATGGGTAAATAAATAATATTTACTTACCTAAAAAAATAATTTTTGGTAATAATAATATTGAAGATACTAGAGAGTGTTTTGAATAAAAAAATATAAATGCAAATTGAGAGTGTTTAGAATACAAATAGAAATGAAAATGAAGATAAGTAATCGTATTTATAAAAAAAAAATGTAAACGTTGGATAGATAAATAAATAGCCGTTGAAATGTAACCGTTGGATAAAAAAAAAAAAATTAACCATTGAAACCATTTGAAACAGTTGGGGATGAAAGTATAAATGTTGTAAATAGGCAAATGCTTGGGCGGAACATGATGTTCCGCTTAAGCAAATATCTTTTTTTTTTTCTTCCTTGCGCGGAACATGATGTTCCATTTTGGGTGTGGGTCCCACAAAAAACCAACTAGTCCAATTGCATCTTTGTTATTTTATACCTTACGAATAGTTATATTTGACATTTTGTCTTACCCATAGCATACACGTATAGGACATTTGTACATGTTTAGCATACCCGTAAGTAGGGGTGCACATGGTTCGGTTCGGTTCGGTTCCACTACGGAACCAGAACCAGAACCGAAATTGATCGGTTCCATGGTTTTGGAACCAGAACCAGAACCAAAATTGGTCGGTTCGGTTCTCGGTTTGGTTCAGGTTGGTTCTTGGTTCTGGTTCGCGGTTTGGGCCGTGGTTCTGGTTTGCGGTTCTGGTTCGCGGTTTTCATTAATGGTTCTGGTTCGTGGGTTGGTTCTCGGGTTGGTTAATGGTTCTGGTTAATGGTTCTGGTTCATGGGTCGGTTCTCGAGTAGGTTCTTTGGTTTGGTTTTTTAATTCGGTTCCATGGGTTCGGCTCTCAGTTCGGTTCGGTTTGGTTCAGGTATAAAACCGAGAACCGAACCGAACACTTCAGTTCTCAATTTTTTGGAACCAGAACCAACCCGTAGAGAAAAAAATCGAACCAACCCAACCCACGAAGGTCGGTTTGGTTCGGTTCTTCGGGTTAACGGTTTTTTTGAACACCGATGCTCTTAGGCAACATTACTATTAATCAGACACTTGCAGATATCGTTATACCAAGTTTTGACATCAAGCGCCTTCAACCAATAATCTTTTCCACCAGTGACGTAAGATTGTAATAACTGCTGCGTATTTGATTAACCAATTCTATACCACTAGTCTAAATATATGTTTACACTATTGGCAGGCAGGCAAATAATGATGTTTCAAAAAATGCCTTATTATCTGATATCTGCATCGGCACCTCAGCAGCTCCTACCTGCGCACTAGTTTGAGACAAAGGATGCAAGTGGAAATACACGCCCCTTCAATCTCATTGATGGAGGGGTAGCCGTAAATAATCCTGTAAGTAATTATAATTATCGCAAGTATCTATTGGATAATGATTAAGCAGTAATGGATGGACTCATATGGCCATTACGCATATAACGAAACAAGTATTGAGGGGCAACTTTAAATTCGTGGAGTTAGAACCCATGGACTGCAACAGAATGTTAGTGATATCATTGGGCACTGGTATGGCCAAACAAGAGGACAAGTACAGTGCAGTTACAACTTCCCGGTGGGGTTTACTCAAATGGGTATTTTACAATGGCATTAATTGATGTTTATAGTGCCGCCAGCTCTGATATGGTTGACATTCACGTCTCCACTATCTTTCAAGCCCTCCACAGTGAGAAGAATTACTTGCGTATTCAGGTCAGAATGTCTCAAATATTTGTTACAATTGTTTGTCATCATGGTGTAGCTTGATGACATGATATAAAGTAATTGTGCTATTGAATACTGTTTTAGATTTTTGAGACTATTATCTATTTATAATTTCATGGTGGTGGTCCGGATATATGGTCAGGAAGATACCTTGATTGGGACGAAAGGAAGTTACGCCAAGTCAACTAGTCATATCCAAATATTGGGATTAGACATGTCATTCAATTTTCCATAAATCAATAAGGTAGGTAGGACTAATGAGGTAACCATTTGTAATATTCCTCGTATATTAATGTTACGAGTTATTATAAACAATTAGTTTGCAACCTGCGCATTGTTTGTAGTGTCGTTTAACTTGAAGAAGAATCTTGACAATTAAGATGAGATCTAATGATTAAAGAGTTTGTGTCCAATACAAACTAAAATTCTGAAATTATAAGGAATGGTATTCCAATGGTATTAATATTCATGTCGATTATAAGGCTTTGGCCTTGTGTGTACATGAGTATTTTATTCCTTTTAAGTTTGTTATTTTTTATCCAAGTAAAAATGAGTACATAGCGTGCAAGAGTTTTGAGTATGGTGAAGTTTGTTGGAAAATAAGGATTTTATACATGGAAATGGGTCAATTGTAAGCCAAAATAAAAGTAGGACCCACACACATTTTGGGACATGTCCACATAGCAACGCATTCCTCTCCGCAAAGAGATTAATATGGTATATTCACATGTTCAAAACTATTAAGAGGTGAAAGAGAAATTGGTCACAAAGTACCTCATTTGAAGTGAGTGAACTAGTATTTAATTGGGTGAAATGGGTTAGTCCCACATAGCAAAATAATTGTTTTATATATGGAAATGGGTCAACTTTAGGCCAAAATAAAAGTAAAGCCCACACACCTTTTGGAGCAGGTCCACATACAAGTACATTCCTCTCCGCAAAGAGATTAACATGGTATATTCGCATGTTCAAAACATTAAGATGTGAATGAGAAATTGGCCCCAAAGCAACTCATTTGAAATGGGTGTTTGATTGGGTGAAATGGGATAATCCCACATAAGAAAATTAAAAGAAGAGTAAGTAGTATATCTACTCATTAAATGGCTTAAAGGCTTGGATGCTCTTGGGGTATCTCAATCCTTTTAATGAAATACGACCTACATTATGTATGATTAGGGCTTCGTCCCAAAAGTCCACGCGCACCGCTGCTCGTCAGACCGGCCTGTGTTCGGGTCTGAGATCCGTGGAATTGGGCAATGTCCTTTCTTTTTTGGCCAAATTTTATTAAATGTTCTCCAGAATTTTTTCTATTATATTGGACATATTTGAAATGAATTTTTAAAATTAATACAGTTATTTATATCTGATAAAAGGGTTTTGTATATCATATTCTGAACGGATTTACACATGTTCGGAATGAAGACATTTTCTCCTGTATATGTTTCGATTTCGTCCCTACATTGATACTCTTTTAAATAATTAAAAACTTCTTTCAGTTAGTCTGTTTCATTAACCTCTTCGAGTCTGCATAAATAGAGAGTTCACAATAGAAACCTTGGTTCGTAGGCAAACTAAATTGGATACTACTTTTGGTTTACGTGATTGTTATATTCTGAGAGATAGTCATTCGAAGGACCGTAAATACCGTAGCGGGGACGTAATTAGCTTAAGGTCATATTATCTAATATTAGCCCTCAAAGTGTACGTTAGTATTATGTTACTCTAACCTGTAAGTCCATCAATTTTCTATTTGTATTGCAATTGTTAATAATAAACATACTGCTTATTATTTATGTTGATTTACATATTAGTTTAAATAATTTTGTTCTTGAACATGTTCACACAATCCAACAAACTTAAGGCATTAGTCTGGTTGTGTGAATTAGATTTATGGTAACTATGAATCCTCTTGCGAACCATAAACAAAACGGAGAGTTTTGATGGAACAGAATTCAAACATTGGCAAAATTTCGTAGGGAAATTATTTATATAATATAATAATTAACCAATTTGCCCAAAAATATTATATATTAAAAGTGTAAGTCGACGCAATAATTTACGTGGTTCGTGAAGTCTTCTTTGTCTACGTTAACAGGGGAAAGAGTGATCAAATGTTTCTTATAGAGATGAACAAGCTGGAGTAGCGCTTAGAATTCAAACTGTTGAGTACAAGTATTTCTTAAGTATTACTCAGTAGCAACATGTGCCATGAAACATAATGGGAGTCTTATTTATAAAACAAGTGAGTCTTATCCATCTACAATTATAATAAGTTACAATTCGCTTGGTAATCCACATATGTGGTGTCCATCAGGACTACCATAGTTAGGTTACAATAGGACTTTAGTTGCTACGATATTTATTCTTAAGAATTGGTGTTTCTAAGGGCACCACATTTTTTGCTCCAAAATATCGCAACTTTATTTTTACTACAAAATACCACTTAACTCTAATAATTACTTCTTAATACCACATAAAGGCCACAACATATTCAGAGTTATGAAAATCATTTATACACTTCCCTCCATCTCTCTACACATTCAAACCTCTAAACCTTTCATCTTCAACTTCCAAACTTTTCATCTTCAAATCCATTATCCTTCAACTAAAGATTAAACATCAGGTTGGTACATTGAATACACTACTCATTTGAATACCCAAATTTTTAAACTACCCATACACACACACACACACACACACACACACACTTATTAAACGAAGCTATAAGGATCGAACCATCCTGTTGTTCAAAGTAACAAACTACAAAATTCTCCTTCAACAAAAACATTCGCACCATCTCATTCATCTACATTGAATACACTACCGATTGAATCATTTGATATTCCAAGGTCAATATGACTATAATGATAATGTTTAATGACTACAAGGATCGCAATCCCTATTTTGTTTGTTTTCTGAACATAAGTTCCAATGAATTTTTGTTTTCTATTATAACCTCGTCTGTATTGTTCAAAAAGTTGAAGGATACAAACTAGGGTTGAATTCCATTTATTCGATATGTTCATAACGAATAATTTTTTTTATTACCTAGGGTTTCATTCCGAATGGACTATAATTTTTCAGCATATTTATGGCGAATGAATCTAGGTTTTACCTAGTTTTCATTCACTACATTCACACCCCGACATAAACCCTTCCTCTCGGTGTATTTATGTCGAATGAACTAACATATTTCGGCATATTTATGCCGAGTGACTTATTTTCATATATACATGAATTATTTTCAGCCTACATTAGAATATTATATAAAAACAATTATTTATATCTTTCTAAATATGTTGATAATGTTCCAAGGTTATATAAAAAAATAATTGTTTATAGCTTTCTAAATATCCCACAAAATGAATTAAGTGAGGTTGATATACACAAACTTTTGGTGATCACTATTTGGTGACTTATGTTTATAAATTCTATGTGAAATGTTATATTTCATTATACTCATGAGTGTGTTGATTATTTTAATGCAGGTCTACCATGGATAACCTAGTATCTTACTCTCGCAAGAACCGGAAGTTGTTGACTACCTCAGAGAGGAAGCATCGAGAAGAGATCCATGCTTTGTCTACTACAACTGCTACTCCCTTAGAGGACGTTATCCTAGATGTGATGGAGGTGGATGCCCAAGTGGTGGATATGTCTGAGGAGGTTGCGGTGCATGATGATGATGAGGAGGAGGAGGAGGAGGAGGAGGAGGTTGAGGATTACAATGAGGTTAAGGAGGAGGATGAAGTTGAGGGTGAGGAGGATGCTGAGGTTGAGGAGGAGGGACATGATGTGGAAGGGGGTGATGTCGTGCAGGAGGATGAGATTGAGGGGGGTGTATTACCCGAACGGCATGATACCCCGTTTACCGTTCTACACAAGACCGCTACAGCGTATATCAAGAAGAAAAAGGTTCTTGAAGAAGGCACCTCTACTACGGTTTACGAGGGGGCCCGACGATCTCAGCCTATTAAAACATTTCAAGCATCATGTGGCCTACGGTATTTGAACTGATTCATTGGTAATTAAATTTCTCTACAACGCTAAATCATTAATGTTTTATATAATTCATTACATTGATAAATATTTTGCTTATATTATAGGAGGAGCGGGGGCCTTTATTGTGCATCAATCGTTGGACGAAGATCAGGGAGTAGGAATTCAGTAATCTTTCTCAAAGTGTACAAATGAGGGTCCAAAGGTCTAAGTTGGGCGGGCTTATAGTGTGGGTACCCTTTTTGCTCACTAGAACCCATAAGAGTAGCCGATCAAAGCCCAAATGAGAAAACGTGGGACCCGACCCAAATAATGGGTTCAAAGTGACGGTTAGAATAGAAAGATGTGACCAAGTCCATCCCCGAGATCTCGGATGAGATATTCAAGGGATACTAGGTTAACGTGTTACCGGCTAACACTCCCTCTCCTTCCTTTGGAAAAATGGAATATACATTATACCCCTGGCCCGGGGAAAAGGGCATGTAAAAAAATCAGTTCGAGAGATACTAAATAAGAAACAGTAGATCTCTTCGTCGACGTAGGTAATTTGTCGAATCACGTATATTCTCGTGTTGTGTGATTGATGCTCTTTCTTTAATTCTGGTGATTGTTTTCTTTTGATAAATTATTTTGTGTTGAGATTTTTGTCACCACAATTAGCGTCGTCTGTGGGAATCGATTGCTTTTTCCTCTGAAAACCCTTACCAGTAATGTCACATCACAGCAGTAACGTTCCTCAAGCGAGAGACATGTAACAATAGCTAAATCCCCCAAGGGTAAGGTCTGAAATACACCATTCAAACCCGAGACTTTTCCAGGAGAGGCGGGTCTCTGAAGAAAGCCAAGGGCCGCCCAGGTCCACACAAATCTCTAGGCTAATCGATTCCTATAAGACTAGGCTCCAGGAGCAAGAGGAGGAGGCCACTCGCCAACAGAAAAACGAGAATGCCCACCTCAAAAGGCGACTGAATAGACTGGAGAGAGAGATCAGTTGAAATACGAGGCAACGCAACAGTAGGACTCATATCCCTCAGGCGAGAAAATATCGCAGGCAAGGAAGAAGCCCAAGACATGGTTCGAAAAGAATGGAAAGACCAAGGTTAGGCGACCACCACTCTAAGCACTCACGACCAGTTCGCCAGTAAAGAAGTCCCGATTGACAGAATGATGATATCCGAAGTCTGGTCCGGAGAGAGATAGACCATCTCCCAGATCACCGTGGTTCCAGATCAACAAGGGAGTTAGTGTAACACCCCGCATTTGTAGAGATAATTAAATTTCATAAATAGGTGTAATTTAGAAATTTGAGGAATTTCTCTAAATAATAATTTTTGGAATTTATGAGGGTTAGATAATTTCAGAGTTGTGTTTCATTTACTTTTGGGATTAACTAAATAAGTCAAACTATTTTAATTACATGTCACAACTGGGTAAAGCGACAAAGGATAATATTTTAATTAGAAAATCCGTAATAAGATGTGTTGGGTTTAATTAGTGAATTGCAATTAAGTGACTCGGGTGGAGATTTTGAGTGCGTGGTTGGTTTTAGAATGGCCGAAATAGTCAAAATAGAGTATATGGGGGTATTGTTTAGGCTCCGAAAATTTGGGGGGTAATAGGGACTCGTAATCGAGTAAACGAGTCATTTTTGGGTTTAAGGGGATAAACCCTAATTTCTCCATATATAAGGCTCGAGAGAGGGAAAGAAAAGAAATAAAAGAGAGAGAAGAGGAAACGTAGAGAGAAAAGAGAAAGAAAAGGGAGATTCCGGTCAAACTCTGCGGGATTCGACTCGAGATCGTTGAATTTTATCGTCGAGGCAAGTGTTTACTTGCTTTATTTCCTTTTGAGCATAAATCTCATATTATAATTTGGTAATAGCAAATTAGACGATTTTGGGGTTGGGTTTTCGTGAATCAAAATGGGTTTTCGGAAGTTAAACGAGTAAACCCCGAATTATAACCAATTTGAGAAACTTAGGATTTAATTAAAATCGATTGTTGGTTATGGGTTCTAAGATGTTTAGAACCTTTTTATGTGTGTATATGTCGTTGGTTGAGGTCGGAGGAGGTTAGGAGAGGAGATAAAAGCTTGGGGTAAGCTTTAATGGCCGAAATAGCTTCTCGGAGAAGAAGTTGTCCGGATCGATCGATCGATCGATGGCCTAGGGTCGATCGATCGACCCTTGAGGATTTTTGGCAATTTTGCCTAGGGTTGATTATATGGGATAATTTCCAATTTTAATTGATTCTAGTTTATATTAAGGAAATAAAGATTCATTGAGGGAATTAATATCTAGCCATTTGAGGAAATTTATAGGGGCTAGGAGAGTGCTAAGATGTGCGACACTAAAAGTACAATTTCGAGGAAAATAAATATATTGAGGAATTAAATGTTTAGGGCTCCCAAAATAGAGTGGGGACCTCTAAATAAATTTTGGAATGGTATGTATTAGGTTCATGGAAAATGGGATCCATGACTTATTTAATCGAGGGTGTTTAAGATGAGTAACACTCGAAGGAATATTTCGGTGGGCGATTATATACAGATAATTGTGCGCATAGATAATGTAAGTATATGCCGACTATAATTGACTAAATCCTATGAGGCGACTATGATGGAATTTGGGTTATAGGCTAAAGATAAGTTGAGGGTATTCTTATATAATGGTTATGAATTGGTATATTTGGAGAGTATATAAACCCCTAACAGTGATCAAGGTGTGAGGTATATTTATGTAAGAGAATACTTATGGGATTAGTATTTAAGTAGGAGAATACTTAAATATCATTATGAGATTGGCAATTATAGCCATGTAAATATTTGATGAGTGATAAATGTATATATATACGATGTGATTACAGTATATATACTATTATACGAATACATATATATATATATATATGTGTGATTGGTATGTGTGAATCTTAGAGGTTGATTCCACGGGCTTTCCTTTGGCGTAGGGTTGGGATGGCCAGATTATATATTTTCTCTAGTGCGATCCAGGGAGGTTGCGCGATGTGGGTGAATCCCCTGGCTTGAGGAGCAGGGAGAGTATATCCCCAGGTCATCTCGTCCCGTGTTCGAGTGTGATGTGAGTACTCCACTTGCAGAGGGAACACGACCGCCTCCACCGTTGTGTATTTGTTTACCATGACCATGAGGGAGTCTGGATTGGTACCGTGGTATAGTGAGTAAACCCGAATTTCGGATAGGCACTATGAGAC
This sequence comes from Sambucus nigra, assembly GCA_949130495.1. Classification (NCBI taxonomy): domain Eukaryota; kingdom Viridiplantae; phylum Streptophyta; class Magnoliopsida; order Dipsacales; family Adoxaceae; genus Sambucus; species Sambucus nigra. The sequence continues at coordinate 441,825,406 of OX422207.1, forward strand.
TGTATCCTCGAGTTATAGCTCGGTGGGATGGTTATATTATACTTATGTTTGTGATAGGAATAATCATATACTGGTTGCGTATAGTATATTATTTGTATATGAAATTGAGACGTCATATAATAAACTGATGTATATAAAGTGTATTTTTCCCTTCCGATAGAATTATATCCGGATTTATATGAATATGAATCAGAAGTTCTAGTAAGAACTATATATATATATATATATATATATATATATATATATATATATATGTGTGTGTGTGTGTGTGTGTGTGTGTGTGAATCTTATATACGCATCAGGTGCTGAAGGCCTAACGGATCTCGACGATCAACATTGCGAAGTAGTAGTGTATCGAGGGGGTTGCTTGTTTGGATTTCGCTTTGCGAGACACCCCACGCACGAACATAGAGCAGTGTTGGGAATGGGGAGAAGTTTAGCCCTTAGTACTCGGGTTAACTAGGATTTTTTTTAGAGATTGGGTGAATCGGATTAGTTAGGCAGGGTAGCTTAACTAGGTTGTTTAATAGGTATACGATAGGTGTGCACTATTAAAAGAGGGGTGAGGGGCATCCCATGGGAGCGCGATACCAATTTAAATATGAGATAAACTATAGTTTAAATATAACATTTATGCACTTGCAAAATATTTTCACAACTTGGGCTCTGACCCATTTTCTCTATCTTTCCCCTCTCTTGCTATATATATATATTATATATATATATATATAGGTGTCCAGACATAGGGACGCCTGAATGATGATTCCTTCGAATCAAACGTCTGCTGCAGCAGTTGTGGATGCATGCAGGTTTAGGTAGACGCTTTTATCCTTGTAATCTAGATAGGAGGTACTGTATAAACATTCGGGCCGAAAGCCCAATTACATTTATTTATTCCTTTTCCACTTTTTTAGTGCGGTATTCAATTTGGTTGTAATATGTTAAACCGAGTGTTCGGTTATTTTATTTCATTTAAGTTTCATATATAAACCGTGTGGATGTTTTAAATTTAATGGTTCGTTTAAAAAGATTAGTTAAGTAAAATTTTGACGTCAGCCTAATAGGTTATTAGTAATTAATTTGGTTTCGACAGTGATGCTAAGAATGAACCATATGAGACTCCTGTTTTAATTTGGTACAGGATTGATCGCCTGATCTTTTATTAGGCGGGGTGCCACAGAATGGTATCAGAGCATCAGGTTCTAGTGTCCTTAGGAATCTGTGCGGGCGTACTACGCTTTCAGCGTTGCTCTCAATTTGATATAGATCCTTAGGATTAGTATTGTTGATTCCTCTTGCGAGATTTCGTTCTCCTTCCATTATATAAGATTATAGTAAATCTTTTTCATGTTCGTTCAAGATTCGTGTGCTGATCGATGAAGAGCGACCTCGGGAGGGCCATTTCATTGATAGCAGGAGTTGGGGCTTTGTTGGAAATATAAGTTGAAGTTGGGGATGAGGACCGCAGCATAGGTCACTCTCTTTGTGGAATTATCGAGGATTGTTGCAACGACTACTAAAGTATAGTAGATATAATCATCCAAGTATCGTTGTTGTAAAGAGTAGTGCCAAAGTTGAATTACCCCGGAAGTTAAGTTGGGGGAAAAAGTTTGAAAGGGGTCTTTGATAAGGACCATACATTGAAGTTAAGTCATGCGAAGGCAGTGTAGCATTACTTAGTGGAAGTAGAAGGCTCAGAAGCTTTGACTTAGAGCAGGATATGGAAATACCCTGATGTGAAAAATGAGGAAAAAATTTCACTCGTAGGAGTAATATTGAAATGATGGGAACGGTGGTCACCATGTTCAAGAGAGCAGGATGTTTTGCTCAAGAAGGGATCTTACGGATGGATTTAACCGCGAGTTCCCATGATTTAGTAGGAATGAAAAGAATGCAGTTTTGAATTATTCACATAAGGATCGGTTAGAGACCGACAGTGAATAAAGAGTGATATGAAGAAGTGAACCTTGTACTGAAGTAAGGTAGGTACAATAAAGAGAGAGTCCTTTAGAGGAATGACAGGCTCACTGGTAAGTGTTGCTAACACTTATGGAGAATTTGAGTTTATGGAACACCATCAGTGGACATCCACCCGGGGAGTTCATTAAAGCAAGGTTGTTGAAGCCGGTAGTGGAGTTTCCTTTTAATGAAGAAGTTAAAGGGACTATGAAGGTGATAACAGGATCGAGGCTATAGAGTCCGATGATACTGATAACTTTATCATGGTCAGGAAGGCCAGAGATGGGGAATGTGGTAATTTGGAATGTTGAGCCACACGGTTAGTCCTTACCCAGTAGGAATTAAAGGACCAGAGTAGGGTGGAGAGGTAGGGTATTGATGAGAGTAGTTTTGGTTCGATTAAGACAAGTGTGCTAGGTCAGGGAACTAATCAGATTAGTCAGGAAGACTGGCGAAGTTATTATTATGAGTTTCACCTCGGAATTGAGGGGGTATATTTAGTGTGACTAGATAGAATCGCGGTATTTCGTTAACCCTAGATTTGTGTGTGTAATTCGAGCTTTGTGGCGGTATCAATAACATTATACAATGTATGTCTATATATTTTTCTGCGGTAGCGAGGTACTATTTTAGATTTGTATCTGGTTTGTAGTACTCATTTTGTATGCGCTATACGAGTATAGTACTATTATAAGAGTTATGTTATTGTATTATCGGAGCGATAGCAGGCTAATGATTGCACGACTATCGTGTCCGCAGTTCCAGGGTGGAACAGGTTGTTATTGCGATATCTCATCTGGATACAGATTGAGCTCACTTTTATTTTTACGTTTAAATGGAACTTCGGTGAGTAGATGTTTCATTATCATGATTTGAGTGTGTAGCGACCTTATAGATGTGATTTAAGGTATGTAGGATTTATTTATTAAGCTATGAGTTTAATCTTGTTATTGTTTACGCAAGGATTTAGTGTTAGTACAAGCGCTTTGTGGTGCGGCTCCTAGGAGGAAATAGGAGTTCAGACCAACTTTTGTTGAAAGAGGGGATACACTACACCAAAATGGCCAAATTAACACCTTTCAGCCGGTCACCCTTGTCACGGTCATTGATCGTGACAACAAACACGCGTTTTGTGTCACGGTCATTGACCGTGACACGCCCTTGACAAAGTATTGTCATGGTCAAGGACCGTAACAATACTTAAAATAATTATCACGGTCAAGGACCGTGACACGTCCATGAAAATTTACACAGCAAAAAAGTCCTACCCTTTCTTTTTTTTTTCCACCAATTTTGGTGTTTCCCTCTATTTCTCTCTCTAAGAAATTTCGAGGTCTCTCTCTCTCTCTCTAAGGTATGTTTTTTCCTCTCTTTCTCTTTCATTTCTATGTGTGTGTGTATATATGTGTTTATATGTATGTGTATATGTGTGTGTATGTGTGTGTATATATGTGTGTGGTGGTGTTTGGTGGGGGAGGGGGCAGGGGGTGGGGTGGGGTGGGCTGTGTGTGTGTGTGTACAGATGTGGTGGGGTGGGGGGAGGGGGCAGGGGGTGTGGGGTGGGGTGTGTGTGTATGCAGGTGTGTGTGTGTGTGTGTGGTGGGGGGAGGGGGTGGTGGTGGGGTGTGTGTGTGTGTGGTGGGTGGGTGGGTGGGTGGGTGGGTGTGGTGGGGCAATCTTAACAATTGTATAGCTTTAATTAATAAATTGTATAGCTTTAATTGTAATTTTAATTGTATAATTTTAGATGAAAGTAAATTAATAATTGTATACTTTAATTGTTAGTTTAATTGATGAAATGAATTAATTGAGTAGATGAATTAGAAGGAGTACGGGATACACATTTGTTGTTGACATTGTTGTTGGATTATAGTGGATCGATGTTGGGTTGGTTAATAGTAAAAGTGGCATTACCATTGGATTATTGTCCATATGGGGGTGGGATTTTTTAACTTTTTTTGAAAATTACTTTGTATATCAAACAATATATAATTATTGGATTATTTTCCATATGGAGGTTGGCCAATGTGGGCTTTTAGGTGTATCTGGTGGGTATTCTTTAGTGGTTAATTCTAGATATTATTAATAAAGATAAGTAGGGATCTTTTGGTATGGCTGAAAATGGCTATATTATTAATAATTATTGTGTGTATGGTGGGGGGCAGGGGGTGGTGTGTGGGGGTGTACGTGTGCGTGTGTGTGGTGGGGGTGGGGGCGGGGTGGGGCAAAGAGGGGGGAGGGGGCAGGGATGGGGGTGGGTGGTGGGGTAGGGGTGGGGGGATGCGTGTGTGTCTATGTGTGTGTATGTGCGTAGTGTCCCTTGTAAAAGAATTGATTGATTATTAATTTTTTTAGTAAATTAATATATGATTGCCCCATATTGTAAATTAGTAAATTAATATATGATTAATTATGAAAGTAGGATTGCTCCTCATTGTAAATTAGTAAATTAATAATTGTATACTTTAATTGTTAGTTTAATTGATGAAAATAATTATTGTGTGTGTGGTGGGGGGCGGGGGTGGTGTGTGTGCGTGTACGTGTGCGTGTGTGTGGTGGGGGAGGGAGTGTATGAAAGTAAATTCATAATTAGTGCTCATTTTCATTTGTAGTAATTGTACATATTTGCATGTCTTCTTCTAATTTTTTATATCTGTACTAATAACATTTTTTTACAGCAAATGTCTCCTTCAGGTATTAAGGCGAGGATGATGATGCTGGTTATGATGATGTCGTCTGGGCTCGGTGGTAGCGGAGGCGACGAGGGCTCCTCGGCCCCTAGGCTCCCCAAATATGCCAAATTTGGGATTACCATCGAGAACAAGTCGAAGATATTAGCGAGATCCCTCGAGCTGGTAAAGACGGTCATCGGCCCGGGGTATATGAGTTGAAAGGAGGTGCCATATGAGCTCAAGTTAGCTGTTTGGGCGGCACTACATGTAATATATTTATATTTATATGAATATTTCAATTTCAATTTCGATTTTAATTTTATTTTATTATTTATATTTATATTTATTCGCAACTAACATTGTATTTGTTGGACAGGAACAATTCAACTTGGATCCAAAACTACGCGATTCCGTCTTGGAGCAGTTGAGGGAGCAACACAAGACGTGGAAGAAAAATATGCGGACACGATACTTTGGAAAAACACGAGAGTCCATTATCCAAAGGTGTGAATCCGTCCCGCCAAAGGAGCCGATCTCATTGGCACAATGGCAAAAGTTCATTGACAATGAGAACGGAGAGCGACAATTGGCATCTCGCCAATCGGGGAGGGAAAATCGGGCAAAAAAGACAGACGTGCACTACTCTGGTCGGACGTCTTACGCCTAGGTGGAGCATAGGATGATGGTAAGATTTAATTTTTCTATAACTACAGAAATATATTATTCTTCATTATTTTACTTTGCGGGGCCGATACTAATTTTACTTTATTTTATTTCAGGGGATAGGGAGTGGCCCTAGGGGTAAGCCACATAGGCTCGATACTTATGTGGCTCTTCGGACGAAGAAGGGGAAGGACAAGGAGGTTTCCCCGAGCGTCGCGACCACGATTGTAAGTAATCCGACAGTTTACTTTTTGTTAATTACGTTATAATTTCTTAGTTTACTTATTTTACTAATCATGTGCTTTTTGTCATTTCAGGCAAAGCTTAAGGAAGTGCATGAGTCGCAGTCTGATGCCGATAAGGCATCTTTGTCCACAGACGCACTCAGCCAAGTGCTTGGCTCTTATCGCAAGGGGAGGATAAGGGGGTGAGCTCGCAGGTGGCCAAATCTAGGATCATCGGATTAGAGACGAGCGACACCGGGTTGGCTCGAACGGTGGATTCACATGACGCGAAGCTGTCCCATTTGGAGGCGACGGTCCAAGATATGTACTCATTCATGAAGCGTACGTTGGCCGGAGACCGTAAGAGGAAAGGGAAGGATAAGGCGGTGGAGGAGGAGGAGGAGGAGGAGGAGGTGCGGGAGGACGAGGTGCAGGATGACGAGGATGTGGACCTCGTTGCTTCATCACAGACATGTGCATACTTCGATGATCCACTTCCCTATTTGGCTCCCTTCAACAGATCGATGTCGACACTTGGTTGGCTGAGCGTGTTCATATTGGACGTATTTGATGGCCAGCGGATAGGGAGGAGGTTGAGGGACACGAATATCGTCCAGGGTGGAATAGTTCATGGACGTGAGCTTCAAGAGATCGAGTCCAAGGTGCTCGTCACGCATGTGATACCCGGGAAGGATAACTCCCTATTGTGGTTGTGCGAACAATGAGGCACGATGTATATTAGTGGGTGTGTCGATTCGTATATCGTGTGGCCTACTCACCTCCTCACATTTACCCCAGACAGGTAGTGACATTATTTTTAAGTTGGTACATTTGAATTATATTTGGATTATATCGTCATGTATATTATTTCTATTTTGAATGTATATTTGCATTATCTTTAGTTTATTTGGATATATGATGTTTGAACAGGTACAACATTTCTATAACAGGTACAAATATACTGCTGGGCAGTGGCAGTGGCCATACTGCCCAGCATATTTTTTTTTAATTCTGCCCAGAATTGTCACGGTCATTGACCGTGACAAGTCCTTGACAAATAAGGTTGTGACGGACTTATCACGGTCATTGGTCATGACAATGTTTTTAAAAAGGGCCAAGTCTTTGTCACGGTTATTAACCGTGACTAAACTTGTCACGGTCAGGGACCGTGACACGACCGTGACAATTTTAACGAGCTTATCACAGTCAATGACCGTGACAAGTTCGAGACAAAAAAAGTTATCTCGCCCCGAATTGTCACGGTCATTGACCCTGACAAGTTGAACTTGTCAAGGTCAATGACCGTGATAATTCGGCAGATTTGATGTAGTGATAGGGTTATCCCGGTTGCATATTTGAAGCTAACAGACCTCCACGACCGACAAAGTTAAGTAGTAGTGTATTAGAGGGGTTCCTTGTTTGAATTTCGCTTTGCGAGACGTCCCACGCATGAAACCGAGCAAATGTCGGAAGTTGAGAGAGGCCTTGGGCACTAGGGATATACTTGGGATAGTACTCATTTTGCATGGGTAGGAAAATAGATAGATCCTAGGATTATTAGGGAGGAAGGCCAGAAGGGCTAGTGGCGCCGTTATGAGAATATTGTGGTGAGTTAACCACGAGATGGTTTGTGGGTTAACTTTGAGAAGGATTAGATTTCCAGATATAGGAAGTTTGAATTTCAAATCTTTCCGGTTAGGAAAACCCAGGTGTTAGTACTAGGCCGAAGAAGGAAGACCCATCTTAGAGAAAGTGTTACGTGTGTGACGTTTGTAAGGGTTGTGCAAACAGGCACGGGTTAAAAGGTGTATGGGCACCCTGGTAAGTTGGTTTTATATACCGTCTGAAATAGAAGAGATATAGTATATAAAGTTGAAGAATATACTGTGAGGCAGTTATAAGTAAGATTGCAATTTGTTGGATGCAACGTCATACGGGGCCCACGACAGCCCAATGATGTCGGCGTAATGAGAGTTGGTACACCTAAGATGAGCAATCAGATGATGTGAATAGTCAAGTGCTAGTTTAGTCTCCTTTGAGGGAAATCAGATGTCCCGATGTGGTAGGCGGAAGCTTAGAATAGCGGATCTCCAATGGGATCGATAAGTTAGAGCGGCGGTTATAAGCTCATTTTCTTTACTTGTGGCTATAGAAGCACTAGGTGCGATGTGACGTTAGATTCAACCTTACGACCTAGATAGCGTTATAGCATATGGAGATTTAGATAAGCTTGTGGCCAAGCTAGTACGTTAGAGCATATGCCTTGAGATAGGCGTATGCTCTAACGTACTAGCTTGGCCACAAGCTTATCTAAATCTCCATATGCAACAACGCTAGTTTAGTCTCCTTTGAGGGAAATCAGATGTCCCGATGTGGTAGGCGGACGCTTAGAATAGCGGATCTCCGATGGGATCGATAAGTTAGAGCGGTGGTTATAGGCTCATTTTCTTTACTTGTGGCTATAGAAGCACTAGGTGCGATTTGACGTTAGATTCAACCTTACGACCTAGATAGCGTTGTAGCATATGGAGATTTAGATAAGCTTGTGGCCAAGCTAGTACGTTAGAGCATACGCCTTGAGATAGGTGGAATATGGTAGGGGACTATTGTGTTAGTACCTTTCGACTTTGGTATACTAGAACGTAGTGATATTAGAGATCCTAGGTTGATGGTGTACGTTATATCCAAATTTCGTGGATGAAATTTCGTTTTAAGGGTGGAAGTATGTAACACCCCGCATTTTTAGAGATAATTAAATTTCATAAATGGGTGTAATTTGGAAATTTGAGGAATTTCTCTGAATAATAATTTTTGGAATTTATGAGGGTTGGATGAATTCAGAGGTGTGTTACATTTACTTTTGGGATTAAGTAAATAAGTTGGACTATTTTAATTACATATCGCAACTGGGTAAAGCGACAAAGGATAATATTTAAATTGGAAAACTCGTAGTAAGATGTGTTGGGTTTAATTAACGAATTACAGTTAAGTGACTCGGATGGAGATTTCGAGGGTGTGGTTGGTTTCAGAATGGCCGAAATAGTCAGAATAGAGTATCCGGGGGTATTGTTTAGGCTCCGGGAATTTTTGGGCTAATAGGGACTCGTAATCGAGTAAACGAGTCATTTTTGGGTTTTAGGGGATAACCCCTAATTTCTCTATATATAAGGCTCGAGAGAGGGAAAGAAAAGAAAGAAAAGAGAGAGAAGAGGAAACGTAGAGAGAAAAGAGAAAGAAAAGGGAGATTCCGGTCAAACTCTGCGGGATTCGACTCGAGATCGTCGGATTTTATCGCCGAGGAAAGTGTTTACTTGCTTTATTTCATTTTGAGCATAAATCTCATATTATAATTTGGTAATAACAAATTAGACAATTTTGGGGTTGGGTTTTCGTGAATCAAAATGGGTTTTCGGAAGTTAAATGAGTAAACCCCGAATAATAACCAATTTGAGAAACTTAGAATTTAATTAAAATCGATTGTTGGTTATGGGTTCTAGGATGTTTAGAACCCTTTTTATGTGTGTATATGTCGTTGGTTGAGGTCGGAGGAGGTTAGGAGAGGAGATAAAAGCTTGGGGTAAGCTTTAATGGCCGAAATAGCTTCTCGGAGAAGAAGCTGTCCGGATCGATCGATCGATCGATGGCCTAGGGTCGATCGATCGACCCTTGAGGATTTTTGGCAATTTTGCCTAGGGTTGATTATATGGGATAATTTCCGATGTTAATTGATTCTAGTTTATTTTAAGAAAATAAATATTCATTGAGGGAATTAATATCTAGCCATTTGAGGAAATTTATAGGGGCTAGGAGGGTGCTAAGATGTGCGACACTAAAAGTACAATTTCGAGGAAAATAAATAGATTGAGGAATTAAATGTTTAGGGCTCCTAAAATAGAGTGGGGACCTCTAAATAAATTTTGGAATGGTATGTTTTAGGTTCATGGAAAATGGGATCCATGACTTATTTAATCGAGGGTGTTTAAGATGAGTAACACTCGAAGGAATATTTCGGTGGGCTATTATATACAGATAATTGTGCGCATAGATAATGTAAGTATATGCCGACTATAATTGAGTAAATCCTATGAGGCGAATATGATGGAATTTGGGTTATAGGCTAAAGATAAGTTGAGGGTATACTTATAAAATGGTTATGAATTGGTATATTTGGAGAGTATATAAACCCCTAACAGTGATCAAGGTGCGAGGTATATTTATGTAAGAGAATACTTATGGGATTAGTATTTAAGTAGGAGAATACTTAAATATCATTATGAGATTGGCAATTATAGCTATGTATACATTTGATGAGTGATAAATGTATATATATACGATGTGATTACAGTATATATACTATGATACGAATATATATATATATATATATATATGTGTGTGTGTGTGTGTGTGTGTGTGTGTGTGTGTGTGTGATTGTGTGTGTGTGTGTGTGTGTGTGTGTGTGTGATTGGTATGTGTGTATCTTAGAGGCTGATTCCACAGGCCTTCCTTTGGCGTAGGGTTGGGACAGCCAGATTATATATATTCTCTAGTGCGATCCAGGGAGGTTACGCGATGTGGGTGAATCTCCTAGCTTGAGGAGCAGGGAGAGTATATCCCCAGGTCATCTCGTCCCGCATTCGAGTGTGATGTGTGTACTCCACTTGCAGAGGGAACATGACCGCCTCCACCGTTGTGTATTTGTTTACCATGACCATGACAGAGTCTGTCTTGGTACCATGGTATAGTGAGTAAACTCGGATTTTGGATAGGCACTATAAGACTGGATCCTCAAGTTATAGCTCAGTGGGATGGTTATATTATACTTATGTTTGTGATAGGTATAATCATATATTGGTTGCGTATAGTATATTATTTGTATATGAAATTCAGACGTCATATAGTAAATTTATACATACAAAGTGTATTTTTTTTCCCTTCCGGTAGAATTATATCCGGATTTATATGAATATGAATCATAAGTTCTAGTAAGAACTATATATATATATATATATATATATATATATATATATATATATGTGTGTGTGTGTGTGTGTGTGTGTGTGTGTGTGTGTGTGTGTGTGTGTATATGAGTCTTATACACGCGTCAGGTGCTGAAGGCCTAATGGATCTCGATGATCAACATAGCCAGGTAATAGTGTATCGGGAAGGTTCTTTGTTTGGATTTCGCTTTGCGAGACACCCCACGCACGAACATAGAGCAGTGTTGGGAATGGGGTGAAGTTTATCCCTTAGTACTCGGGCTAACTAGGATTTTTTTTCAGAGATTGGGTGAATCGGATTAGTTAGGCAGGTTAGCTTAACTATGTTGTTTAATAGGTATACAATAGGTGTGCACCATTAGAAGAGGGGTGAGGGGTATCTCATTGGAGCGCGATACCAATTTAAATATGAGATAAACTATATTTTAAATATAGCATTTATGCACTTGCAAAATATTTTCACAACTCGGGCTCTGACCCGTTTTCTCTATCTTTTCCCTCTCTTGCTATATATTATATATTTATAGGTGTTCGGACACAGGGACGCCTGGATGATGATTCCTTCGAGTCACACGTCTGCTGTAGCAGTTGTGGATGCATGTAGGTTTACTGTAGATGCTTCTATCCTTGTAATCTAGATAGGAGGTACTGTATAAACATTCGTGCCGAAAGCCCAATTACATTTATTTATTCCTTTTCTGCCTTTTTTAGTACGGTATTCAATTTGGTTGTATTATGTTAAACCGAGTGTTTGGTTATTTTATTTCATTTAAGTGTCATATAAAATCTGTGTGGATGTTTTAAATTGAATAGTTTGTTTAAAAACATTAGTTAAGTAAAATTTTGACACTAGCCTAATAGGTTATTAGTAAATAATTTGGTTTTCGACAGTGATGCTAAGAATGAGCCATATAAGACTCATGTTTCAATTTCATACAGGATTGATTGCCCAGTATTTTATTAGGCGGGATGTCACAGTTAGCAAGACAAGCTCTCAAAACTCAGATGAAGTCCCCATTTTTAAGGGCGATAGAAGAAGAGGTGGCCCCAAAGAAGTTCCCTATCGCCAGGTTCAAGATTTACGATGGGAAAATAGATCCCATCGACCATGTTAAGCAATACAGACAAGCAATGACTCTATGGAATTATAATGATGCACTCATGTGCCGAATCTTCCCCTCGAGCTTGCACGATGTGGTCCATAAATGGTTCGAGAAGTTACCTCACCGATCCATCAAGAGTTTCAAATCCCTGGTCGAGCTGTTCATGGCTCGCTTCATTACGTGCAGCTCCCATTCGAAGAGGGTGGATGTTTTTCTCACTATGAAGAAGAAGCCACAAAAGAGCCTTAGAGAGTACGCAAAGAGGTACTAGGAGATATTTAAAGAGGTTGAAGATGCTCGAAGCAAGTCGCCGAAGTATCCTTCAAAATAGGATTGCCCAGCTCTTGCTTCTTACACCAATCCTTAACTAAGAAGGAGGCCACAACCATCGATGACTTAATGGCCCGTATTGAGAAATACGCTAAAGTCGAGGATGTGACCCATCTCAAAGCAGAGAAAAATGGTCGCGCGAAGACAGGCAAGGGGGCGAGAAGGTTGAACCACAAAATAAAGGGAATAAGAACGGGGGTAAGAACAACTCCAAGAATGGGAACAAGAACGGCGCCTCAAAGGCATTTCAAGCTGTAAACACAGTCTTCAAAGAGCCGATCTATAAGATCCTAGCAAAGATCAAGGGCGAGCCTTTCATCAAATGGCCAAGGAAGATGGGAGGAGACCCCTCCAAGAGAAACAATGCGTTGATATGCGCATTTCATAAAGAAGGGGGACATAAAACTGAACATTGTAAGGACCTGAGGTCTCACCTCGAGGAGTTGGCCAAGGCCGGACACCTTAATGAGTTTGTGGAAAAGAAGACAGATAAAGTGGTGGAGAACGGCGAGCAGCGACTGGATAATGTCTTCGAGGAGGATGTTGGTCATGAATTTATAGTAATACATGGGGCATCATACCTCAAACAAATTCAAGGGAACACAGCTCAAATAGAAGTTAAGAAGCTTACCGCAGTTATGCAGACCTTCTAGATTGACCCAGCCAAGTCTCAGGCAGGGAAGTGATGACGGCCAGAGGACGTTGATTATAACAAATATTTATTTTTACAGACGAAGATTTGGTGGGAGTAAGAACCCATCATCATGATGCTCTGGTCATTACACTCAGGATAGCCAATTAGGACATCGACAGGTTGCTCGTCGGCCAAGGCAACTCATCCGAAGTAATGTACCTCGACTTATTCAGAAAGCTAAAATTAAGCATAGCAGATCTGAAGGAGACCACCATCCCATTGGTCGGCTTCATCAGGAAGGTCACAATCCCTCTGGGAAAGGTTGTCCTGCCAGTCAGGGAAGGAAACATCTACAAGTTGATTGAATTTATTATTGTCGATATCGAATCACCATACCAAGCCATCCTCGGACGGGGGTGGCTCCATGCAATAAACGACGTTCCATCAACCTATCACCAGAAGTTGAAGTGCATAACTGATCGAGAAGTAGTTAAAATCCATGGGGACTAGGCTGCGGCGAGGAAGTGTTTCATCGCGACCATACTCCCCAAACAGGAAAAGAAAGTAAAAAAATTAAAAGGCAAGGAAGAAGGATAGGAGGCATTGATGGCCTCCAAATAGCAGTTAAGGTATGGTCGACCAGGAGTGGAGGAAACCAGGCCCCTCCCCTATGAAAGGGTAGTTGAAGACCGCTGGAAGTGGCTCAACTGAAAAGAAGTTTTTAATTGGCTCCTCCTTAACTGATGGTGAGAAAAAAGAACTAATTATCTTACTCCAGAGCAACGTGGATGTTTTTGTGTGGGAACCCTACGAGCTACCTGGGATTGATCCCAACGTCGCATGTCATCAACTACATGTGGACCCAGTTTTCAGGCTAGTGGCGCTAAAGGCTCGCCAAACAGCCCCGGAGAAGGCCAAAGCAGTAGAGAAAGGGGTCGAGAAGCTACTCGACCCAGGGTCCATATGGGAAGTTCAGTTCCCCAAATGTTTATCCAACCCAGTAGTGGTTCTTAAGAGCAACGAAAAGTGGAGGGTTTGTATTGACTTCACCGACCTCAATAGGGCCTGTCCCAAAGACAATTTCCCCCTTCTGAAGATCGATCAACTAGTTGATGCCATGGCTACACACGAGAGAATGAGCTTCTTAGATGCATACTCGGGATGCCATCAAATCCCCCTTCACGTGCCAGATCAAGATAAAACCTCTTTGATAACCACTGTTGGTTTATATTGCTATAAGGTTATGCCTTTCGGCCTTAAAAATGCAGGAGCAACTTATCAGTGGCTGGTCATGAAGATTTCAAAGACCAGATGGGGGATACCATGGAAGTTTATATCGATGACATGCTCGTTAAGAGAAAACTCAAGGATGACTACCTATCTGACCTAGCTAAAACTTTTAAAACCCTCGGGAAGTACCGAATGAAATTTAATGCAAGTAAGTGTTCCTTCGGTGTCCAATCAGGAAAATTCCTTAGATACTTAGTCAGCAAGAGAGGGATAGAAGAAAACCCCGACAAGATTGAAGCCATCATCAAGGTTCAGTCGCCCCAAACAGTAAGAGACGTACAAAAGCTAACAGGAATGCTCGCCGCTCTCAACCGGTTCATTTCTAAGTCTTCGAAACGATGCCAACCATTCTTTCAATTGTTGAAAAGGATTAAAGGAGTAACATGGGATGAAGATTGCTCGAGGGACCTAGAGGATCTCAAAGTCTACCTGAGTAGACCCCCTTTGCTCATAATTCCTGGGCAGAAAGATCCATTACACCTCTACCTAGCAGTGTCAGACCACGCGGTAAGCTCTGCCTTGGTATGTGAAAAGGATGGAAGCCAGCATCCAGTCTACTACGCAAGAAAAACTCTTTTGGAGGCTGAACAGCGATACCTGTCATTGGAGAAGCTCGCTTACACGTTTGTGGTAGCCTCAAGGAAACTAAAGCATTATTCTGAAGCCCATCCCATCTTCGTAGTCACTTTACACCCCCTTAAGGTCGTTCTAAGGAAAGCATAGCTCTCCGGACGACTATCCAAATGTTCAGTCAAGCTATGAAGGTTTGACATCCACATTCAACCAAGAACAACCATTAAAAGGCAAGTATTAGCGGACTTTATTGCCGAATTCACAGGGGAGAAGCCTTGCGATCACCCCAAAACTAGTCGTCCAAAGGAAGGTTTAGGTGTTTGGACATTATACGTTGATGGAGCCTCCAACTCAAGGGGGCGGGAGTGGGTATTGTGATAGTGACTCTTGAGAACACGGTGCTCGAGCAGGGATTTAGAATTGGATTTGAAGCCTTCAACAACGAGGTAGAGTACGAGGCATTGATCGTCGGACTACGTAAAGCAAAGCTACTAGGGGCAAGGCATCTTTAAATCTTCGGTGATTCATCTAGTTTCCAACTAAATAACTGGCGACTTCAACTCAAAAGATGAAAGGATGGCATCTTATCTCACTATTGTAAAGGGATTAATGTACAACTTCGATCAAGTCGATGTTCAGCAATTCTCTAGGGGACAGAACAGCCATGGAGATGACCTAACATCCCTAAGCTCATCAATAGACACAGACATGAGAAGAACAATTTAAATTAATTTCCTTGTGTAACCCAGTATTCGTAAGGACGCTGAGTTGTAGAACCCCGAGCAGATCCTCCACATTGAAAAAGCTCTAGCTGGATAGATCCCATTATAGATTATTTGTGAAATGATAAGTTACCCAGTGATAAGAAGATAGCCCATTATATAAGAGTCAAGGTTGCTCGCTTTCACTTATCTCCTGACGAAAAACTGTATAAAAGATCTTTCAATGTCCCCCACCTCTGGTGCGTTCACCCGCGGGAAGTCGAGCAAGTCCTGCATGAGCTCCATGAAGGGATTTGTGAAAGTCATGCAGGAGGACGACCGATAGAGTTTCGAGAAATGAAGGATACTGGTGGCCATACATGCATAAGGATGTTGGAACCTATGTTCGAAGATGCGAGAAATGCCAAAAACACTCACCCTTAGTCCACCAACCCGCCAGCGACTTAAAGTCCTTAGCTAGCCCCTAGTCTTTAGCCCAGTGGGGCCTAGACATCGTGGGCCCTCTGCCCACTACAGTTGGAAATAGGAAGTATTTGTTGGTGGCAACAGACTACTTCACAAAATGGATAGAGGCAGAACCACTAGCGAACATTAGGGACGCTGACATGATAAGGTTCATATGGAGGAATATTATCACGTGCTTCGGCATACCCAGGACGATAATTACCAATAACGGGACCCAATTAGAGAGTGGCCCCTTCTAAAGATTTTGCAGTGATTATGGAATCAGGCACTACTTTAGCTCTGTAGCATACCCTCAAAGCAATGGTCAAGCCGAGGCCTCTAACAAGACAGTAATCGATGGATTGAGGAAGTGACTTAAACAAGCCAAAGGAGCATGGGCAAACGAACTGCCCCCATCCTCTGGGCTTTTCTCACCACCCCGAGGCGAGCAACTGGGGAAACGCCTTTTTCACTCACATACGGAATGGAAGTAACCATCCCCTTAGAAGCTGGTCTTCCTACCATGAAGTCAACGTTTGTCGACCAAGGCAAAAATGATGAAGCGTTATTCACTGAGCTTAACTTAGCGGATGAACGACGAGAGTTGTCTCTAGTTAAGCTGGCATCTTACCAGCAATAGCTAGCCAAATAATTCAATCAGAAAGTTAACCTAAGGAAATTCCAGGTCGAAGACTACGTCCTAAGGAAAGTTCTTGGCAGCGCGGTGAAACCATCAGATGGCAAGCTTGGACCTAACTTGGAGGGACCATTCAAGGTCATAAGGTAAGACCTACAAGGAGCCTACCACTTGGAAACACTGGAGGGTAGGGATATACAGAGAGCTTGGAATGCAGCCAACCTAAAGAAATTCTACTTCTAAATTTCTTCATGCACCATTAGTTTAGGCAAATTTTCATTTAAAAATTAATGTTGCATTCAATAAAACTCGGTTGGCCTTGGAATTCTATATATGTTGGTTATCTCAAATGTATGTTATTTTATGCACCCTTTACAAGTTACAGGCTTCACTGTTTTAACATAAATAGCCTCTTGTAGTTACATCACAGTAGTTGGGTTTATACCAGCTCGACTTCGCCATAGCGAAGCAAAGAAGGGTTGATACATAATCACACTCCTCAGGCCCTTGTTTGTGACAACTAGCCTCTGAAGTTGCTCGGGAAATAAGAAAAGACTTGTAGGGGATCCTCAGGTAATATGGCCAACCCAGGTTAGTCGCCAACATAGTTTGGATTCGAAATCCTGCTCGGGTGGATTGCTCAATAGTCAGGTGTACCCCGCCATCATCTTACTTAGGCCTAAGAAAGTGTGACGACACGACTTAAAAGGTAAACCAAGGTGGAATGGTACGTCTATGACATACTGGACTGGGAGAATACTCATTTAAAAATAAGGTCGTGATTAGTCATCTGAAAAGCCCAAAATCACTAGAGATTATCAATCAAAAATATGTTTAGTCGGCAACTGACCAAAACATAAAAGAATAAAGAATAAATTGGATCCTAAGAGGGACTAGGTCACTGAGCGAGGTAATCATCCACTCGCGCCCTTCAACCATCGTCTGGATAAGGGGAAAAGTCCTCCTCGACCTCTTTTGGGCTTGACTCTAACAATTGCCTTGGTATTGCGTCTATTGGGATCCAGCGATCATCCCTTCTGAATAGATTTTTCTCCAGAGATGAAGGGGTGATCTCATGTCTATACCAAATGACAGAGTTCTTAGGCACCTTTAACTCCCTAAGGTCACTCAGCCACCCTCTGATAAAGGATAGCTCCTCGATCTCCTTTAACCTCGTGGGAGCATCTGTCTAGCCCTGGTTGTACCCATCTACCCACACTTATCGAGGACCTTTCTTGAACAAATGCCTCAGTAGGGTTACATCCCTTTGAAGCCCAGAATCTATCACGTACTCCCTATGAGCATCTCCCCGCAGTTCGGTAATCTCCCTGGCTGAACCACTGTCATTAGACCTAGCTCGCTGCCTAGTTGACGAAGAAGAACCTTATATGACTGGAGGGGCAACGCTTGGTGCATTCTCCCTGAGGCGCAGGACTTCCCTCCTTAAGGCATCGTTATCCTGTTGCATAACTTCTCCAACCTGATTGATCTCAGAGGCATCCAAGAGTTTAGCCTTCTGAGCATCCTTATCTTCTTGAACGGAGACACTGACCTCCTCTATTTCTGCAAGTCTATCCTTCAACCTGGCTACAACCATGAATTGATCCTTATAATCTTGGTTCCTTATCCTGAGGGATTTACAGATCTTGATGAATACTCGGCAAACTTGGTCACTTACATTGGAACCCAAGGATTTGGCCTAAGTGAGAAGAGGCGGGAATGTAATCAATAAACTACAAGACATGGAGCGAGAACAACAAAAATGTATCAGTAAAGCACAAACCAAATCCTTTCACTAAAAATTGACACCAGGCAGGTACAGGTACATAAAATGACAAGGAAAGAAAACAAAAAAGGAGAAAATACAAAGACAGTCCTAAGAATCTATTGGTCGACCTCAACCTTCTCTGTGGTAGCTGGCTCTTTCCCCTTGCTAGCGATGACCTCACTCGGCTCCGCCACAAGTGTTAGGGCATCAGAAGAAGGAGTAAAAGGAACATCAGAAGAAGGATCACTAGGCTGGGTTACAGCTAGGGCTTCATCTACAACAGGTTTTGGGCCAGGATTGTGCTTGCCAAATGGGGGGGAGTCGGCAGAAATTCCAATAGCAAAGAATGCTCGATCCCATCCTTTCTTGAAGTTCGCTCGGCAGATGTATTCAATTTGCTTCTCGACGTCTTTGTAAGACACTTCCCAACCCTCATTGTAGTTGTTCTCCCTATCCGTGGCCGCCTTTACCTCCAAGCTCGTCACCTTCTCAGCAAGCTTCATGTTCTTATTGGTGATGGTGAGCTTGCAAGCCACTACTAGCTCGTAAGCCTCACAGTGGTCCTGTAGCTCCTTAGTCGCCCCGACCCTCTCCTTGGCAAATGAGGCATCAGCTATTGCAAGAGATTCTTGGGCAGTCTTCAGGCTCCCCTCAAGCTCAACATTTCTCCTCGCCAGCCTGTCTCGACTGCGGCAGAGGACGGAGTAGTCAAACAGAAACTGGAAGAAGAAATAAGTATAAGGCAAGCGATGAAAAGAACCAGATAAATAACGGAGAAGAAAATAAATCTCTTTACCAAAGAGAGCTCTTGATCTGCCTTTAGGACTAACTAGTCTGGACTTATCTTTGAGGACTGCTCCTGGTCCGCTGTTAATATTGCCCTCTCGATCATCATAGGGTGAGATGAGGGGACAGAGCTACAGAAGCCCCCTCAGGTGGAGCGGCAACAAGCACCATGGAAGCCTGTGCCTTATTTGTCCTTTCTTCTCCTCTTTTTCTCTCTTCTTCTTTCTTCTTCTTCTCCTCTTCTCTTTTTCTCTCTTTCTTTGTCTTTCTCTCCCTCTCCCTCTCCCTCTTTTCTTCTTCTCTCCTTTTCCTCTCTAGCTCCTTCCTGTGAGTTGCTGCCTGGGAACCACTGGCAGTATCCCCATACCTGGTCTTCTGTATCTTTAATCTGCTGAACAGAAAGACATCATCGTCATCATCGTCATCATCATCAGGGATTAAATTCTTCCTTCTGGGTGGAGCCATGTCTTCCTCGCTAGAACTCTCTGAACCAGAACCACCTGAACTGGAGCCTTCCTCGCTAGATCTCTCTCTACCAGACTCCTCTTCGCTGGATTCCTCCTTATAAGATCCTGCCTCACCACCACCTCTAGTAGCACTAGACTCTAAACTGCTCTCCTCATCTTCGTCTAGGTCGATAGGTTGGAGAGCACCTTCTTCCTCCTCTTCCTCCTCTGAGATATCAAGATGAGGAATGGAGTCAACTGTACGGGCGATAAAGTTGGAGGTAGTGTTCTTATATTCCAATAATAAAGCAGCCAACCTGTAATGTTCACCTTCTGCAATAGAGTCTCTTATATTCCAGGCCTTAAGTAACTCAGCAGCACGGACCTCGTGGAGAGAAGGCTCCTGGTTCTTGGACTTTGTTGTAAAGGAAAAGGAAAACATTAAAGTAAGAACACATTATGGTAGCAATGAAAAGACAAAGAGATCGAACAACAACCTACGTATTCCTCCCCATAAGTAGGAATTAGAGGTCCCATGTACCTCGCACCCCCTACCTGAGGAGGGAACTGCCAGTTCCTTGCTATGAACCCTTCAGACTAGTAATCCTTATGGCTCTATTTGTTTGTCAGGAAAGTTAAGCGGGAACATGATTCTATGGAAAAGTGAAGTAAATTAAAGTAAAGGAAAAGAAAAACTATTTTCTTGTGTGTGTTTGGTTAATAGGAGGAAAACTGCAAGAAAATTATAAATAAAAAATAAAAAATTATATATATATATATACACATATATAATTATAATTTTATAATAAATATGAGTATTATATATTTCTTATTTCAATCACTAGAAAATATGATTTAAATTAATAAACATCCTTTAACATAAACATTAGTAAATATAAATAAAATATTATGAACATTTAATTAGTAAAAATATCAATATATAGCGTATTATTATGAATATTTATTAGTAAATATTTTAGTACTAGTTGTAACAACAACAACAACAACAACAATAATAATAATAACTATGAAGCACGAACACTTCTCCGGAGGTGATGTACCGGTGTCGAACACTTCGAACACACGTACGACACTTCTCTCTCTCTTTCTCTCTCTCTCTTTATGTGTGTGTGTGTGTGTGTGTGAATATATATATATATATATATATGTGTGTGTGTGTGTGTGTGTGTGTGTGTGTGTGTGTGTATAATTTTTAATATATTTATTTTTCGCCGTGTCTCTGTCGTGTCGTATACTAGTTTTTTAAAATTTGTCGTGTCCGTATCGTGTCGAACACGACACCCATATCCGTGTCCGTGCTTCATATAATAATAATAATAATAATAATAATAATAATAATAATAATAATAATAATAATAATAATAATAATAATAATAATAATAATAAAAGTAAAAATAAAAATAATAGTAATAATAATTCATATGGTAATATAACCATTTTCCTTGAACTTTCCTGCAAAATCCTAGGTCTTTGGCAGGATGTGTTTTGTCAGAAAATTTTTCCTACAAGAAAGTTTTAGGATCACTTTTTCACAATTTTCCTACTAACCAAACACAATAAAAAGTGCGAGAAAGTTATTTTCCATCACTTTTTCTTTCATTTCCTGACAAACAAACGCATCCTATGGGAATCGAGTAGATTAACTACCAACACCCTCCTCGCTTTCAAGTAAAGAAGGCCAGAATTGGTACGTGAGAAGGAATAACAAAAATAGATTTCAACCAAGACTAACTTAGTGCCATAGAGTTGGTATATTCTATGAACGCCATTAACAATCTTCCAAACATTTGGAGAACATTGGGCTGGAATTATATCGAAATAATGGAATATAACACCTCGCCTGATTAATTACCGGGTGATCAGTCCTTAATTAATCAATTTCAGAATATCAAGTTGGTTCAGATAATGCATCACTGTCAAAAACTCAAATTTTAATTTAATAAAACTAACCACCTAATATTTAAAAAGGGTGATGTCCAAATTTTATCTTGCAATTAACTACTACCAAAAGAATACCAATAAATACCATGCATCACAGTAACATAAGTAAAGTCTGACTGAAGTAAAATAAATGTCTGGAGTAAACGTATCCAGGTACAATCCCATACTATAAATCCAATAAAAGAAATCAAATCTAATAGAGAATTTAAAACGACTAAATCTTTGAAAGTAAACATAAGTAAGGACGACATGTCCAACAGAATGGATAACTGAAAAGGAAAGAATGAGCTGAGTCGTCTACTAGCAATAATCATGTAGCTTTCGCAGCAGCTACAGCACGGCAACTGAAAAGAGTCTCCTAAGGTTGGTGTCCCTGTGGCTGGGCACCTAAAATAATGTAACAATAGAAAGATATAGAGAAAAATGGTTCAGAGCCCAAGTTGAAAACAGTTTAAAATAGCAAGTGCTTAAATTGATTAATTTAGCACAATTATTCTTCAAGTTAACTTAGCGTGCTCACTTGAGATATTCACCCCTCGATTTAGTGTGCAAGTCTAACGAGCCTAACTACCCATACTAGCCATATACCCTGACTGACTACTAAGTGTATGATAATATGCTTGAAAGTCTCCCTAAATAACCCAAAACCGACGTACTTATGATTGGATATAGATTTAGGATTACTTTAGTCTATTCTCGTATCCTTCTAAATGACCAACTGATAATACCATAAGTGTTCATTTAAAATAGCATCATCAACATAAGGCACCAAACACGATTCTTGTATACACACATCATTCACTTTAGGTATACATATTAATTTATATATACACAACAATATTTCACCCTTGATTGAGAACCCTTAGTGCTACGCATACTCGGCTATCTAGTTCATTTGCAAAGCTCACGCATAAAGGACAACAGGTTCAATCTCTCGAGAACCCATAAAAACATAAACACCTATTGGAGGCAAACATAGTCCCAAGTCGATGGGCTACGTACATACCTACGCACCCATACGACCGTCATCACTATCATTCTCACGGATAGCCCATACCTAGGTTCCATGCTCTAGTGGTACGATTCTAAATCCCCCGAAGGCACACAAGATTCGGTCGTCCAGAACGCGTTAACCTCCGTTCGATAGCCAGTAGCTAGGTATGTCATACACATAATATTTTGAACAAAAAGCATGCACACAACTTATGTAAATTCATTAGCTTTCCCATAGTCTAGTATTTGCAGTACGAATAGTGTGTATCCCTTATTATACACCGCACCTTATTTATATATATATCCTCCCTTGTATTTTCGCATATCTCTAATTTTATAAATTTCCCTACCTTTTGAAAGTCGACCTATTCTCCGCTCACTAGTAATTATAGATTTTAAGTCCCTCAACGTTCATACAGGCCTAACACTCGTTGAAGTAAGCCTACTGGAATTTTGATCAAAAATTGGCCTAAAAAGGTCATTCTGGAACCTCGTTAGAAGACCCAGAAATCTCGTTCGAACGAGGTCGTTCGAATGAACGTACTTTGAACGAACCACCAAACTTGATAGAAGGGCTACTGGAATCTCGTTAGAAGTCTCATTCGAACGACTTGGGCTTGACTTCTAACGAAATTTCCGAAGTCGCCCAGTTCATCTCCAAATTCATTTTTCCAGATTTTCTCCACTCAAATCTCAACCTAAACCCATTCCAACCCAATTGCAAGGTTTCCAAACTACTCTAAGTCACCCTAGAACACTTCTTAACATAATTTTGTGGTTCAATCCTTCTAATCATCATGTAATTTCAATAATTTCTCAAATTTTACCATAAATCATACTAACATAAACCCAGAATTTGTTTGTCTATAAAAACTCCATATTTATTTCGTGATTAACGTCTAATTCATCAAATGTCACATTCCTATTAAGGGAAAAATCCTCTACATGCAAACCCCCATCAGATTTCTAAAATTTCTACACGATTTCATCATAGGTAAACCAAAATTTGGTATTAGTTGTTCTAAAACCTCAACACATGTTAACAAGAGTAATAATTTCTAAGAGAAGAGCAAGATAATCACTTGCCTTAAAATGAACTTCTGATTTGCGGGTTGAAATTGGTATTGGAACGATCCTCTTGACACGATCTACGCGTTGGTGTACGTTTTGGTGTGAAAGCTTAAGTTCTTAGCTTAGGGCTCTAATGGAGTCTTCTCCTTCTTCCTAGGTTCTCTCTCTCTTTTCCTCTCTTTCTCACATAGGTTGAAACTAACTGGCCACTAACCCTTAAAGCTTTTAATTAAACCCAATTTTCGTCCATTTAATTACCCAAAAGTTCCAAAAGACCAAAATACCCTTTTGGGGTGTCGTTTTGGGCTAAAATGTCCCGGACTCCAATTTAAATTCCCGAGTAGTGGTTTCTGAATAGTTCAACCCTTCTGGACACTCTGGCGCACTCAAAATAGCCATCTGAGCTATAAAATAATTTACCTTTTAATCCCCCAAATATATACTAGTGACGCGACTCATACATGTCCCAAATATTTATAACATAACTGTCGTGTATCTCATCCCCGGCCATAATATTATTTTAATAACTACTAATTCTCATCACTCTAGTAATTATTTTCATAAAATCGGATTAATGACAATTTAAATTTTCTTTCTCAAATTAATTAATCCAAATTTTCAAAATTTCATAATAAAAATAAATACACATAAAAATACGGGGTTTTACATACTTCCCCCCTAATAACAGAATTTTGTGCCGAAATTCGGAAATGTAAGGCATACTTGGTAAAAACCGGTATCCTCTAGTACTCAAAACCAACTTAACAGTACGGCTCGATCAGTATAGTTCCCGCTTCACAGTAAGCTTGTTTAACACTTTCGATACTTTATCAGTTATAGGGTTACCCCTCAATAACGGCACCTCACCTTGTGCTCCTACCAAACAACATTCGAATAAGACCAGCCTATACATCATTGGCCCCATTTTATCAATATGTTTGGGAGGTCGCACCTCACTTCGTATTAACTCCGTATTTAACTAAACACAAAACTCCCATCTCGGAAGAAACCATGTGAATGTCTGACTACTCTTGTCCGTTCTTCTAATTTCGGTTCCCGACTACGTGACTCTTACGACAGTCAAAATCCTTCTAAGACAGTTTGTGGTTATTTCACTATAGCCATCGGACTCTAACATTAGACCAATCCAAAATTCCGATTATCCGCTCATTTCTAAGCATCCAGAGGAAGAATCGTTAGGGCCTTTCCACACAAAACCTCAATAAGCACCTTATACACAATAACCAAGTGCGAGTTCTTTCACACAACTCTATCATTAGGTAATATCCTCTCCTGATTACCATACTATTTTACTTAGTATCCATATCCGTTGTGGAAATAAAATGGTCACAAGGAGTCTAAAATTTCTTTTATACTACTCCACTAGTCGTCAATCACCATCCGTCTACTCCTCGACCATAGGTCATACGGTCGACCCAAAACGAAATGTCATCCCCATCGTTTCCTGAAATCCCGTATTGAAGGTGGGGTTCAAGTATCTCATCCTAGTTCACAACAACACTGGGTAGGACCACGTACTGGTGCGATCCTTTTGTCAAATAAAAGTCGGGGCACACTATCTAATGTACTCAACCCAAAGTAATAACAATTTATGTTTCTTTTGGTCAACTTGTTACACCCATTCGAAGGAGATCGTGACCTTATCTTGAAGTTGGCAATCCAACTAAGAAATTTGCCAACTTGACTGCCCTATTCCATGACTGGAACCTTCGGCTTGATACAAATTTTTTAGTTGATCATCTTGATCCAATCGATTTCTATCTATGAGTGGCACATGCGGAGACTACTCACTATTTCTCGCTCAACACCGACTTCCCCTTAATGCATTTCACATTAAGTGGTACTTAGCACTCCTCTTCTTCCCTCGGGATATACCAAAAGTTTCGAGTCGTGCACCTTTCACCATGTTGTGCACATCTGGACTCTTTATCTCTATTTACGCGTAAGCCACCCTCAACATTCGATTAGGTGGAACTCCGCTCCAAATTTTTTCATACTAGTTAAATATTTGTCTTCTCAAGGGATACCCCCTTTTTAAATTACTTCCCACTTCCCTTCAACTAAATTCAAATGTGATGTTTCGATCGCACATGAATATACTGATTATCATCCTTCTCTTACGACGTTTAATTCATCCAACCTCTACTATTTTGTAATATCAGTCTCACAAGTATAAATCTCACTCCTCTCTATGTCTCTTCTTTCGGCGATTATCACATCAGTAATCCAAGGTGTCTACACCCCTTATAACCCATGCATACGGGTTTAAACATCGCATACGCTTTGTAAGTACTCCAAACTCTTTATTTTCCCTTCATTTGCAACGTGGCTATACCACTTGGGCGTTCTCAATCACCCCCAAATTTGAAATTCTAAATCCTCTTAACATCATTTCATCCTTCGATCCGCCAAAATAAAACAAAATTATCAGCACTTCTTTACTAACCACTGGCTCTACTGGACATATCTCGTAATTTACCCATTTAACTTCCAGTTATAACTACTTACTTCCATAACGATCGAGGTATTCAAATTATGGAAAAATGGTTAAACATCTCCTTACTACCAACCTTACTCTAAGTTTCATGCATGGGATGTCTCGCAAAGCGAAATCCAAATAAGAAACCCCCCGATACACTACTTCCTAGCATTATCGGTCATCGGAATCCGTTAGGCCCTCAGTCCATAACATGTACCCCTATATTCCCGTCTCTTGACAACAATGTTACTTCTCCTTTCACAATATCACGTAAACAAGGAACTTTTTCTGCAAGACACTGTCTCTTAACGTTATTGGTACTCACATTCCATAGACATCATGCAAACATAATCGGAACTCTCAAAATACCGTCCCTAGACATACCATTATGAGTATTAACTTCCACGCCTCTAAAGGGTGATATAACAATGTACTCTTCTTATTACCACATCCTGAGCGTTAATCATAATTATCAGCTAAATCTTTCTGTTGAACAGTAAACCAAATACACTCCGAATCATATCAATAAAGTCCCTTCTCATACTGGGAAAAAATATCCGAGACCATTATACTTTTATATATATATACACACACACAAATATATAAACGCGAGCCTGTCCCTCTAACAGATGGGGTCTCGCCAAAACAAAACGTTCTACCCCAAGGTAGTAACCCCGATAGACTTGCAACATCCTCACACTATCGGTTTAAGCATATAATAAAAACCATAATTAGGATAGTATCATACTCGTATAACGCAGCACTAAAACGAGAAATTTAAATAAGGTATGTACCACTTGCGACATACCCATTCATCCTCCGCGGATCACACTAAAGGTAACCCCACTATACCAGGAAAATATTCACATAAATAATAACATTGTTGATATACGCACTAAACTCGACTCTCATGCGGATATAGCCATAAAAATGTAGTAATTCGTTCCCGATACATACAACACGCAACCTCATCTGAGGATATACTCATACTTCTATCTTGCCACTCGCCTTGGTTGTACAAATGGTTCTTGGACTTAACACACCTATATGTACCAAACCGAAGATTTCAATAATTATTGTCCTTGCTAGGCACCATACTCTTATCCCTATACTTGCTTCGGGAAAAATTTTAGGCACGGGTTTCACTCCCCACAAAATACCTCTACACATACTCCATTTATCTCCGGTCACACTGACCATGTTAGGATTGTCCTTATTTCGGACGTTGGCAATCTCAACTCTGATGACCACTTCCGTTGTTCCTTTAGCTTTGATAGCCCTAAGGAACACGCTACTGGCTTCGATAACCCTTACTGAAATCACTATCGCTCATTGAACAACTCGGCTATCCAAATCATTTAAATGTGTCCCCTAATGGGCCTTCCCATTGGGGTGCTTCACTAACACCGTTTCCCCTGGTCTTATATTGTCTAAATTCTTCGACTCTTGTATCTCCCCACACAAGGAAGCGTTTACCTCCATATTAACAAAATGCGACATTGTTACCATCTGCATTGATCGTCCAAGAAGAATTCCCCAGAAGTGCAAACAATTCTTCTTGTAAATTAACTTTTCCCATTCAATGTCCTCTTCTCCATTTCACCTACTTCATCTGGTGTAAGGTTTGCTAATTAATTAAATTTCTTTTCACAAAGTGACCTTTGTCCGACCCTCATGTGTGGGTTCAGAACAACATACCATCTTATCCTGAACATCCGATGAAGAAACTTATGGTCAAATCATACGTATGCGCCTTATTTTGACAAAATATTTCCCTTCTAAGTGTGGTGGTTGCCTCTCGCCATCGTAACTTTGCTCTTGCGAGCCAAGAAAAATTTTAACAAAAATTTTCACTTCCGATTTTCCGTACTCCGACATATGCCCAAACCTTTAGATATTTTACCTTCGCTGGCTAACACACGCCATTTCCGCATTTCTAGAATTTTCATTGCTGGTTCTCTTCAATGTTTCGTCTGACTCTTAGTGGTTTCTAGGAGTCATATGTTGTGCCTTAAACGTCTTTAGCGTTCTGGCCTTCCGTGCCATAATAGGGGTGACCTCAACTACGGTCATCATTCTTGAATTATAACTTCAACTGAGCTTTGCCTCCTGTTGTCCGCCTATCTGTACTCGCCTGACATACTGCATCGTTCGATACACGAACACACCAGAATGCAAATAAGATTCACTACCATATACCTTATAGCAGGGGAACGAAACCTCACCAAAGAAATCAACAATCCTAAAGATAGGGCTCTATATCAAAGAAAGCTATGCTGGAAGCATAATAAGCCACACAGATCCTAAAGGACACTAGAACCTGATGCTCTGATACCACCTGTGACACCCCGCCTAATTAATTACCGGGTGATTCGTCCTTAATTAATCAATTTTAGAATATCAAGTTGGTTCAGATAATGCATCACGGTCGAAAACTCAAATTTTAATTTAATAAAACTAACCACCTAATATTTAAAAAGGGTGATGTCCAAATTTTATCTTGCAATTAACTACTACCAAAAGAATACCAATAAATACCATGCATCACAGTAGCATAAGTAAAGTCTAACTGAAGAAAATAAATGTTTGGAGTAAACATCTCCAGGTACAATCCCATACAATAAATCCAATAAAAGAAATCAAATCTAAGAGAGAATTTAAAACGACTAAATCTCTGAAAGTAAACATAAATAAGCACGACATGTCCAACAGAATGGATAACTGAAAAGGAAAGAATGAGCTGAGTCGTCTACTAGCAATAATCATGCAGCTTCCACAGCAGCTACGGCACGGCAACTGAAAAGAGTCTCCTAAGGCTGGTGTCCCTGTGGCTCGGCACCTAAAATAAGGGAACAATAGAAAGATATACAGAAAAACGGGTCAGAGCCCGAGTTGAAAACAGTTTAAAATAGCAAGTGCTTAAATTGATTCAATTAGCACAATTATTCTTCAAGTTAACTTAGCGTACTCACTTGAGATACTCACCCCTCGATTTAGTGTGCTCGTCTAATGAGCCTAACTATCCATACTAGCCATATACCCTGACTGACTACTAAGTGTATGATAATATGCTTGAAAGTCTCCCTAAATAACTCAAAACCGACGGACTTATGATTTCGATATAGATTTAGGATTACTTTAGTTTATTCTCGTATCCTTCTAAATGCCCAACTGATAATACCATAGGTGTTCATTTAAAATAGCGTCATCAACATAAGGCACCAAACATGATTCTGGTATACACACATCATTCACTTTAGGTATACATATTAATTTATATAAACACAACAATATTGCACCCTTGGTTGAGAACCCTTAGTGCTACGCATACTCGGCTATCTAATCCATTTGCAAAGCTCACGCATAGAGGACAACAGGTTCAAAATCTCGAGAACCCATAAAAACATAAACACCTATTGGAGGCGAATATAGTCCCAAGCCGATGGGCTACGCACATACCTACGCACCCATACGACCGTCATCACTATCATTCTCACGGATAACCCGTACCTAGGTTCCATGCTCTAGTGGTACGATTCTAAATCCCCCGAAGGCACACAAGATTCGGTCGTCCAGAACGCGTTAACCTCCGTTCGATAGCCAGTAGCTAGGTATGTCATACACATAATATTTTGAACAAAAAGCATGCACACAACTTATGTAAATTCATTAGCTTTCCCATAGTCTAGTATTTGCAGTACGAATAGTGTGTATCCCTTATTATACACCGCACCTTATTTATATATATATCCTCCCTTGTATTTTCGCATATCTCTAATTTTATAAATTTCCCTACCTTTTGAAAGTCGACCTATTCTCCGCTCACTAGTAATTATAGATTTTAAGTCCCTCAACGTTCATACAGGCCTAACACTCGTTGAAGTAAGCCTACTGGAATTTTGATCAAAAATTGGCCTAAAAAGGTCATTCTGGAACCTCGTTAGAAGACCCAGAAATCTCGTTCAAACGAGGTCGTTCGAATGAGGGTCATTCTAACGAAGGTACTTCGGACGAACCACCAAACTCGTTAGAAGGGCTACTGAAATCTCGTTAGAAGTCTCGTTCGAACGACCTGGGCTTGACTTTTAACAAAATTTTCGAAGTCGCCCAGTTCATCTCTAGATTTGTTTTTCCAGATTTTCTCCACTCAAATCTCAACCTAAACCCATTCCAACCCAATTGCAAGGTTTCCAAACTACTCTAAGTTACCCTATAACACTTCTTAGCATAGTTTTGGGGTCCAATCCTTCTAATCATCATGTAATTTCAATAATTTCCCAAATTTTACCATAAACCATACTAACATAAACCCAGAATTTGTTTGTCTATAAAAACTCCAGATTTATTTCGTGATTAACATCTAATTCATCAAATGTCACATTCCTATTAAGGGGAAAATCCTCTACATGCAAACCCCCATCAGATTTCTAAAATTCCTACATGATTTCATCATAGGTAAACCAAAATTTGGTATTAGTTGTTCTAAAACCTCAACACATGTTAACAAGAGTAATAATTGCTAAGAGAAGAGCAAGATAATCACTTGCCTTAAAATGAACTTCTGATTTGCGGGTTGAAATTGGTATGGGAACGATCCTCTTGACACGATCTACGCGCTGGTGTACGTTTTGGTGTGAAAGCTTAAGTTCTTGGCTTAGGGATCTAATGGAGTCTTCTCCTTCTTCCTTGTTGGTTCTCTCTCTCTTTTCCTCTCTTTCTCACATAGGTTGAAACTAACTAGCCACTAACCCTAAAATCTTTTAATTAAATCCAATTTTCATCCATTTTAATTACCCAAAAGTTCCAAAAGACCAAAATACCCTTCCGAGGTGTCGTTTTGGGCTAAAGTGTCCCGGACTCCAATTTAAATACCTGAGTAGTGTTTTCTGACTATTTCGACCCTTCTGGACACTCTGGCGCACTCAAAATAGTCATCTGAGCTATAAAATAATTTATCTTTTAAACCCCCAAATACATACTAGTGACGCGACTCATACGCGTCCCAAATATTTATAACATAACTGTCGTGTATCTCATCCCCAGCCATAATATTATTTCAATAACTACTAATTCTCATCACGCTAGTAATTATTTTCATAAAATCGGATTAATGACAATTTAAATTTTCTTTCTCGAATTAATTAATCCAAATTTTAAAAATAAATACACATAAAAATAATGGGTATTACATGGAAGAAGTGCAAGAAGAGACGATTTGGGGAAAAGTTAAACCCCCTTGGGACAACAAAAGAACATGAATCAAGTGGCCATCCTCAACATCGCAAATATTACGAGGAACAGGGGCACACTCAATATCCACCCAATTAGGGATGTTGTAACATTTCCTAAACTCTGCCATGAATTTGTTATCTATCCTTGCCATAAGAAAAACCCTAGATATAGTAGAATTAAAAACGATGAAAGGAAATACACAGAGACGGAAGACTGAGAACTTATAGGAAAAAGAATGAAGCTTGAAAAGATGGAAAACCACGGGCAAATGAAGATGATTGAGGCAAAAAATAGCTTGGGAGTAATGAAGAAGAAGCTTGAGAGTAAGAAACACTTTGAGAACGAGAGAAAACGCAGAGTAAAAGTGGCGAAATGAACCATCTGAATGCCTCGGTTTAAACTCTCAATGATAGTGCACGACAATCAAAGAAGATTTTCCACCTGAAATCGCTACGAAATGACGATTCACTCCCCACATGATTCAAGAATTGCAATTGCACTATCAAGAGCAGGCCGGAGGCACCATTTAAAAGTTTTGATACCAAATTGTAGCACCTAAAATTTTAGGGGCAATTGTGGGTACCCTTTTTGCTCACTAGAAGCCATAAGAGTGGTCGGACAAAGCCCAAATGAGAAAAAGGTGGATCCGTCTTAAATAATGGGTTCAAAGTGACGGTTAGAATAGAAATATGTGACCAAGTCCATCCCCAATATCTCGAATGAGATATTCAAGGGATACTAGGTTAACGTGTTACCTGGTAACACTCCCTCTCCTTCCTTTGGAAAAACGGAATATATATTGTACCCCTGACCCGGGGAAAAGGGAATGTAAAAAAAACAGTTCGGGAGATACTAAATAAGAAACAGTAGACCTCTCCATGGACGTAGGTAATTCGCCGAACCACGTATATTCTTGTGTTGTGTGATTGTTGTTCTTTCTTTAATTCTGGTGTTTCTTTTCTTTTGATAAATTATTTTGTGTTGAGATTTTTGTCACCACATATAGCATTTAACCACCGTTATATAGACTACGCTCTTGTATCTGCATTTGTCGAGAGGTGGCATCTGAAGACTAACACATTCCATATGATATTTGGGAAGATGACAATCACCCTCGATAACGTATCAGCGATTTTGGGTTTTCCTCTCGTCGGATTACCTCTATATAACCCGCGACCATAGTTGAGGAGGAGGAGGAGGAGGATGTAGTTGTCCCGTCGATTGTGGACCTTGTGGTGGAAATGTTGGGAGTGAGTTTAGATGTTGCCTTGGAAGAATGTGGCGAGCATGCTGTCGTCCGATTGAATTGGCTCACTGCGAATTTTAAGGAACGGTCTCAGGACGCCAACGCCTCGAGGGCAGACAAAGACTATTGCGTCATGGCCTATTTGCTCTATATTATCGGGTGCACAATTTTCCCCGACAAGTCAAAGAACAAGATTTATGTGCTCTACCTTCATGTTCTTAGAGACGTGAAGAAGGTTGGGAAACTAGCATAGGGGATGGGTATCCTAGCGCATATGTATCGGCAGATGGGCCTTGTCTCTCGCTCAAGTGTGAGTAAAATGAGTGATTGCCTCTCTCTTATACAGGTAACTAATAATCTAAATTCATATTTCGGTTATGTATGTTTATCAATTTCCCCCTTATTTTTTAATAAATTCATAATATGTGTGTTTTGCAGTTTTGGATATATATGAGCACTTTCCAGGGATTGGCGCATGCATCGACAAGGAGTTCGATGAAACCATGTCAAGGATTGCAAGTTGGTCATTGCAATTCGCCTCTCAGAAAAATGCATTTTTCAAAACCTAATGAATTATCGCGATCATTTGGATGATATGAATGTTGGTGAGGTGAGTAAAGTCTTTGGATTGTTTGTAATGTTTTCTTTTGACTTTGATATTTTCTGACATTCAATTATATATTATTTATGCGTAGGTCATTTGATAACCCTGTCGAGATGCTCGGGTTGTTTATCCCTTTCACGAATCATCATGGTATATCGAGATTATGGTTTGTTTTGAGGTGGGGGAGCCCTATTACCCGGAAAGATGCCTTAGACAAGTCGTTCGGCTGCAAATCATACCTCGTGAGCCCATGACACCCTTGAAGGATGATAGTGGAGATAATGCGGCTCGATACAAGGTAAAATTCGATATGCAAAAATGGTACAAAAAAAACTGGCAAAACCACCTTATATTCGAGAAGTATCGGTTGGTGCCCGTATCGAGCCTGTGGGACTGTAGTAGTGATTATATGGATTGGTTCCTATCCAAATCCTATCCTAGAGTCCAAAGCCCTAAGTTTCGCACGGTTAACAAACATCGTTGGTAAGTTTTATGTGTAAACTACTTTCGGGTGTTCCACTTTCGTTACTAATTTCATGCTATTATCTTTTCGATAGGCAGACGAGGTGCGCAAAGTTATGGATTTATTGAAGAACAATATTGACAATGGAATTGCTGCATATCCGGGTGCATCAATTGCACGCAGTGTCCAAGCCTACGATATCCTAGCTGTGGCCATTGGGGTAAGCAGGCTAGTTTTCATTGAGGAGTGGGTAGCGAAGAAAAGCAAGTCCAAAGGCAAAGGAAAAGAGAAAGTAGCTGAGGGGTCCCATAGAAGTAAAAGAAAAAAATAAGAGTTTTGATTAAATGTTTTGAAGTAGTAGCTAAGGGGTACCAAAGAAGTAAAAGAAATATGTTTTGAAGTTTTGATTAAATGTTTTGAAGTTGTTGTTGAGGGGTCCCAAATGTTTTGACTTAATTTGAATTTAAATGCTGATTTAAGTTTGAAATTATATGAATATGATTATATTGCTTTGAGTTTGAAATTATGACTTTGAAATGTTGGTATATATTGGAGTTGGTATATAAATGTTTGTATAAACGTTGGTATGTATTATGTTATATATTTGAAATGTTTTTATAAATGTTAGCTTCATTCGCTCTGTTCATAGCGAATAAGGTCATTGAAATCGGGCTAACCATAGCGATTTGATTTGGTTCGTTATAATCATCCCAAACAGTGTACTTTAAAACAAAAATGGCTTGGCTTCATTCACTATGTTCACAGCGAATAAGGTCATTGGATTCGGGCTACACATAGCGATTTGATTTGGTTCGTTATAAACATCCCAAACAGTGCACTTTAAAATAAAAAAAGGCTTGGCTTCATTCGCTATGTTCATAGCGAATAAGGTCACTCGATTCGGGCTAAAGATAGCGATTTGATTTGGTTCGTTATAAACATCCCAAACAATGCACTTTAAAACAAAAAAGGCTTGGCTTCATTCGTTATATTCATAGCGAATAAGGTCACTTCATTCAGGCTAACATGGAGAATTGATTTGGTTCGTTATAAACATCCCAAACAGTGCACTTTAAAACAAAAAAGGCTTGGCTTCATTAGCTATGTTCATATCGAATAAGGTCACTTCATTCGGGCTAAACATAGCGATTTGAATTGGTTCGTTATAAACATCCCAAACAGTGCACTTTAAAACAAAATAGGCTTGGTTTCATTCGCTATGTTCATAGCGAATAATGTCACTTCATTCGGGATAAACATAGCAATTTGATTTGGTTCATTATAAACATCTCATACAGTGAACTTTAAAACAAAATAGGCTTGGTTTCACTCGCTATGTTCATAACGAATAATGTCACTTCATTCGGGTTGAACATAGCGAACAGTGGACTTTTACTACAACATTTTAATTTGATTTCATATAACTTCATTTCAATATCAACCAACTATATTTGAATATCATACAACTTCATTTCAATTTCATATCACAAAAGTTCGATTCGCATCATACAAATTCAATCCATTCCATACTTCGCTAATTTGGGCACCATTGTTAATTTGTGCCAATGTGCATTGACATCCCCCCATAGTATTGCCTTACACTCCATCCGGTAGATGACCAATTCATGAGCGAACGATACATTATAGATATTGCGTGCCAAGTGTAGGCACGATTTAACATCCATGCCAACGGTATCACAAGTCTTCAGCTCCTCAACAATTAGGTCAATGGCATAATGAGAAACTCGGCCTATGAGCTCACGCGAGAGAGGAATATTATGGGAGTGATTTAATTTTTACAAAGAATTCTCAAACTCTCTCTTAATCTCGGTCACTTGCAACTCAATGTAGTTGTGCATGCCGACAAAAACTTTGTCAAAAGGAAGTTGAGAACTCTCTAAGTGCCTCTTCAACTTAGCGTGTGCTCCTTCACAATGGTTGGTAGTTCGGTTGCCCCGATGCCTAACTATATTTGTCCATGTATGAGTGATGTTCTCCCTTATATTGTACTATGTGCAATCTATGTAGTGAACCGTGTTCGGGTACGCAACCCAATCACAGTGAAATAGTACCCAATCTTCGTTAAAATCGTTCTCGGTGGGGAATTCAACCAAATGCATCCAATCCCTCGTGAACTTCTTCAGTGTATCCTCAGAGTGAATCTCTTTCCTAGCATGGAGCTCCACATTGTGATGAATGTGGAAAGTGCAAACCATAGATCTCGCCTCGGGGAACACAACCCGTAGTGCGTTCATGCATGCGTACTCCCGATCTGTGATGGAAACCGTGGGACATGCAAACGGATCGAATAGGGATTTCAAACGTCCCAACGCCCACCGATAGTTCTCCACCTTCTCTGTTGCTAAAAAAGTGAAGGAAATATTAAAAGTCCTGCACGAAGTTATACCAACCATCTCGAACAAAGGCATCTTGTATCGATTGGTCTTGTACGTGCAATCAATAATGACAACGGACGGAAAACACTTGGCTAGTTGAATTGAGTTTGGATGAGCCCAAAAAATGTCTTCCACCTCCATGGTAGACTCATTCGTTCTATACTAATAAACGTAATGTTTATCCCCAAGCAACTTCATTAACTGTTGCATCGTCGTTCTACCCTCTCGTTCGGAAATCCTCAACTTCCCCTTGGCGTTGTAAATTGTTTTCATGGTCGAAACATTATTAATGTTACGACTTTTTATCGTCGTTAGAATGGCGGCCGGCTTTACCCCACTCAAGGACATTTCTTCAACAATGTTTTTCTCCACCGAAGTAAGTTGGTCAGCGTATGCATGTCCAACTAACGTTTTCGACAATTGGTGATTGTGAACGCCGCTAACGACTGACAACATTCACTGTCCGTTGTCAAACGGAATGCCTTTCAATAAAAATGAATAACTGCACTTCCGAGTGGCCATATCCCTCTTCCGACTATTTTCCCCTTAACTACTCCCTATGTTCCCATCATTCTTCTTGTGATGATTACAGTACTCACCACCTCTCTCGCAACTTGGTGATGACTATTACTGTTTTAACAGATGAGGCTTGCTCTTGAGTCCAAACAACCAACTCTTGCCGAGTGAAAAATACCTGAGAATTAAGAATATAATGAATCAGTACAATGTAATTAAAATATATAAATATATTACATTAATAATAGACATTATAATACCTGCTCCGTAAAGAACGTCGCACTAACATCTACTAACACCGAACCACCTTCCCCGTAATGGGGTATATCGAAGCTTGATCAAATAACAAGGAATTGAAATCCATGAAGGCATCCTACATAGGTAAAACTATTATTAGGTGGGTAAATGAAATTTTAATCGCAACGTAATTACATTTGATAATAAGCTTGCAACATTTTTTATGTTTAAATTTCATTCGGCATGAATATAACGAAATGGTTTCATTATTTCGGGGGGAAGATGACGAATAGTTATAGATGGTTCGAGGTGAACCTGACGAAGAAACCCATCTGGTTCGGGGTGAACCGTACGAATAGTTAAAGATGATTCGGGGTATATATGTCGAATATATATCTAGTTCGGCATGATCGAATGACCCTAGTTTGAACAAAAAAATACAGAGTTGGTTTGGGAGGTTTACCCCGAATTTCTGCATTGAAATCAAGGCCCCAATCCCGAACTAACTATATGTTTTTTGCGTTTTTTTTATTTTTTAACCTTGTGAAAAAAAACAAATATATATGTAATGGGACCTAAAGTTTACCTCAAAAATGGGATTTGTAAAGTTGTCATTTACTTTTGAGGTGTTGTCATTGTCTAATGGTGGAATATCCATTAGTATTTGAATATTTAAAGAATAAACCATAGATATTTAATAATGTTGATGTAAATGGTTGGTGAGGGGACAAAACTTTGTGTGGGGACCAAAGTAACAAAACTTTAATAATTTTGTTGAAGATGGTTGTTTGAATTAATGGAGATAAATTTGTTGGGTGAAGTAAAGATGAGAAAGGGAGAGTTTGAAATGTAGTAAATAGAGAGAGAAAGGAAGAGTTTGGGGTGTAGTGGTATTTTTTGTTGTAATTGGATTAAAACATCTAGGGGTGATGGCCCTTAACAAAAATCTGATTTATTTTCTTTGTGGTATTTTGAAACAATTTTTGTGATGCTAGGAATTTGGCTTAATCTGCTCTTGGTTGGCCATGTTGCGTGTGGTCAGGCATATTCTGGTGAAAGTTTGGGTCGTTGGCCTATTAGAAGTAGGAATAGTTGAAAAGTTTTATGCCACGTGTCCTATTCGTAGGTCTGGCATATTTCATCCTCCTTTAGTGACATTTTAGCATTATGCTTTGGAGATGATCTTATTATGTTATGTTGGGGAAAGAGTGATCAAACGCAACTGCCCATCTGTCGTGGGGTCCCTCATGATACCCATATCCCTGGAGCTGAAGCCATTTTTAGCTTCACTCTAGAGATGATCTTATGATGTTACGTTATGGGACACTTGTTAAAGAACAACAAATACCCTAAGGGTCCGTTTGGCAATCCAATTCCAAGGCTTGGAATTGGAATTGAAAGGCCAATTGCAATTCCGTGGAATTCAAATTGACCTTCCAATTCCAATTCCAATTCAAGCCTTGGAATTGAGTTGCCAAACGGACCCTAATAGAGTTGATATAAAGGATTGGATCACATTGAAAAATAAGGAGTGAAATTTATAATATGCAACAATGTACTTTTCAATGTGACACCCATGGTAAACAACAAATACTCTAATGGAGCCAACAAAAAGGATTGGATCACTAATAAAAATGATTCACAATTTGCAACATACTTTTTAAGCAAAATTTTGTTGACACGTCCAATGTATAGCCAATAATGATTTGTTATGGCTACTACTTAAAGCACCTTGTAAAACTCATCAAGCGAGCACAAATACAAATATTTTCATCATATCTTTCAAGCGATTCGCCATAAATATAATGTCGTGGCCATGCAAAATGATTGTCGCAGATACATGAAAAGAAGTTTGAAACTCTGTAGTGTGCCCACTATTAACATTTTCCCCCTCGAGATCTTTATACCATTACCCCCCCCCCCCCCCCCCCCCCCCCCCCCCCCCCCCCCCCCGTGGCTTCTTTTGGGGAATCAATATCATTGGAAAAAGGAACTTCAAAAGCATCAAGTGGGCATAATTTTTTGTCATAGTCAAAGTGGAATCATATCTAGTTCTGAATGCAAGGAGATGGTCAAGCGTGTTCGAAAGAACATCAGTTATTACAACGTTCCATACGACCTGATATCTCATAATGGTCTCCATTGTTAAGTGACGTCACACAAGTAGTACATTGGATCTCATATCTGATAATTATATTATATTTCCCACTCAAATTTCATCTTAAGACAACAATTGGTCAAGAACTAATAATGAGATGAAATTTTTAAATAAGGAACTATCCATTTTCTTCAAGTGCGAATTCCTCTTGTAAAAAAAATAACATGATAGGCCAAATGTATTAATCAAGTAACAACACAGTTTCAGCATTACAAATAACTACAGCCATATTTTAATACTAACAAAAAATGTTTTGAACACAATTTGGTTCAAGCTTTGCATTTCTTTTACTGTTGTTCCAAACGGATCTCTAAAACTATTTTTCAGCAACAAAGCCTGTAACAAAAACGAAAAGGGACGAAAATGAAAAGAAAAATTGAAGTCATATGCAGGAAATTGATCATAGGCAGGAACAGGAAAGAGTGTTCATATTGGGAAAAATGAATTATCACTTAATTAATTGCATATATTGAAAATGCCAAACTGGTATCACGCAGGTGCTGAAATTGTTATTTTCAGAATCAATTACTAAAAACATTATAAGAAGTGAGATTGAAGGACGCAAAGACTTCTTTTCTTTACAAACACGGTTGGTACATGAAAAGAAGCATCATATAAACCTGAACTACAAATAAATTTGAGTGCAGTACCTGATGTTTCCTAAGCCAACGGAGGTCAGCAAATGGAAAATCTGAACTCACTTCTATATAACCGCATGTGACATAATATCTGAAAACAAATAGATTCACGCAATTAGCATCTGGATATTAAAACCGCAAACAGAAAGCTCAATTTCTTATGAGGATAAATAAATGATCATCTCAAGGTGTCCAGAGCATACCATGACTGACTGAACTCTACTGGAACATCCTTGAGTAAGCCTTTTTCTCCTGATCACGTCTGTCAGCAATCTACAAGAACTTTTAATGTCAAAATACAATCATTAGAAAAATGAAAAGCTTAAGAAAAAAAACTGTGGAATTAAGCAATTCTTAAAAGGCAACAGGCCTTCTTTTTTGCAGCAGCAAGCTCCTTCTTTATACCACCTGAACAACAAAAGGTATACCGTATCACCTTAATCATTAATAGCTGAAGCCTAATAGAAAAAGGTACTATTTATTATTTACTTTGGAAACAGTTTTCAATTATGTTTAACAAATGCCAAGGGAGGTCTAAAACACAAAATAATATTCCATAAAGCTCTTACTTGAAAACAGGTTTTTCATGTTCAAGTTTTTTAGAATATCACTAAGCCAGTCCTTAGCTTTTGCACTCTCAAGATGAAGAATGCCATTAAGTCCAAAATAATATGGCACAGTTTCACTGAGCCATCCAAATTAGACTAGTGCCAAAATTTGTCTATCCATTATCAATCGAACCTAGCCAAGCTTGTTCCAAAATCACTGATTCCTTTTCTTACTTTTTTTTAAATCGCCGATTCTGTAATGCATTTATGACAGATTGTATGTAACTAACCGTCATTTGGTTCCAACATCAACGCCTGTTTAAAACTTTCGACTGCAGCATCAATGTCATTAACAGCCATGAATGCCTGGCAAAATAAGTATGTATATGATCAGTAAATTGCCAAAACACAGTTTATAATTTTGCACCAAGATGTAATAGATACTTATGTCGAAAAAAATAAGAGAAAAAACAGCAGAACTCGTTAACAAGACACCTTTTATAGGAACGTAAGGTGGAAATGAAACAACTGACCTATCATTGGTTGCAGGTTTAAATGTTAAAAACTAATTCCGAACAAAGATCGGAGACTGCCCCACAAGTGCACATAGAGAAGGGACCTATGTAGAAAAATGAAGAATGATAGGGAAGAAGAATTTGATTTCAAAGAGTATCTAAATTGTTTTCAGTGTATGAGAACACTTCCGTTATGTTTGGTATACACCAAAATTCGTATAAGAGCATATTTCCCTCTTATCGTGTGTAGTGCGTGTAGGTAGTGGTCATAATTTGTATGTATACGTCATATCGTGTCGATTTTCCTCTTTATCAAAACTCCCATGCCGTCACAAGCTCCTCCAGTGGCCCAGATGCCGCAGGTCCCAGTGACCCAAGCATCGATTTTGCCACGAACCGTAAGCCCTTGATTTTGATGCCGCTAGAGTCTAGCCACACACCAACTCATCAATCTATGCAGTCAGGCGTTGTACTTCAAAATGCCCTCATCATATGTAGCAAATATTTATAGAGCACTCCTACTGAAGTAATATTGTTCTTAGCATTCGACAGTTAATATTAAACCGCGTAACAAAACATAGAACTTTGATTGAGCCCCGCTGTTTTTCTTCTCATTTCCATAGGAGCCGAGGTTTCCAAACAATGTTACCTTCAGTAGTTGTCTTTTGTGTAACTGAGCGAGAAGTTTACCCTAGCCCTTCCATCATAAGCCAGAAGGCTATCTTACTAAAACACTGTTTATAGCAAATATTCCTTATTCGGTCATACATGACATCTTCTGTCGACCTCATCAGTCTAAACGAAGGTTTCGTAAGGGGCTCGTAAATATCTAGTTGCAAATAGCTGTCATTTTTGGAGTGTCTGTGAACAAGTACAGATAAACTCTCGAATATGTATCCCCTACTCATTTTTATTGAAAATATGTATCCCGTACTTCTCTTCTTGACCTTTAATTTGGAATTTTGTGGATACTCTCCGATGCCACAGATATTTTGAATATTTTATTTTTTATATGTGAACCCAACAATGGAAGTTTATATAAAAATTTAATTTAGCATACTGAATAAGAACAATAAATCAAACCACATAGTGCATTACATCAAAAATAGGCTAAGAAGATTATACTAAAAAGAGAAGAAATTATTATAATTATGTATATAATTATAAACACATATACATACGGGTTATTTGGGTTTTGTCCCAAAAAGTTTTCGCCATTTGGGGATTGGCCTCGGAAAAAAACTTATTGGGGATTGACCCTCATATTTAGACTGTTTATTTTGTGTCGTTACAAAGACACCAGTAATCTGAAAAAAAGCCAGGCCGATTAATCCCCACCCATGAGGTAGAAGGTGACTGATCGCCCAGAGTAATTGCAAATCGGAAAAAAAAAAGTTAGGTGCATTAATCAGCTAGGCACTGATTAATTGTTTGTTACAGGCGGAATATTATCAATCGGTTCTGCGCCTTTTATATATATTTTAAAAAACTCAACTACGAAACGACATCATTTATAGTTGAATTGTTAAAAAAAAAAGAGAGATATAAAATAACAACAAAAGAAACCTTACCCTCAAGATCTCTTGCTCACAAACGAACAAACCATTCTGTCACGCGAAATCCATCTACCACTCAAATAAGGAAGACTTGTTGCTGAACTCCATCTCTCTCATGTTCAAATATTGCTGCAGAAGTACCAAACTCGGTTTGTTCTCTATTTTTTTTCTGTTTTTACTAGATTTGAGTCTACTAAATATCCAAAACAGTTTATATTTAAGGTATATTACGATTTATGCATTTTTTTCTTCACCAAATCGATTGGGACTTCTCTTCTCCAGTATTGCATTGAGTTTGATTGACATCTTCGCTCCATCTTGAGGGGTGTGTTAGATTTCGTGTTTATTTTGTTTTTATTGTATTTTTCCTTTTATATTGAGCCCTCCTTATGTGGACCGTAGTTGAGTAGTGTTTGCCTTTTGGCTTTTTTATTCTCTTAATCTTATAACAAAATGTAACAACATTCTCTAGTTGGTATAAATACAATCATTGGGATTCCCAATTAGGTAAGCCTCACCAGAATCCTTTTCCTGTATATAATGATGTGATATCTCCTCATTTGCTAATTGAATATCGTTAGACTCTTCATTTTGGGTTCTTTGAGAGCTTTGCACAATTATTTCACTCTTGTATGTATAGTTAAAGCCTGTAATGGCAGAAATGTACAGAACCATCTTAACTACACTTATAAATGTAACATAAAAAAAATATCCGGAAAGTAAAATATAAAGAAGTTGCATATTTATCAATCAGTGAAGAGTTGAATAAAAATCATAATGCAGCTGACAAGTTAAAGACAGATGTATGATGGCTCTACGAATACATAGCAAGACACTTATTATTATATTTTTGTCAGATGAGGTCAAGAACCTGGCCTTGGCGGAAAAAAGCTTTCACATTATCTTCGCCGTCACGAATTGCGAAGTCTGCATCTAATAATGCTCCTTTTGAATCTCCCAATTTCAATTTGCAGGCCTAAAGCACGCATATCACAGATTATTTGACAAATAAAGGGAAAGGAACAATGAGAAGCAGATCACCTTCCAATCCAAGTATACAACAAAGAGGAAATGCTTCAAAATCTTTTAGTACTCAATCAAGGTAAAATTGATCAAATTAAAGAATGCAAATTATACTAATAGTCAACGCATATGCTGCAGCAGTTAACACAGACTTTTATGATTCCCATCCTCACCAAAAATTCGGGATGAAAACCATGTACTCACTTCATTATTGCCTTATTGGTACCTGAAGTTGAATTTTTGTAATTTCAATACAGTAAAAAATAGGGTAACTGTTTATATTCCAAGTAGGATTTCAGAAAGAATGACTATTTATTTTAATGAAAGATTTTAGATTATGAAAGCTTGTCTGAAACTATTTTGGGGGGACATTTATGACGGAATCCCCATTTAGTCAAAAAAAGACCAACAAACCCACACAGCTTTCTAACTATTTATAATGTACTCACTTACCTGAAGTTGAATTTTTTTGTAATTTCATTATAGTAAAAATGAGGTGTTCATATGCCTAATAGGATTTCCTAAAGTATGATTATTTATTTAATTAAAGAATTTAAAGAGGTCGTACCTTGGCGCGATGGCAAGTGCCCCTCGCCCAAGCTACGGTTGGTCTCGAGTTTGAGACATGGGTGCAGCCTCTCCATATATGGGGTAAGAGCAGCCGACATCTGCCTCTCCCAGAGCTGCAGTTAAGCGGGAGCCTTGTGCACTGGGTACAACCTTTTATAAAGAATTTAAAAATATGACTGCTTGTCTAAAGCAATTTTGAGGGTCCATTTATGATAGAGCCCATATAGTCAAAAAAGGCTAACACACCAATACAGCTTTATAACTTTTCGACAGCCAAAAAACAATTGTGAAGAATGCAAATGCATTAGAAAGAGAAGCACCCACCATATCCAGAACCAGAGATTTCAAAAGTACTCCTGATTGATTTATTAAGTGACCCACAACTATTAAACTCTCTAGCCTTATTACTTGAATGTGAGAAATAACTTAAAAAAATCACTAGAAAGTTGCATATTCAGAATGATAAATATGCCAGTGCTATCTAAAGAGGAATAGGAGGGTGCAGGTATTTCAAGAGATGCATAATGGCAGGGGTTCAAAGGAGATTGGTTGCGGAGAAAGTGGCTAAA
Source organism: Sambucus nigra (assembly GCA_949130495.1). Classification (NCBI taxonomy): domain Eukaryota; kingdom Viridiplantae; phylum Streptophyta; class Magnoliopsida; order Dipsacales; family Adoxaceae; genus Sambucus; species Sambucus nigra. The sequence continues at coordinate 441,869,451 of OX422207.1, forward strand.
CAGACATCACTAGAGTAGGCAAGAAAAACATTGCCAGGCCACTGGTATGACTGAAGAAAGGAAAGAAGAGAAAACAATAACATAATTGAGAGTAATCAGGGAACTAAAAAGAATTCTCCAACTCTTTATGTGTCACCCTCACTTTGTTGCTCAAGGGCTTTTATGACTACTCAAACATAATTGAAAAGTTCGCAATTATTATCTTATGCTGTCAAGATTTTTTTTGTTCTCTTAAAAGTGAAAAGCATGTTTTCTTGACAATAGCTTCGATGTTGAGGACTCATATCAAGCCAAAAGCCAATTGTACAACAGAACCCAGATATTCCCACATTAAATAACCAAGTTGTGACAATAAATAGAAAATCAAAGGAAAAACATTTATAATTTAAAAAAAAATGGATATCTTCCCAAAAGACGGGAAGTTCGGGAACAAAAATTATCCTAAAAAATCTGCTACAAGCACAATTACCATAACAAGATTAATACCAAACACAAGAAGTTCTAGAGTGCATGGGCTTTCTTACAAGAACTAATGTGAATCTATAAATGCGGAAGCGTTATTATTACAATAATACAATAACTCCTAACTACACAATACCAAATAAAACTAAACTAAGGAAATGGGTTTCTTTCTCTCTATATATTCTCTTTCTCAATATTCAAGTGTGTTTACAAATGAATGCCAAGGGCCTATTTATAGGAGAAAAATTACTTGGTAACCAAGTAATGACCCAAAAGACTAAAAAGGACAACTAATAACTAAAAATGACTAATTAGCTCCAAACATGCTTGGAGACCAATTAAAGACTAAAAATAAAAGGAAATGACAATATTGCCCTAAACTAAAATACAAAATAAAAGATATCTTCTCCCGGGAGCACAACCACGCGCTACTTATAGCTACATATCACAAAACACATCAATCTCCTCGTCTTCAAAAAGCTTGTCCTCAAGCGTGCAGTGTGACTCATCCATGCCACATGATATAATCCTCGAAAAATTTCAAACCCCAATCAAAATCAACCAAAAGTGGGTTGCTCAAACTTTAATTAGTCCCATATGTATGAACCTCATCAATAATAGGTCTAATATACCCAAATCCCGACAATGTTCCCTACAAAATCCGAGCAACCAAAAACCGATGGCCATATCCGCCTTCTCTACACCACGAGCACGTGGTTGCAAGTTGGCTTAGTGGCCTCTTGAATCAGAATGGAAACTCCGGCGACCGCACCTTTGCGAGTGTGATGGCAAAACATGTGGACTGAAAGAGGCGACATTCCGAAAAGCCGGACCCAAAAATGGCAAATAGTCGAAGATGGATCTCAAGTGGGATGCATTTTTCATGGAAATCTTGAGTTGTAACTTGTGTCAAAAATAGGCCATTAAACCAATTTTGACCGGATTTGAGGTCAAATTGGAGGTAGGGGATCTGGTCAAAGTAGGGCAGGTCCGTTTTTTATCGGGTTTGATTGTGGTTGGGCATAGATGAGTGGAGAAAGAGTTAAAATAGGGATAAAAGAGGTTAGGTCATATTAGGGTAAAATTCAGGGTTTAAGATTTGGGGTTTGGAGTGGTAAAGTTAGGTTTAGGGCTATAGAGGAGGGTGGGGGGGTGTTTCAGATGAGAAAGAAGATGGGGCTGGCATTTCGGAGTATAGTGGTGGTTGTGTGGCGAAAGGATGTGGTGATGGTGGAGGAAGATGAGATGGTAGAGGGTGAAAAAGTGGCGGCTAAAAGGGTTGGTATCCCCCGATTCCTATTTGAACATTTATCAATCTAACGATTAAAGGGATGCTCGAGTTGGAACCACAACTCGATACCCACTTCACGCATCACTACGAAAATCAAGAACAAGCGCAGCTCTGATACCAATTTGATGTGAATCTATGAATGCGAAAGCGTTATTATTACAACTACACAACACTCCTAACTACACAACACCAACACCAACAACCACAAAAAATAAAATTAAACTAAGGAAATGAGTTTCTCTACATATATTTTCTTTCTCAATATTCAAGTGTGTTTACAAATGAATGTCAAGGGCCTATTTATAGGAGAAAGATTACTTGGTAACCAAGTAATGACCCAAAAGACTAAAAAGGACAACTAACAACTAAAAATGACTAATTAGCCCCAAACATGTTTGGAAACTAATTAAAGACTAAAAATAAAAGAAAATGATAATATTACCCTAAACTAAAATACAAAATTAAAGATTGTCTTCTCCCGGAAGCACAACCACCTGCAACGTGTCGTAAAACACATCAAGAACTTTTGATGGCCATGTCTGACATTGAACTTTCCCAATGCCTCTAAAGATTTTTGCCACATATCTGTTATAAATACAAGTAAGCATATAAGTGTATTAAACTAACTAATTGTTGCCCGCTACCTACACTATCCAACAATGCTCAATTTTCCTATCGGTTATCCACTTGTTAAAACAATTGCAACATATCATGAAGTCAAAAACTTCAGCACTTCCAAGAGAGAAGAAAAAAGGTAACTTACAGAACTATTTGTAAATATCTGAGATTTTTTCTTCCTTAAAGATTGGCTTTTCTCTGCACAATCGCAGCCAGAAAATGCCATCAGAGGGTTCAGTTCACGCCCCAACATAGTTCTAGTAACCAAAATTACAAAAGAATGGTGCGTAATGTTACATCAAATGGTTCACCTTCATCAATGTCTTCCTTTTCCCAGCAGACATCCAAATAGCGCAGAGCCTTGCTATACTTTCTAAGAGCCGTTTTATAGTCTTGCTTCTGCATTGAAAACAGCAAGGACAAAATCCCTCAGTCGGATGGAAATAAACTATTTAAAGCACGTAAATAATTAACTATGGCGATATGAAAAAACTATTGTATATGAGATCAGATTTCTAATTACAAAATGGCCTCATTCAAACACTGTAGAAGAGCCAATATCTTGCCATATCCCCTTGTTTATCAAAATAAGAAAATCAGGCTGCATGGATGCGTACAGGATGCATGGATACTTACAGGATGTGTCCATTTGTCATGATTTATTTTTATTTTTTCGTGCTTCATAGTATATGGTTCAAACTGAAAGTGGCAAAATGAATGGAGGACAATGGCCAAATAAGTCCAAAAAAAATGTGGATGCATGCACCAAAACAAGTATTAGTCTTTGAGTGTGTGATTATGAAGCAGTAAGGAGAAAATATCTATCTATGCAGAAGCTACCTTGAAGTGTTCATTTCCAAAAACTTTAACAGATTCTACAGCGCTCATCCACCAAGAAACTTCATCCGGTTTAATATCAAGGTCAGCTGGCCAATCAGGATAAGGATCACCATCTTTAAAGAAATTAGATACCCCGTCATCCGATCCCATGGGAATTTCTCCACAATCCTCTATTATAACATCAAGGGTCGGAGTATCGTTGTCCCCTGTAGTAACATGCTCAATTGAACGAACTACCCCCATCCCTTTGACTACCCTTCCAAATATGACATGCTTTCCATCTAGATGAGAAGTTCGAGTAGTAGTGATAAAAAACTGAGAACCATTGGTGTTAGGACCTGCATTGGCCATTGCTAACATCCCTTTTCTTTCATGTTTCAAGTCTAAATTTTCATCATCAAATTTCCAGCCGTAGATGGATTCACCACCAGTGCCATTCTGAGCGGATATGTCTCCACCTTGTATCATAAACCCTTTAATTATGCGGTGAAAACAAGATCCCTGATATGAGTAAGGAGACATGATTAAGAAGAACTGAAAGAATTAAATCCAGCTGAAACCAGATTTGTGGCTGTGTAAATGTTGAAACTAAAGGCTTTGAAAGATTATGTTCATATGTTTACATTTCGTGTTGGTTGTCACTACACAACATCGCAACTTAAAAATTCTAAACAATAAGCTTTGACAAATGACAATCCAACATTTCTGAGGCTTTGAAGAATGGAGAGTTCGTCATCCAAACAGTAACAACTCTTGGTGTCATTGTTGACAATCTGCTTTCCAGTTAATAGCTTAGATAACCATTACTCTTCAATAGTATAAAAAGAATGAAATTACGAAGCTTCTAGCATTAAAAGACTGGCACTTCTTAACAGCACTATGAGTTATGCATGTAAGGAGAAGATGGTTTAAAAATTAATGTGCACAAGAACTATAACCCTTTAACTAAGAAAAGACCGAGACGAGTATTACTGTGTACTAAGGTCAGAGAAATACTTCACAAAAAGGAAAGGCAAAAAAAAAGGTTACCATGGTAAAATTTAGAATGACAATCCAAGCACTCTGAGGGATATCAGAGATGCTTGGGTCTTGTAAACGTAATAAAATCAGGAGAACCAGGCGTATCTAACCAGGAAATATATATTAAATTGCAACCAGGAAGGTATAATATCAGTGTTATCAAAATTTATATTATCTTTCACTTCCTTCCTATGAGAACACTTCATGCAGAATGAAATTTCACCACGTCAACCAAAGTATGGAAATTTCGCATAGAGGATATTCACTTATGAAAAGGAAAGACATGGATAACTCAAGGATCTATTCAGATTAAAAGATATAAGTTTAGAAAGAGTAAGGTGTAGTTTGTTTTTGGCACTGAATTTGAATTAATTTAGAGTTTAGAAGTGTTACTTCTTGTTGTTTTTTAAAATTTTCAGTCTATATTGCCTCTGAGAATCATTAAGAGGTAATATCACTCTGCATATTAACCGTAAAACATCTATTCAATTATTTCATTCAGATAAAAAGAAATACAGATTTCAGACTTCATATCCAAATAACAAAAACAATCGCAACCTAAATTTATACTCAACTCAACAAAGCCCTTTTCCCAATTATCAAGACAATATTTAGAAAGACGTTGGCAATATTTAGGACTCTAAACGCACGAGACCCTCATATTTCCAATAGTAAGATCTAATTTACTGACATATTCTTTTCAATATTTCAACTGGACAAACATCCCCCTAGGCATGACTCGTGTCAAATCAAACTGGTAACTATTCTATTAACTGTATTTTAGTAATAAATGAAAAATTGAATATTTTAGCTTCTAATAGATAAATAGCTTAATAAACCATATGCAACATATGCCAGGTTGATAAATGACCTTGGCAGACTTTTATGTGGGGTTATTTTGGTGTTGTAGCACGTTCAAATCTATCAGGTGATTATAGGGAGTGAATCAGCCATAAAATATTTAAGCCCTGTAATAATTTAGTTCGCATGAACAACCAGTGGTTAAGAAGACGTTTGGTACATATAGTATATATCATATACTATTCGGTATATTCAGTATTTTAAAAAAAAGGCCCAGACACGTCGGGGACGTGACGGGGCTGGAAAAAAGAAATAACTTTCCAAATAATGGGAGCTAATTTGAAAAATCAATTTCTTTCATGGTTTACTAAAGGTATAACACAAAGTAAAATACTTTTAGCCTTTATTCACTTTTACGAACTTTGTCATCAACCCCTCTCAAAAACCTAGGGTTTTCTCATCCGTCGTCACCCCCTTTCAAAATCTATTTCTTCATCTGTTGTCACCCCTTCTAAAACAGATTTAATTTTAATTTACTTATCAAAACTAATTTATTATATGTTTGAACAAATTTAACTAATTTCTTAGACACAATTTATGATGAGGGGAAAATATCTATCGGTTGGTCCTAAACAGTAAAAGCACTCGGCCAATATGATTAATTAAAGACGATAGCCCTAAGGCCTACGACTATTGCGCTAAATAATAAGCCATGTGCATAATATGATTGGATCGGGTCAAAGAAGAAATCACTCCACTAATGGAGCATGTCCTATTTCGGTGGCAAGTGGCTTAGTGGGTTTCTCCCACTAACTAATGTTGTAATGGCCTATATAAGGGAAGTCAAACATTGTAAAAAGGGGTAACAAGCTCTCCCCTCACAAGAGTTCCATTTTAGAATATTCAAGAGATTATAGTAAAGAGTGGGAAGCAAATCCCACGGTTGATGTAGGCCATTAACGGCAGAATCACGTAAAAATATTGTGTTCTTGTGTGATGATTCCGTTATTGTTTATCTATGAGTGTAGTGCAATTTTCTGCATCTATAGTTTGGTGTCATCTGTCGAAATGACGCAATTTCTCTTCGTGTGCTCGTTCTCCATCACTAGACATTTCGATCTGCATATATTGATTCATGGTCGGAGAATTTTACTTCTCGTCGTTACTTTTACATTCTCATATTTTATTTATGTTTAAATACAAGCTCAAATAAAACAAAAAGCAAGCAGTGTCTGCAAATATTAAGCCTTAACTATTGAGGTGTATTATGATATACCCTCAAAAGCCCATAAAGGCTGGCAAAGAAACAACAAGACATAGCCGGTTCAAAGGGAAAGAAAATGGGAGTTCAAAATTACCTTCCCTCATTGCGATTTAGGTGAAAACGAATATGTCAAATTTCCTATGCTACTTCTGAGTCGAATTCAACAGGCTCGGTAAAAAACCTGCACTGCACCCATGCCGGCTTCATCGTCAAGCGGTGGGTGGTCTTCCGGGAGAACACGTGGCGAACTTGGGTTAACATAGGCACAAGAGAACGATCGTGGGTGGTTGTTTCTTTTCCTGAAATGCCTTCCAAATTGGACAACACGTACAATAGATTCACCCCCAAATCCCCAGCTCGTGGCGAGAGGTTTCGTAAAGATCGATACTTTGTTTCTCTCTCACTCCACCGACATGTGTAGCACGACAACAAATTGGGTGATTATCTCTCCATGTGGGCCTCCATTGTTATGGCTAGACGACCATTTGTAAAAAAAAAAAATAATCGCCACATACGACATAGAACAAATTCCGACCACCGGCAGCTTTGTCCAAGCATCTCTAAAATGTGCCCCATTTATAGACCACACAGTGTTGGGGTTTTATTCATAAAACCATACGAAAAAGATTTTTATTTTAATTAATAAAGGATTGTTTTAATTATTTTGAAATGATAATCAAGCTTGTGAGAATGGTTTATATTTGTTTATATATATTGTTTCATAAATATGACGGTCAACAGAGCAAAGTAGGAACTCTACTTAGTCGGCTTTGGATTGATCACAAGGAGATTAGAATTCCTAGCACTTCACAATCTAGATAGGGAGTTGACATCCTATCAGAACGATTGCGATACAATCCTAATATTTATCTCAAACTACGGGAACTTGTATGATGGTTCGAGAACTTGTGCGATAATTCAATAGAAAATTGTGATCGGTACATCTCAGGAATGCATTGAACAAGGAATGCATTGAACAGGACCACCCGTGAAATTTGAGTCTAAGGATTGTCTTGATTAGGCTCGGGCAATCTTACACCATTTGCAAAGAGTACATAGATTCTTAATGCCGGGAATTATGGGATTGGAATGTTTATGTGATTGGTACTTTGAATGCTTTGGGTGCTAATCAATTTTAGATTGAATCAAATGATCCCCGCATATTGGGCGACGATTATGTAAGTAAGTCTAAGATCTCAATTCGAAGGAATCATCATCTGGGAATACCTTGGATTGCGATACCCCCTTGATAAACTTATAAGATTTGTTTCCACCAGTAAACCTAATCAATGGATTATTTATACACCGGTGGAATAGCAAAATAAGTTAAGTCTGAGAATCAAGGAATTGATTTGATATTGGTTAAAGTCAATTAGCGGCAAATTGATTCGACCAAGCGGGTATCGGAAGCTTAACGTAGGGAATCATATTATGTATCATTATCGACTTCACAAATTAGACCTCATTATATCCGACTGATTTCTGAGATAATTAAATAAGAATGCAGTAATAATCATTTAGCTGAATTAATTATGATTAAATAAAGAAATTTAAAATAAATTACGGTAATTGTAATTTGGGATTTCTGAGTATTTATTTGAAAGCTAAATTAATTATTTGTCTTGGGTCCTAATGTAGTCCATATACCCAAGTAGTTAGGCCCAAACTTTCAAGAAACCCAGTTTGGTCCAAGCCCACCTTTTGTACATGTATACAAAAGTGTGGGAAGGGGTTATAATCATTATCATTCATGATTAGGGTGAGAAGGGTGAGAGACACTATTAATGTTTTTGTGAAGAAGCCTAGAGAGAGAGCACCATATCTCAATCAAAAGCAAGGGTTTTCATCTAAAAAGATGGCCTCACACCTACTTAACTTTGGGGAGGATCATACACTAGAAAATCCAAGTTTTACAGAAGGTTAAGCAAGCTTTTGAAGATCCAAAAAAAAGCAGCACTCCATCATCAACAAACATTTTCCTCCCCAGCAGATTGCAACCAAATCCGCAAACGTATTGTGTTCTAAACCCTAAGTTTGTTCTTCAAAACTAATTTTCGTTTTACCTCTTTCTATTGTTTGATTAATCAAATATTCAAAGGCTGAAAATTTTTATTCTGTGTATATCAATCCCCAACACATAGACCTGACATCATAATAAAACTGACGTGACACTTCTGGACCATCAGCTTCAAAAGTTTGATCGACCAAATGCTTCAGCCATGGGCCCTATCGAAAATGTTGGGTTCCGTCAGTTGGGACAAGATATACCATGTCCAATAGTGAATGAAAACTTGAATCCATCTTTGTTAGCAAAGCCAAGACCCAATGGTATTTTATGGAAGCATCTAAAAAAACTTTGTTAGAGTATCAATGCGAATGTCTGAAGATACACATGGGTGAACAACGGATATAATCTACCACACCGCCTCTTGCAAATCTTACCCTTGTCGTCTTTTTTACAGGGAATCACGCGGCTCTATTTTCGTGGTTGCCCAAAACAACATGGCCTAGGAGCATTCCCGGAGATCTAAACTCCGTCTTCATACATTTCAGCAAAATTGGTGTCAATGAAAATCATGGGTGTCGCCCACGCACGCGAATCAGAAAATATCATCGCTCCTTGCGACAAAAGGAGTCTTGACAATCGTCTGAACTCCTAGTCCTTCCAGATCTGAATCGGACTAATATATGTTCTCATTAAATTACATGTGTTGCAATGAGCCACACGCACTCATTTTTGCTAAATCGAGGCAATGATACATTGCGCTTGAACTGAATGAAGAGGGCATAAGTGGCGTTGTGGGTGCCAAGCAAATTTGCTAATGATAAGTTGGTTCACCGCGTCTCTAACCCATTGTGGTTTATTCATCTATAAGGCCGCCTTCTTTTCTAATTTTGATATGCAAACCGCAGTCAAGTTATACACATTTATGTACCGATAAAGTTTGAATCCTTACAACCCAATTATTTTTCACAGTCATTGTGAATCGTTTCATCTAGCTACAAATTCCAATGACAACTTCGACGGTTATAACGTCGACAGCTCCCCATGTATCACTTCCATGCATGTATTCAATTGCCGAACCAATTTCACAAAACTCACCCCGTTAATGCTGTGAATGTTCATCCATAAACTATGTGGCAGTCTCAAGACAATATTTTCGAAGAAAATCATGCTAGAGTCCAACTAGGGCTAATGCATCTACACTTAATAAGATAACTGCTTCTCTCTCATCAGCATGTTCCATCTACACGCTTCTCGTGCATATAACATGTAAAGTTGTAAAAGTACAATGCAAAATGAAGGTTAGTCATTTATTAAAGATTTCCTCATTGATTTATTTGCTTCAAAATGCTAGTTTATTGGCAGTGGAACCCTCAAGAAAAATTATTTAATTGACTACAGGATTCTTACTTAATGCTTATGCACCTTGTGGGTAAATTTTTATTATCCATTTTATTTTCACAAACTCTTCTATAAGAATGCAAAGGGCCAATTAAATGGGGTTGTTGTTGGTTAATTACTTCGGGGTACTCTGGTAGGTGAAGTAATATTAAACTTTAATGTCATTCCGTGTAAATTTGAAAACCAATTTTTTATTGAAAAAATAGGCTCAGTAAATTTTCCTACAGTGTTAGCCTAAAAGAGAATATTTTTTTAATCAGTGGTTTACACCATTATTAATTGTAAATGAATTTTTCGCATTAAGGAAATGATATATGCTACCTTTCCATTTATATTCTGGATATACACGTCATTTGGATGCCTATTGTGCGAGATTATAACTCCCACGTTGCCATATTCTTTTTTTAATAAAAGTTTTAAATATAGGGATATCTAAATAGCCGAAAGAATGTGGAATTTTGGCACATCAGAAATATGTACATCCTTATAAATACATAATGGCTTTGATCCTTCGGATAAGCATGATATGTTTATGCATGAATAGTTTACCAATAATTTTTAACAAAATACTGTGACCACGACATCACAATTATTTCGTGTAAGCTAATCTCAACGATACAAACATCGACGGTATATTTTGTATAATATATGTTCAAGGCATACGCACTTACTCACCTCTGAATAAATAAAATTCTAAGAAGTTACATTTATCACTTTCATTAAATCACAGTATGTGCATTTTTCATGCGTAAACTCCTAGAAAATAATTTAAGAGAAGAATATTGCACTGGGTAACTTTTTTTTAGGATCACTAGACGTGGTAGCATTAAAACACCACAAAACGCTCCTCATTTATTTTTGAACATATAAGTTTGGCAAGGAAAGGAAAAAAGCTCTATAAGTCAAGTTATGAGCATCCACGCACCAAATAGCTTGGCCAAGCGCAAATGTCAGCAAACACATTCGACAATATAGCGCCGAACTTATGATAACATGCCTCAAGTTTATTCGTACGCAGAATATAAATGCTTAACCCGACGAGATGAACAACGAGGGCATACTCAACTTATTGAATGCTCCAAAATACGCTCAGCAATGCAATGTCAGCGCGACATCATGCCAAATGACTTAGGAAGGTCACAACTGACCACTCAACAATACGATTTAGGAGATGCCCTATATTTAATCGTCAAGCTAAACACTAGAAGTTCAGCACTAGTTAAAATCGTTCAGATCAGCGGTTCACTATAAGCATGAATGCCTCATTCAAATCAAATTCGACTCCGATTAATTTTTTAAAGTATGAAAGGTTGGAGCCTGGAGGAGGTTGACTGTGTACTGGAAGATCTTAAAAAGCCTCCCATACTTTGAACAATAACAATCGAAATTACAAACGAAACCTCGGCTATTCTAAAGTTGACGGCTTCTTTAGCATTAGCTACAATGATAAAGCCGAGAACGTGGAAGTTAAGCCAAACCTTTGGCTATTCTAAAGACGGTCAGGCCCGACAATTCAGAAGCTTGTGAAACCTCGTTGTATTAAAACCGAGGGCCGAAGAGCTTAAGCCGCAATTTTACAGTCCCACATATTTTGTTATCCATTCAGCTACTTTCAAAAGATGAAGAACTGAGAAACAATTTTTATACGGGGAAATAAAATATTAAAGTCTCAACGCAGTCATCTCAATATACCGTTTACCTACGCGCGTCATGGTTTTAAAGACGTAAATCTCTCATTCAACAAGGACGAATAAATAAAGACACGTGACATATCACAATTCACATTCTACAAATTATATTTATACTCGGCTTTGGCAGAACCAGGACACGTTTTTATAATCCCTTAGATTGTTGCCTAAAAATTGAGGACGTGGGAATCTAATTGCGTACATCACTAATCGAAGATACATTTCGGCCCATATTATCTCAACAAACCCCTTAAGTGCAAAGGACTTAGGGGGCTATAAAGAAGCATTATATCCCCTACAAGCCAAGATAGCTTTCCTTCAGCTAATTAAAAGTTGAACTATGACTATACTCTTGCTCTCAGGCCATGGTGAACTCCAAAGCAACAAACTCCGAACACCACTCTAGCTTGACATGTGGAGGTTTTAACATATGGAAAAATAAGACTTCAAATGACACTTTAGTTGATTTTCAAAAGCGACGAGTTTTTGCCGATCACTAATCGGTATCTGTCAAAGCCAAAGACCGAGAGAAATAATCTTGGAGCATTCATGTGAGATCACCCTTCAACTGCCACTTCAAGGCCGAGCGACCTTTAATGAGTAGCCTTCAGAGACCAGATACGGGCAAGAAAATGTCGAGTGCCAAGGAACATTCCCTCTGCCATTTTAGAAATGTGAAATGCCATTCGAGAATGGGGGGATTGTTGGTGAGGAAAAAATACCCCTTAATCCTAAACGACAAAGGCACTCGGCTAATATGATTAATTAAAGACGAAAGCCCCAACGCCTACGACTATTGCGTTGCATAATATGCCACGTGCATTGTTGATGTAAAAAATTAGATTATCTCTAATTTATCAATCACAGATAAAATAAATACGACAAAAGATTTTTAAAGTGGTTCAGCCTTATAAGAATGGCCTACATCCACTGTTTTTGCATTGCTGACTGTTTGACTGGAAATCTCGATAAATGATTTGCCAAGAGATCCAGAGTCCCCCTCTAATGAGGAGGTTACAATGTATTTATAGCCTTGAGGCTGTACATGTGAAAGGGCAATGCGCTGTTATCTAGTAGACATATACATTTGTACGATAATAATGAGCATTTAATGCGCAGTCGTCTTTTTTATTCTCCTGATTTGGATGCTCTATACATTGAGTTGCTCGGACCGCCTGAGTTACTCGGTACGCTTAAATTGCTCGGAGCCTTAAGCTCCTCGGGGCGCCTAAGCTGCTCGGTATGATTGAGTTGCTCGGGGTGCTTGAGTAGCTCGGTAACAGTATGTTGTTCGTTAAAAGTGTTTGTAATTGCCACGTAGGTTGACACATGCCTTCAAGTGAATGGTCCACGTCAGCAGACTAAATTTGGTATCAACAGAAGCCCCCAATGTTTCACACTTTGAGGTTGAAGAAAAGTGTGGAATATTCTGCTCGAAAACTGCTCAGATTATTGGTTTTTATGGTTTTTAGGAAAATGTTCATTGTATATAACTCATTTTTGAGCGCACAGTATCAGGCGTCATAAATATTTTGAATTTTCATGACCGCTTCGATATTTGTGCCCCTTTTCTTCTTTTAGCCGCCAGAGACGCAAACGTCCTCCCTTGTAATCATTGCCTTTCTCTATTCCCGAGGTAAAATATTTAAGCGCGGCAGAAATCCTATCGTCTTTCACTTTTCAAATCTGTATCTTTGAACTCTTCATTTTCTTTCTATCTTGTGCCTCGTTCTTTCCATCGTTCGTTGTCAACTGATCTCTCTTTTTCTATAAGATTTTCTTCCTTCTCTTTTATTTACTTTGTTCATCATGGTTTACCTTGTTGAATCGCTTGACAAATTTCGGTCTGAATTTTCAATCCCTTCGTGGGTTATTTTGGAAGAACTTTTGAACCTTCTGATTATTTTTCTTTGGCCGAGGGACATTGGTTTCCCAGTCTTTTTGTAGCCGAATGTGGCTTTTCTTTCCTGCCAAATCCCCTGTATTTGGAGTTTTGCCAATATTTTGATGTTGTACCTGCAAGAATAGCTCCAAATACATGGAGGATAGTTAATGGCGTACACAGGTTAAATCAACTTTATGGAACCCGTTTAGGGATTCCAGAGATTATGTATTGCTACAGATGGGTTATCAGCGATAGTACTTTCTATTTAAAAACTAGGTTTTTGAATAGAGCGTTAGTTGTCAATCTTCCTTATGCCAATAGGGATTACTTTGACCATGGAGTGGTGATGAAAAATTGGCAACACCCTCCATTAAATGGAGATGATGTATACCAAGGTTCCAGATGCCCACCTTATGCCAATGGGATAGGTTTTTATTTTTTGAAATCTTGTTTTCTTTATGTTTGATAAAATGCATCACTGATATTTGTTTTTGTTTGTTACAGTTGATAGTAAAAGAAAACCTGCAAAAGAGACTGATGTTAATTTAAAGCATTTGAAACTTATCTGGGATTTGCATCAATCTGTTGCTGAGGAGCATATTAGATCTGCTTTTTACTTGTTGCAGTACAAAAGTTATACTTCATCTTTCACTGCTCGTCCTCGTCCCGTGATAGTTAATCTTGACCAAGTGCCAGCCTCCGAAACTAGTGTAGAAGGTTCTTCCTCTGAGTCGAGTATTCCTATCAGTGATCTGATGAAGAGCTCCTGCCTTTTTTGACAAATCTACCTCTGTCTCTGCCACTGTGGAGGCAAAGAAAAGTAAACAAGATGTCCCAGAAGAAGGGACAAAAACTACTGATGTACCCCCTCCTGCTGCTGCCAAGAACGCTGGCGAGAAGCCCCCTGTGGTTCCGAGCAAGAGTGTCGCTATCTCTCCTCCGAGCGAGGTTATTGTCATATCACCAATAAAGACAACGTCTTTAGTTGAAAATGTTCCTGCTCCTCTGAGGAGATTAAAGAAAAGCTCTTCTGAGAGACCTACTGAACCTATCTCTCAACCTTTAAATGTTGAAGGTAGTGTTCCAACTTTTGTTCCTCCGAGCTCTGCTATGGGCTTGGTAAAATCCTAGACTATCCCAGAAGTACAAGGCATTGAAGATACTCTTTCTCGTGAGAGAATCACTACCCTGGTTGCTCAACACATTGCCTCAGTATGTATCTTTATCTCGACCCCTTTATTTTTTTAATACTATGTTCATGTATTGACTTTAAGTGATTTCTTTTTTCAACTGGTGACGTGTTCCAACAGCATTTTGAAGAAAGATGAAGCTATCAAGGCTTCAAACTCCTTGGGAGGAGTAGAGGAAGCTTTTGTTGGGCTGACCCAATCTTTAAAAGACTCTCGTCAAAAGTACGGAGGAGGATAAAGTTGCTTGGGAGAAGCAACTCAAGTCCATTGAGCTGGACAGAAATCAAGCTTTGAATGCCTCCAAGGAATTGGAGAAGAAGTTGAAAGAGTTTGAGCAGAGCAACAAAAAGTTTGAACAGAGCAACAAAGAGCTTGAAGTTAAGCTCAAGTCTGCTGAAGAGGAAGTTGTTAAACTTCAAGATGTTGAGCGACAGAAAATGGAGCGACAGAAAATGGAGGTGGAAGAGAAGTTGAAGGTTGTCGAGGAGCTCCTTAGGGAAAGGACCTCCTCGTAGAAGGTAAAAAGGAAAAAGGCAGTTAAAAAATCATTCAGTGCTGGTTGGAACAAAAGCTGGAACAAGGGCCTGGCTGCCATGTCCTCTCAAATGGAGTATGTCAGCCTCAAATATTTTAGGGATGGATGGGTTGCAGCCTTGCAGGAACTGAAAATTGCTGAGAACTCTGAGTTATTCCAGCAGCACACTCATGGCCCTCCTCCCTCTCCTGGAGAAGAAGAAGAGGATGAAGCTGCTTCAGATGAATCTTCCATGATGATTGGAGATCAGGTCCCCGTTGTTCCTGTTGTTCAACCTAGCTCCGAGCAACTCCAACCAACCAGCACTTCTGCCGAGCAACTACCCTTATCCTCCGAGCAACCAGTCACTTCCTCCAAACCTTCTGAGGAAGTCATAGGAAACAAGGAAAAGGTGTACAGTTGTTTGGGCTTTTTTATTTTGTTGCTTAAATGTAACCTTGGACTATGTATCTCTTCTTATGATGAATAAAAATTCGAACTTTGGTTGTTCGTCTTGACTTTCTCTTCTGCTTGTCCTATCTGCATCATTATTGATTCTTTTTATTTCTTCTCTTTGTTAGTTTATGGCCAGGATGGAGCTCTTATCAGCTGATGACACAGAATTGATGAAGAAATGCAATGACTATTTTAAAGTTGGTCATGCAGATCTTAATGAGGCTCAAATCATTGATATCCTTGATTCAGATGCCTCTGAACGAGAAGTTGAAGCTTATCAATACTTGAAGTGTTTGCTCGATCGTGCAGTTGCTAACAATGTGGCCTACTACGAGATGATTGAAGATCTCCAAGGAACTATCGAGGAACTCCAACAGCAATATAAAGAATCTTCTACCCTTTTGCACCAAGGATACGAGAAAAGATATCAACAATTGAGTGTTGACAAAGGGTATGACAAGTTTATCTCTACTTATGAGAAGAAAGAGAGTGTTCTAAAGCTGGAAGTTGAAGAGCACAGGCATATCGCCAAGTTGTTGGAGCAGAAGAACATTGCTTTGCAAGAAGAGATAAAACAACTCAAATCTGCTGCATCTTCTTCGGGAGCCTTGGTCCCTGTTAATGACGAAGGCTTTTCTTTCTTGGAGATAGAAAATGCCAACTTACGAGATGAGTTGGAAACTTTGAAAAGAGCTGAACCCTCCACATCTACTCGTGGACGAGCAAGATCTTCTTCTCGTGGACGAGCAAGGGCTGGTCGGGTTTCTATTGAAGAAGCGAGAACTCAATCGGCCTTGGAGAATCAGGCATTTCAGTTGATGGCGAAGAATCAAGCTTTGGCAGAAATGTCCAAGAAAATTCTGAATTTTACTGACCAACTCTCTTCCCAGAGTTCTGCTTTGGAAAATAAGGAAATTCTGGCGAAAAGTCTCCACGAGCAACTGGAGAGGTTAACTTATCAGTTCCATAAACAACCTAGAGAGTTTTGGACGGCTGGGTATAATGAAGCCCTTTACTATCTTGCTGCTCGGATCCAACAGTCAAATAACGAGGGGTACAAGCAAGGGTGGTTGAATGCACTGTGTGTGTTAAAATTGGAGCAGGGCCACTACTTATGGGATTATTATGACCCTGGAGTGCTTGATTTGCCCGTGCCTCCTTTTAAGCTTGACATCAATTGGATTCCTGCTCGAGCAATTCCTCAATGCTTAATCTCCAATTATCTCGGCGATTACAGTCTTCATGCAAACTTTGAGATATCTCGCCCAGAGCATTTGCTTGATCGTCCCTCCGTGATGAATGTTCGAATGCTGCGAGATCTAAACTTTATAAATTCCCCTTATGCATTAGATGATCCTCCTGCTGGGGTAGAACCTGTTTCAAAGGCAGAAGGGAAAAAAACAATAGAATAGGATTTTTATGTAATGAAGTATATTTTTCACATCATATGTAATTCTAGTTGATTTGAATGAAGAAATTTTTAATCTTTTGCCATTTTATTTTCTTCTAAATAATTTGTAAAATGCCCTTGTTTGTTTGTTTGTGAATATATGTACATTCTGTTTTGTTTTTGGATAATGGAACTTGTCCTATTTATTGCTTGATTATAGTGACTTGTCACTCTTTGGGCCTAAGTAATGGAATGATTTGCATCCCATGTTCCTGCTTAGTTTGGTACTAACCAACTGGAGTTGATTATAATTGATTTTCCGACCAACCGGAGTTGGTGGTAATTGATTCCCGACTAACCGGGGTAAGCCCACAACACAGAATGTAGCTCGTTAATCCAATTTCCTTTCGCATCATCTAGTCGTTTCTTCAAACCATTCAGCAGCGTTCTGTTTGTCACCTCAGTTTACCCATTGCTTTGGGGATGGCCTGGTGCAGAATGGGTCTTCAGTACATTGGATTGATGACAATACGCTGCAAACTCCTCGTTATCAAACTGGGTTCCATGGTCAGTCATGAATGCATGTGGCAGACCATATCTGCAAATAATATTCTTCCAAATAAATTGATAGACTTTGTCGTATGTCATATCAATGAGAGGCTCGGCTTCCACCCATTTGGTAGAATAATCCACAGCAACCACGAGGTATTTAAATCTTCCCCTGGTCGTTGGAAGTGGCCCGACCAAGTCTATTCCCCACATGGCGAATGGCTAAGGAGACGTGATGGGTGTTAACAATGCTTGGGGAGTTCTTCGGATAGAAGAGAAGCGTTGACATTTATCACACTTCTTGGCATAAGCTACACAATCAGCTCTCATCGTCGGCCAGTAATACTCCTGCGTTGTTATTCTTTGCAAAAGCGTCCGACCTGCCACATGGGCTCCACAAGACCCTTCATGAACCTCTTCGATCAAATCTTTCACTTCAAAGGGGTGAACACATCTTTGTAGCCCTGCTATAATTCCTCGTCTATATAAAATGCCATTGGTCAATACATAACGTGCAGCTTTAAACTTTAGTTTCTTGGCTGCGAGTTTTATCAGTTGGTAAAGCCCCCTCTTTAATATAGGCCCTGATGGGGTCTATCCAAGACGGTCCCAAGTCAAGGGTGATGAAGTTTATCGTCAGATTTTATCGATGCTCCGACCAGCCAGGATTTCTATTGGGATTGTTCTTCGTAGCTCGGTGCGTGTGGCTGATGCTAACCGAGCTAGGGCGTCTGCTCTTGCATTCCCCAATCTTGGTATTCTAATCAACTGAATTGCAGTAAAACTTGATACAACCTCTATCGCTTTTGCATGATACCTGACCATTAATTCTCCTTTCGCTGCATACACCCCCAAAATTTGATTTACGATTAACTGGGAGTCACTGAACACAACGACTTGCTCTGCCTTCGTGGTTTTGACCAGGCTTAGACCCACGATCATTGCTTCATATTCGGCCTCATTATTAGAAGCCTTAAATTGAAAGCGCAGAGCATATTCCACATCAATCCCATCTGGACTGTTTAAAATAATCCCTGCTCCACTGCCTGTAGAGCACGAAGAGCCATCTACATACATATTCCACACAGGTACCTTATTATCAAACTCTTGGTCAGACAGAGTTCCTCGGTGGAATATTTGATGCTTCCTTTTGCCTTCCTCCAGTACTTCTCGCTGCTCGTCCACCGACGTAAGTTGGTCGGGGTTTAAATTTGATGATCCTGTAACATCCACAGGTTGGTCTGTATTCAACTCCTGCTCGTCGGAGGAATCCTCCTGAGTAAATTCTGCGATAAAATCCGCTACTGCCTGCCCTTTGAGCGACGATCTAGGCTCATAAATTATATCATTCTCACCAAGTTTTACTGCCTAGTACATCAATCTTCCTGATTTCTCCGGTTTATGCAGAGCTTGTCTTAATGGCATATCAGTGTACACCACTATAGTATGGGCTTGGAAATATGGCCTCATCCTTTTGCTTGCTTCAATCAGTGCTAGCGCCAACTTCTCCAGCCGTGGATATCTGATTTCTGCTCCTCGGAAAGCTTTGCTGGTGTAATAATCTGGGTTTTGTACTCCGTCCCCACTCTTATCAACGCCGAGCTCACTGCATTTTCTGAAACTGCCAGGTACAAGTATAGTCTTTCTCCCATCACTGGTCTAGATAATAGTGGAGGTGTCCCCAGATACTTCTTCAACTCTTGAAAGGCCTCCTCGCATTCATCATTCCACTCAAAAGTTTTTCGGAGTGTTTTGAAGAATGGGAGACATCTGTCTGTTGCTCGTGACACAAATTTATTAAGTGTTGCAACTCGCCCTGTGAGGCTTTGCACTTCCTTCTTTGTGGTTGGAGATCGCAGCGCCAATAGAGCCTTGATCTTTTCAGGGTTCGCCTCAATCCCTCGTTGGTTAACAATATATCCGAGAAACATACCTTCTCGTACTCCGAATATGCATTTGGTGGGATTCAATTTCATTTGATATTTCTCTAGTTGATCAAAGGTCGACCTAGGTCAACGAGATGATCAGTAGCTTTCTTGATCTTCGTCAGCATATCGTCAACATAAACCTCTATGTTATGACTGATTTGCTCCGCAAACACCTTGTTCATCAGCCGCTGATATGTTGCACCTGCATTTTTAAGTCCAAAAGGTATAACATTATAACAATAAGTTCCCCTTGGGGTGATAAAAGAGGTACTCTCCCTATCCTCAGGCTTCATCTTAATCTGGTTGTAGCCAGAATAAGCATCCATGAAACTCAATAATTCATGCCCCGAGGTAGCATCCACCAGTTGATCGATTCGGGGCAAAGGAAAATGATTCTTTGGGCATGCCTTATTAAGATCAGTGAAGTCTACACACATCCTCCACTTGTTATTTTTCTTCTTTACCATGACCACATTTGCTAGCCAATCGGGATATTTGACATCCTCAATAAAAGAGGCTTTTTGTAGTTTCTCTACTTCTTCCTGTATAGCTTGGTTCTTCTCAGGACTGAACACTCTTCTTCGCTGTTTTACTGGCTTGATTTCCTTGTTCACGTTGAGCTCGTGACACAAGAAATTCGGATCTATCCCTGGCATGCCTTCATGACTCCATGCAAAAGTCTGCTTTCTACGCCTTAGAAATGCTATCAATTCCTGTTTTATCGATACATCCAGTGATGCACCAATTTGAGTTGTTCGTTCTGGATGCTCGTCGTCCAGAATGATATTTTCAGTAGCCTCCATGACCTGTCCCTTCACGAGTCTAACGTTTCAATCTCTGCATCTTCTATTTCATCCACCTGATAGGTAGTAGTCTTCTTCCTGGATTCTTCACGCTTCTCCTGTTCGGCAGATGAATAGTAGCATTCCCAAGCTACTTTCTGGTCGCCTTTCACAACTCCCACTCCAAAATTGGTTGGGAATTTTAAACATTGATGCACAGTAGATGGTACCGCCTCGAACCTCTTCAGACCTACCCTTCCCATGATGATATTGTAAGCTGATTGGACATTTTTATTCATTACGAAAAAACGTACTCTTTTTGTTCGACAAGCAGGCCATGTGCCAATAAACATATCCAACTTGATCGTCCCAAGTGGAAAAACCTTCTCGCCAGTAAAACCAAGGAGGGGCCTATGATATGGCTCCAACTGGGCTAGCTTCAGATTCAAATTGTCAAAGCATGAATAAAACATGATGTCTGCCGAGCTACCATTATCCACCAGTACTCGTGAAATCACCACTTCCTTCATTCTCACCTTAATCACCAATGGGTCATCATGAGGATATAGTACACCTGCCAGGTCGTTCTTAGAGAAACCAATGACCAATTTGTCTTTATTCACCTTCCTCGGGCAATCATCTTCGGCCAGATTTATTCGCTGAATGTACGAGCAGGCTTGAGCCTCATTGAGGTAAGCTTTCCTCTCCACAGTCAGATCTCCCCCTGCTGCATCTCCACCTGTAATAACATTACATTCAAATGATCCAAAATGGATTGAAAATACCTCACGTTCTGACTGCCTTGGTCTTTTAGGGAGATCGGGGTCATCTTGGTCATCTTTTGGATCTTCTTCGTGACTTCTCTTCTTGTCTTCTTTTGCTCGACAAGGAGATTTAGATCTTTGCCTTCTTCGGTCGCTGGTCTTTTCACCATTTCGGTGATCAACCTACTTGGTCAATTTTTCCCGCCTGATGAGTGCTTCAATTTCATTCTTGAGAGCTATGCAATGCTTGGTAGTGTGACCATGGTCTTTATGGAACTCGCAATATTTGGACTTATTCCTCTTGTCAGGATCTGCCTTCATTTTTTCTGGCCAGTTTAGCTCCTCGCTGTTCTTGATCTCTTCCAGAATGTGGTTTATATCTACCTTCAAAGGAGTATAATTTCCAAATTTCTTCAACTGTTCCAGTGCTTGCTTTGCTTTCGACTGTCTGTTGCCACCATTATTCTTCTGATCTTTCTTCTCAATCTTGTCAACCTCGACCTTGGTTTCCTTAGTATCTGCATTCTTCTTCACAGCCATGGCCTCCTCGGCATTCATGATTTTGACTGCTTTTGCCATCAGTTCAGCCATGGTCCTAGGCGGATCCTTAGCTAAAGTGTAGTACAATTTATCCGGCAATAGTCCACTCATCAGAGCAGTAATTGTTGTTTTCTCCTCGTAATCAATTACCTCAAGTTTCTCGTTATTGAAATGAGTAATATAGTCCCTGGTGCTTTCACCTGTCTTTTGTCTAACACTCCGCAAGTGTGCTACTCGTTTGACTGGTTTCGCTCCAAAACAGAAGTTCCCAATAAAGAGTTCTACTAGTTGAAAGAAAGTCGCAATTTTCCCCCGAGGAAGGTTGTTGTACCATATCTGAGCAGATCCGGTAAGGGTTCTTGAAAATGCCCTGCATCTCATCTCGTCTGGAACTGCATAGATATCGGCAGCAGCTTGGTATTGTTCTATATGAAGGACAGGGTCAGTTTTTCCATCATATTTAGGCGTCACCATAGGAGCTTTGAATTTTGATGGTGTGGGAAAATCCACAATTACCTGTACAAATGGTGTCCCTTGGACAAAAGTTCTTTGTAGAGAATTCTTGGCCTTAGCCATTTCCCCTAATCTGTCTTCCAACCTCTGAATAGAGCCTTTCCATGCATCGTTTCCCTCCTCGGGCCTATTGGTTCGAGCAACTAATCGCGTTGAATTTGCCTCTTGGGATCTTTCATTACGAGCAGTTGGTCGTGATTGGGCAGAGCCTTCCCTTAGATCGGATGGTCGTTGAGAGTTCCTCAACACAATCCTAGGAGGACTTATATTCCTCCTAGGGCCCAAACGATCAAAAGGAGAGATTCTACTCAACCTTTCTAGAGCACTGGTCCTTTCCAGAGATAGAGTGACGTTTTGTTAAGAGTCTGTAGCTCGTACTGAGGAAGTCCGACCAGGCTGATAAGAAGGATCATTATATCTTTCAGTACGATATGAGTCGGTGCGTCTGGATCGAGATTCCTCTGGGAATAGCGTTCGCCTAGTTCGCGAAGAGGGTAAACGGGTATTTCTCTGAACACTTTGTTGTCCTGATTGAGCCGACACTCCGCCTTGAACAGTTTATATAAGTTGTCGCATGGTTTCTTGCATGGTCGTCTGGCCTTGGGCCAGATTAGCCATTATACCAGCCAGATCTTGAACATTTGGGGGAGTAGAAAGGTTCGGAGGGACCCCAATGTTTCGATTACTAGATTCCGGATTATCAGCCATTGATAATGAATTGTTTTGGTAAAAAACGCTAATTACAGTCGTTTCCCACAGACGGCGCCAATCTGTTGATGTAAAAAATTAGATTATCTCTAATTTATCAATCACAGATAAAATAAATAAGACAAAAGATTTTTAAAGTAGTTCAACCTTATAAGAATGGCCTACATCCACTGTTTTTGCATTGCTGACTGTTTGACTGGAAATCTCGATAAATGGTTTACCAAGAGATCCAGAGTCCCCCTCTAATGAGGAGGTTACAATGTATTTATAGCCTTGAGGCTGTACATGTGAAAGGACAATGCGCTGTTATCTAGTAGACATATACATCTGTACGATAATAATGAGCATTTAATGCGCAGTCGTCTTTTGTATTCTCCTGATTTGGATGCTCTGTACGTTGAGTTGCTCGGTACGCTTAAGTTGCTCGAAGCCTTAAGCTCCTCGGGGCGCCTAAGCTGCTCAGTATGATTGAGTTGCTCGGGGCGCTTGAGTAGCTCGGTAACAGTATGTTGTTCGTTGAAAGTGTTTGTTATTGCCACGTAGGTTGACACGTGTCTTCAAGTGAATGGTCCACGTCAGCAGACTAAATTTGGTATCAACATGCATAATGTGGTTGGATTGGGCCAAAGAAGAAATCACTCCACTAATGAAGCATGTCCTATTTGGGTGGCAAGTAGTTAAGTGGGTTTCTGCCACTTACTAATGTTGTAATGGCCTATATAAAGGAAGGCTACCATTGTGAAAAGGGGTAACAAGCTCTCACCGCATAAGAATTCCATTTTAAAATATTCTAGGATCATACTAAAGTAAAGAGGCATTCAGGAAGCGACTAGTCGCTTCTGGCGAAGCTTCTAGAAGGCCGACCACTACATAGAGAAATCCGTTTACCAGTCATGAGCGATAGCGAAGCTTAGAGAGGCCAAGGGCAGGATCGAAGAGCTTAGTGTGAAACGCTCAAGAAAGGAGCAGAGAAGGGGTTGTGCGCCCTCTGCCCATAGTGAAGGCTGGGAAGCAAATCCCACTGTGAACATAGGCCATGAACGGCCTGTGTTCTTGTGTGATGATTCCTTTATTGTTTACCTATGATTGTTGTGCGATTTTCTTCATCAACAATATATTTTTTTGTTAAAACTGAATTCATTTTGTTCAAACAGATTTCTTAACTTCTTGAAAAGAATTTATTATTTTGTTAGAACAAATTTTATTTTGTTATTATCAACTCCTGTTGTTATTATTGTTGTTATTATTGTTTGAAGAAATTATGTTTAATGTTTAGAATGGAGTTAAAACTTTTAGGGTTTATGTTTATATTAATATATTATCATGTTAGTTTATAACTTTAGACAAGTTCGTACTACTAATTTTGTGTATTTGAAGTGCATAATGTATGAAATTATATACATGAATTATTAAAAAAATATTTATTTGTTGCCACGCCTCCAACGAGTCATGTCCTAGTTTTTTTAGGGTTTCCTTGTCAATGTGTCCGTGTTGTGTCGTGACGTGTCGAACACATTGTGTGCGTGTACGTAATTCACAAGGTGTAGAATAAGTAATATGTATATATACACATGTATGTATCATGTCAAATATTAATAATTTCCACGGTTAAATTGCCCTGGTGAAAACGGAGATAAATAAGAAGGATCATATGATACTTTGATGCAATTTATTTATACAGGAGAGGAAATGTGTAAGAAGAGAGAGAGAGACCTTGAAATGGAGAGGAACGGCAGTATTAGGGCCAATTCCCTTCTCCCCAGTACAGAGAACCCTGAAGTTTTCAGCGGTTTTAGGGACGATGTCTTTGTAAAGTTCCACAACTATCCTCCCTTCCAGCTCTCCTCCAATGCTTATGTCTAAAAAGCACCTTGGGTTCACCATTTTCTCTCTCCTACCAACTATATACTAAACCTTCTTCACCATTTACCCGCCCCCCACACACAAAACAAAAACCCCTCCGCTTCACTTCTTAACTCACACCCACCGCCCGCTGGTGCTATGATCCTCCTTATTCTCTCTCTCTCTCTCTCTCTGCTGCTTCCAATTGTGAATTCCCGGTTCGGGTTTTTTTCACTGCTACATCGGTTTCGGTTAATTTGAAAGGGCGTTTTTATTTGAAAGATTCTATTTGACTATAGTCATCTATACACAATCGTGTCTACAAATTCATGTGTCGTATCTGTATTGGTTCGTATTTTGAGTGGATTCATGACACGGATCAATATGAACACGACACGTCAGTCTGTACAGACGATTCTGTACGAATCCTCTGTACGTGTAGAACTACTTTTTTTATTTACGCTCCTCTTATATTTAACCCACGGGTGGAAGTGATACATAATACCAAAAAGGTGCTTCTAAGCGCACCACATTTTTTGCTTCAAAATACAACTTAATTCTAATAGTTGCTTCCAAATATTAC
This sequence comes from Sambucus nigra, assembly GCA_949130495.1. Classification (NCBI taxonomy): domain Eukaryota; kingdom Viridiplantae; phylum Streptophyta; class Magnoliopsida; order Dipsacales; family Adoxaceae; genus Sambucus; species Sambucus nigra. Next base: position 441,894,485 of record OX422207.1, read on the forward strand.
ATTTGGGCTACCACATATTTAAAGTTATAAAAATCATTTACATTATTTCCTTCCATCTCTCTACACATTCAAACCTCCAAACCTTTCATCTTTAACTTCCAAACTTTTCATATTCAAATCCATTCTCCTTCAACTAAAGATTAAATATCAGGTTGGTACATTGAATACACTACGCATTTGAGTATCCTTTTGATCTCATATATATTGAAAAATATCAAAACTTGTTGCAGCAAACGATTTTGAGCAACTTCGAACAGTTCTAACGATTTGCTCTCTCTCTACACTTATATTTCCAGCAAACGATTTGCTCCCTCTCTCCGCTTCGAACAATTCTCTCTACACTCCGGGGATTTCAAGGTTAATATGACTACAATAACAATGTTTAATGTCCCCCACTGAACCAACAAACTTGAAATCCATGTTATTTTTATTATTTGAACATGAGTTTCAATTAAACCCCTTTTGAATGAATGGAAGGATACGCGTCTGGATTGTTGAATGAATGGAAGGATACGCATCTGGATTGTTGAAAAAGGATACGAACTGAGGTTTCATTCGTTATAAACATATCGAATGAATTCTATTTATTCGATATGTTTATGAAGAATCATTTTTTTTATTATCTAGGGTTTCATTCGTTATATTCATGTCGAATGATATATTACTTTTCGGCACATATAGACCGAATGAAACTAGGTATTACCTATATTCCATTCGCTATATTCACTCCGACATAATTTCTTCATCTCGATGTATTTATGATGAATGAACTGACATATTTCGACATATTTATACTGAATGACTTTGGTTATGTTTATGTGTTAACTTATGTATTTGCCAAAAGATACATGAATTCATTGGAATACGTTACTTATGTTAATACATGTATTCATTGGAATCCATGACTTATGTTAATTCATGAATACATGACTTATGTATTTACCAAACCTATATAAGTGTATTGTTCATAAATACATGACTTATGTTAAAGACATATATTTACAACAATACATGACTTATGTGTACCACAATACATGGCTTATGTTTACAACAATACGTTAGTTATGTTTATGACTTAAGGAATTATGTATTGCACAATACATTGGTTATCTTATATTTCATTATACTCATCAATGTGTTAATTGTTTTAGTGCAGGTGTACCATGGATAACCCAGTATCCTACTCTCGCAAGAACCGAAAGCCGTTAACTACCTCAAAGAGGAAGCGTCGAGAAGATATTCATGCTCTGTCTACTGTGACTATCCCGGATGTGATGGAGGTAGATGCCCCAATGGTGGATATGCCTGAGGAGGTTGCGATTCATGATGAGGAGGTTGTGGTTGAGGTTGAGGTTGAGGAGGGGGTTGAGATTGAGGAGGAGGATGACGTCGAGGTTGAGGAAGAGGCTAAGGTTGAGGAGGAGGGACATGATGCGATTGAGGAGGGTCATGAGGCAGTGGAGGGTGATGCCGAGCCGAAGTATGTTGCTCCCCAACGGCCTGATAACCCGTTTAGCGTTTTACACAAGACCGCAGAAGCATATAGCAAGAAGAAAAAGGTATCTGAATAAGGCACCTCTACCGCAGTTTACGAGGGCCCCAACGATCTTAGCCTATTAAAACAATTTAAGTATCACGTGGCCTGCGATATTTGGACCGGTTCAGTGGTAATTTCATTTCCTTCGAAGTTAAATCATTAATATTTTATATTTTCCATTACTTTCATAAACCTTAATAAATATTTTGCTTATATTGTAGGTGGAGCGGGTGCCTTTATTGTGCATCAATCACTGGACGAAGATCAAGGAGTGGGAATTCAGTGATCTCTCTCCAAGTGTACAAGTCTAAAGGACTAAGTTGGGGGGACTTATAGCATGTAGCCACCGTTATATAAACTATGCCCTGTTATCTGCGCTTGTCGAGAGGTGGCATCTGAAAACGAACACATTCTATATGCCATTTGGGGAGATGACAATCACCCTGGACGACGTATCGACGATCTTGGGTGTTCCTTCCGTCGGATCACCTATATATAACCTGCAGCCCGCAGTTGAGGAGGATAATGAGGATGTAGTGGTCCCGTCGGTTATGGCCTTTGTGGTGGAGTTGTTGGGAGTGAGCAGGGAAGTTGCCTTGGAAGAATGTGGCGATCATGCAGTCGTTTGATTGAACTGGCTCACTGCGAATTTCAAGGAACGGTCGCAGGATGCCAATGCCTTGAGTGAAGACAAAGACTATTGCGCCAGGGCATATTTGCTCTACATTGTCGGGTGCACAGTTTTTCCCGATAAGACAAAGAACAAGATTTATGTGCTCTACCTTCACATTCTTAAAGACGTGAAGAAGGTGGGGAAATTAGCATGGGGGATGGATATCATGTCGTATGTGTATCGGCAGTTGGGCCTTGCCTCTTGTTCAGGTGTGAGGCAAATGAGTGGTTGCCTCTCTCTTATACAGGTAACTAATAATCTACATTCATGTTTTGGTTATGTATGTTTGTTGATTTCCCCCCTCCCCCCCCCCCCCCCCCCCCCCCGCTTTTTTCTAATAATTCGTAATATGTGTGTTTTGCATTCATGGATATATGAGCATTTTACCATTACACCAAAATACTAATTTTGTGACTGTCTTTTTGTGACTGCGAATTGGGGTGAGAAACTTATCACTCCCGGGAGCAGTCACAAAATTGTTTCTAACTCCCATTAGGAGTGATAAAATAAAGGGTAATAAAAATTTGAGTCAATTAGTTTGTCACTGCTAATGAGAGTGACAAATATTATCATTTAATTAATTTGTTACTCCTATCAGTAGTCATAAATTTATAACTGTCACAAGCCGTCACAAATTTATCAATAGGCAAAATTTATGACTCTTATGAGCAGTCACAAATTTATTGTACAAATTTTATAACTGCTAACGACGGTCATAAATTTGTGACTGCTGGTAGCAGTCATAAATTTTGGTGTAAGACTTAATTTATAACTGCTGATAGCCATAAATTTGTAACTGCTCCCGACACTCACAAATTTTGGCCTACTTTAATTTTTGACTGCTAGGAGGGGTCACAAAATTTTTAACCTAGTTTAATTTATATCTTCTCTCTCCTATATCTTCTCACTCTCTCACAACTCTCCCGCCCCTCACTCTTTCTCTTAATTTCTCCCGCCGCTCACGCATTCGTTGAGTTTTCGATTTTGGTATGTTATTTATTATTTGTTATTTGTTATTTGTTATTGTAAGATTTGATGTATGTTATTTGTTATTTGTTCGATTTTGGTGAGATATTTGATGTATGTTATTTGTTATCCATGTATGTTATTTGTTGTATGTTAACAAGATAAGAGATTTTGTTGGACCGAATTGATAGGGGAAAATAGCTAGAATTTCTTAATTGTAGTCCTGTCATAAGTAGACAAACAACTTGTCTTTGACCGGATCTTAAAGTCTTGGTAATATGAAGATCTATTTGGTGGGTTAAGAAGAAAATACCCATTTCGCACAATGATTGAATTTTGCTTGTTTGAAAAAAAATTGCGATTTTTCGATGCAACTAATAGTGTTATTCATGTTAAAGTAGCCTTAAAAATTAGGGACTACATTTTGAAGTTGTAGTTGTGTTAAAGCTAATATACCGCATTAGATTTGCTTTTTGTTTGTCTGGTGATTTCGTATTTCCCTTAATATGTATATGTGTTGTGTTGATTTTTAGGAATTTAAAGTATTTTATTGGTTGATATCGATAAAGGGACTGTCATGATTTTGTGATTGGTCTCATTCGTCGTAATGGCATAATATGCCTTACCGACCATCCTGTTATATCACCACCCATAACTGAGTCTTATCTTAGCCTATCAAACTTCAATATACCTAAAATTAAGGTCTTTTAAATGTGACACATCGACTAATTAAATACCGGGTAGCTACTCCTTTATTAAATTAATACAAAATGCCAAGTTGGTTCAGTTCATAGCATCACTGTCGAAAACATTTTAATATTACTAACCACCTAGTATTTAAAAAGTAGGTTGTCCATTTTAATTAAAAACCGATTAACATGCAATAAATGAATTATGAAAAGTTAACATAACCAACAATATAGTCACAATAGAATAACCATCCATTAAATAATGAGTCTCGAAGAAAACTCCTCACAATAATCCGAATTTCGAAATAATTAAATACAAAGTCTGCATCACTAAAATTAATTACAACCCAAAGCCTGAAATAACTGAATAAGTAAAATGTCTCTAAAAGGAATGGGCGACATGCCCAACAAATGATAAAAACTGATAATGGAGTCAAGATCAGAAATGGAGGCGTCTACTGTCAAGGTCTTGTAACTTCCACAGCAGCTACAGCACGTCACCTGAATAAAACTCCTATGCATGGTGTCCTTGTGGCTGGGCACCTAAAAAGGTTTTTACAAAAATAGATTTGAAAGCAAACGGGTATGAGCCCGAATGTGAAAATAAATTTTAAAAATGCAAGTGTTTAATATCATTAAACCGTGAATATAAAGTACATGATAGTGTGTGCACTCACATGAGTTCCTCACATGAGTTCCTCACCTTTCAACTAATTGTGCACTCCTATCGTACCCGTACCCATTTCTAGTTGCTCCCATATCTATCTAGTCCAATGCTAAATCTAACATTTCTATATGATATCCAACTCAAATCCCAACATCTTCTATTTACTAGAGTATTGTACCTTATTACACAGTTTCCCCACTTTAGCATTTCAATTTATAATAAATCTTACATTTTCACTTTACAAACCGTAGCCATTATTTATACTCACAATTGTTCACGACAATTCATTTCAAACACAGTATATTATTCTCACAAAAAATATACAATACTAGCACCCCGAGGCTAAGCTGCGGTGCTCACATACTCTGCTATCAAATCCCGGTACATCACGTACATGAGGACTACGTATTCCGAATCTCTAAGGAAACGTTTCATTAACAACAGTCACAAAACAATAGCGGCGAACATAGTTCACATCACATGGGTCACGCACATACCTACGCTCCCATGATCAGCAGACTTAATAACTTCTCAATAAGCCCTTCTCTGACCTATGTCCTCGAGGTACCAATCTAAATCCCCCCGTAGGCACACAAAGATTAGATGGCCCTAAACGAACGCAACCTCCCATGATAGCAAGTACGGTAGGTATGTCATTCACAGATAACTAAATATACTAAGCATTCTCACATCTTAGATATTAAAATATTTTGTTAGTGGTATACTTCTCGTTCTTATACCAACACTGAGTGTTATACAAATTACATGTCCCCGGTTCATATGTATTTAATTTATCGATTAATCTCACTTCGTGATTAGTTACTCGCTTCCCAATCCCCAAATGACATCTGGTTTAAGATTTTATTCTAAGTTTTACTCCTCAATGTACCCCAATCTCCCAACTATACCCACTAGTTAATAAGGGAAGGTTATCTCATCATTTAAATAAGTCTACGGGATACTAGAAATCAATTCAGGCCAAAATGGCCATTCTGTCAACTCGTTAGAAGTCTCGTTCGAACGAGTTCGTTCGAACGAAGGGCTTCGAACGAAATACCAACTCGTTAGAATTCATACTGTCATCTCGTTAGAAGTTCGTTCGAACGAGGTCATTCGAACGACCTGGGCAGGTCTTCTAACGAGATGGCAGTTTCAGCCCAGAAAATCCCAATTCCGTTTTTCTCAATTCTTCTCCCCTCCAAATCCACCCTAAGACCATAAAAATTATGTTTTAACGTATATAAACCATTTCTAATCACCCTAGATCATTCCTTAACATATTTAAGGTGTTAAATCTTTACAAAAATCATGGAATTACTATGAATATTCAAATATATCTCCCAACGCTATGAATATGAACTCCTAATTTTCTTATGTCTAATTACTCATCATAAATCCATTTTTAAATCATCATATGTAACTATTCAAGCATTAGATCATTCCATTATCACACTACATGCAAATCCTAACCCAAATTCAAAGTTTCTCCAACAATTTTCATGGGTTTTCTTCCAAAAATTTCAATAAAAGATAATTCCTACACTAAGCATGGAAGACACATTCAATGCATTAAAAATACTAAATCACTTGCCTTAGATTGTTCTTCAGATTTTGATGTTGGTGGAAGAAGGTCGATTCTCTCCTTTCTCTACAGATTTTCTCCCAAGGTTGAAGATGGTGGTTATGGGTTTTCTCTTGGGAACCTCTTCCAACTCTTCCTATAACTCCAGTAGCCCTCTAACTTGTCAAATGCTGGTAACGGGCTTAGTGGGTTACTAATAATGTATAATTAACTCTTAAAATTCGTAGGCTTTAATTCTCAAAATTTTAAAATTACCAAAATACCCTTTTAAGTTGTCGGTATGGCACAAAAATGCCCCGGGACCCAAACTAAACCCCCGGCTTGTGTTTTCTGACTATTTCGACCCTTTTGGACTCGTTGGCTCACTCAAAATGACCATTCGGTTGATAAAAATAAATTTTACTTTTTAATTCAAATAATTACATTCTTGGCGCGACTGACACGCGCGTCCCAACTAAATTTCCCAAATTGTCGTATTTCAGTATCACGACAAATTTTAATATTTTCAATATTAATATATTGCCATATATACACAACATAATCAAATACCAACTCACATCTCGTTAGTATCTATATCCGGATTAATTCTCAATTAATTCACATTTAATTTAATTAATCCCTTAAATAAATATCAATAAAATTACGGGGTATTACAATAAAAACACTAACCTTCTTTCTATTTGTTTCAATTGACCTATGATTATATATTACTTACTAGAAAAACCAATGTATATATTAAACATGAAAATTATTTTAAGTGGTGCCACGCATAGGTAACATTTTAAATTGTTACTATTTAGGATTGAATCAATGCCTTAATGAAAGTTGTTTATGGTATTTTTGGAGTATCCCCACAATGGTTTGTTGTATGTCATTTATTTGGGATTTGTTAGTTCGATTAATTTCCCTATTCTTATTTGTTAGTTCGACACCAATGATTTTCTGTGGCCTGTTTCCATATACTCACCGTACATGATATAAGGATCTAGTTCGACACCAATGGTTTTCTGTGGCCTCCCCCCCCCCCCCCACCCCCCCACCCCCCACACACACACACACTTAAGTATAGATATATGCACACAACCATGGGCAGGCTATAAATTTAGATTACCAATGGATGGTGACATTGTAAGGAGCTCTGTTTAGGACTTTGACAATGAGTGTATCTCCATTTTGTACTTCTAAAGTTAACTCGGGAAATTGCACGTTGACTGTGATAATGGAATGGATTATGCCAACCTCTTACTGGACTCGCTTGAACCTAAGGCGATAAGGAAACGATAATCTATATGAAAAAGTATGTTGGAGGAAATAAAATATGAAGATGATAAGAAGACATACAATAAACTCGTGGTAGTGAGTATTTGCATTCGCGAAAGAGGTTAGTAAAACAAGTGTAATGAAAAGGCCGAGGAATATGCCATTGCACCATGGCTTCATACAATTGCTATAAGCCTTCATTTTTAAAAGAGGAAGAGTTTATGCATATTTTCAAAATGTGAAATAATTTTTTTATGATATTATGTATGAAGTCTTATATTGTAATTAATACCTTTGATAACTTTTTTCGTATCGAACATAACCTTTTAGATGAAGTGGTTGAGTCTTATTGGAACTCAACCATTTCCATATGATTTTCATAGTATATGAATGTTTGTCTTGAATGATTTTCAGCCCCAATAGGTTCCAATCGATTATTGATACTGATTCAAGGCTATAATTCACGTTTTATTTATTTGGGTATTGATTCAAGTTTTGTTCATTTGGGTACTGATTCAAATTTTATTTTGTAATTTATTTTAAGGTTTCAAAGTTTCAAGGTTTTCTTCCAATCGATTTCAGCCCCAATCAGGTGTGATTAAAGGAAATGCAACTGATTAATGCTACTGATTTTCTGCATTTTCTTACTTTTGGGTTGTGATTCTGCCAAATAGTGATTATATTGTTATTTAGGATTCTTAAATTGTTGTTGACTGGTGAATTTGAACATTTTATTGGGCCATTGAGTTGGTTGGCCCTAGGCATAGTTTATTTACCCAATTGCTTCAATTTCATAAAAAAAATCATATATTTCCTTTAATTGGTTCATTCGTAAATGCTACTGATTGAAAATTCTAGTGTTTTATTTGTTTGGGTATGGATTCATGTTTTGAAATTTAATGACCCAATTTTATGATTAGTAATTATTATGAATTTAATTATTTGCATTTTGATAACTGCTAATCGGATTAGTAAGTGGGTTGGATATGAATTATAATAATTCAATCTTTTTAGAATATCACTTTATTTTGTCTAGTAAAATAATAAGAGATTTTAGTGTTGACTTATCAAAAAAATAAATAATAAAAAAAGATTTTAGTGTTATTAATTTGATATATTTAATCTTTACTCTTTAAATATCACTTCATTTTGTCTACATACATAAATGTTTTATCACGACATGTAGAATCTTAAATTACACATGTAATATATATACATATAATACTAAATATATCACTACTCAAACATATGAAAAAATATGTAATAACTAAAATACTAGTGCTACGTATATATGTATGTGTGTCGTTTTTCATTATAAGGGACCTACTCATTTAATTTTATAATTTACTGAGTTTCTATTTGTTTGTCTAACACCCCGTAAATTCGAGGACTTTGAATTTAATTAATTTTGGGTAAATTTAATCATTTTGGGAGAAATGGAACAAATTTAATCATTTTGGGAGAAATGAAACTTATTCATTTTTGGAGACATTTAAATTTATGATTTGGAGAAATTATTTAAATTGGTGGACTTATTTAAATTGGCAAATTGAAATTGAAATTATTCGTATTATTTTTGTGTCGCATTTTTGAAAGTCAAAATTTGATAATGTTATAAAGTAATTCGGATGGAAATTCTGAGTGCACAGTTGACTCCGAATAGGTCAAAATAGTCAGAAAATAGTACTCAGAGGTAGTAATCGAGTCTCGGGATATTTTTAGGCATAACCGGGACCACACGACAGTGTTTGGGCCATTTTCATTAAGTCCATTAGTCTAAAAATGGAATTTTCCCAATAAAAGCTAATTAAAGGAGTTGGGGGTAACCATGACTCAACGGGAGAAAACCTAAATCTGCAGAGGAAGTTGGGGAGAGCAAATTGGGCATATTTTGGGTGCCAAATCAAGAAGAGGAGATTAATGTGTTTTTCGTCAAAAATTTCGTCCACATCAAAGGATCAGACCCTACGAAATTATCCAGGCAAGTAGTTAAACTTGTTTTCATTTAAATTGCAGTATTTCGATTCATATCATGATGGGTGTAAACCATACACATTTTGGAATGAGTTAATATAGCAAAATTCATTTTGGGGAGGGTATCACATGTTAAATCTGGATTTTTGGGATTTAAGCATTAAGGGTGAAATTGATATTTAGTTGATGTGAGAATAATATCATATAAGTCTAGAATATGAATTAGAATCGAAAACCTGTAGAAATTATTGTTGAGATTATTGAATCGAATTGAGAATTGTGATTTAAGGAATATTTAGAAAACCCCAAATTTATGAACCCTATAATTATAATGAAAATCATCATATATTAGTGTTTGAACATGCTTATAGATGAAATAAATATGCGAGATAAAGTAATCAAGGTCTGGATTAAAGTTGGAAAGCTTCGGAGTTTAAAAATGGTGGAAAAAGCAGTCAGGGAAGATGACTGATATCTGGTCGCTCGATTGACCTCTTCAGTTATTATGAAACATGAGATTTTAGATCTTTTCTTCACGGTCACGTGGGCGCCGACCTCGTATTTTTTTGATTTTTTTTGGATTTGATATGATTTTTCTACGATAGGGTGCGTGAGACCGACATCTTTAGGAAGAAATAAATTCGGGTTATTTGGAGATGTCCATAGATGAGTGAAGGACTTTGAAAAAATATTAAGTAACATTATTTTATCCTTGGATTATATAGGGATGAATCCGGGGTATGGATTTAGGAGTATTTATAATGAACGACACCCGATAATATATGTCGAAAATATACGAACGTATTCAAATGGGAATTTTGGATGAATTTGGCATACGAGTTGATATCTTAAGGTGAAATTTAATTGATAGAAATTAGATGTAACCTAATACTTTGAGTCTTATGGGATGAGTATTAAGGACAATTAAATTTAACAAGGGTGTCAAACTTATTAACCCAACTTGGTGAAATAAATTCTAAAAGGTTAAAATACGAACCAATAAAGGGAGTCCGGACATTTTGGTTGAGTGACACCACTTGGATAAAATTAATTGAGGTGATGATAATTAAATTAAGAGTTGGGAATTTGACTCGAATATTCCTAGGCTAGTGCTACGGGTGTTAGGCACAGGGTAGCCTGCTAAATTTATTATAAATATATATAATAAATCATCGAATATTAAATTTAACGGGATGTGTTAAACTTAATAGTGGAATGTTGTGTGACAAATTTTAATGGATGGAGATACAGATCGAATGAGTGAGTCGAGGTATTATAGTTGGGTAATACAACTTGAATGGAATATTACATAAGTATGTAATTAATTTAATAACTAGTCGTGATAGGGGCCCTGATACTTTGGGGTAGTACCCCGAGAGTTAGGTACGGATTACCCAGGTTGTATTTTTTAATTATATATACGTATGGTGATGGTGATAGTACCTATATAGGAGTGTGAATTATAATTTTCAAGTGATTAAAATTGAGAAATATTATGTTAGATACTCTAGAGTATTCGATGAGATGTATTGCGTTGAATAGTTGGTACGTAGGATACTATAGTGTTATACGCTACGTATGGGATATATAATATAAGTCGTGTGTATACTTACTGATAAAATAATATATAGGTTATGTGAATGCATATTGTATGATTTCTTATGTGTATGCATCATACCGCACTACTTGCTATCACGGAGGTTTCTGCGTCGGGACAGTCTTATTCTGATGAGCCCGTTTGGGGGAATATTGACTTGTACCTCAGAACATAAAACCTTGGTATAGCCTATCTGTGAGGGATAATGCAAACGGTCATAGGGGTGAGTGGGTATGTGTGTCTCCCTTTTGACTTGGAACTATTATTAGCCTCCAATATATGTGATTGTAATTTATGGTTCGAGAGAGATAAAGAACCAACGGTCCTTATTTAGTACGTGATGTACCGGGCCTTAATAGCAGAGTATGCTTGCACCGCAGATTAACATGTGGGTTCCATATTAGTATATATATAATAGAATGATAAATATATACTTGTGATTTAGTCTACTATGTTTGCTTAGTAGATGATGTACCATGACTTATTAGGAGAGTATGCTTGCACTGCAGGTCTCAACCCAGGGGTGTTATATTTGTATATATATAACTATTGGGATAAATAAATATATATACACACACACACTTGTAACTTATTCTACTGTGAGTGCTAGTAGATGAGAAAGAGAGTAACATTTAAAATAACCTAAGTATGTAGAACTTAATCTTTAAATGGGAAATCCATAACTGGCTAAAAGACACAAAAAATTCTATAACGTATTGTATGGGCAATATGAGCGGGCAAAAAGGATTTTGTATGGAGGAAAAGAACTGGTTCAGACCAGTTAGACGTGGTAGCATAACTAGGGAGGTTAGGAGCCAAGCGTTGGGTGTGCACAATAGATGAGGGGTGAGTTATGTCTCAAAAGAGTACGACACTAGCTTAAATATGAAAAGTGTGCATGCGTATTTAATTATTGTAAATTTATCTGCTTGCTAAATATTTTAAAAATGTTTTACTTGGGCTCTGACCCGTGTCAAAATCTTTTCCAAAATATTTTAGGTGTCCAGCCATAGGGACGCCCAGTTTGAGGATTCTATCCAGGGATGTGCAGCTGCAGCTCATGTGGAAGTTACAGTACCTTGTTATAGACGCTTCGTTCATTTACTCATAGTGTATGAACTTTTCTTCAGTACTCATTTGGGCATGTCGCCCTCAGATTTTGTATTTAGTTTATTTATTGGACTTTATGTATCCAGGTTATTACTTCAGGGACTATTGATTTTATTTTTGAACCGATAGTTAATTCGGTTATCCTTATTTATGATTATTTATTTGTGTTGGATTCCATTATCAGTTGTGTGGATGGTTTAAATAGGCATTGATTTCTGCATGTTGTTAATTAATGAAAGATAAAATTTGGCACCAGTTTAATTAAATTACTAGGTGGTTAGTAACCTTAAAAAGTTTTCGACAGTGATGCTAAGAACGAGCCATATGAGACCAACGTGTTATTTTGATCACGGGAAGGCCACCTGGTATTTTAATAGGCGGGGTATCACAGTTTGTACTGTAGAATTAATGGGGTTTCCACAATATAAAGAGTAGATGGGTGAAAGTTTTAGAGTGGGACAAGTATACGTTAATTGGGTGAAAGACTTTGTGAATTATGCAATGAAGAATCCCAAACTAATATTATCCCATGCCCGTGCATTCGTTGTAGAAATGGTAAACGTTTTAAAGGAGCGGATGTAAAATTACATTTGATTCAGTGGGTGACGCGACTTAAAAAGTGTTCTAAAGTACATGCTTATCTAGGATCAAGTTCAAGCTTGTCGCTTAAGTAATAATCCCGGTAAGTCGGGGTCGAATCCACAGGGAAATAGGACGAGAAAATCGTGACGACGTTTGGAGAGACGGAGAACCCTAACTTGACTCTAAAAGAAGTGAAAAGATGCTTTGAATGGGAGATTAATTATGAACTAAATGCATATTTAAATTAACTACAACTAAACTAAATGCTATTGAAGTGCAACTAGTCTATCTAACCAAAGAACATATGACAATTATATGGAGGAACTAACTACGAATGGAAACAATAGGTCGGGTTACAATCCCCCACACCCTAGTAATTCACCTCGTAGGATACTAGATTTCGAAATTAAAACTTTAAATGATCTCGGTATTTATTAATCCTAATCATTACGTATATGAAGGAACGAAGCCCGCATCATACAAAATAAAAGGCGAGAATAAAGCGGAGTCACATTAACTAACACGCACGTCACACTCTTAAGCGTTCCGGTTACCTAGGGCAAACGAGATCAAAAGTCCTACGACGGTTGTGATCATTACGCAACACGATTCCTTTAAGATTTTAATTCAAAAATTTATTCTCCATTATGATGAATTACATCGGGTGGGGTTCATGCACCCCAACCCTTAAAAACTTAGTCGGACATAACTAAACTAAATAAAAACACAATTTTTGAAAAACAAAACATCATACTATATGGAGAATGGGGAAGAAGAACATGCTGAATCAAAACAAATAACTAACCTAAGTAAACACTGAAGGATTAAAGAAAAAATATTACTTGTACTGAAGAAATCCCATAAATAAAACTTCAATCTTCACTCAAAATTCACTTTTTGACAAAAATAGGTTTTTTGGTTACAAAACCCTTCTACTATTACTGGAAACCTATTTTTTTGAACCATTAATATTGTGTAACAACCTTGAATAAATAGCCCCCGGAATTTAAGATATTGGGCCAACATTAAACTCTAAGAAAGAAAATGAAATTCTGAGAAAATCCAAAACGGTCCGTATCGGCGGGACTGGGTAGTCCGGATCTCTACCTTATTTGAGTCAGGCATCTGCACAGGGGCGGTCCAGACCTTTTATTTTTAATAGATCCGGATCGCTCTTATTTTTCATTCAGAGATTTTGTTGCTAATCAATCTGCATTTTTTATTTTTAATAGGTCCGGATCGCCCTTGAAATTCCTCCAGGACTTTTTTCTTGACTTCTCTCATCTTCAAATGATCATAACTTCTTCACTGTAGCTTGGATTTATGTGTCATTTTTTTCCAGTGTTCTTGTAATTGAAAGATCTTCAATTTCCAGTTGGCCCCACCTCCGAACTAAGGCTGAAAAATTACGAAAATGCCCTTCAACTCCCCATTTCTTGGTTTCTTTCACTATTTGCCCGTCCCAAGCAATGTAAAAAAGAATCTTAAACTCAGCTCAATTCTCGAATTTCACTTATTGAGGTAAAATACCACTTTTGTGGGCAAGCGATTGCATTTAGAATATACAACAAGCCTTTAAACTCCTAGGTTACCCTAGTAGGACGAGTTGTGTCTCGTGAGGGTTTGCAATGAATATACCCATAAAATTCGTTATTGACTCAAAGAAAAATCAAAATACTTTAAAATTGTACAATTTAAAGTTTCCAGAAAATAGTCACCACAAATTCATATTCAAGAGTCTTAAATCATAGTGTGCGTGCGAAGCTAGAAATTTAACCGCTAATTTCCACCAATTGATCATTACGTTACTTTTTCGAAAATTCATTTTGATTCAAATGCTCACGGAATACTCTCACAAACGAATCACTCGGAATGTGGCTATTCTCTCGGTATGCGTGATCTGAAGAGAAAATATAATGGAACACAAGTTCACGCACACAAATTTAAAAGACGGAATATTTATGGTGAAAAGATCTCATCATCGGAATACGGTTATTGAAAAACAAAAACATCGCCTTGTACTCACACATTTAATCTCTTTTATTATCTTTTGTGCCTTAACTCTCCACACGGTAACCAAATTCACAATTCGGACTCGGTTAACACTTTTTCGGGTTGTAAGGTGTAAGCGGTAAAAGGAGATGGTTGGATATTTTTGGAATTGGAAAATTTTCTTGTGATGTCCGTTAGTGCTTTTTCGGGCATTTGTTTATTTTCTTTTCTTTTTCTATTTTTCTTTTCTTGCTATTTTTGTTGAGCATTTTCTATTTTCTGTCGCCCTTTTTTATTGCACCTTTTTGGACTAAATTTCTGAATTTTTCATTTTCACATTTCCGGGCTAATTTGGTGTTTCGGGTTAGTCAAATGAAAAGGGAAACATTTACTCGACTAAATTGGGTTTGCAAAAGGGATGATTTTTCACAACTTTTTATGGCTAATATTTTTGGGTGTCGAACGAGTGCCTACTTCATTGTCCGAATTGCTAAATTCTTTACCATATGCGTTTCGAAATTAATTTAAGTTTAGAGATATATTTAGCGCGCCTTTCGAGACAACATCTCACATATTTTCCATAACCGATCAAAACAAAGGAATAGAGATCATTAACGACTTTTGTAAACGCTAAATAGAACTTTGAGTTAACAATTAACTCAGATTGATTTATAAACGCACAAAAACGATAGGCTCGAAATCTCACCGGGGTTGTTGATTTCCACACTTATTCGCTAAGTCGTCAATTTTCGCTCAATTTCCATATTTGGTCAATTTTGGCTTTGTGCATTTGAATTTTACAATTTGAGACTTCAAACAAATTTTTGGTGATATTTTTGAAAATTTTAAATTCAAATTTTTATTTATTTTGAAGAACAATATTTTTGGCTTTTCAAAATTTTTTGGAAATTTTTTGGAATTTTCTAATTTCTTTTTTGGATTTTTTTTTTTGGCATTTTAAAATTTGTGAAGTTTTTAAAAGACACACTTGTTACCCCCCCTAACTTAGACTTTTGCATTGTCCTCAATCAAAAGGACTAAAAATCTAAAGAAGAGCAAATAACAAGTGTGACAAATAAAACAAGCAAATATTTAAAATACAAAAATACACTAAATGACACTAACACATGACTCAGTAATACAACAAAAATCACCCCATACGCGTCTGGGGCATGACGACCTCTCATCTCTCCACAACCTCACCTGACCCCATGCACGGGGTGCAATGCTCTCCTCATATCTCTTGTCTTCATATCGTAATCCAATAATTGGAATAAGTTGGGACCTCTCCCATAGATAAGGGAAAGACCGGGAGACTCGTCGTGACTAATCGAAAAGGGATCCTTGTTATGCTTACTCAAAGCGTGGTCTGCGTGCGCCGACTCGGAGGGAACACCTAGGTTTCTTTTAATTTTTAGAACGCATGGGTCGGGCTCTAAGTCGGACGAAACACAACTGTTCTCCTCAATCGCCTCCGGGACCTCAAGTGATATGGGTGGATGGTCATAAAGAAGGAATTCATCTATTTTATCTTTCCATTCGCTTTCTTTTAAGTGTCTACAAGAGTCCAATAGGGATTGGACCTCAACAGTAAGACTCTCTTCCACCGGCCCGAATTCTTTTTCAAAGTCTTCAAGACTTATATCTCCTAATTCAGTCTCTCGAGTGTGTTTCGAACATTCTCTTTCACGCTCTTCTGAAGACTTCTGTGATGTGGAGGGATGGTCATTACGAATGAATTCATCTATTGTATCTTTCCATTCGCTCTCATCCAAGTAACTAAACGAGTCCAATAAAGATTGGACTTCTACATTCAGGCTCTCATCCACATGCCCAAATTCTTTTTCAAAATCTTCCATACTCACGTCCCCTAACTCTCTCTCGCGATTAATGCTTATGTCCTCGCTTAATCACTCGATCTCTAAATCCACTATTTTTCTCTCCTCTATCCACTATCTCTTGCTCTTAATCGTGGTCACTACACACACCTCCCTCACCTTTCTCTCATCGTCAAAACTACCGCTCTCACTTGATGAAATAAGGCACAATCCTAACGGCTCTCGTTTGTGGGACCTCTTATGCTCGTGTAGCATCTCTTCCATAAGATCCATTTCTCGTGATTCGCCCTCATCACCCTTGGGATTGGTGATGTTAAAGATATTTGTTTCGAGGGTCATATTCCTGAAGGTAAGTTTCATGCGCCCATTTCGAGTGTTGATCAAGGCATTAGCCGTAGCTAAGAATGGGCGACCTAAAATGACGGGGACATGATTACTCGGTAGAACGGAGGGCTCCTTGTCCCAAACGATAAAATCCATCGAGAAGTAGAATGTGCCAACTCGGACGATCACGTCCTCAACGATTCCCCGAGGTATCTTTACGAAACTATCTGCGAGTCGGAGAGTCATATTTATGGGCTTAAGGTTACCCCAAACCTAATTACCTGTAGATGGAATAGAGGATAATGTTGACACTTGCCTCTAAATATATTAGCGATCTCTCAATTCAATTTCCCCCCAAGATGAATGAAATAGTTGGTGCACTCAGATCTTTGAATTTGGGTGGAAGGTCACTTGTTAGTATTGAGCTGACGTTTTGTGTTAGGAACACATTTTTCTTTACCTTTAGCTTTCGTTTCACCATAAGTAAGGTCTTAAGAAACTTAGCGTATGCGGGAATTTGCTTTATGGTATCGAGAAAAGGTAAATTAATCTTTACTAGCTTAAGAACATTTAACACATCTTCACGAGAGGACTCTTTAGCGTGAGATACTAACCGTTGGGGAAACAGTGCGGCTGTGGGGGGTTTCACTACGACTTCGAGCTCACTAGTGTTCTCGTTGTCACTCTCGTTCAAGGAGGCATCTTCGGCTTCTTTCGTGTCGGGCGAAACCTCCTTGCCTTTAGGTGTTTCGTGCGGGAAAGGTGATAAATCAATAACTTTTCCAATACGTAGAATGGTTATCACGCAACATTGCTCTTGATTTGCTTTAAAAATAAAGCTTACACTAGTTTAACCTTGGGGAGGTCTTTGGCCATGGGACGAAAACTTACCATTTTCTTGGATGCTTAAAGATGATTGCAACCTAGAGATATTCACATTTATGTCGATGAACATGTGCTCAAATCTAGCATTGGTTGCATTTTGGGATTGGATGAATTGATTCAAATTATCCTCAAGAGATCTTCGCAGCGGGGTAATGTACGGGCCTGGAGGTGGTTCTTACTGAAATTGAGGAGGGTGTGGAGGTAGGGCAACGTGTGAATTAGGATTCAACGCAGCATGTTGTTGTCCATAGCTAAAACCAGGATGGTTTTTCCATAAGGGGTTGTAAGAATTTTCGTGCAGGGCACCGAAACTACCCTTAAATTCTCCCACACCACTCACTTGCTCTTGAAGCATGACCATATAGGCGGGTATTATCGGGCTTTCCTCTGTTGAATGTCCTGCCTCACAAATAGCATATACCTTCTCAACGGGGGTATGGATGGGGCCAGTTGGTTCTCTCACGCATGCAACGAGTAACTCTCTCATGCATTTCTCAATTTGATCGAGTTGACTGTCCGTCATGGTATCTTTGTCTACGTTAAATAGACCAGATACTGATGGAGTGGTGTCCACTTGGCGAGTTTGATTCTGAGTGCTAGGGTCATATGTATCCTATGCTTGAGTGGTGTCGGCGACATACCTCAAGTGGAGCTCATCATCATTAGCATCTAATTCGATAAAGGGGCCATCGCACATTGTTTCAACAAGTTGTTTTAGAGTTGATGTTCAGCCCATGATGGAAGAACGAAATGATTTGTTGTTTATCAAGTCCATGATGTGGGAATGAAGTAACTAACTCGTTGAAACGCTCAAGACATCGATCAAACCACTCATTTTCTAATTGTCGGAAGGTTTGAATTTGAGCCTAAATGGAGTTCGTTCCATGTGGAGGAAAGAACTTCTTGAGAAATTTGGATTGTAACTCGTTCCACGACGTAATCGAATTATGAGGTAAAGACCATAGCTAGGTCTTAGCTTTATCCTTGAGAGAAAATGAGAAAAGCTTGAGGCGGATCACATATTTCGTGCATACTTGATCGATGAACGTCTCACACGCCTCTTCAAACTCCCGAATGTGAAGATAGGGCTTTTCTGATTCCATTCCATGATATGTGGGAAGGATTTGTATCATTCCATTCCGAAAACGAAATTTCCCTGTATTATATGGGAGCAGAATGCATCCGAGAGTGACGGACTGCTCAAGGTATATGAATTCTCTCAAAGGTCGATATGGTACCTCTTCCTCGCTCTCGCCTACGCTAACGTGCTGTGACATCGTTCTCTCTCTAACTGACTCAGTATCCTCACTCGGTGCGCTAGGAGTGTAACTAGATGGGTAGATTTTTATTGAATTTGGCAGTGTAGGAGCTGGAGACCAAAATTGAGGATTGTTAGGCGTGTGTGGGTTATCTGGATTGTACTCGACAATCGATTTTTTATGAATGCGCGTAAGAGTGCTTTGAATATTTTGCTGTGGATTTTGCATTAACAGGCTTTTGAGAGATGTTGTATCCCTTTTTTTTTGGATTTTTAATTAATTTTTGGTCAAGATTATGGATTAACTCAATCTAACCTACAGTCTACCTAAGTCCCCGGTAACGGGACCAAAAACTTGGCGCGACTTAAAAAGTGTTCTAAAGTGCATGCTTATCGAGGCTCAAGTGCAAGACTGTCGCTCAAGTAATAATCCCGGTAAGTCGGGGTCGAATCTACAGGGAAATAGGATGAGAAAATTGTGACGACGTTTGGAGAGACGGAGAACCCTAACTTGACTCTAAAAGAAGTGAAAAGATGCTTTGAATGGGAGATTAATTATGAACTAAATTTAGATCTAAATTAACTTCAACTAAACTAAATGCTATTGAAGTGCAACTGGTCTATCTAACCTAATAAAAAATAATAATTATATTGAAGAATTAACTACGAATGGAAATAATAGGCCGGGTTAAAATCCCCCACACCCTAGTAATTCACCTCGTAGGATACTAGATTTCGGAATTAAAACTTTAAATGAACTCGGTCTTTATTAATCCTAAGCATTACATATATAAAGTAACGAAGCCCACATCATACGAAATCAAAGGTAAGAATAAAGCGGTGTCACATTAACTAACATGCGCGTTGCACTCTTAAGCGTCCCGGTTACATAGGGCAAACGAGATCAAAAGTCCTACGACGGTTGCGATAGTTACGCAACACGATTCCTTTAAGATTTTAATTCAAACATTTATTTCCCATTATGATAAATTACATCGGACGGGGTTCATGCACCCCAACCCTTAAAAACTTAGTCGGAGATAACTAAACTAAATAAAAACACAATTTTTGAAAAACAAAACATCATACTATATGGAGAATGGGGAAGAAGAACGTGCTGAATCAAAACAAATAACTAACCTAAGTAAACACTGAAGAATTAAAGGAAAATATTACTTTTATTGAAGAAATCCCATAAATAAAACTTCAATCTTCACTCAAAATTCACTTTTTGACAAAACTAGGTTTTTTGGTTACAAAACCCTTCTACTACTACTGGGACCTAATTTTTTGAACCCCTAATATTGTGTAACAACCTTGAATAAATAGCCCCCGAAATTTACAAGAGATTGATCCAACATAAAACTCTAAGAAAGAAAATGGAATTATGAGAAAATTCAAAATGGTTTGGATCGGTGGGACTGGGCGGTCCGGATCTCTCCCTTATTTGAGTCAGGCATCTGGACCTTTTATTTTTAATAAATTCGGATCGCTCTTGTTTTTCATTCGGAGATTTTGTTGCCAACCGGTCCGGATCTTTTATTTTTAATAGGTCCGAATCTCCCTTGAAATTCTTCCAGAACTTTTTCTTGACTTCTCTCATCTTCAAATGATCATTGCTTCTTCACCGTAGCTTGGATTGATGTGTCGTTTTTTCAGTGTTCTTGTAATTGAAAGCTCTTCAATTTCCAGTTGGCCCCACCTCCGGACGAAGGTTGAAAAATTACTAAAATGCCCTTCAACTCCCCGTTTCTTGGTTTCTTTCACTATTCTGAGTTCTCTCTCGCACTTTCTTGCATCAAATACGTATAAAACACATAAGAGATATATAAAATATGTAATACTTGCCAAAAGGGGTTAGTAGCATAAATATGAGATAAATCCAAGCTATTTACACCGCACGGGATCATAAAAATGCCGAAATTAAGGGGATAAATGTGAAGAATTTATGCCTAATCAGTGGGGTATGATGCTGACTACACAATTTAAAAATTCCACGGGGAGAGGGATTTTACGTATATTCCAAAAGAAATACTTGTCAAGGAAATGGTTCACACAGATAGTGATCTGTTAGCACATGATAGGTTAAACGATCTCATAAATGATACATACGAAGTGCACATAGAAAAAGAAAATCAAGATAGTAGAGAGAATTATTAATCAATTAGTAATCTGTTTTTTCTTGTGTTTATAACGAATTGCATGTGGCCTGATTAATTCTGTTTTGAACTTTATTTTTTCGACTCGTCATTAATTCGACTCCTTAATATTTTATTGCAAATCAATAGGGTTGATGTTTATTTCCTATGCAAAACATGCGCACAACCAGTGTTGTTTTATTGATGTGGTTGAGTGGAACATGACCAGAGTTTTGATTCATTATTGGGGCTTTGGGGGGAAAAGTCCAACCCATAACGTAAGTGATATAAAAGTTATATAACTGTTTAATCTTGAGCACAAATTTGTTTCGTTCCTTTCACTCTATTCTTTACTATTTGGTTCGTAAAGTTTTTATAGTAGCGCGTAGCTTAAACCTTTGTCGGTTAAATCGTGAACCGATGTTTGAGAACAACCGAGAACAAAGGCATTCCCGTAGAACCCACTGGGCAGACTCGGTTAGACTCAGTTACGAATGTTGATGCTGAAGAAAAGTTTAAGAATTTGGTTGGGAGGTAAGTTTAATGTTGTGACACTGTTGCTCCATGTAAGAGCTGACAGAATTTCAAACGAGGTGTATTGGGACTCACTTAATCGACCAGTGGAACTTGCTAAATTTTTTAGATGTTGTAAACATCTTTTATGGAATGTGAGTGATGTGGGAGTGAGTCGTGAGTGAGAGAACATAAAGTTAAACCTGCACAGGTTGGTAACTCGATTGAACTTGGGGTTAGTTGATGGGTTGGAAGTGACACAAGCAGCCCAAGTAGTGAGTGGTCGAGAAGATGTCGATCCCAAACAGGTTGGGGCTTTAAACCATCAAGTCCGATCCGATTGGTAGCAAACTCAACCAACGTGTTGAGAAACTCAGCACTTCCAATCCCGTTGCATAAACAGTGACAAAAACCAACACCCAAGTCGATTGAGGCATCGAAAAGCCATGTAAGCTGAACAACCACCGGTGGGGCACCTTTGAGCACATCATCCACGTGGAGAGAGAACAGTTTTCACCACCGAGTAACATAATGTGCGTAGTCATTGTTCTCGATTGTGCTCAAACATCGGTTCCTTTCACTCTACTCTCGAGCATAGATCAACTGTTATATAACTTATGTTATATAAATTATATTATATAAATTGTTATATAACATAAGTTATATAACAATTATATAACTTATGTTAATATAACTGTTATATAGCTTATGTTATATAACATAAGTTGTGTATTCATCTTTATAACAATTATATAACTTTGTTTAATTATCATCTTTATAACAGTTAAGAGTTCTTATCATCTTTATAACAGTTATATAACATAAGTTATATAATAATTATATAATTGTTATATAATTTATGTTATATAAACTGTTATACAACATAAGTTATACAATAATTCTATTTGTACAAAGGATTCATACCGAATCGTGTGTACAGACTGACGGTTGTGTCTGTATTGGTCCGTGCCTTGAGTGGACCCAAGACACGGACCAATGTGGACACGTCACGTCAGTCTGTACATACGATTCTGTACGAATCCTCTGTACGTGTAGAACTACTCTAAGTTATATAACAGTGTCTGTTTTGGGAATGTATCTAGTGTATCCAGTTATATAACAATTGTATGCGCTTTAAATGTATCAAGCGTTTGTTTTGGGAAAACAATGCTTAAATTTTATAGCTTGGCTTATTCATTGTGAATTTATTTGTCGTCCTTTTGTATTATTAGCTTTATGCGTATGTTTTTTGGGCGTTACATCACCACTTTATCATTCATAATAGTCACTGTTTTCAACATAACTGTTATATTGCTTTATTGTTTTGTTTCTTGCTCCTCTCCTCATTACCCTATTTTCATGTTTCTGCTTTCCATGCTGATACTCACATTGTATGCATTTTAGTCCTCATTGTTTGCAGGTTTACACATGGCATCCCCGACATACGTAGTATTCAAAGGTCTAAATCCAGGTGTTTGCACTTCGAGACAAGCCACACACACAAGTCGATGGATACTGAGAATCTTGTGACACCCCGTTTAATTAAATACTAGGTGATCAGTCCTTTATTAAATTAAAACAGGTTTCTCAGTTGGTTCATTCTTAGCATTAGTGTCGAAAAACTTTTTAATTACTAATCACCTATTAGTTAATTAAGCTGATGTCAAAATTTTCATCTTTATTGATAAGAAAGAATATAAAGTAATAAACCGCATTCACCATCTAATTAAAACCAACATAATGAAACACCAAAATGTCTGAAAAAGTGAAAGTTATTGGAATAAACACTCCGGTAAAAATCTCAAATACCATAATCCAAATAACTTCATCAACTGGAAATAAAAGAAGTCCAACATCTCTGAAATAAATATTGTCTAGAATGGGCGACATGCCCTGCCTGAAACAACTGCATAATAAAATATAGACGAATAGGAGTGGAGGCATCTAATATCGAGGACCTGCAGCTTGTCAAATAATCTGAAATCCTATGCCTGACGTCCCTGTGGCAGGACACCTAAAATAAATTGCACAAGAAAAAATAGGTTTGGAAGAAACGGGTCAGAGCCCGAGTAGAAAAAAGATTAAAATATTTTAGCAAGTATTTAAAATGCTTAAAAGCATATATTATATACATGTTAGGTTCACGACTCTCACTTGAGGTCCTCACCCCTCAACTAGTGTGCACGCCTAACGTATACTCCTAACCCGTCCTAGTTATGCTACCCCGCCTAACTAGTTTGAATTAAATATTTTACTTCATCTACTAACTTTTGGTACTCACTTGTGTCACTTATACAACAACAGTTTATGTTCTAAGTCTATTGGACATTTATAAATTTTCATATAATATTAAATTCTCGAACACTTATATACATTTAGATATCACCATCTTTCTCATCTACTAAGTGTGACACCCCGCCCAATTAAATACCGGGTGATCAGTCCTTTATAAAATTTAAAACAGAATGTTCGGTTGGTTCATTCTTAGTATCACTGTAAAAAACATAACAACCTTATTAACCACCTAATAATTAATTAAGCTAGTGTCAAAATATTATTTTTTTTCTTTTTAAATTGTAACCAAAAATCATTTATTTATAAAGTCCAAGAATTTAAATATAATCCATCCACTACACAACTGAATAAAATAAATATTGAATCTAAATTACGTATTGAAATAAATAAGACTGGATAAAACATTTCCAGTTTAAAACTCTAAACCAAGAACCATAATAAAATAAATCCAACTGAAATTACTGGAAACTAAACTGAATACAATCTCTGATAAAAATGTCTAAGGAGTGGGCGACACATGCCCTAAATGAAAATTCTAGATAAAACTGAGTGAAATGATAGAGGCGTCTAATGCAAAGACCTGCAGCTTCCACAACAGCTGCAGCACGCCAAGCAATCCAAGTCTCTAAGTCTGGTGTCCCCGTGGCTGAGCACCTGATAATATACATATATATAGTAAGAGAGAAAAAAGGTGCAAGAAACGAGTCAGAGCCCGATGTGTAAAAATATTTGTTTTAGCAAGTATTTAAAATTTGCAATAAAGCAAGTATCAAATGCATGTTAATTCGAACTCTCACATGAGATCCTCACCTCTCGTCTATTGTGCACGCCTAACGTACATCTATTATAACCTAGCCATCCATAACACTTCTAACTAGATAAAGACTTATACTTCTAGTTATACCTCGTGGTAGCATCCTGTGATTCCCAGCTTTCCACATTATTAATATCATCATTTATTAATTCGGTTAAGTGTTATCACACTAAGTTAAGTATTCACGGCTTACATTACTTAAGATTGTACTATCCTAATAACCTATAGTTATCTCACAGTAGGAATAACACAAGTATACATATATATATATATATATATATATATATATATATATTCACCACAATAATATACATATACTAATACAACACCCCAAGGCTAAACCTGTAGTGCATTGCATACTCTGCTATCATGTCTCGGTACATCTCGTACTCAAATAAGGACTATCGATTCGGAAGTCTCCCATGAACCATATACACAAATCACACATGGTGGAGGCGAACATAGTTCACATACCTATGGGTCACGCACATACCTATTCTCCCATAGTCAGCTGACTTATCAACTCACAAATAAGTCTTCACAGTCCTATGTTCTGAGATACAAGTCAAATATCCCCCCGAAGGTCACCCAGGATAATACTGTCTCTACACAACTTCCCGCGATAGCAAGCAACTAGGTATGTCATACACATAATATTAAGCACGTAATAGGTATCCACATATCCTATTAAAATCCATTAGGTATCTATCCAACCTAATCATATATATTCCATACGAATTATTTTCTCATTACTACATATAATATATTTACTTTATCCCAAATAATCTACATAGAGTATTTCTCCTCACTCCTGGTACTGCTACATTCACATATCAAGACAGTAGATAAGGTCCCGCTGCTCTACCGGTCTAGGGTATTTTTGCTCCTCAAATATCACAATTTAAGATTCTAAAGGTTCTCCAAAGTTCTGCAGCAGCACTGGAAGTCTGTAGAAAAATGAACCGAACCGATCCTCCAAAAAATGAACCGATCCTACTAAATAAAAAGAAACCGATCCTATCAGAAAATGAACCAATCCTAACAGAAAAAGGAACCGATCCTATCAGCAAATGAACCGATCCTATCAGAAAAAGGAACCGGTTCTGTTATGTCAGACCTGTTCTTCAACAGTTACGTTTTTGCCATATTCGCACCCAAAACCTCATAGTTCATACCCAATCTCCAATGTAACTATTTTGATTGATAACCCAACATGTTTACACAATTTCTAACATCCTAAGATCACTTAATCATTATAAATCATAAAGTAAAAACGAAATCCCCAATTAATATCATAAGAACCCTACTTTTCCAATTTTCCATTTAAGAACTTAATTAACCCAGATTTGTTCATCGATTTGTACTCTAATTTCGTATTAAATTCTCTTACATTCATGAAGTAATTAACTACTGAACCATCTGCCCATAATCATAAATTACTTCTCCAATTTTCACCCAATTTTAATGTAATTCATTAACAAATTTACCTACACTAACATGACCACGACTATTGCTAAATGAAAAGCAAGTAATAAACACTTGCCTGATTACGAAGGTTTCATTCGTCGCTTGAAATTGGTATAGATGTGATCTCCTCTTTTCGATCTACGCGTTGATAGTGTTTGGGTGAAGGATAACTAGGTTTGGCCTTAGAACTCCTAGGAACCTCTTCTTCTACTTACCCTGGGACTCTCTCTCTTTTCTTTCACAGATGAAACCCTAACTGTGACTATGTAAGGGATAATAAAACCTTCTAATTTTCGTCCATTAATTAACCCCAAAAAATAAAATTTACTAAAATGCCCTCCCGGGATGCCGGTTAGGCCTAAGATTGCCCCGGGACCCAAACTAAACCTCCGGATACACTGTTCTGACTATCTCGACCCTTCTGGAATCAACGGTGCACTCGAAATGACCGTACAAGTTGCTTAAAAATAATTTATCTTTTTATTTCATTAAATTAGTCCCGACATGACTCACACGCGCGTCTGACTACATTACCAATTATCGCATTTCTCATTCCCGACAATTTATCAAATTCAATAATTCCATATTACTTATTCACTCAGTAATATTCAATCAATAAGTATTAACACTAGCACACTAGTTAATATCTATCTATTTTAATCCGGATTAATTAACAATTAAATCTCACATTTTAATTTAATTAATCCAATAATAATTACACATCACATAATTGTTTAAATGCTCAAAAATACGGAATGTTACACTAAGCACAAAAAAAGATTTAAATCACAAGTATATGATATATATATATACATGTCACTCTAATTATATATATACTACTATAGCACCCTTAGGCTGAGACCTGCAGTGCATGCATACTCCATTATCATGTCCTGGTACATCACACACTGTATAAAGGACACTTGGTTTGTATCTCTCTCGAACCATAAATACAAATCACATATATTGCAGGCGAACATAGTACCCAGCCAAATGGGTCACGCACATACCTATACTCCCATTCAACAGTCGAAACTATTATACTATTGATAGTACGTATCCAAGGTCCTATGTTCTGAGTACAAGTTTAAAATCCCCCCCAATGGCTCATCAGGATAAGATCGTCCACGATGCGAAACCTCCCCCCATTAGCAAGCATCGTAGGTATGTCATACACACAATAAATCATACAATAGGGTTTCACACAATTTATCTATTTACATAATTACTATAGGTATACACGCAACCTATCATACATGTCCTATACGTAGTATATCTGTATCCCTCGAATATTCTACGTATTAATTAATTTCCATTTTACTTTTCATCGTACATTCCCGATCATCTCTCGCCACTCGAAATTTATATATCATTTTATAACATAATATCCGTAGGTAACTCACTCATATCCTATTAGTTTAAGTCATCCTTCTTCCCGAATTCCCGTGACTCAAATTATTCTTCAATTTAGATTTTACTCTCGATTAAGCCCAATTAAGTTAGCCCTTAAATTCCCCTCATAGGGTCAAGCTTAAAACCCAACCTAGGCCTACTTGTACTTCAATATAATCCCCATTATATTTAAAATTTAATCCAACAAGTGAATCCTGAACATTTCCCAAAGATTCTAAACAAAAAGAGAAAAGTGGCAAAAAATTTGGGCAGTCGAATCGATTCGGCCCTGGTCCGAATAGATTTGGCTTGCCAAATCGATTCGGCCATGAACCGAATCGATACTCCCCTACATGTATCGTCTTCTACCTTTCTCTGTTACGAGTTTCTCCATTTTTACACCTCTAAACCATCATTATACTATCCCAAACTCCCAACCAAAGGTCTATAACATTATAGTAACATGTATCAATGATTTTTAACGTAGGGTAATCCTAAATATCTTACAAAACCAATCCCAAATCAGATTTAATCTAATATAATCTTACAAACCCTAGGATTTCCTATTTTTTTAAAACCTCATTAAAGATTCCAGATTTCTTCACCAAGATCAAATATAAATTCATGGGTTTTACACTACATGCATGAGGGAACCCATCCTATATCAATTTCACCCAAGATTAAGATATATGTCTTCAAAATTCATCCAAAACAGATGAATTTCATAGGTAATTTAACCTACTCTAACATGTACATCGTATATGCTTATAAATTCGCAAGTTTAAACACTTGCCTTTTAGTGCAGGTCTGATCCGTTGAAGATGATGGGTGTGGTGGTTTTTCTCTTCCCCGATCTACGCGATGGTGGTGTTGGTGGTGCAATTGGAGTAGGAATTGGTGGTTCTAGCCTTTGGAACCTACTCTCTTCTCCCTCCTGTGGCCTCTCTGCAACTCTATGAATTGTGACCCCTGAAGACACCTATTCCCAAATGATATAAACCTCTAAATTTCGTAGGCCATATTTCCTAAAAAATACAAATGATTAAAATACCCTCTCGGGGTGTCGGTTTGGTCTAAAATTATTCCGGGACCCAAACAAAATCTCCGGGTACACTTTTATGACTATTTCTACCCTCCCAGACACTTTGGTGAACTCAAAATGACAATATGGATGACTTGAAAATAAATATCTTTTTATTTCCTTAAATTAAGTCCCGACACGACTGACATGCACATTTCGACAAAATTACTGTAACTGTCGTATTTTTTACTCGGGACAATTTTTAATATTTTCATAATCCCATATTACTTTATTCACTAAGTAATATTAAATATAATTCACATCAATAAATACTAACCCTTGTCTCGCTAGTTAATATTTATTTTAATTAGCGACCGGCCTCTCCTCGCGCATCTCACTCCCACTAAACATGTACAAGCGGCACTACCTTCGATCGCAATCTCTTCTCTCTACGGTCTAAGATAGCGACCGGCCTCTCCTCGTACGAAATATCAGGCTATAAGTCTATCTCCTCTAGTGAAATGTGGGTGTAAGCCAACTCATCCCGGAGATATCGTCTCAACGTAGAAATGTGAAACACATCATCTATATGGTGCTAGTGCTCCAGCAACCTGAGTCTATACGCCACTGGCCCAATCTGCACGATGATAGGAAATGGTCCTACATACCTTGGCGCCAATTTCCCTTTCTTACCAAATCTCATTATACCCTTCATAGGAGACACACGTGGTGGCACCTGATCCCTCACATTAAACTCCAGAAAGTATAGCTTGGCATTGAAATAGCTCTTCTGCCTGTCCTGAGCTACCTGTTTTCAACTCTGAACCATCTCAATCCTGGAGGAGGTATCCTGAATCACCTCTGTCTCGAGAAGCTTATTGCCCCCTCTAGCCAATAAGCAGGAAAATGACAAGGTCTACTGTATAATGTCTCGAATGGTGTCATTTCAATCGTAACCTGATAGGAGTTATTATAAGCAAACTCCACCCGTGGAAGATACTGCTCCCAACCTCAGCTAAGATTAAGGATACACATCCGTAACATATGATTCATCTTCTCGGTCTGCCCATCAGTTTACGGGTGATAGGTAATCCTTAATTGCAACTCCATACCCATGGTCTCTTGAAAACTCTGTCAAAAATGAGACGCGAAGATTTCATCCCCATCGGACACGATAACAAGTGCACCCCGTGAAATCTCACTAGCTTAGTTGTGTCGTTATGTTGTTCCTGCTATATCTCTACTAACGGTATTCTTCAGTCCAACGGTCTTCCCCTACTGTCCCATCTAGTGACTAATTCACTTTAATCATCACATATCAAAATATTTCATCATTAAATCTACCAATTAACCTTGGTGCTTACATAACACTTTGCGATTTCGTTCCCTTTTTGTCACTTATTATGAGCCTCTCTATGCATGGCTAAAGTATTTTCTCGATTGGGGAAAACTTCAACATCCAAATGTGTCAACTCCCTTATTCATTTGCTCTTATTACACATATAGTTCCATATCTTTCTAGAGTTTGTAACATTACGCTGTTCTCGGTACCCCTTCACTAATGGTATTCTTCAGTTCGACGATTTGTACCCTACCATTAGTGATCGGTCCATTCGTTAAAGATATCTGCAATCATACCTGACTATTCACACCAGACTTTTACATCTTTAGTTGGTTTTGACGTAACTCTCGTCATATTACTCTTCTGCACAGAGCAACTCCTGATTATCCTCAAAAATCTAAAATGTACATTTCGTGTACTTTTCAACACTATAATTGCCCCTTTCCGTCCACTCTTCGGTTCCTAATGACTCGCCTCGCTCTCAAAGTCACTATATTCTCTTTGTCCCATTTTGTTTCAGTTTCCAGTTTTCTCATGTGCCTACGTGTATTTGATAAATTCCCACGTTTATTCATCGTGAATGATACTGGAAATCTCAACCAACTAGGGTGCCCATACACCCTATGTCCCCGTGCATTTTTGCACAATTCCACTAAATGTAATAGACTTGTGTTAAATTAATTCTCGCGTACTTGGCATGACTATATAGTGAGGTTATACTCGACCAACTTACTAATCACAACTTAATTATTCTCTAGTTTACCCCACCGATATACTCGTGGTATAAACATTCTACACTGGTTATCACATCAGCATTATTTGATTCTTTCAGCCTTAAATGGTAATATAACTATCGACTCCCAATTATTATCACATAGACCTAAGGACCAAACTTCTCTCAACCTCCAACATTCTCTAAGTTTCATGCGTGGGATGTCTCACAAAGTGAAATCCAAATAAGGAACCCCCCCAATACACTACTACCTAACCTTGCAGGTCGTCGAGATCCGTTAGGCCCTCAGTCCACAACATGTACCCCCAAAGTCCTGTCTGCTGACATAAGAAGTTTACTCATCGACTCTCATATCACTAAAGACGACATACAACACGACGCTCTTACTATCACAAGTTCTCAGCACTATATAAATGACGAGATATATCTCTCCGCTCAAGAATAAACACAAAGCACTCTGAATCACATTAGTCAGAAGTCCCTACACACCGGGATCAAATATAACAAGACAACATGCTCACCGAAGTCCAATATACAATATAATCTATATAGGTAATCCAACCCCTCTTTCAAGTGATGCCTCGCAAAATAATATATCTCACCCCAGATAAAACATGATAGCCTTATCATAAACTATAATACCGCTCAAACCTTCGGTATCCGGTAACTACAAATGACCATAATAAATTTTACTTTCATAACTTTCAAAAGTAATAAAACTAACCACACAATATAAATGTCTTCCTAGTGTAGACACCCGCTCCCCCTACAGACGACACCGAAAAGTCCCGCTACCCAACGATAAATACATTCATCATAAGGTTGATACAGCCAACGCACCCACTAAACTCGACTCTTAATCGAATTATAGTGTTAATAATCAAATGGTGTGACACACTCATGTCACCCGATCTAATCACGTACTTGTAAGGATGAAATAAAAAAATATTAACTCCTTTTGCCATCTACCTTGCCTGATCTCTAGGTACTTGAACTTAACTCTCGTGATGGATTTGACCCATGATCTGTTGCAATGGTTGTACATCCAGGATCTCATCCTGTAGTTTCCCTCTACCTCGCTTTGGGCAATCCTTTATTTTATGGCATATACGCCCACCAGTGAGGCATCGACCCAAAAATCTCTCTACCTCTGATCATGGCCCTGCTGGCCTTCTTCATTATTCCCTTGGTCTTACCGACTCTATGGAAGGGGATGCTACTACTGCTGAGGACTGCGCTGGTCCTGCATGAACCCGTCATACCTCGGGTTGGTAACCTTTGGGCCTAAATCTTAGATCGATTCTCCCGCTAGAACTCTCGGTCCTGCTGCTATTGTGACCCACTGACAATGTTCCTATTTACCTTCCCAGTCCAACTAGCCTCACCTTCCTTTTGTGGATAAGTTTAATACAGGTGGTCCTACTCTCCACCTATAGGACACCTTTCTATGTCCTCTCTTTGTCTCTGGCCCTACTGGCTGTGACACCCCACCTAATTAAATACCCGGCGATCACTCCATTATTAAATTAAAATCAAGGTGAACAGTTGGTTCATTCTTAGCATCACTGACGTAAAAATACTTTTCCAATTTAAACACCCTAAATAATAAAGCTAAGTGTCAAAACCATATAAAACCTTATTCTCATTTTATTAAATCCGGTTATAAAACTTTAAACCATTAACATCTAAAGAGTCACGCAATAAGTAGAAGAATAAAATTAACATTTAAGAGTTTACCCAACAATAATAAATCCCAACATTAAAATACGAAGGAAAACATCCTGACATTTACAATCCCGAAATAAAGATACTGAAATATAAAAGAATTACAATCTCTGAAATAATGGAAAAGGGCAACACATGCCCCTGCTGGATAAAGTTGAACTAGAAGTAGAGTCAACAATGAGGTCGTCTAAGAAATGGCCTGCAACTCCCACAAAAGCTACAGCGCGTTCCATCCAAAGAATCCTAAGCAAGACACCCCTGTGGCTGGGCACCTGTAATACATATATATATAGACACAAGAGAGAAGAAGTAACAGCAAATGGGTCAGAGCCCGAATGTAGAACCGTTTTAAAAAATAGTTTAGCAAGTATTTAAATTGATTACAGGCCAATGCAACAACATATTAGTGCGACACTCTCTTGAGAAATTCTCACCTCTCTTCTAATGTGCACACCTATCGTACTAACCTTCCCAATGGTCTATCTCGTCATATACCACACTATCTTTCCCCAATGATTTAACTTATCTTAGGTTATTCGCAGGATTTACATCTGAACAACACAAGTATTTAAAACGTAAGATTTCATTTTGTAACCAAAGTTCTCCTTTTTACTTTATTAATCAATAAAGTTTTCCAGGGTCATATTATACTTTCTCAACACAAGTATTTATAATTTGTGTCATCAACCATGTCCTACATATCAATTCACACTAGGCAGTTCCAGTTTTCAGAATTTCATATATATATATATTAACTACTCGTATAATATATATATCATAACAGCACCCCACATAAAAACTATGGTGCGGGCATACTCTACTATCCAACCCCATATCACTCATATTAAGGGGAATACAAATTCGGACTCACTCTCGAATTGTATTAACACATACACAACAATATTGAGGCGAAGCATAGATTCCAAGTCTCTAAGAGGATGGCACATACCCGCGTCTCTTAGGACCGTCTGAACCATCATTCCGATAGCCTGTACCAAGGATATCTATCTCCTAGGGTACGAATCAATATCCCCCCGAAGGCAACACAGGATAAGATCGTCCCAGCGCGGTAACCTTAGGGATAGCAAGTAGCGTGGGTATGTTTTTCACAAGTATATAATATATGCATACCCAATCATATAAATATACCACTTTTATTATATAAATTTAGGTTTATCTCATAACCCATATTCACAAAATTTATCCTTATTTTCCCATTATTAGTTATCGCGTATAATGGTTTGTTTCTCACTTTAATTCGAAGGGTTTTTCCAACTTACTACGTAACCCTCATGGACTCTATTCTCCCAAATGTCCAATTAAGTAGGTATCCATTTGTGTTCCAACGTAACTCTCTCTTACGTGTCTCTCCCCTTTAATATATACTTACATTGTCCCTTATGCAAAATATCCCAAAAATACAATTCTCGTCTCATATTAAAAGTCCCAAAATTATTCATATATCCTACTGGTCTTCCCTATCTCCCAAAGCACTTTATTAAGGATGTCCAAGAATTATTTCACATTAAATCGAATTTCAACTAATTAAGAAAGGAAAACATAAGTCTGCCAGGAGGGGTCGATCGATCGAGGTCTGGGGCTCGATCGATCGAACCTTCGATCGATCGAAGCTCTGGGCTCGATCGATCGATCAAACAGGTATTTCGATTTCTGCAGTTTTGCAGTTACGGGTTTTCTCACAATACTTCATCCAAATCCTAACTTTCCATACCCAAATGTCCAGAAAATTATACTACTAACATTATATCATCATACCAGATTTTTCCAATGTAAAGCATGTAGATTTCTATCACTAAACATGGATTAACAAGCCAAAATTCATTTAAAACTCAAGAACCCTAGAAATCTCTTAATCTTGGTTCTAATTTGTTTTTCCCAGAATTTCCTTCTTATACAACATCAAAATTTCGTGGTTTACTCCTCTACATGACAATGGGTTTCCAGAATATCATTTAAGTAATCACTACATGCAATTTCCTATCTTCAAATTAGGTTTTTCTTCCATAAATCTCACCCTAATCATCCCTACACTAATATGAGTGATCCATCAACGAAAATAAGCAAGATAAACACTTTCCTGGGATTTTCAGAAGTCTGGCTTGGTGCCGAAATTGGTGTGGTTGCGTTCCCCGTCTCGCGATCTACGCGTTGGTGGTGGAGGCGGTGCAAACGGATGGATTTTGGGCCTTGGATTGCTTTGGAAGCTCTCTCCTTCCCTCTCCTATGGCCGTCACTTGTATTTGGTTGTTCTAACCCTAGAAGACAACCTAGATATCTTATATAACCCTTTTAATTTTCGCGGGTTTAATTACCCAAAAATATAAAATGACTAAAATGCCCTCCCGGGGTACTAATTTAGCCTAAAATAGCCCCGAGACTCAAACTAAACCCCCAGGTACACTTTTCTGACTATCTCGACCCTTTCAAATGCGTTGGCGCACTCAAAATGACCATACGAACAACTTATAAAATATTCACTTTTATTAATCAACATTTAGTTCCGACACGACACAGGCGCGTCCCGACTTAAATTTCCATAATTGTCATTTTATTCACACGTGACAATATTATAAAAATGAATCTCATATATTACTATACTCATCCAGTAATATTCAACAAATATCAAATTTCCAATAATTACTAACTCTCGTCACGCTAGTAAATATTTAAAACAACATTCCGGATTAAAATTAAATTAATTTATCTCAATTAAATTTAATTAATCTCATAATTTAAAAGCTATAAAAATACGGGGTATTACATACTTCCCCCCTAATAACGGAATTTCGTCCCGAAATTCAGAAAATAAGGCCTATCAGGTAGCACAATTCTGGATATCCTTTTCCGTACACAAACTAACTACACATTACGGCTCAATCACTATAGCCATTTCTTCACAGCAACATTGATTTACATTCTCATTGGAGACACTTCACATTGTGCTCCCAACCGACAACATTCGCATAGGTCACGCCTATACGTTATAAATTTCTTTATCTCACTATCATTAGGAGGCCGCACCTCACTACATGACAAATACTTGGATTTATTCATATACAAAACTCCCATCCTGAGAAAGTATTACGAACATTTGATCACTTTTGCTCGTCTAAAACAGTCGTAAAATTCTACCACATTTATCGGATGTTCTCTCGACCGATCCAAAAATTCTGATTATATACTCTCCTCTAAACATACGGAAGGAGAATATTCGAGGTTCTTCCATAACAAAACTTTAATAAGTACCTCGTACGCGACAAACAGGTACGAGTGCTTCTACAGAGCATTCTTGGAATCATCGTACCAAGATTCCAAAATCTCCTTCACGTGGCTCCACTAATCTTTAATCACCATGCGCCTATTCCCTGGCTAAGGGTGATACATCCTACTCGAAACGAAATCTTATCTCCGCTGGTTCCTGAAATCCCATATCAAAGGTGGGATTTACCAATCTCATCCTGATTCAGAAATTTATACTGCGCCGGACCATGCACTGGCACGATCCTTCCTTTCAAAGGAAGTCTGGGGCATACTAGTTAATATTGTAAGCCAGCCCAAAGGAATATCAATCACTTCCTTCTCAGCGGCTTAATTCACATGTTCGGGATGAACCTTTGATCTTGTTTTGACGATGGCAACCCATCCAAGAACTGTACCGACTTTACTGACCTCTTCCAATTTCAGGAATTGTCAATAAACACAAAATTCTTTGGTTGATTCTCCTCTTTCAACCAAACCTTGCCTATGGGCGGTGCATGTAGAGACTACTCACTACGTCCCGCTAAACATCGATTCTTCCTTGAAATGTCTCACATTAAGTGACACGTAATACTCCCCTTCCTTCCTTGGAGTATGCCGAAAGTTCTGACCCGTGCTCTTCTCTCCACGAAGCGCACTTCTGGTTCTCTTATACTATACTAACATCATCACCCTTTATATGTGTGAGTCGCTCTCACACTTTCCTACTAACAACTCCGCTCCGAGTGTTCTTCATAATCATTTAATTCTGCTCCATTCAAGGAATACTCTTCTTAAATGACTTCCCACAGTCTTCCAATTCAAATTTGGGTGTGCTATTATAATTACACACCTATGTATGGATTATCTCCCCTCATGTGACGTTTAATCCACTATATCACTTCCACTTCGTTCTGTTAGCCCCACAAACACATTTTCCACACGTCCATTGCCACGCCCCTTCATCTTGGACGAGTTTTAACATCAATTAACCAGGATGTCTACACACCCTATAAACCGGGCATACTAGCGTAAGCATCACATACGCTCCATACTAATAAACAAATTCTTTGTTTTTCCCTGGTGCTTGCAGCGTGATTACAACACTTTAATCACCCTAAAAATCAAAATTTTTAAATCTTCCTTATCATCGTTCCACCCCTCAACTCGTGGGGTAACTTTCAATGCTTTCTTACCACAAGATCCGACTTCCAATAGCTTTAAGACAAAATTCGACTTCTAAATTACATACATAATTACTGGATCCCATTTCGACCAGGGTACCGAACTCATGGAATAGTGACCAAACGTCTCCCTATTTCCAACCTTACACTAAGTTTCATGTGTGGGATGTCTCGCAAAGAGAAATCCAAACAAGGAATCCTCCCGATACACTACTGCCTAGTATTATCGGTTATCGAGATCCGTTAGGTCCTCCGTCCATAGCATATACCCCTTTATTCCGTCCCTTGATAGAAAAGTTACAATTTCTCCCGTAATTATGCTTAACAAAGAACGTTTCACTAATTGCACTATTATTCAGTATTGGTTGGTGGTAAAAGCATTCCATAAACCTCGAATACATACAATCGGAATTCTCGAAATTCCTTTCCCTAATAATAGGGGTATAAACATTAACTCCCACATCTCTAAAGGATAAGTATAACAATGCACTCTTCCCATCACTAATTCCGGAGTGCTAAACATAATACAGAGTCAAATCTTTTTGCTCAACGGTAAATCCCGATACATACGGAATTATACTGGCAAAGTCTATACACACTTTGGCATCGAATATCTCGAGCCCACTATCTCCTCCGAAGTCTCTAGGATAGATAATATAAGTGCGAGTCCAACCTTCTAACAGGTAAAAACCTCGCCAAAACAAACATAAAACATGTTGCGCTAATGCAACCACTCCGATAGTCTTGCAATAAATACCCACTATTGTACTAACCATTTCTATAATGTTTTAACAAAGATAATATCATACTCGTGTATCACATCACTACAACGAGTAACCTCAATAAAGTACAAAACACTGTTAATATACTCATTCATCCTTCGCGGATAGCATTAAAGAAAAATCCCGCTACACTAGGGAATAAACATTCACATTTTAATAACGTTTAAAATGATATGCATTATGCTCGTCTCACATGCTAATCTAGCAAAGAACAAAATATAGTGACTCGCTCGTGTCACATAAACACGCCTCATCCTCTGAGGATACAACTTACACTTCTACCTTGTCAATCGTCTTGACTGTGCAAATGGTTTTCGGACGTAACACGTCTACTCAAACCAAACAAAATTACTTTAATCGTTGCCTTTTACTAGGCACCGTATTCTTGTCCTTATACTCACTTTGGAACATATTATCGCAAGCGATCTCACTCCGCACAAAATACCTCAACACATAATCCACTTTCCACCTGTCTTACTAACCAGGTTAGGATTGTCCTTCTCTCGGACTTTAGTAAACTCGATTACTGTTAACCATCCCGGTCGTTCCCTTAACTTTTTAGGCCATAAAGATCCTGTTACTATCTATAATAGTACTTACTGAATTTACCATCACTCGGTAAGAATTCCATTATTTGAATCATTTAAATGGGTATGGTGGGGTGAGCGGAAACTCAGTAGCTCGTATAAATGCTCTAAGTGTAACTACACATACTCGTGTGTGCGTGCATCATATACAAACGTGTATGAAATATTAATACCCAAACTAAAATCCTAGTAATATAATCATAACCTAGGATCTCACCGCGGTCACTTCATAACCCAAGACCCCGTATCAAAATCCCCGCTGCACTTCCCATGGTACGGTAGCGACTACCGTCCACTATCCTATCATTAATCCTTGGAACAATCTAATGCCCCACAAAATAAATAACGTAACTTGGGCACACGTCCCATCATAACTTGACACCACCACCATGAAATCTTGGCATAACTATCATAATAACACTTGGCATACTCGCCAATCGGGGTCTATGGCCTAGTTTTTGGAAATAAACAAAATCGTAGCCGACATCACACCCCGTCCAATGGGTGATTGGATAAGGAATGCCTATGCATTCTCCAATAATAATCATCATAATACCATTCTCTCAATTAAAATAGATTTCAGATTCAATTCCCATAAATAAAGTGTGTCTATACTACCCAATTTCTATAACCCAACATGCCCATAAATCAACTAGTTTCGTTAACCTAAACTACACGACATGAAAATAACACATACAAAATGGGTGTAATAACGACTATAGTATACGAGCATATAATACATATAAATTCAATATAGCATGGATATAACTATACAATAGAGGTTGAAGGTGTGTATCACACAAAATTAACAACGGTGGAATGAAACTACCTCAAGCGAGTCAAAATCTACAATTATAGTCCTATTTCAAAAGCAGAGGAAAATTAGATCCAAATAATATCCTAATCGCCAATCCGACTTTAGATTTGATTTCTACATGAAAATTGGGTTAGGTATGTGTTTTGAGATTTTATCAAATCTCATCTAAAAGCACTCAAAAAGAAGATCTAAAACACTTCAAACCGACTCTTCTCATTCCTCCCATTTTTACCTCTTTTGATTTCGATTTTGGCCTCTCTTTTTCATCTTTCTTTCCTTATAATCAACCCTAGTATTCCTTATAAAGCCCATCCTTCAAAACCCATCTTGGAGCCTAAGGTAACGCATATTACCATATTGACCTTTACTTCAATTTGTCTACTTTACATATTTAAACCATTATAAAATGGCCAAAATCCATTTAAATTTAAATTTAAATGTTTGATTCGATTTCAAACCAAAATAAATTATTTTACAATATAATATCAATTAAAGTATTTTTATTTAAAATAAAATATCCCGATTAATAAAATAATAATATTACTGAAATTTTATATAATATTCAGAAATAATCCCTCAAAATAACTAGGTGTTACACCAAACTTTTGAGCTCTATCTACAAGAGTTGTTACGAGCTTATAGATGACCCATTCAATGCCAATCAGGGTGGACCACTATGGGTCCTTTAAATGTGTCTCCATGAATACTTTCCAAACATTGGCCCTATTTAACCACTTTTATGTTTATTATCGCTCTGAGCCTAGCAACAAGGGGTTCTAAGCTCTTATTAACATGTTTAGAAGTCTAGAATTTGATAGACTAAGGGCCAGCTTGAAGCCTTTGTTGACAACCATTGAGGATCCATACTAACTTCTTTTAATTTTGCATAAGTCTGTTCATGCAGAACAAGTAGACCCATGGTGGGGAATCTTCTTGATTTACAAATATTTATACTGTGGAACATCACCTCCCAATGCCCCTAATTATAGATCCTTTGGGGAAATTTATTTGTTCACTCAATTTTCTAGGCAATTTTATTTTTACCAATTCGTCTCAATTCCTATGAGGAGTTTTACCAACCCTCATTTGTTTGATAGGTCTTCCCAAATCTCCAATATGGTTGTCCCAAAAGGGATTGCCAACTATCATAAAGTTTAAAGTACTTTTAGCATAGTTGGAGCTGAATTTGATACAGGGGTGACCAAAGTCTTTGAGAATTAGTGGTCAAACTACACTAAGGTTTTTCTGAATCCATTACATACAACCACTGAACCTTCAAAGCCCTCTTCTTTTGGTAAGGCTTTTGTTACTTCTTTTAATCTTATATTTATTTGTTTTGGTCTTTGATTTTCCATTTTGTGTTCTTATAGAAGATCCATCTCCTACTGATTATGTTTCTTCCCTCAAGAGGAAGTTAAAACCTATGGAAATAAAAGCTTTGAGAGAAGAGGCTTTCAATGAGGAAAGATAAGAGGAAGAAGAGGCTCATCTGGCTAAACTAGCAAGGACAATGTCTTCTTATGGTGTTACAGTTAGCATTTCTTCAAGTACTCCTAAACCTATTGAACCTTCCACGTCTATTATGTTTAACATTTCCAAAAGTAAATGGGTTAAAAAACTAGCTAGGAAACCTCTGCATAAAGTCTAATTGGAAGGTATGCCAATGTCTTTTTCTTTTCGATGAAATTCCTTACATTTTGGCATCATTACACTAATAAACTTGACTTCAAACTATATTTCTCCTAATGTAATTTAGTTGATGCCTCAGCCAATATGGAGGAGCCTATGCTAGCCAAAGATCCAATGACACCTCCGCTAGCATCCCCAATAAATAAGCCAGATGACCCTCATGTTCAGTCTCCAACTTCGAATCCAATTTTTATAGTTGAATCGACTCTAATAACTATTGATTCCTGTAATACCCTATAATTTTGTGTATTTTGATTTAATTAATTTGAGGAATTAATTGGGAAAAATACGTTTTAATTAAATTACGCGAGTGAAGTAACTTAATGCGATTAAAATATAATTGTGACTTTAAATATTAATCGAGAGGTAGATACTGATTAATATTATGAAATGAAATTTACTAATTGCAAACAGTAAACAATTAATTATTATTAAATTACGTCATAGCGAGTGATATGGACGTAATAGAGTTATCTCATCGGGAGTCGCGTATAGACTATTTAGAGGTGAGAAATGAAAAATATATTTTAAGTAACTCGGATAATAATTTAGAGGTCACAAATGATTTCGAATGGGTCAAAATAGTCAAAATATTATACTCGAGGGTATTGTTTGGGTCCCGGGGTCAATTTTAGACCAAATCAGCTCCTATTGAGGGAATTTTGGTCATTTGGCAAAAGGAGGTATAGAGACCTACGAATTTTGGAGTGTTATATCAGATGATTAAAAAGTGATTCTAGGGTTAGAAACCTCAAAAGCTTAGAAAGGTCGTTAGAGAGAAGAGATAAACCATTCCCAAAAGTTTAAGAAGGATTCTTGGAGAATCGAAAGGTGTTCTTACATCCTAAGCATCTAAGGAGGGGGATTTGAAGAAAAGCACATCAAATCATCATCTTCACGAAATCAGATCATCTACTTTTAGGCAAGTTGTTTATTGCAATATTCATGAAGTTATAATACCTATGTGTAGGGTTTTAAGTTTTCTTGTGCTAAATCAATGTTCTTGGAAGAAAAAGAATGATTTTTATACATGTCGGGATAGGATCTGCATGTAGAACGATTTAACATATGTAGAGGATTAATAATCAAAGGAGACTTGATCATTAATACGAAATAAATCTGGGTTTTTGATTGTATATGTGGGAAGAACATAAAACTAGGGTTTTGATGAAGTCTTGGGTTTTAATTCGTTCTTGGTTGAATTTTGTGATGAATTGATATGTTTAGAACGTTAAAAACCATCCTAATGCATGTAGAAACGGTTAGGAATAATTATTTGTGATTTTGGCATGGTGTAATGTGAGTTTGGAATTTGAAAAGGGGGAGAAACGAATGAACTGGATGAAGAAGATGAGTTGTATACCATCGGACCGGTCCGGTCCATGTCACATCAGTTTGGTTCGATCTTTACAGAACAGCGAACTGGTTCAGTCCTTTGAAGTCGGATCAGTTCTGTTCCCTAAATTAAATATAAAATTTCCTTTTTGGGCCTAGTGTTCCTAAATCGATGTTGTGGAAATCCTTAGGACTTTGTAAATATAATAATAGGAGATTTATTATATTATAGTAGGCTTATTATAGAGATTTGAAGTAGTCTTACTGAGAGGTTTAAGACGAGATTGAATTTGAGGTGAATGACATCGTAATTAATCTGAGAGTCCGATAAAGAATTCCGCGAATCGAATAAATTGATGTATCGACCAGTAGTGTAAGTTAAACTTATTTATCGAATTTAGAAAAAGGGTAACTAAGACCCTTAGAATTGGGTGAATGCTCATATAAATACGATAGCGAGATAAATCGGAAAATAAAATGTACTAAAAGTATTAGAGAGAAATATACTACGTACCAATGTAAATCATTAGGTTGTGTGCATATCTATAGTATTAATACTTAGGTTGTGTGAATACCTAAAGTATATTAATAGTATTGGTGTCGATTGCTATCTGGACCAATATATGAAAGTTCGATATTAGGGTCGATGATTATCCGGACCAAATCGAAAATAAATAATATTGGGGTCGATGGAAAAATTCGGACCAATATACATACGCATGACATTTACATTGGGGTCGAGGGATTTTCGGACCAATGTAAATGATAGGATAATTGGAGTCGATGGAAATTACAGACCAATAGTCCTTATAGTATATATTGTGTGTGAAATATATACCTCCTTATATTCTACTTATGTGCGATAGTAGACTCGTAGATGATATATTTGTAGATATACATCTATGTGGTAAATTAAGTAAAGAGAAACTTAATTATGATATTAAAAATAGATTGGGAATGTCTATGGTAAATTAAGTAGTGAAACTTAATTATGGAAGTTAAAAGATAACATATGTGAAATGCTATATGAATTAAGTAGTGAGACTTAATTATAATGATTAAACATAACACATGTGAATGTTATAACATACGAGAGATGTTAATAATGTAGTGTGCTGTATGGGTGGTATGAGAGATTTGACTCTTGGTAAAATCGATTATATACTTTAGTCGAGATAGCTTGGGTAGTATAGCTAGGTGGGATACGTATAGAACATTAGGCGTGCACATTAGATGAGAGGTGAGGAAACTCAAGAGAGTGTGTGAGAACCTAACATGTGTAATCAATAATCGATTTTTAACTGCGACAAATTACTTGTTAAATATTTTCAAAATGTTTTGAGCACTAACCCTTGCTATAAATTATTTTCAAAACCTTTTAGGTGTCCAGCCACAGGGACGCTAGGCTTGACTTCATTCCTGGGACTCGGAGCTGTAGCACTGTGGATGCTGACAAGATTGATTTGATTAGACAATTTCCCCAATTAGGTCTAGTGTAGGATCTCATTTTATATTCCATGTATGGACATGTTGTCCGTTGTCAGTTTTCCGTTATTTAGTTTCTTTTGTTATTATGGAGTATTTGGTTTTGGGATTTTGGCCGATGGTTTATTCGGCAAACCTCTACGCATTTATACATTGTGAGGGTTGGACTCTAGTATATTGTGAATGCTTAATTTAGTTTCCGCATTGTTAGATTTATTTATTTTAAAGAAATGTACAATTTGGCACTGGTCTAAATTCACTTAGGTGGTTAGTAATTAAAAAGTCTTTGACAGTGATGCTAAGAATGAACCATATGAGAAACATTTTTAATTTAATAAAGGCCTGATCAATCGATGTTTAATTAGGCGGGGTGTCACAACTCCCCTATTGTTGATATCCCAAAGTCACCTACAATTCCTCCAATCCTTACAGATATTCCAAAGACAAGCACTTCACCCTTGAGCGAGGCTTCCCACTAGACAGAGGTTGATCCCCTAGTTGAGGACCTTCCTAGGTTGATGACACCAACTGATGTCACTATTTTTTAAGTGGAACTTTAGGAAATTATGTCACAAGCTCATGTTCGAACCATGGAGATTTCTTCAAGTAATTTGGAGAAACAACTGCAATACTTTATTCAATATCCACCAACTCATTCTCATTAGAAATTTTATGCCTCTCAGGCTTTGCAGTTACTTCAGAGATTTTCTAGGGTGACATTTGAAGCTTTAATTGATTTTGGTTGAAAATAGCTTATTTTTTCATTTTCCAAGTTGAAGACTTGGGAGAGGGTGTTTCGAAGATGTTAGACATTTCATAAAAACTATGAACCAAGTAGGATCTAAGGATAATGATCTGTCTATGGACCGAATCCATTTTTCCAATTAAAAAGTTGAAGCATTCAAAGGCCTCCAGGATTTGAAAGTTGTTCAGGACAAAAGGACTGCCCTCTTATCCGAGAAAGAGAAGTTGGAGAAGTAACTATTAAGAGTTAATGCTAAGCTAAAATTGAAAACTATGGAGAAAGCTAACTTCCAACTAAGATTGAACCAATTGGTAGGAGATATGTAGGTCTCTTCTAGTAATGTATCTTCTTTCGAAGAAATGGATGTTCAAATTAGAATCAAACGGGTTTATGTACCTGGATTTCTGGACCAAATTTAGGTCATTTTTTTGTATTATCTTGTAAACATGTACAATGTCTAAGGAGGCATTGGATGTTTTACAAACGACCTATAAAATCACCTCCATCGTGAAGAATTCCAACCTTGAAGGAGAACAAAACTTTTGACGAGTTCTATGTCGAGCTGAACGACCTAGTTACCTTTTTCTTTGCTTTAGGTAAGACTATCAAAGATAATAA
The DNA here is from genome assembly GCA_949130495.1 of Sambucus nigra. Classification (NCBI taxonomy): domain Eukaryota; kingdom Viridiplantae; phylum Streptophyta; class Magnoliopsida; order Dipsacales; family Adoxaceae; genus Sambucus; species Sambucus nigra. The sequence continues at coordinate 441,939,359 of OX422207.1, forward strand.
GATTGTTGAAAAAATCTTACATTATTTTCCCCTAGGTTTTATGGCAAAGTGGATGACATTGAAGAGGTTAAATCCTTACTTTCGAAACCAATGCGTGTACATGAATTGGTTGTCTCTCTCCAAATATATGAGGCAAATTTGTCTTATTGCCAAGGAGTAGCATCCTAAAGAAAAGGAGAAAAATATAACTTTTAAGGCTAAAAATGAATCTCCCAATTTTAGTTCCCATGATGTTAGTGAGGATGATCTAGCATTTCTCACTAAGTTTGCCAAGAAGGGGAAAAAATAATTTTAGTATAGAGGCGCACCCAAAAATTATCAGCCTAGACTTGAGAATGGTTATGTAAGTGAAGAAAAGAAAGATGAATCTCAAAGGACTCTTTTGTGTTTTACATTAAAATTCCCTTTGATAATTAACTTTACACTCTTACTTTTTGTTTACGCCTCGAGAGAGGGTTAATGATTTTCGAGAGAAAATATAAATTCTAGTTATAATACCCATTTTAGATTCGAACTAGAGATAGGGGTTTCTCAAATGTGGTATTATTCCTTTAATTTCAACTCTAGACTTACTTTTATGATTTAAACTAGTTTAATCAATCAATCATAGTGGGTGATTTATTAGATGATGTTGGATATATATTTCAAGAGTTGTAGGAGTGTTAAATTTAATTTTCTAAAATGTTATTGTCAAAATTACATTTGCAACGAGAGTTGATTTGTGATTTTGATACTAACTTGGGATAATGAATTTTAATGAATTCGTTAATTTTAATTAACTAAAATATATGGCTTCATCCTATCCCTTGTTAGTCCTCACTTTTATTTCCTCACCATTCTCATATTTTATATTTTTAGTTAGTTAGATTTATTTAGCATCTTTACTTACTTTTTAATTAGTTATTTACGTCTTGGTTTAGTTTAGTCTTATTTCACCACATCCTCACCCAAATTGTTTTAATATTGAAAAGGTAAAAAAAAATAGAAAAAGTAAAAATCCCAAAAAGAAAATAAAAGTGAATTACAATTGTTTTCCCCTCGCTTTACCCCTTTGAATTGAATTAATACCCTTGCTTACCTCTACACTTTAGGTTATTATATTTTCTAGGTATTTGAGGATTTTGATTAACTTGGCTTTAAACAACGACATCCACACAAAAGTCAAGTTATCAAATGGCGCCACTGCTGGGGATAAGCACCCAAAAGTGTACATTTTATACCCCGAATAGACGTATTTTAGTTGCAAATTCTCGGCAATTTGGGTCTTATGCGCGTTAATATTTATTTTGTAGGTCAATTGTGTCTTGCGGATGTAAAAGCGATAAATCAAGTCAGATACGCAACAAATGGAGCTAATTCCCTTGTCCGGTATCAAACCCTAGCCTAAACCTAGCACAAACCTAAACCCGAGCCTGTGTGTGTTGAGTTTGTGCACCTTTATTATTTCCCTAGATTTTTATTTTAAGTCGTTTTTATTTTTAGGATTTATTTTAGATTTATTTAGGATTTTTAGAATTTGTTTGCATATTTTTCTGTTTCTTTTCATTTAGTGTAGTTTTATCTCGATTTTGATTTTTATTAGTTTTTAATTTTGATATATGATATTTTTATTTCATTTTACAAGGATTAGTTTTTTAGAATTTTATTTTCTAGTTTTTATTATATTTGATCTTTATTTAGTTTTAATATATTAGGATTTTATTTTGAGTTTTAATAGATTTTTATTTTGTGTCTTCTATATTTTTTTTTATTTAGGATTGTAGTTTTTTTTAGTTTTATTAGACTTTTAATGTTTATTTTTATTATCTTTTTATTTTTAGGATTAGCCCATAATAGTTTACTTGATTTTTATTTTTAGTTTAGCTTAATTTTTAATTTTTATTTTATTTGTCATCTTTTTATCATTAGATTAGAATTTTATTAGATTTTATTAGTTTAATGTTTTTTTTAGGTTGTGTTATTTTTATAGGGGTACAAATCGAACACACACACACCCTAATTCCATACAAACTTATACACCCAACTAATCACACACACCAAATTAACCCAACTCACTCACACCTAACTACCCTACACACACCACACCTAAACTAACCACTCACCCACACCCACCTTCAATACACCTCACCACCACCCTATCACCCTCACCTCCATCTTTTACCTTCCACACCCTCATTTTCTCTCTCCTCCATAACCACACTCACACAACTCCATTAACATATTAACCACAAACCCATTTTCTCTCTCCTCCTTCAAACCCATTTCACCATATCTCAAACCATCTCCTTATACCCGAGACCAACAAAACCAAACCTGAGATCACCTCATCTACCTGCCATACCACCTAGATGCCTCGCCGCCCCACTGCCATGTCCATAACCAACCTTGACAACTTGACGGAAACCGCCAGCAAACCCGAAACCCCAACCAAGCCTTGCGCAGGGCACCCATCGTCGGCTAGTCACCAGCAACCCCCAATACCCCTGCTCGCGACCATACTCCTGCTCCGATGAAGTCCGACCCTTATACCCACGACCAGAACCACTCCGACGGCGTCCCAGCAGGCCGACGACCTCCCACCGAGCCCATCCGACCTCACCCCATTTCAACCCAAAGCCTTAAACCATTTCCCATTTCTCACCAAGACCAAAATCGCGTTTCCCCTTACCTGTTAAAACCCAAAGCCAAACAAAAGTCTCAAATCAAAAATAACCCCACATGTGTTAAACACATTTAAAACCCCTTTACCCATATTACCCCCAACTAACCACTTATCCCTTTTTCCAAAAATAACCTCATGAGCAATCTGATTTTTATTCCTTCTCACATGACACACCCAAACCGCATGCACACCTTTGTCCTTCCATTTACGCCCCTAGCTCCATGTGCCTCATTATAAATGAAGACTCAAGGCCATTTGAAGACCCATAAAAAATATAGGGAGAGAATTCTAGAGAGAGTGTAGAAAATAAATTAGGGAAATATTTTGTAAAAAGTTTGTATTTTTATTTTTAGAGATTTGTGAGGATAAATTGTGAGTAATTCAATTGAGTATTATATTGAATTGATTATTGTTGGATGCTCATATTGATGGTGCTTGATTTCAAGGAAATAAGAGTTCAATTTCACTTCAAGATATTGGGTTTGAATTTTCTTTTCTCTTCTATTTCATTTTATTAGCCTTTGATTATTTGTTCATCATGTTTAATATCATGTTAGGCTAAAACCCCTTTCAAGGGGTGGGATTACCTATTAATTTGATTTTAATTGAATTTAGTTAGCTTAATTAAATTAAATGTTCCTTTGATAATTAACTTTGCACTCTTACTTTTGATTTACGCCTCGAGAGAGGGTAAATGATTTTTGAGAGTAAATCGAATTTCTAGTCTTAATTTTCATTTTAGAAACGAACTAGAGATAGGTTTTTCTAAAATGCGGAATTATTTCTTTGAAATTCCACTCTACCTTATTTTTATGAATTAAACTAATTTAGCAAATCGATCCTAGCGGGTGATTTTTTAGATGATGTTTGGATCTATATTTTCAAGAGTTATAGGAGTGTAAATTTAATTTTCTAAAATGTTATTGTTAAAAGTACAGTTGCAATGAGAGTTGATTTGTAATTTTGATACTAGCTGGGGATATTTAATTTAAATGAACTAATTAATTAAATTAACAAGAATTTATGGTGTAATTCCAACCCCTGTTTAGCTAGTTATCAAGTGGCGTCGTTGCCATTCTTGGGAGAGTGAAGCACTTGGAGAGGATTTCATATTGTAGTTCATTTATTTTTCGCACTTTGTTGTTTTTAGTACCATTTTTGCATTTTATTAGAAGGCTTGTATTAGGACTTTATTATTTGGCTTGTATTACGGTGCATAGAGACACCATTTATTTTTCATTTAAATTTGTAATAATTAATTGCGAAGAAAAGCGTGATAGGAAAACCGGACAAGGTAGAGAGAGGGCGTCCAAAGGCGAGGAAAAGAAGCCTCTCTACCTTGGATCGGTAGGACTCCCGAGGCCGACTGAGATTGGCGTGATCTCCCCCCGGTCGATTCCAAATTTTCAGCACCCCACAAAAACCGTGGGAGGTACATTTCTGAAACCCTCGCGCCTCTCCTGTTAGCGAGTCAATTAATATGTGTGCTTTGTATGCTCTTATTTGATTTTATTCTCGCATTTATTTTCGAATAGTGTGATGAATTAATTGACTAATACCTACACCTGGTCACTCACAAGAAGGGATTTCATCACCCGACTCACTCACTTACCATTGTGTGCTACCCTAGCCATCACTAAATTTAAAATCAATCCACTAGGTACCCCAATAGGAGAACATTTTTGCAAAGGTGATCACTAAGATAATTTTCGTGATTTTTTATCGCCCGCGGACTTAATTAAAATTTGACTACCCTTTCATTAAATTTAAAGATAAAAATTGGCTACGTGCTAGTTAGGATTTCTCCTTGACTTGTGTGTGTCCAATTCGATTTTCGGTGGCCAATTTTAGTGAGTTCGTTCAAAATTCAAATAGTTCAAATATTTCCCCACTATTTTCTTCCAAAAAAATCCAAAAATATTTTCTTCCTTTCTTTTTCAAAAAATCCAAAAATATTTTCTTCCTTTATTTTTTTAGAAAATCCAAAAATATTATCTTGCTTTCATTTTAGAAAAATTCAAAAATATTTTCTTTCTTTTCGAGAAAATTCAAAAAAAAAAAAAATCATGGCCGATGAACGTCCCTTACGGGACTACTTTGGCCATTTCTCATTCTCTCAAAGCATGTTTGAAGTTGAGCCCGAGTCGAACCTTCATACCTTACTTCGTGGATTTAACTCTCAACCACACACCGTTGATACTCTTGCGTCGTCCACGCATGCATTTCACATTCCATCGCTTCCGATGATGAGTGTCAACGCGTCCCATGCATTGCCGTGCACCCATTGTTTATATGCTGATCACTTGTCCCATGAGTTTCCTTACTTTTCATATCCCTACGGACCCACTATGGAACATGTGTATCCATATAACACTGTTCCATAATCCACCTTGGCCCATTGTAATGATATATCCAATCCCGAGTGGTGTGAGTACCTAAGCTATTCGTGGAGGCCTAATCACCCTTCCACGCAATATGAATCCCAGCCCGATGTTGCGGATCCTCACACGTTCCAACAGTTGTCATGGCAATCAAGTGCACCCCACTGCGATCAGTTCCCTCATTACGCACCCAATGAGTATCAACCTTTTGTCTCTCACGACGATGCTTCTCCCGTGTATGACACACTTGTCCCCGCACTCCACACTTCATATGAGTATTCTCCATATAGTCCCGATTATAGCGAATTGTGTCCACCTCACCACCTCCAACACCTCCACCATCATCCACCTCCTCTCTCAAAAGCCTCTTGTAAAAGTTCATACTCGAGCAAGAGCAAGCCACTCAAATTCAAAATGTCGCCCTCCAACGGCTTGAACAATGATTAAACAAAATTGAGTGTGAGCGAGAGTCGGACTTCACCCCAAGTCAGCCCATTGTTGCCCCCTCGGGAGTGATGATGCGTCGACTTTTGCCACTGATTTTGAGTGTGACCAACCTTACCACCCCGAGAATTTTGACATTACGACCATTCCATGGTCCGGGCCTCAAGTTGACACTTATGTTGATTTATCCATCGATAGTGAGCCTGATCCAATCCCACCATGTCCACCTGAACCCCACTTTGAGGTTCCCATTCCCACTCCCACTGAATCCAAAAATATGCCCGACTCTAAACCTATCGACCCTACCGCTTGTGTTCCTGAGGAACCACTTCATTCTAGGTTAGATCTGGCTACGAGTGCTCACCATTTTCCCGAGATAGAATCCGTGATAGATCCTAATTATCCAGATATGGATGATGTCCCACCATGCATGGCTTCCTTTGAGCCCGATATTTCTAGCGATTCCTCTATCTTAGATCTTGGTGCCTCATCTTACCCACCCACCACATTCACCGACGATATTCTTGTGGAGAAGTTGACCACTCCATCTTTAGACACCACACTCTCTAGTGAGTAATCCTTTACTCCTCCCGACGAGTGTGTATCTCCCACGCTTGAGTTGGATCATCTTCCCCCACCATTTATCCCACCCGACCCACCCATTGTCCCTTCCACCCCACCACCTGGTTTGGATCTTGATTTTATACATTTCATGTTTCCATCTACCTTTTTAGATCCTCACCAGAAACCATCCCTCACGCATGAGTGTATTTGTGGTGCTACTCTCCACCGTGACACCGAGCTTGTTATTCTATGCCCGCCACTCTCTTGTGGTGTTGATTTTCCCATCGACAGCTACCTGGTGTATCACGGCACGACCATTATGATCGCCCATTTATAGAATGGTCATGTGATTTCTATGAGCCCCACCCCATTCCACTTTCTACACCATTCCGCCTCCCTCACCAACTAGAGCACCATTCTCATAGGGACATTGTTGCCCTCACCTTCCGGATCAATAAGGCCCGAGACCGATACCTCTTCACCCTTAACCTTTACTTTCTTACCCTTACCCTAATACCCACCTGCCCGTGGTCCACTGATGCTTTGCATCGTGTGATGCTATTTGCCATACAAGTGCATTGACCCCTTTCACCTTTATCCAACAAGACTGACGCTTCGGTCTTGTTTGGAGGTGATTCTCATCACCCAATTTTTTCTTCCGCCCTGCACTTTCATAGACCTTATCTTTAGGGTGAGATTCCTCCGGTCTGGCTGAAGACATTAAACTTAGCGCTATCGGGAGGCTGCCCGCGCTTCTTGTACTAGTCTCATCATGTTTAGGGGTGGTGTTTCACATCACCCACTGCTCTATCACGATTTATAGACTTGTACACATTTTTTTTCTCTTATCATTTATTCAGGTTCTTCTTGAATTTTTCTGTCCACATCATTAGAGGTTGATTCAGGTAATCTATTTCCTCCCTTCTACTCTCCATTTTAAAAATCATTTTACTTAACATCGAGGATGATGTTCCTTTTTGTTTGGGGTGGGGAATTTATCAAAATCGTGTCTCTTTTGAAAAATTTTGATTTTTTAAAACCTGATTTTTAAAATTTTCGTGCAGTTTCTTTCATATCATTTATTGACTTGAATTTTCAATCACCCATCTTTCAAAATCTAGGAATCAAACTAGAGGATTTATCTTTTTCTAAATATCTTATGTAATACATAACAAGGCATGTTGCACCATGAATTTCTAGACTCAACAAAAAATTTGTGCATGTATCACGTCAATACGATTTAGAGTTGAAGAGTATTACAATTCCAAAGAGAACCTTAAGGATCACTAGTAGAGACTTTAGCTTATGAGATTTGTGCCCTTCACCCTTTCAGAGTGTTTTATGCAATCTCCGAGTAACAAGTTGATTCAACTTCTTTTGGGTCCGCACTTTAAATTGTTGTATGATCTCATAATTTTTCATAATATTTTTGGCTTCATCACTGAGAACGACATCTTTTTCGAGTTGTAAGAAACGCGTGTCTTGAAATTTATCGCGATCACCAATTTTTCATCCATACACCTACCATTTACCATTCACTTCATCCATATTCCCATTTATTCCCCTCATCATCCATACACATTCTCCACTCCATTCATAAATCATCCACCATCATTTTGAGAAAAAGAGTGATTTCCCAAATGTAAAAATGTCTTCAAATCTTGAGAGTATTAAAAAAAAGAGAAAAAGAAAAAAAAAAGCAAAAAGCAAAAAAAAAATAGAGAAAAAAACAAAAAGAAATTAAAAGAAAAGAGAGAAAAGAAAAGAAAAGAAAAAGAGAGTTCTAGTTAATTTTTATGTAATAAAGACATTTGTGCCTAAAGTGTGAACACTCTTCTCGCATATCCATCCATTTTTCATCCATGCATCACTCATTATTCATCGATAAATCACCAACCTACCTCATATCCCATCCTTCTCATTTCATTTTCCCCTCACCCATCATCATCCATGTTCCCTCTAGGTGTTCGGGCAAATAGAAGTCGACGTGGTGAATAACTCGACGTTCTCATTATAGTGATTAACATTCTTTCATGAGATCATTTTCTTGATAAATGTTCTTTCTTTCTTATGTGTGTGTGAGACGTTTGAACTTCTTACATTTACTCACCTCCTCATACACAAGAGCGATACACTCACCCTAATCTCGAGAGTTCGTTTGAGAGAGATATATCCCGTGAGATTTTGAAGTTGAAGCGTTGATTCCGAAAAGGAAATCTAGGAATTACTCTCGTGATACTCGACCCGGTTTGGTTGATTCACACTACACACGTTGAGTTCTAGGAAGGATGTACCTTGTGTATTCACATAGCTAAATTTTTATGTACTTCTAGCTTGTATTCTCAAAATAATTCTCATGTGATGGATTGTACGATTATTCTATGTCTAATAAGAGATTGACTGCTTTTCAATAAATCATTTTAAATAAAGAATGGTATATTCCCTGTAAACCCTCACGAGACAACTCGTCCTGTAGAGAAACCAATAGGTTTAAAGGCTTGTTGCACATGCTAAGTGTAATCGCAAGTGCTCGTGAAAGTGGTACACTTTTGGTTTCTTATCTTTCTTTTTCTCTCTATCTTATTGCTCGAGGACTAGCAACGCCTGTGTTTGTGGGTGGTGTGATAAGTACCCAAAAGTGTAAATTTTATACCCCGAACAGAGGTATTTTAGTTGCTAATTCTCGACAATTTGGATCTTATGTGCGTTAATATTTATTTTGTAGGTCAATTATGCCTTGCGGATGTAAAAGCGATAAATCAAGTCAGATATGCAGCAAATAGAGCTAATTCTCTTGCCCCATATCAAACCCGAGCCTGTGTGTGTTGAGTTTGTACCTTTATTATTTCTCTAGATTTTTATTTTAAGTCGTTTTTATTTTTAGGATTTATTATAGATTTATTTAGGATTTTTAGAATTTGTTTGCATTTTTTTCTATTTCTTTTCATTTAGTGTAGTTTTATCTCGATTTTAATTTTTATTAGTTTTTAATTTTGATTTTTAATTTAATTTTATTAGGATTAGTTTTTTAGAATTTTATTTTCTAGTTTTATTATATTTGATCTTTCTTTAGTTTTATTATATTAGGATTTTATTTTGAGTTTTAATAGATTTTTATTTTATGTCTTTTATATTTTTTTATTTAGGATTTTTGTTTTTTTTAGTTTTATTAGATTTTTAATATTTATTTTTATTATTAGGATTAGTCCTTAGTAGTTTACTTTATTTTTATTTTTAGTTTAGTTTAGTTTAGCATAATTTTTATTTTTTATTTTATTTGTCGTCTTTTTATCTTTAGATTAGAATTTTTTTAAATTTTATTAGTTTTATGTTTTTTTTAGATTATCTTATTTTTAGATTGTGTTATTTTTCTAGGAGTACAAATCAAACACACACACACCCTAATTCCATACAAACTTATACACCCAACTAATCACACACACCAAATTAACCCAACTCACTTACACCTAACTACCCTACACACACCACACCTAAAATAACCACTCACTCATACCCACCTTCCCATACACCTCACCACCACCCTATCACCCTCACCTCCATCTTCTGCCTTTGACACCCTCACTTTCTCTCTCCTCCATAACCACACTCACACAACTCCATTAACATATTAACCACAAACCCATTTTCTCTCTTCTCCCTCAAACCCATTTCACCATATCTCAAACCATCTCCTTATACCCGAGACCAATAAAACCAAACCCGAGATCACCTCCTCTACCCGCCATACCACCCAGCTGCCTCGCCTCCCCACTGCCATGGCCATAACCAACCTTGCCAACTCGGCTGAAATCGCCAGCAAACCCGAAACCCCAACCAAGCCTTGCGCAAGCGACGAACCCATCATCGGCTAGCCACCAGCAACCCCCGACACCCCTGCTCGCGACCATACCCCTGCTCCAACCAAGTCCAACCCATATACCCATGGCAAGAACCACTCCGGCGGCGTCCCAGCAGGCCGACGACGTCCCTCCGAGCCCATCCGACCTCACCCCATTTCAACCCAAAGCCTTAACCCATTTCCCATTTCTCACCAAGACCAAAATCGTGCTTCCCCTTACTTGTTAAAACCCAAAGCCAAACAAAAGTCCCAAATAAAAAATAACCCCACATGTGTTAAACCCATTTAAAACCCCTTTACCCATATTACCCCCAACTAACCACTTATCCCTTTTTCCAAAAATAACCTCATGAGCAATCTGATATTTATTCCTTCTCACATGACACACCCAAACCGCATGCACACCTTTGTCCTCCCATTTATGCCCCTAGCTCCATGTGCCTCATTATAAATGAAGACTCAAGGCCATTTGACGACCCATAAAAAATATATATAGAGAATTCTAGAGACAGTTAGAGTAGAAAATAAATTAGGAAAATATTTTCTGAATAGTTTTTATTTTTATTTTTAGATATTTGTGAGGATAAATTGTGAGTAATTCAATTGAGTATTATATTGAATTGATTATTGTTGGATGCTCATATTGGATGGATGGTGCTTGATTTCAAGGAAATCAGAGTTCAATTTCACTTCAAGATATTGGGTTTGAGTGTTCTTTTCTCTTCTATTTCATTTTATTAGCCTTCAATTATTTATTCATCATGTTTAATATCATGTTAGGGTAAAACCCGTTTCAAGGAGTGGGGTTACCCATTATTTGATGTTATTCCATTTTAAATAGTTTATTTACATTAAAATTCCCTTTGATAATTAACTTTACACTCTTACTTTTTATTTACACCCCAAGAGAGGGTAAATGATTTTCGAGAGAAAATTAAAATTATAGTTATAATACCCGTTTTAGATTCGAACTAGAGATAGGGGTTTCTCAAGTGTGGTATTATTCCTGGGTTTTATCAAGGGGTTTCTCAAGTGGGGTTTCTCGTGTTTGCATTGAGGTGGAAGCTAAGGAAACATATCCTTGTTACATCAACGTTGTTATGGAGGACGGTGCAAGTGCACCGGTGCGAGTTGAATTCCAAGCCAAACCACCATCGTGCCCTAAATGCCTTGTTTTTGGCCATAATATCAGTAAATGCACGTTAAGCACTGAACCGAAAACTATTGTGGAAGATGGTGCTATGATGACCAAATCCCATGCAGGTTCTGAATGGACTGAGGTGAGGAAGAAGCCTACCCCAGTTTCTACCTCAGTTCAAGAGACAGGAGAAACGTCGAGTGTGATGATTAAGGCTCAGGAGGAGGTTAGGAGTCTTGAGAAGGAAGGGGAGATAGCCCCTAGCGTGGTCTCCCCCACGATACGGTTATCCAACCAGTTTAGCGCCGTGGACAATGATAGTGAGTTTGAGGTAACTCCGGAACCTTCGGCGCTTGCTAAGAGAGTAATGGTCGTGGATGAGATTGCCTATAAGCATAAGGGAGAGACGACTAAGGTGAACCACTCCGGTGGCAAGAACATAAGAAAGGGGAAGGGGAGCAAAACTTGATGTTGAAGATAGGGACATGTAACATTAGGGGTCTCAATTCCCCTCATAAACAAAAGGAAGTTAGTAAGTTAATATTTGACTAGCAGCTTGATATCGTGTGCTTGGTGGAAACTAAAGTTAGGAAGGAAAATTTAGGTAATGTCAAAAATAATTGTTTTTTACATTGGGATCTCATGGATAATTGCCCTTTAGGGGGGGGGGGGTGTTGCCAGGGTGATTGTCGATTGGAATCCTAGTTGTGTGGCGGTTACGCTGGTCCAGTCTCACCCTCAAGCCATGCTGTGTAGGGTGGAGGTTTGTGGTAGTAATAGCGAGTTTTTTGCGACCTTCATCTACGGGGAAAAGTTAGCACATGGGAGAGAGCCTCTTTGGGAGTTTCTCATGCTCAATAGGGGTAGCACTGATGGGCAGCCTTGGATTCTTATGGGGGATTTCAACGTTGTGAGAACCAGTGAGGAGAAGGGCGGGATGCATGGCATTGACGTGGGTGCTACGGAGGCTTTCAACCAGTGTATTAATGATATTCAGGCTGACGACATGACGACGAATAGGCTATGGTTTACGTGGAATAGGCGATAGGGGGGTAGGGATAATGTCCAATCGAGAATTGATAGGGTTCTTCATAACGACACTTGGAGTACCTACTTTCCGGAGTCTCAGGCGACTGTTCTTCCTCAGGGAGTTTCGGATCACTGCCCGATCATTATCTTGCTTGCTCCTAGGGAGCCTAATAGGCCCAAGCCGTTCAAGTTCTATAACTTTTGGATGGGCCATGCTGATTTCCAGGATGTTCTGACTGAGTCTTGGTACGGGGACGATGTGGGTAACCCCATGGTGATATTGAGCAAGAAGATGCGTAGATTGAAGATTAACCTCAAAGACTTTAATAAGAAGTTCTATAGCCAGATATCTCGAAGGGTGGAGGAGGCTAAGAGGCTGCTCGATGACGTGCAGACTAGACTTGACAATGATGGGAGCAACGTAAGCCTTCAGTTGGAGGAGAGAGAAAAGGTGACGGTTTATATGGAGCTCAAAAGCGCCGAAGAGTCTTACTATAAGCAGCGGTCTAGAGTCAAGTGGCTACAGTTGGGGGATGGTAATAACTCCTTTTTTCATAAAAGGGCTAATCTAGCTACCGGTAGGAGGAAGATTATCAGCATTGAAGATGAGAATGGGGTGCGGGTGGAGGGCTCTCAGGGGGTGGCTAATACGGCAGTGGGTTTCTTTCGCAACCTTCTGGGCTATAGTAGCACATGTGTGGACCCTGCTCCCATTCTGGATGCTAATGTTGAGAAAAGAGTCAGTGATGTGGACGCCACGACTATGAGTGCGCCCATTGATGATGACGAGATAAAGGGGGCTATGTTCGCCATTGGGTCGGATAAAGCCCCAGGTCCTGACGGGTTCAATGCGTACTTTTTTAAGCAGAACTGGGAGGTGGTGGGGAACGACATCACTGAGGCTGTTAAGTTCTTCTTCAGGTGTAGTTATCTGCCTAGGCAATGGAATTGTACTGCTCTGGCTCTTATCCCAAAGGTTACCACCCCAACTGGTATGCATGATTTTAGACCCATATCTTGTTGCAATACCATTTATAAGTGTATCTCGAAGATTCTTGCTAACAGGATTAAGCCTATCCTCCCCCACATGATCAATCCGAGTCAGGCTGCTTTTATTAAAGGGAGATCTATTTCTGATAACATCCTTCTTCTCCAGGAGGTTATGAGGAATTACCATTGTGAGCTTAGCCCGCCTAGATGTACATTGAAGATTGATTTGATGAAAGCGTATGACACGGTGGATTGGGGTTTTCTATGCACCTTACTGACTCATCTGGGTTTCCCTGCCATTTTCGTAGGGTGGATTAGAGAATGCATGACTAACACATGGTTCTCTATCAGTCTGAATGGGCACCTGCATGGCTTCTTTGAGGGAAGGAGAGGGTTGAGGCAAGGTGACCCCCTTTCCCCCTATCTTTTCCTCCTGGTGATGGACTCTCTCTCGTGCATCTTGGATAAAGCCTGCACCAACCCTATGTTTACCTTTCACCCTAAGTTCAAGGAAGTGGGGCTTAACCACTTATGTTTCGCCGACGATGTGATAATTCTGTGTGGGGGGGACATTCCCTCCTGTACCATTGTGAAGAAGGCGGTTGATGATTTCTGCAGCATTACGGGCCTCACGCCCAACCTGGGAAAGAGTAGCTTCTATAGTACGGGTTTGGAGGAGGATCGGATTGCGCAGATCGGGGATATTCTTGGTTTTGGCCACTGCGACCCCCCTTTCTTGTACCTCGGGGTTCCTCTCATCACCACAAGACTCAAGAAGGAGGATTGTAGTAGGCTTATCGAAAGGATCACTGGGAGGATTAAATGTTGGACTAACAAGCTTCTCAGCTACGTCGGTAGACTGCAGCTTATTAAGTCTGTCTTGTTCAGGATCCAGGTATATTGGTCCAGTTTGTTCATTTTGCCTAAGGGGGTTATTCTCAAGATTGAGCAGCTGAAGAGGGATTTCCTATGGACGGGTTCCGATCTGAAACATTCGGGGGCCAAGGTGGCTTGGAATGATCTTTGCAATAGCTTTAAGAGCGGCGACCTGGGTATCAAAAGCATCGAGAGGTGCAATGTGGCGGCCATCATGAAGATGCTTTGGAATCTCTGTAGCAAGAAGGAGTGCCTATGGGTTAAGTGGTGCAACGTGTATAAGTTGAAAAGAAGAAGTTTGTGGGCTATTAATTTAGCCAGCCACTCGTCTTGGAGCTGGAGGAAGATGATGCAGTTGAGACATCGGTTCAGACCTCTCATTAGATGGAGTATCGGTAATGGCAGGGAAACCTTTTTCTGGCACGATAACTGGCATCCTTTGGAGCCTCTTCATCCTTTATTTGGGGACCGTGTTATCTATGACGCTGCTAGTAACCATAAGGCTATGGTAGCTGATTACATTGTTGAGGACTGGTGGAGATGGCCTACGGTGGTTACATGGGAGCTCTTGGATATTAGGAATGCGGTTTTGCCCGGCATTAGGCATGACACTGCCGATGAGGTGGTTTGGATTCCCAACCAGAAGGTTTTTTCTATCAGATCGCCTATGAGGAGTTAATTCCCACCCTCCCACCTGCTCCCTGGCATAAAATTGTGTGGAATAAGACTAATATTCCAAAATGTGCTTCTGTTATTTGGATGATTTGTAAGGATGCTATTCACACTAAGGACAAGCTCTATAACTGGGGCATCTTGGAGGATAACGTGTGTTGCAGCTGCTCCAATGGGGTCGAGTCCATACCACACGTGTTCAATCCGTGTCCAGTTGCTAAGGAGGTTTGGGAGGAGGTTAGAACCAGGAACTAGGAATACAGAGAGGCTTTGGATTGGGATGGCGAGATGGCTCATGCTACTTCATGTTACAGTGGGACTAGTTTTTATAATCGTATTAGGACTATTTCTTTCTCTTCTACTGTGTACTGCCTTTGGATGGAGCGTAACACTAGACATTTTAAGCGGATGGCCAAGAGAAAGGATGTCATTGTCAAAGATATCGAAGTTATGATTAGAGCGAGAGTCTCAAATTGGAGCAGGGGGACGAGGATATTTGAGAACTGGATGGCTTGCATGAACTGGGGTATCCCGGAGAGTGCTCTTGAATAGGGGACCGCAGGGTGTGGGGCTTCTCGCACTTGTTTAAGTTGTTTTTTTGTTTTTCTCCCCTTTGGGGCATACCCCTAGGGGAGATGCTGGGTTTCATCCCTATGTGTACGTGTTGTAGTTGTAGTTGTTGATATATATACATAATTTTTCCCAAAAAAAAAGTGTGGTATTATTCCTTTAATTTCAACTCTAGACTTACTTTTATGATTTAAATTAGTTTAATCGATCGATCCTAGAGGGTGATTTGTTAGATGATGTTGGATATACATTTTAAGAGTTGTAGGAGTGTTAAATTTAATTTTCTAAAATGTTATTGTCAAAATTACATTTACAACAGGAGTTGATTTGTGATTTTGATACTAACTTGGGATAATTAATTTTAATGAATTAGTTAATTTTAATTAACTAAAATATATGGTGTCATCCTATCCCTTGTTAGTCCTCATTTTTATTTCCTCACCATTCTCATTTTTAAATTTTTAGTTAGTTAGATTTATTTAGCATCTTCAGTTACTTTTTAGTTAGTTATTTACATCTTGGTTTAGTTTAGTCTTATTTCATCACATCCTCACCCAAATTGTTTTAATATTGAAAAAGCTAAAAAAATAGAAAAAGTAAAAATCCCAAAAAGAAAATAAAAGTGAATTATAATTGTTTTCCCCTCGCTTTACCCCTTTGAATTGGATTGATACCCTTGATTACCTCTACACTTTAGGTTATTATATTTTGTAGGTATTTGAGGATTTTGATTAACTTGGCTTCAAACAACGACATCCACATAAAAGTCAAGTTATCAGAGGGCACATGTCGAAGCAATGTCGCTCAATTACAAGTCATGATGGTGGAAAAAAATATTATCAATCCACTTTTAGTGTTGATGAGTCAGACTCCAAAGGTCACTCTTAAGAATGCAACTATGCTGCATATATGCAAAAGACAAATTTAACGAGTTAGATGATTTAGGGGATTTTGACGTTCCTCTTCCGCCTAGTGATAAAATGACTATTCCTAGCCCCTCCTTAAGCACAATTGAGGAAAGGGAGGAAGATGATCTTCAAGCGGACTATGTTAGGATTTAAGAGGAATCCATAGACTGCGAAAGGCATAATATGGAACTGCCCACCAAACTAGCCAATACCTAGAACAAAATGGAAATGGTGAGTTATTTTGTTGCTCCACATGCGGAGAGTAGTGCATCACATTTTGAGGGAAGTTCCATTGACATTATTCATATGGAGATTGAGTACCTTAGGATGTCCCTCCATGAGAGTGAAAACTCAAGGATTCTCCTAGAGAACCAAATCTCTTTACTTGCGACTAGGATACTATCTGCGACCACTTTCAAGATAAATATGGCAGGTAGGTCTCAAAATTTGGATAAGATGATTTTTGGTGCCAAGTTTTCCACTTCGGATAAACGAGGACTCAGTTTTGAAAGTGATGGTTCTACTTCTGATCAAGTTTTCTTACCATCCTAATCCATTTTCCATATAAAAAATTAGATAATATATGTTTTGGGGACAAGTTGTCCACTTAGGATAAATGAGGAATCGGTTTTAAAAATGATGGTTCTACGTCTAACCAAGCTTTCTTATCATCCCAATCCATTTTTCATCTCCCATTAATGAATCTTCAACTCATTCCATACCGGAAGGAAGCCAAGGGAAGGTGACTTTCATGTGTTCCCATTTAAACAAGGAAGGACACTTGAAAGAGTTTTGCTTTAGACTTTGGAAGCAATGACGTAAGTGACCCATCGACCCATAACCCTTTTGGTGTACACATTTTCATAAATCAGGAAACCTTAAGGAGTTTTGTGTTTTTCTACAACCCGCGTCACATTTAGGTAATTTCGATAAGGGTAGAAAGGTTGATAGGAAAGGGAAGAAGAAGGTGAAGCCTCTCAAAAGGTTTCTTCCACAGGAAATGGGAAATGAAAAATGTTGGATCTTCCCACACTTCCCATTTCAATTCCTAGATCCATCTCTTTAAAACTTGATCCGAATAGGGTACCGAAATAAACTATTAATAGAGGAGAATCAGCTACTCTATAACAACGCGCCAAGGCTTCGTTCTTGTTAAAAAAATAAATTGGATTCTTGCGATTTAAAGTGTTTGATTTAATCTTTTTGGATAGACATATTGACTTCTATCTATCACCCTTTATTTTCTTTAGTTATGATCTTTGTTTTATTCATACCTTTAGACTTTGGCCTTGGACATTATTAATTCTCTATGCCTGTTGGATATTATTTTATCCCATAAACTTAAATACAAATCTAGTTGTTTAGTTATTGTACTAATGGTTCTATTTATAGTTTTAAATACTCATTGCTTAAACTTCATAGCTTAAATTGCTTGGTAAATTGAGCTTGATATTTTAGAGTATTTTCTCATAATTCATGCACTTTTACATTGCCCAAAAAACTTGAGCATTTCCATGCAAAATATAATGAAGGGATTTATTTTATACTACTACCGAAAATTAAAAGTTTTAGGTGATGTTTTGATTAAAGGGTGTCATTGTTAATCCTTTTATGTATGGGAGGTTTTATCATCATGGATGGAGTTGAAAATATATATGTTCAAAATCACGAGCGATGATGTGGTAAGGGCAGCAATTTTGGGTCGTGAGAACTACCTTTTAAAAATTGGAAATAGTTCTCCACCCCTTGTAATGAATGAGCGAAATCCTCCACATGCAAAATTTTATCAAAATAGATGTCTCAAACATTTACCTATCCAAAAATTGACTAACATCAAGGATATGAGACTAAAAAGGTTTTAGTTATAAATCACTATTTGAGGGAGAAAAATGATAGTTGAATTTTTTTTATTTGTTTTCAAGGAAAAATTTGGATTTATCTTTGTTGCATAAAGTCAAAAAATTTCAAAAGTGAGTGCAAACATTGATAATCACTCTTCAATTTTAAATGTTAATGTTCTGTTTATTTTCTTTCTATCCCAAGTTATGTCTTTGAAATCACTCTATCTATTCAATGGTTTTAATTTGACCTGAGGCTATTGAATGCTAAAACCATTCTTTTTGCAGATTATTTAGTGTAAGTGTTAATTTCCTACAATGTTTGTATTCAGTGCACACGGGATAAATAAGGAAAAATAGTCAAGGGTGAGGATCAAAATCACACCACATAGGAATATAAGTAGTTAGGAAATGTGCCTACGTCCATGGGGTTTGGGGCTTCTCATTTATTAGCTTAGAGAATTGGTCGACAGAGTTATAATACTGCTCGACGTTACAATCTCATGTGCCTATCCTCAAGAGGGGTGGGTTTACATTTATAGATGAGCTTAGGAGAGTCCTAATCTATATTTACAGTTATCCCTAGAAGCTCGAACCTATCTCTTATCGGTTTAAACCGTCCCAAGAGATATACATGAGGGAGTCACGTGTGACTTATATTCTCAATTAACTTGAGGCGCAAGAAGCTTGTGGGCCGGTGTTGAACATGTGAGGGTCATGTACCATGGTAGCTCTGGTCCCCGCAATTGTCCTTAAAGCTTAGTGTCGCTTTGAGTTCGATAGGCTTAGTCGGCTAGAGACTTTAACAAGTTGTCGTGATGGAGTATTTGCTGGTTTGTTCGAAGGGCGGTCTTGTAAATATACCTAAAATTGAAGGGTCTTTTGATTGTTGAGTGCTCCAGGGGTACACTAGAACATATTACCCCTTTTTCATTTATATAGTGAACCACCACTTCATCAATAGTCACACGCGTTTGTAATCATCATTTTTTCTCGAGAATCATGAGGGAACTTCCAACTATAAGGTGATGGTTCCCACACTTTTATTCATTTTCCAATTCATTCAAAAAACTTGAAATCTTCAATCTTTCAAATGAGAACTTTTAATTGTCGTCACTTTCTTCATTTCAATGTGAGAATTTCTTCGAAACTCTTTCTTCATTTCACTCTTCTCTGCTTTCTTTGTTTAGTTCTTTCATTGAGCTTGTGATATTTAAACATGGTGCATGTTATTTATGAAAACACCTCAGAAGAATTTAAACTTGGACCCTTGTGGGTATCAGTAGAATTAGTTTATGGTCTTTGGGACCTTTGTGCCCATCCTGAAGACCATTAGTTTCCTTCAATCTTTACTGCTGAGTGCAGGGTCACTTCCCCCCACATTGCTTATTTTTGGAGTTATACCAATACTTTGATGTGGTCCTAGCCCAAGTTGCCCCAAACACACGGAGGATCATTAATTGGGTCAATCGTATTAATAAGTCATATGGGACCCATATCAACATTACTAAGAGCATCTACTGTTATCATTGAGTGACGACTGCTGAGAACATTAAATATATGAAGACAAGGTCAGCTAATCGAGATCTAGTTGCGAACCTTCCTGATTCCAATAAGGATTATTGGGATCACGGCCTGATTGTGAAAAATTGGAAATTCTCCCACTTTTGAGGGTGTGGCATATGAAAGGACAAGATGTCCTCAGGAAGGGAAAATAATAGGTTACAAAGTCTTTTTGTCAGATTTGTGATTCTTCCTTAATTGATGCTAATGATTTATTCTTTTTTTTTTTGCAGTGAAGATGACGCGACTCAAAATGTGTCTCTAGTGCAGGCTAATTACGGTTAAAGTGCAGACCGATCACGTAAGTAATAAACCCAGTAAGACGGGATCGAATCCTCTGGGAATAGGACGTAGAACGTAACGACGATAGGTAAGATGATGAATACTAAGGTTCACTCTAGAGAAAGAAAGACAAGATGATTGATCTTAAGTTTATCTACGAACTAAATGCAAATTAATTAAACTAGTAATTATACTACATATGCAGAAGTAACTAACTATTAATTAATGAATATGAATGAGGAAATTAGGTTGGACTACAGTCCCCTAGTACTTTTACCGGATATAAAATTAGTTGTGAATTAGATAATTAATTAAACCACATATTTTATTAATTTTAAGTATTACATATATGAGGGTACAAATCCACATCATGCATAGTTAAGAATAAAAATAAAGCGGTGTCCGAATAGCTGACATGCGCGTCGCACTCTTAAACACCCCGGTTGCCTAGGAAAAACGAGGTTAAAAGTCCTACGATGTTTGTATTCATGATCTGACACATCCCAATTAATCATTCAATTCAAGAACATATTTTTACATCCATGTGAACATTTGGGGTTGGGTTCATGTATCCCGACCTATAGAAATCTAGCCGAACATGACGCGATTAATAGAAAGCATGTTATTTACGTCGCATGTAATCAAAACTATGGAGAAAGTATACCTAAATATGTATTAAGAAGTTGAAAATCCAGAAAATAACCAAAGCATGTAAAACATACGAACTTTAAGAATAAGGAAGATGAATACCAACTTTAAGGAAGAACAGCTTGATAATTAATCCACCAAAGTATGATCTTTATGACAAAAAAAAATAAAAACTAAGGTTCCTCCTCTTCTTCTTTAATGTTCTTGTGGTGACAAATAAATTTAGAACAAAATAACAAATAAAAGCAATCACCGGTATAAATAAAGAATTGAAAAGAATGACAATCACACACAGCACAGGATGTACGTGGTTTGGCAAGAAGGCCTACGTCCACGGTGGTGCTCTCTGTCTATTATTTCTCTTTACTCTGGGGAGTGTTTTTCAGAAAATAATACATGCCCATTGGCCCGGGCCTGAGGGTTTGTTATATACATGTTATTTCGGAGGGTGAAGGAGTGGGACTCCCCCACGTTAACCCACAATCCCTAAAGTATCTCTGAAGAGAGATTTTAGGAACTGACTGGGTCAAAACTGAATTGGTTGAGGCGCGGGGCCTTTAGACTTTGGGCCGTATTTAATTGGGCTTCCCGTCTGGGCCAAAGTGACAAATCGAGGTACCCACAATTGCTCCAAAAATTTTTGGGTCACAATTTGGGCTCAATAATTTTAAGTGATTTGTCTTAATGGCATTTCTGTGATTCATGCAACACTTTTGAACCGAAGCTCACTTTCCGAATTGACTTAGGCGACAGATTGCCTCGTTTCTGGTGCATCATGATTAGAAAGGTTTAAATTATTTTAGAGAGGTCATTCCTTGAATCGTCTCTTTCATATCTCTTCGCATTCTCTCAATTTCTCCAAGCTTTCACTGTAACTCTCTTTACTCCCAGGTCTCGTCTTCCATTTTCAAGCTTTTTTTACATCTTCTCATCGTCCCTGCTTGTGACTTTGCCTCGTCTCAAGCCGACTCTTACATTGTAAGTCTTCTCACTTCTTCTTTTTTCTTTTTCTGTTGGAATTTCTTCATATCCGCTACTAGGGTTTTTCTTTTTCGATGTCGAAAATAGGTAATAGGTCGATAACTGAATTTAGGAAATACTATAACATTCCAAACTGGGTGGACATTGAATGCCCCCCTGTCCCTCGTAATGTCAGAGAAGTTGTGAACGGTCACTGGATTCATGTTCTCTTGTTGTCCCAAGGGGGGACTTACTTTTCCCCCAAGTAATTTGTTTTTGCACTTTTTTGGTTACTTCAATATAGTCCCTGCACAATGCTCGCCCAATGTCTGGAAAATTTCCAATGGCGTGCATAGAATAAATCAGCTCTAGGCACCAATCTAAGGCTTGCTGAAATCTGCTTCTGTTACTCTTTTTCTCGAATAAGCTCTGGTCTTCTGTACCTTAAGGCTAGGAGTCCTGATAGGGTATTGGTAGTAAATTTACCTGATTCCCACAAGGACTATTGGCATGAGGGTTTTCTTGCTAGAAATTGACAATTCCCTCCCCATACTGAAGGGTCGAGGTCTGGGAGATTTGTGATTCCCTTTTATGGGGAGGAATACATAGGTAGGCTTAGTTCTTGTCTGCTCGTTGATCCTCTATTTATGTATGGTTTTTCTCATATCTTTATCTCTTTCTTTTTCAGCGAAGATAAAGAACTCAGAGCCTGATCTTAGCGAGATCCAAGCTGCTGAGCCGGTTAAGGCCTGAAAAATTAGGGAACTCTTGGCTGATAGTGAGCATCCTCGATTAGCGATGTTCCTTCTGGAGTACAAGAACGTTGGGTACAGTTTCATTGCGAGGTCTGTGCATAGCATTCCTGATCTAGACATCACCGAAAAGGTTGTCGCCGACCTTATCCAATTGGACGAGGAGGAAAGCAGCTCTGGTGAGGAGAGCGAGGGTGACAGGGGCGGTGTTGAAGACAATTCCAGTGAGGAGAACTCTGGTAGCGAAGAATCTTCCAGCTCGAAAGAGGGTTGATAAGTTCAAGAGTCTTCAAGGGATTCAAGAAGTTCCAGTGAAGAAGACATGGCTCCTCCCATGAAGAATTTTATACAAGATGATGATGATGATGATGTGCTTGTCAATCGCCGGTTGAAGAAGCAGAAGTCTGGTAGTGGGGATGTTGCTACTGGTTCTCAGTCTGCTGCCCATGAGCAAGAGAAAAAGAGGAAGGAGGAGGAGCTGTTAAGAGAGAGAGGGAGAGAAAGAAGGAGGAGGAGAAAAAGAAGGTGGAGGAGAGAAAGAGAGCAGAGAAGGAGAGGAGAGGGAAGAGGAGAGAGGAGAGAGGAGAGAGGAGGTAAGGACAAAGGTGGGGTAAGCTCTGGTGCCCGTATCTTATTTGCCTAATGGGGCCTCTATTGCCCTGTCTCCTCAGTTGGCTCATGCGTTGCTCGAAAGAGAAATTTTGCCGACTGATCGTCAGAAGGCGATGGGGGATGACCAGTTAGCCTTGAAGGAGAGTCAGAGGCTAGCCTTGGTAAATCTGCTTTTACTTCTTTATTCTCGCAATATTCTGTTCAATACTTCTCTTGCTGACATTTCTCTTTTCTGCAGTTTGTGACCGATTTCGCTATCCTCTACCGCAGCCGCGATGAGCTGGTGAGGAGGAACGCTGAGCTGGAAAAGAAGAATGCTGAGCTGGAGGCCAGTCTGAAGACTGCCAATGCTGCCCAAAAGTATTTTGATCTTTCCCTTACTGAAGACAATTGAGCGAAGGGGGCGACGACAAAGGAGATACAGGAGTTGAGGCAGTCCTACGACTTGGTCTTCATGAGCAAGCTGGCAGTGGTGGAGGAGAACAAGGTGCTAGCGGGAAAGGTGAAGAAGGTGGAATCCGAGGTTGCCACCCTTAAGGAAAGCTCGTACAATACCGGATGGGTCGCTGCATATGAGGATGCTGATGTTCATATTGGCTATATCAGCCGTCTGAACTTCAAGAAGGGTTGGAACAAGGCTCTCCTAGCTGCCTAGGTGGATATCAACTCCCCACTCGTTGACGAGCATGATCCTGGCCCTAAGCCTGTTGTGGATGAGGCACCTGCTCCTGCCATCGACAAAGGTGTTCCTGCTATCCAGACCGTACCTGCTGGTGCTCCTTCTGACCAGGGGACAGTAATCGCTCCTTCTGAGGGAGGCGTTCCTAACACTGCGAACAAGGGAAAGCAGCCAGCGATCTCAGAGCAAACTGAGGTTGCCAGCTAGCCTCTTCTAGGGGACTCTTTGTATTTTTCACTTTGTTTTTCTTTCCCTTTTGATGATGTACTATGGATCCTTTCTTAATGAAATGAATTTTTATTCCCTTCTGCGTACTGCTTTCATTCTTTAATACTTATATGGTCTGTAGCTGATTGATGTTGATGAGTATATACCTGCTTCTTCTCAACTAGGACAAGGATTCTTGGTCCTAATGCTCGTAGCCAAATTCGCCAAGCCTTTGTAAGGATTTATAATTCCCTTAGGTCGAGGAACCAGAGTTTTAAAGACCAGTCGGAGCTTATTGCCAAACTGATGGATAGGCTTCAGGAGGTGGAAGAGGTTGGCACTTCCGTTCAAGAGGAAGTGAATTTTCTGAGAGCTAAACTTTTAGATGCCTCCGAGATCAATCAGGTCGGAGAAGTTCTTCAACAAGAGAATGAATCTCTGAGTAGGGAGGTGTCACGACTTAGAGAGCATTCACCGAGCATTGCCCCTCAAGTTTTGCGGGGTTCCTCTTCATCGGCTGGTCCACGAGTTGGTACAGATGATAGGGGTTCAGCTAGGGAGATTGACGAGCTTCGAGGAGATGTTCGTCGAGCATACGTGATAGCTGCCGGGATCCAAAGAGATGTTACATTGCTGAGGCATCTGTTCAAGAAAGGTCCTTGGGGAGTGTGGACTGATGGTTATGATCACGGTTGGACAGATGCTCCGACGAGGTTGGCATATGTTGAAGAGCTATCTTTTATTAGGGTATGGTTGAATGCTCTCAGGGAGATGAAGGTCCCCGGTAACTCAGTACTCTGGTATTGTCATGGGATCTCCCCCTCGACTCTGATGCCTAACCCTTTCAGGAGGGATGACCAGTGGGTCCCCATAGATGCTATCCCCAGGCAGTTACTGGAGCTAGATGCAAATGAAGTCGAGTTGGAGTTAGCTCCTCACCCAGACGATGGCCGAAGAGCGCAAGTAGATGAATACCTTGCTCGGAGGCCTAACCCTCATTAGGATCTATTTAATTCGTCCAATGTAACTCTTTTGCAAATGCAGTGAAGTAATAAAATAATTATGTTTTGGGCTATTTGCCGACTAAACATGTGTTGTGTATTGTCCACTTTATTGATTTCTTATTTTGATTATCTTGGGCTTTTCTTAGCCGACTAGAGTTGTATTGCGTGAGTATCCTCCCAGTCCAGTATGCTTATAAGATACCATTCTGCCCCACTTTACCTTTTAGGTCATGTCGTCACACTCCCTTAGGCCTAAGTGTGGCAATGGCGAGGACATACCTGGTGATAGATGTTCCATCCAAGCAGGGTTTTTTTTAACCAAATATCGTTTGGCGACCAATTTCGAGTTAGCCGAGCTGCCTAAGGGTCCCTTGTAGGGCTTCATATATTGCCACTGGCAATGCTAAGAGATTTCTCGTGTTAAATGATGAGAGCCCGAGGGGGGTAAAACCCTGCTTATATGTGTCAAGAGGAGAGACTGTCACTTGGAAATGGTCCATAAGTTACAAAGTTTCTAAAAAAAAATCAACATTTCATAGAATGCCACTGCCAAACATTCTTTTATTAATCAGAAAAGAATTGCAAATTTCGATATTGTAATAAAAGATCAAAACAGAAAACTAGAAGTATAATTTCTTTAAATTGGTTGCGTTCTAAGCTCGAGGTATCTCCCTGCCCTCCAGCGTTTCTAAGTGATAGGCTCCTTACAGGTTGTACCTCATCACCTTGAATGGTCCCTCCCAGTTTGGTCCTAGCTTGCCATCCGATGGTTTTACTGTGCTGCCAAGAAATTTTCGTAGGGCATAGTCCCTAACTTGGAATGCCCTTAGATTGAACTTCTTGTTATAGTACTTAGCTAGCTATTGTTGATAGCTTGCTAGTTTCACTAGAGCCATATCTCTGCGTTCGTCAGCTAAGTCAAGTTCAGCGAGTAATGCTACACTGTTCTGTCCTTGGTCGACCAGGGTGGACCTCATGGAGGGGAGGCCAGCTTCTAAGGGGATGATTGCCTCCATACCATATGTCAGTGCGAATGGGGGCGTTTGCTCGCCGTGGGGTAGTGTGATAACCCCATAGGATATGTGGTAGCTCGCTCACCCATGCCCCCTTGGCTCACTCCAAATGCTTCTTCAATCCATCAATCATTGTTTTGTTGGAAGCTTCAGCTTGTCTGTTGCTCTGGGGTATGCCACCGAGCTGAAATGGTGCCTGATTCCATAGTCGTTGCAGAAACCCTGGAAGAGACCACTCTTGAACTGGGCTCCGTTGTCAGTGATAATGGTCTTGGTGATCTCGAAGCGGGTGATAATGTTTTTCCATACGAACCTTACCATATCCATGTCTCTGATGTTTGCCAGTTGCTCTGCCTCTATCCATTTGGTGAAGTAGTCTCTTGCGACCAAAAAATACTTGCGATTACCGGCAGCTGTAGGGAAAGGGCCCACGATGTCCATTCCCCATTGAGCAAAAGGCCAGGGAATGGTAAGTGATTTTAGGTCACTAGTAGGCTGGTGATCCATAGGAGCGTGTAGTTGACATTTCTTGCACTTGCGAGCATAGATCGCATAATACTTTTGCATGTACGGCCACCAGTAGCCTTCCTTTATTGCTCGGAAGGCTAGCGACCTTCCCCCAATATGACTTCCATAGATTCGCTCATGGAGATCGTGGAGAACTTTCTCGACATCCTTTGGGTGAATGCATTGGAGGTAAGGATCGGTGAAATACCTCTCATACAGTTTGCCTTCAGGAGATAAGTGAAAGCGAGCAGCTTTGACTCTTATCTGATGTACGGCCTTTTTATCGTCTGGTAAGGCACCATCTTTCAAATAATCCCTTAGGGGGTCCATCCAACTGGGGGTTGGTTCAATCTGAAGAATATGACCTGCGTCTCACTGCTTGTCGCTCTGGTTAATGCTGGGCTGGGCGAGGAAGTCGATCGGAATTGTTCTCTTCAAGTCAGAATTGATCGCTGAGCTTAAGGCCGCTAGGGCGTCAGCATGATGTAATACCCCGTATTTTTATGCTATATTAATTTGGGGATTTATTAAATTTAAGGTGAATGATTTATTTAATAAAAATCCGGAAATTAATTATGTTATAATTATTAACGTGTCGAGAGTTAGTAATTATGGGAAACTTGTTGAATATTACTAATGAGCATAGTAATATACTATATTGGTTATATTGAATGTCATAAGTGAATTAAATGACTATTTCGGAAATTTAAGTCGGGACTTGCCTGTGTCACGTCGGGACTAATTTTGTTAAATAAAAAGTGAATATTTTATAAGTTGTTCGTATGGTCGTTTTGAGTGCGCCAACGCATCCGGAAGGGTCGAGACAGTCAGAAAAGTGTACCCGGGGGTTTAGTTTGGGTCTCGGGGCGTTTTTAGGCCTAATTAGTACCCCGAGAGGGCATTTTAGTCATTTTACATAATTGGGTAGTTAAACCCACGAATTTCAGCAACCTATATCAGCCATTAGGTTAGCCTCTTAGGGTTAGAATATCCAGAAATCAAGTGACGTCCATTGGAGAAGAGAGGAGAGAGCTCCAAGGCAATTCAAGGCCAAAAAGCCACCGGATTACACCGCCACTACCACCACTGCGTAGATCGCGAGACAAGGAACGCAGCCATACCAAAATCATCCGTGAATCTGCATACCAAAAATCCCAGGCAAGTATTTGACTTGCGTATTTTCGTTAATGCAATCTTCATATTAGTCTAGGATTGTTTAGAGATGGAAACTATGGAAGAAAACTCAATTTGTGTTAGGATAATGCATGTAGTTTTGATTATATGGAAATTCTGGAACCCTTGCCATGTAGAGGAATATAACCCACGAAATTTTAATGATATATTAGAAGGAATTTCTGGTAAAAATAGATTAGAACCTTGATTAAGGAAAACTCTAGGGTTCTTGATGATTAGATGGGATTTTGAGTCAATTATCCATGTTTAATGATAGTTATACACATGCTTTACGTTATAAACACCTGGTATAATGTTATAATGATGATAGTAGGATTTTTGGGACGATTGGAATGGAAAAACATAGTTTTGGATGAAGAAGTTTAGTGAAACCCGTAACTGCATTTCTGCAGAATTTTGCCCAGACCTGCTTGATCGATCGATCGAGCCCCAAGCTTCGATCGATCGACCCCTCCTGACAGACTCTTAATTCCCTCTTTAAATGAGTTAAATTCAAATTGTCGTGAAATAATTCTTGGGCATTCTTGATAAAATAATTTGGGAGACATTGAGGACCAGTAGGGCATATGAATGAATGTTGGAACCTTTAAATCTTCAACGAGAATGGTATTTATGGGACAATTACTTTAGGGTTGGTAAACTTATAAATTTAAAGGGTGAGGTGCGTAAGAGTTATGCTGGAATCTAATAAAGTCACTTACTGAATTTTAGATTTGTGAGGATATAGTCCACGAGTGTTAGGTAATAAGTGAGAAAACCCTTCGAGTTAAGGTTTGGAATGAAACCTTATACGTAATTCTATAAATGTGAAATTAAGGATAATTGATATAATTATGGGTGACGAGAAGAACCTATTTCAATATGATAAAGTGGTATATTTATATGATTGTGTGTACATATATTATATACATATGTGAAAAACATACCGCGCTACTTGCTATCCTTGAGGTTACCGCGCTGGGACAGTCTTATCTCGATGGGACCTTTATGGGGGATATTGACTTGTACCCTAGAAGATAGATATCCTTGGTACAGGCTATCGAATTGATAGTTCAGACGTTCCTAAGAGACGCGAGTATGTGCCATCCTCTTAGAGACTTGGAATCTATGTTTCGCCTCGATATTGTTTGTGTATGTGTTAATACAATTCGAGAGTGATTCCGAATTTGTATTCCCCTTGATTTGAGTGGTATGGGGTTCGGATAGTGGAAGTATGCACGCACCATAGTTTTATTCGGGGTGCTGATATATATATATATATATATATATATTATACGAGTAGTTAATATATATATGAGATTATGAAATTTGAAACTGCCTACTGGGATTTGATAAGTAGGACATGGTTGTTGACTCAAATTATTAAATACTTGTTTTGAGAAAGTATAATATGTCACTGAAAAACCTTATTAATTTTACAAAGTTGAAAATAGAGAACTTTGGTTACAAATTGGAACAGCCTTTTTAAAATGGAATTGTGACTTGTAAATCCTGCGAGTAATCTATGTTAAGTTAAATCTTTTAGAAAGACTAGTGCGATAAATGATAAAACAAACCGTTGGGAAGGTTAGTACGATAGGTGTGCACATTAGAAGAGAGGTGAGTATTTCTCAAGAGAGTGATGTACTAATATGTTGTTGCATTGGCCTGTATCAATTTAAATACTTGCAAAACATATTTTAAATCAAACACACTTTCGGGCTCTGACCCGTTTCTTTTTCTCTCTCTCTTGTATATATATGTATATATTTCAGGTGCCCAGCCACAGGGGCGTCTTGCTTAGGATCCCTTGAGAGGAACGTGCTGCAGCTTAGGTGGGAGTTGCAGGTTACTTGCGTAGACGACTTCCTTTATTGACTCCTCTTCTAGCATTCTCATTTATTGGGCATGTGTCTCCCTTCCTGTTATTTCATTTGTTATTGGGACATTTATATTTCCGTTATTTCCAGTATTGTTCTATGGGATTTATTCAGGATGGATTTGTGATTTTAGTTCATATGTTGACATTTGATTGACGAATGTATTATGTTATTTGGTTTATTGTGGTGTGATTCTTAATTGTAGAAATGTTGTTATTAAGTAAATAAATCTTTTCTTTAATTAAAATTTGGAAAGTTTGTATGAAAATGTTTTTGACACTTAGCTTAATTATTTAGGGTGTTAAATTGGAAAATTTATTTTTATCGACAGTGATGCTGAGAATGAACCAACTGTTTACCTTGATTTAATTTAATAAAGGAGTGATCGCCCGGTATTTAATTAGGCGGGGTGTCACAGGTGGTATCAGAGCATCAGGTTCTAGTGTCCATAGGATCTGTACGGCTTATTTCGCTTTCAGCGTAACTTTATTGCTATAGAGCCCTATTTTCAGGATTGTTGTATTCTTGCTTTTACGTTTAAGTCTTCAGCTATTTGAGATTTGATAATAACTGTAGACTAATAAACTTGTTCACGTTTCAGATGCCTCCGAGACGTGCTCCGAAAGATAGGCGTGCCCAAGCCGAGCAACCAGCAGCTCCGGCACCAGGCACAATGAATGCGAATGAAGTAGCCGCCATTGTTGCTCAGGCGGTGAATGCCGCAATAGCGATGATTCAGCAGGCTCCACCCCAGGTTCAGGCAGTGGCGCCAGCACCAGCACCGCTTCCATCAGCATGGGAGAGGGTTCGGGATGCTTTTCAGAAAATGCATCCCCCTGAGTTTTCTGGTAGCTCCGATATTGTTACAGTTAGCCAATGGAAGAAGGATATCCAGCGGCATCTCCGTATGTATGAGTGCACTGACGTGCAAAAGCAGTTATTGGCTTCCTTTAAGCTGGTGGGAGCCGCATTACAGTGGTGGGAGTTCACTACTACTTTGGAGGAGAGGGACACGATCCCTATTCAGTTGTTCTGGGAGCGGTTTGACCGCAAGTACTTTCCACCCGCAGTGCAGACTGAGATGAGGTGGAAATTACTAAATCTGAAGTAGTGCAAAGGTGAGCTTTTCCAGTGGAAGGTATCGTTGTTCGGTGTCCAAGAGGGTCTTGCTCGCATTGTAGACTAGGTGCTGGATTCCCATTATTTCGCATACCAGTGCAGAACTGACAGCGTGGCTGGAAACTGCAAGGTATAGGTACATGGAATATTTTTCTTGAGGTATTACGAGCAAGGGTGGTCTGCTGAGATAAGCTTTGATATCCTCTAATGCTTTTGAGGAATCCTAGTTCCACTCCACAGTTTTGTTTTTCTTCAATAGCTGGAAAAATGGCTGGCACTTCTCGGATGACTTCGAGATGAACCGATTCAAGGCGGAGAGCATACCTATGAGCTTCTGTACATCTCTTATCGTGCAGGGGGCTTCATCCTATTGATTGTGTCAATCTGGTCTGGGTTGGCTTCAATGCCTCTCTCGCCAACCAAGTACCCGATAAATTTTCCTGACTGGACACCGAAGGAACACTTACTTGCGTTGAGCTTCATTCGGTATTTCCTGAGGATTTCGAAGGTCCTTAATAGGTCTGAGAGGTGGTCTTCTTTATGCCTGCTCTTAACGAGCATATCATCGATGTAAACCTCCATGGTATCTCCCATTTGGTCTATAAACATTTTGGTGACCATCCGCTGGTAGGTTGCCCCTGCATTTTTTAGCCCAAAGGGCATAACTTTGTAACAATATAATCCGACGGTGGTGATGAACGCTGTCTTGTCTTGATCTGGTACGTACAGAGGAATCTGGTGGTACTCGGAGTATGCGTCCAGGAAACTCATTCTTTCATGAGTTGCTATGGAGTCCACCAACTGGTCGATCTTCGGGAGAGGGAAACTGTCCTTAGGGCACGCCCTGCTAAGATCAGTGAAGTCAATACAAACTCTCCATTTCCCATTAATCTTTGGAACCACTACTGGGTTGGAGAGCCATTTAGGGAATTAAACTTCCCGTATGGATCTTGCATCCAACACCTTCTCCACTTCTCTCTCCACAGCCTTGACCTGCTCGGGTACAGTTCGTCATGCTTTTTTCCTCGATTGGTTTGAAGGCTGGGTCAATGTGTAACCGATGACAAACCACGCTGGGATTAATCCCGAGTAGCTCGTAGGGTTCCCACGCAAAAACGTTTAAGTTGTTTTGTAAAAGTACTGTTAATTCCCTCTTCTCTCGATTTGTGAGAGAGGCTCCGATCAAGAACATCCTTTCTTTATTGCTTCCCCCAGCTATGACCTCTTCCAAGTTCTCCATGACCCGCTCAGAGGGGAGGAGCCTGATCTCCTCAACTCCAGGTCTTCCATATTGTAACTACTATTTGGAAGGCATCAAACTTCCATGTTCTTCATCTTTTTCCTTTTCCTTCTCGACCTTCTTCTCCGGCCTTAAGCGGATGGCTACTATAAGCACTTTCTTGCCATCACCTGATCTCCATGGATTTTTATTACTCCTCGCTCAGTCACATATTTGAGTTTCTGGTGGTAAGTGGAGGGGACGGCCTTCATCGCAATTAGCCATCCTCTACCAGTGATGGCCTGGTAGGGCGAGTCAATGTTAACCACTAAAAACTCGATCATCTTGGAGACGCTTCATATACCCTTACTGGCAGTACAATATTTCCCAAAGGGATGGTCAGTTTACCAGCGAAGCCGACTAGAGGGACATTGGCTTACTTCAAGTCGGCTACACTTAACTTCAACTTTCTGAATAGATCGAGATACATTACTTCAGACGAGCTACCCTGGTTGACAAGCAATTTATCGACGTCGTAGTTAACGATCCTGAGTGTAATGATCAAGGCATCATGATGTGGGGTCCTTACTCCCACCAAATCTTCATATGTGAACATAATGTGTTTGATGTAGTCGACATAATCTGCTCGCCGACGCTTCCCTGCCTGTGTTTTAGCTGGATCGATTTGAAAAGTTTACATTACTACCGTAAGCTTTTTAGCTTCCATCCGAGCTGAATTTCCTTGAATCTGCTTTAGGTTCGATGCCCCATGAATCACTGCGAACTCATGGACAACATCCTCCTCGATCACGTTGTCGGGCCTTGTGTCTCCATTAGCAGCGACTTTCTCTGCCTTCTTCTCCACAAATTCGTTCAGGTGCCCAGTCTGGGCTAATTCTTCAAGGTGAGACTTGAGATCTTTGCAGTGCTCAGTTTTGTGTCCGCTTTCCTTGTGAAAAGGGCATCTTAGCGCGTTGTTCCTCTTTGAGGGATCTCCTCCCATCTTTCTGGGCCACTTAACGAAAGAAATGTCCTTAATATTTGTTAGGATCTTATAAATTGGTTATTTAAAGACAGTGTTCACCGCCTGAAATGCTTTTGAAGCATCGTTTTTGTTCCCGCTCTTGGAGCTACCCTTGCCCCCATTCTTGCTCCCTTTCTTTCGGTTCTCAGCTTTATCTCTACCCTTGGCAGCGAACTTAGCTCGACCATTATCCCCTGCACTGAGACGGGTCAATTCTCAACTTTGGCATATTTCTCGATGCGAGCCATTAGGTCATCGATGGTTGTGGCCTCCTTCTTAGTGAGGGATTAGTGCAAGAGGCAAGAGCTGGGTAGGACAATCTTAAAAGATTCCAAATCGACCTACTATGAGCAGTCCTTGACCTCGTTCAATAACTCCCAATACCTTTCTGCATTGTCCCGGAGGCTCTCCTGGGGCGTTTTATTCATTGTCAATAAGGCATCCATCCTCTTCAGATGGGACCTACTGGTAATGAAGCGAGCTGTCAGGGACTCGAAGCTTCAAATGGATATATAAGGGAGTCTCTCGAACCACTTCTGGGCCACATCGTGCAAGCTCGATGGAAAGATTTGTCACATTAGGGCGCCCTTATGGTTCTAGAGGGTCATGGCATGTCTGTACTGCCTAACATTATCGATAGGATTAGTCTTTTCATCGTAGATTTTGAATCTAGGGATCGCGAACTTCTTGGGGGATTCTTCTTCTTCCATCTCCCTTGAGAAAAGGGATTTCATTTGGGTCCTAAGAGCTTGCTTGGTTAGCTCTTTGGTCGATCTGGCACCCCGATGTGCTGGGTGCTGGACCATTTCTCTTCGGACCAAATTACGTATGTCATTATTTCCTCGAGCTGGGCTTCTATAATGGCGAGCTGGTTGTTGTTGGTTGAGAAAATCATCATCTTATATGTGTCCCTCAAGCCTTTGAGATCCACGTCTAGGGATCCTTCCTCAGCTGCGACATTTGCTTGCCTGAGGGCTAGGAGTGCGGTATGGACGTTGCCTGGTATTACAATGGAGTTCTTTCTCCATTCTCTCCAATCTTCTTTTGAGATGAGCATTCTCATCTTCTTGCTTGAGAGTGGCTTCCTCTTGCTCTTGGAGCCTGGCCTCATAGGTGTCGACTAGCCTGGAGACTTGTGTGGACCTGGCTGGCCCTTGGCTCTCCTCCGAGGTATGTCGTTCTAGGCGAGCCCTAGGATTTGAACGTCGAACTTCAGATCTGATCCTGCGAGGGGCAGGCTTCTTTTGAATATACCCTGCTTGAGGGACATTGCTGCTGTGACCAGACATTCCAAATTCTTTTTTGGTGAAGGCTTTATTAAAGGAAAACAAACGTTTTCCACAGACGGTGCCAATTGTGGTGAAAAATAAATTCAACACAAAATAACAAATAAAAGAAATCACCAGTATAGATAAAGAATTGAAAAGAATGACAATCACACACAACACATGATGTACGTGGTTCTTCAAAAGGGACTACGTCTACGGTGGTGCTCTCTGTATATTATTTCTCTTTACTCCGGGGAGTGTTTTTCAGAAAGTAATACATGCCCTTTGCCCCAGGCGGAGGGTTGGTTATATACATGTTATTTGGGAGGGTGGAGGAGTGAGACTCCCCCACCTTAGCCCACAATCCCTAAAGTATCTCTGAAGAGAGATTTTAGGAACTGACTGGGTAAAAACTGAATTGGTTGAGGCGCGGGGCCTTTAGACTTTGGGCCATGTTTAATTGGGCTTCTCGTCTGGGCTAAAGTGACCAATCGGGGTTCCCACAGTTCTGTATCAAGAACTTATCAAAACTATCTCTAACAATCAACTATAATGTTACATTTATGTTTTTGTGAGAGTCCAACCCACCTCAAACTCTTTGGACCAATCAAAAAGAAAATAAATTTTCACGCATCAGACCCTTTGAACCAGTTTGGGGATACGAACCGGTTCTGGGTGCGATTTGGGAAATTTTTTTGCCTTGGGTTGCTTATTCTCTTTTCTTTCCTTGGATTTCTTTTTCAACTTCAAATGGCCATAACTTCTTCACCATAACTCGGATTGAGGTGCCATTTTTTTCCAGTGTTCTTATGATTTCGAGATCTTAAACTTTTCAGTTGGCCCCACCTCCGAATTATGGCTGAACAATTACGAAAATTCCCTTCAACTCCCCGTTTCGTGGTTTCTTTCAATTTTTTGAGTTCTCTTTCGCACTAACTTTCATAGAATACTTGTAAAACACATGATAAATATACAAAACACAAAATACTTGCCAAGTAGAGTTAGTAGCATAAATATGTGACAAATACAAGTTAATTACAATGCACGGGATCATATTAAGACTGAAATTAAGGATAAGTATGAAATATTTATGCCTAATCAAATCCTCCTAACTTAGAACGTTGCGTGTCCCGAGCAATGTAAAAGAATAAGATTATGAGTTAAAGACCCTTCAAAACTTTTATTGGGATAGAATACCTTTTTCTCGGGCAAGCGATTGCATTTAGCGTATGCAACAAGCCGTTAAACCCCTAGGCTACCCTAGTAGGACGAGGAGTGTCTCGTGAAAGCTTGCAGTGAATCCACCAAATTCATTTCGACTCAAAGCAAAATCAAAATACTGAAAAATTGTACAACTTAAATTCCCCCAAAATAATCACCGTATACAAGTCTCAATTTGTCGTGAGTGTGTGTCTGCGAAGCCAAAAATTAAATTGCTAACTTCCACCGATTGATCATTACGTTACTTTTTCGAAAATTTATTTTAATTCAATTTCACACGGGATGATCTCACAAATGAATCACTTGAAATGTCGCTAGTTTCTCTCGATATGCGTGTTTTATAAAAGTAAATATAATGGAGTACGAATTCACGCACACAAATTTGAAAAACGAAATTTTTTATGGTGAAAAGATCTCATTATCGGAATACGGTCATTGAAAACGGGAAACATCGCCTCTTATCCGCACCAATTAATCTCTCTTATTATCTTTTCGTGTCTTAGCTCTCCATGCGGTAATTAATTTTGAAATTCGGACTCAGTTAGGACTTTCGTGGGTTATAAGATGCATTGGGAATGGTTGGAAAATCTTCTTATGATGTTCGTTAGTGCTTTTTATGGGATTTTTGCTCACTTTTCTCTTCTTTTTCTATTTTTTCTATTTTCACATTTTTTTTTGCTATTTTTTTTGAGCATTTTTTCTTTTATTTTTCTTCTTGCCCCTTTTTTATTGCACTTTTTGGACTTTATTAAAGAATGTTTAATTTCCACAATTTCGGGCCAATTGATTTTTTTCGGGTTATCAAACGAAATTGGAAAATTTATTTATGCTCAAACTCGATTGCAAATGGATAAATTTTCATTGCTTTTTATGAATAATATTTGTGGGTTAAACAAATGGTGGCCTAACTTCATTTATCCGAATTACTCATTATTTTACCATATGCGTCTCGAGATTAGTTTAGTTTAGAGATATTTTTAGCTCGCTTTTCGAGGCAACATCACACATTTTCCATAACCGATCAAAGTAAAGGAATAGAGACCCTCAACGATTTTTTATTGCAAAATTGAACTTTGACTTAATTTTAACTCGGATTGATTTAATAACTCACAAGAATGATAGGCTCGAAATCTCATCGGGTTAATTAATCTCCACATTCATTCGTTAAGTCGTCAATTTTTGCTCAATTTTCATCTTTGGTTAATTTCGGCGTAGTGCAATTGATTTTTACAATTTGAGAATTTAAACAAAATTTTAGTGATATTTTTGAAGATTTCAAATTCCAATTTTTATTTATTTTGAAGAAAAATATTTTTGGCTTTTTAAATTTTTTTTCAATTTTTTTTTCTAATTTTTTTTGGCATTTTAAAAATTTGTGAAGTTTTTAAAAGACACACTTGTCACCCCCCCCCCCCCCCCCCCAACTTAGACTTTTGCATTGTCCTCACAAAAGGACAAAAATCTAAAGAATAAAAAATAAAAACTGCGACAAATAAAACAAGCAAATTATTAAAATGCAAAAAGACACTATATAAAACCAACACATGACTCAACAATATAACAAAAATCACCCCATATGCATCGGGGGTGCGACGGCCTCTTTCTCTCTCCTAAAAACTCATCCGACCCCTTGTTCAGGGTCCGATACTCTCCTCGTCTCTCCCGTCCTCACATCGTAAACAAATAGTCGAAACAAGTTGGGACTAGTACCATAGGTAAGAGGGACACCGCAGCATACTTTTCTCAACATGGAGATAACATCTTGATCAAAATTGGAGGGATATGCTAAACCTAGATCTCTCCTAACTTTGGGAATACATGAGTCGGGCTCTAAATCGGCTGAGACTCGAGTCCTCTCCTCATTCGCAATGGCATGGGTGGATGGTAACAAAGAAGAATTAATCTATCCTATCTTTACATTCGCTCTCTTCTAGGCGACTAAAGGAGTCCGATAGAGATTGGACTTCAACAGCGAGACTCTCATCCACCGACCCAAATTATTTCTAAAAATTTTCTAGGCTAATGTTTCCTAACTCCCGTTCTTTCCCATCCTTGGCATACTGTCTCATACTTTCATCTAAAATCTCTCTCCCACTCACGCCTACGCGCCCTCTTTTGCTTTCAATAGTGGTCACTAAGCACGGCTATGTGACACCCCGCCTAATTAAATATCGGGTGATCAGTCCTTTATTAAATTAAAATCACAGTGTCTGGTTGGTTCATTCTTAGCATCACTATCGAAAATAATTTTCATTATTAATCACCTAGTATTTTAATTAAGCTAAGTGTCAAAACATTTTTTCCAAATTAATTATACCCAATTAATCCATTAATAATTTCCATGCTTTAATATATAAGTCATTCCCATTCCACAAGAATAAATACTGAACATGAATCAAATACTGAAATAAATGAGACTGGATAAAACATTCCAGTTCAAAGTCTAATACCAATAGAATCATAATACTCAATCCAACAAGAAAAAAAAGCTAATAAAGAAATACAATCTCTGAAATAACTAAGCTAGAAACGGGCGACACATGCCATAACTGAAATGTCTGAACTAAAACTGAATGAAAAGATAGAAGCGTCTAATATCAATAACTACAGCTTCCACAACAGCTGCAACTCGTCGAATGATCCGCGCGTCTAAGTCTGGTGGTGACCCTGTGGCTGTACACCAGGTATAATATATATATATATATATATATATATATATATATATATATATTGCAAAAGAGAAGAGAATTAGCAAGAAATGGGTCAGAGCCCTATTTGTAAAAATATTTGATTTAGCAAGTATTTAAAACTGCAGAGATGCAATTATTATGTGCATGTTAGTTCTGAACTCTCACTTGAGATTCTCACCACTCTACTAATGTGCACACCTAGCGTACGTCTGCCAAAACCTAGTCATCTATAATATTCCCAACTAGGTTATTGACATGAACTCATAAATATATCTCAAGGGAGTAACCCGTATCACCCATACAATATGCTAATAATATTCTTTGATGCCAATTACCCATTTTATATTCACTATTTTGATAGGAAGTCTTTTATCCACTCGAATTACTTTACTTATCCAAACTTATACATTTTCTAATTTCACACATTAGAATCATTCATTCTCAAGTATATATATATATATATAAAATACCTGCGTCCCTTGTTTAGGACCACTTGGCGCAATGCATACTCTGCTATCGTGTCCCGGTGCATCACTCGCTGCATAAAGGACAATTGGTTCGGCGTCTCTCATGAACCATAAATCTCATAACACAAATATTGGAGTCGATCATACTAACCAGTTGAATGGGTCACGCACATACCTACGCTCCCATTCAACCGTCGAAACTATCCTACATAACAGATACCATGTATCCAAGTTCATAAGCTCTGGGTACAAATCAAATATCCCCCCAGTGGGTCACACAGGACAAGACTGTCCACTACGCGAAAACCTCCGCTTGATAGAAAGCAGCGTAAGTATGGTATACACATAATAAATCAATACATAGGTATACACACAACCTATTATAATCTCTAGGTATTCCACACAACTAAATATCATGTCCTATTCGCAGTATTATATTCACTTATTACTCTCGACGTGTTAATAATTATGATTATGATCCCTCTCATAATTTTCTAAGGGCCATTCATCCCACATAAGACAAAGTCTTAAATCACACTTGCCTTAATATATCATCACTTCAAATATTAGTGTACTTCATTAAAGTTCTTGCATTTCAAGTACCGAAGGATGTCCTAGAGGTCCACAATTCAATTCTGGAAAATACAGCAGGCCGATCCGGACCTATTGAGGAAAAACGATTCGGACCCTTTTTATGAAAAATGATCCGGACCTTTTAATGAAAAACGGTTCGGACCTATTAATAAAAAAAATGATCCGGACCTATACCTGTAAAAAGACAGCCCTACCCAGATACGTTCTCTTCACCATTTCAGCACCTTCAACCTCTACAGATTATTCCCAATCACCAGTCAAGCATTCTAAATCAACTTTCTAACATGTATGTATGATTTTCACTAATATAACATCAGTAAATCATCACCCATCTTCAAAATCCCCAAATTTAGATCATAAGAAACCTAGTTTCCCAATTTTCAATTAGAGAACCTATCCAACCCAGATTTGTTCATCGATATAATTTTCCAATTTTGTGATTAATCCTCTACATACATGAAGGAATTAAACTACAAATCAAATCAATCCAAAATCATAAATTAAACCTCCTATTTCCCCCCAATTTCATATGTAATTCATGATCAAATTCACCTACACTAACATGCACATGATTATTGCTAGAGGAAAGCAAGTAATAAACACTTGCCTCAAATTTGAATGTCTGATCCACTGGTGATGTTGGTATCGGTGCGTTTCTCACTTTTGGATCTACACGATGGTGGTGGTGGTTGTGCAAGGTGGTGTTAATTGGCCTTCCTCCTTTGGAATTTGCTCTCCCTCACCATATGTGGTTCTCTCCTGATTTCTGTGTAACTTAACCCTAATGGAACTCCCGTAAATGATATAATAATTATCTAATTTTCATCATTTTTAATTCCCCAAAAATCCAAATGATAAAACTACCCCTACGGGGTGCCGGTTAGGCCTAAAATAACCCCGGAGTCCAAATTAAATGCTCGAGTAGATTTTTTCGACTATCTCGATCCTTCCGGACTCACTGGGGAATTCGAAATTATCATACGAGTTATACAAAAATAATTTATCTTTTTTTCTCATACAATTAGTCCCGACACAGCTGACATGCGCGTCCTGACTTAAAATACAAAGCTGTCGTATTTCGTACTCCGACAATTTATAAAAATTATATAATTCCATATTAAATATACCCACAGTAATAATAAATGATTTTCATCAATAAGTATTAACCCTTGGCACGCTAGTTAATAATTATTTTAAATTCGGATTAATTAACAATTAAATTTCTTGACCTTTTTAATATAATTAATACAACAATAATAATTAATCCCATAATTATTTAATATCATAAAAATGCGGGGTTTTACATACTCCCACCCTAATAACGGAATTTTGCCCCGAAATTCAAAAAGTAAACCATACCTGGTAGGAATAAGTCTAGATATTTCTCGCGCATATCCTCCTCTCACTCCCATGTAGACTCCTCTACGTTATGATGCTCCCACTGAACCCTCATTAGTGGAACTACCTTTGACCTCAATTTCCTCTCGCTATGGTCTAGGATAGCCACAGACCTCTTCTCACATGAACTGTCGGGATGTAACTCAATCGCAATGTGGGTGTGGACCAACTCATCCCTAAGAAACCGCCTCAATGATGAGATGTGGAACAAATCATGAATACGGTGCATGTGCTCCGACAACCCAAGTCAATAACCCACCGGTCCAATCCTCTCGATAATGGGAAATGGTCCTTCGTATCTCAGAGCCAATTTCCCTTTTTCCCAAACCTCATCACCCTTTTCATTGGAGACACTCGCAGCAAAACTTGATCCCCCACGTTGAACTCCCTGAAGAACCTCTTTACGCTGGAGTAGCTTTTTTTCCTGTCCTGGGCTACCCAAATACGGTTCCTGATCATCTCAACCCTGGCTGATGTTTCTTGAATTACCTCTGGCCCGAGTAACTCGTTGTCCCCCACCTCTAGCCAACAAGTAGGAGAACGACAAGGTTTGTTGTACAACGCCTCGAATGGGGCCATGCCGATTGTAAACTGATAGGAGTTATTATAAGCGAACTCCACCAATGGAAGATACGGCTCCCAACTACCTCCAAAGTCAAGGACACACATGCGCAACATGTCCTCCAGCATCTGATTAGTACGCTCAGTCTACCCACCTGTCTGTGGGTGATAAGTCGTACTCAACCGCAGTTCAGTACCCATAGCCTCCTGAAAGCTCTCCCAGAAGCGTGATACAAAAGTCTTGTCTCTATCAGACACGATGTTCAAGGGCACCCATGAAATATCACTATCTCGGCAATAAATATTTGGGTATACTGTCTCGTAGTGTAATCCGTCTGTACCGACAGAAAATGAGCTACCTTGGTCAACCGATCCACCACCACCTATATAGAATCGTTATCCCGCTATTAATTAGGCAGTCCAGTGATGAAATCCATAAAATTGCTCTCCCATTTACACGTAGGTATCTCCAGCAGCTGAAGTAACCCTGGCGGCCTCTGGTGATCCACCTTTACCAGCTGACAGGTGGCACACTTGGACATGAACTCCGCAATGTCCTTCTTCATCCCACTCTACCATTACTGTCGCCTCATATCTTGGTACATTTTATACCCTACAGGATGTACCGTAAATATGGCTCCATGAGACTGTGTCATCACTGCACGACGTAAATTCTCTCCTTCCAGGACCACTAATCTCCCATTAAATCGCAATCTCCCATTTGAGCTCACTGAGTAAGACTCTGCGCCCTCCTCTAGAAGCCGTACAATCTGATCCTGGCAAGACGAATCAGTGGCTTGGGCCTGAATCACTCTCGTAACAATATTTGGAGTGACCTTCATAACGAACATAAAGGATCGGGCCACTGCCTCCTGATGTCCCAATTCTTTCCATTTCTCCTTCCACACTTCTGCCACCTCACCTACTGGTCTACGGCTCAACGCATCATCAACTACGTTAGCCTTCCCCGGATGATACTGAATTTCGAATTGGTAATCTTTCACAAACTCTAGCCACCTGCGCTGATGCATGTTCAACTCCCGACGAGTGAACAATTATTGTAGTGACTTGTAGTCTGTGAACAGGCAAAATTTATCCCCTAACAAGTAGTGGCTCCAAATCCGTAGGGTAAACACGACCACTGCTAATTCCAAGTCGTGGGTGGGGTAATTCCTCTCGTGAGGCTTAAGCTTGCGGGAGGCATAAGCTATAGCCTGTTCCTCCTACTGAAGTACTCCACTAAGCCCCTGTAGAGAAGTATCAATATACACCAGGTACTCCACTCTTGGTCTGGGTAAAGCAAGAACCGGCACCGAAGTCAACTTATCTTTTAGCTCATCAAAAGCTAATTGAAAATCTTCGTCCCAAATGTACGACACTCCTTTGCGTGCCAAATTCGTCAATGGCCCCGCAATCTTCGAGAATCCCCGAATAAAACACTTGTAATACCCTGACTAACCCTAAGAAGATAAGCACCTCCGTCGATGCCATGCGCTGTCACCATTCCCCCACCGTCGACGCTTGTTTGGATATATCAATATCCCCTATTCTGACACAACGTGCCCTAGAAACTGTGCCTCCCGTAACCAGAATCCGCACTTCTCATATTTTTCATATAACTCATGCTGATGCAGTGTCTGTAAAACCCACCCCAAGTGCTTGGCATGCTCCTCTTCAGTCTTGGGAGTAAATCAGAATGTCATCTAAAAGATAATAACAACCTGATCCAGGAACTCTCTAAACACCCTATTCATCAAGTCCATAAACATGGCTGGAGCGTTGGTTAAACCAAGAGGCATAACCCTAAACTCGTAGGAATTTTATCTCGTCAGGAAGGCAGTCTTCGACACATCCTGCTCCCTGATACGCAACTGATGGTATCCTGATCTCAAGTCAATGTTTGAGAGGAAGGCAACTCCTCTCAACTGATCGAATAAGTCATCAATTCGGGGTGACGAGTACTTATTTCTTATCATGACTTTATTCAACTTCCGATAATCAGCACACAACCGTAAAGATCCATTTTTCTACACAAACAACACGGGAGCACGCCAAGCTGAGGTATTCCTCCAGATGAAGTCTTGACCTAACAATTGCGCAGTATGGTCTTATAACTCCGAATATTTGATAAGGTTAGGCTCAATTACACTAATAATTGCAGCTATAACATCCTCCCTTATTACACCGATTTATTCATGATGTAAGATATTTAACGATGCTTCTTACGCCGTATAATACGGCTCTACTGGCCGTGAGCAGTAACATAATAAATCTTAAGGTTATCGTTTCCTTTACGAATAACAACCAGGGTACCAACCCGTGTACTAAAGACCAAATATTTCCATCTTCCGACGTTTTCTAGGCTTCATGCGTGGGATGTCTCGCAACGCGAAACAAACAAGGAACCCCCCGATACACTACTAACTAACATTGTCGATCAATAAGGTTTGTAGGCCCTTAATATCTGGCTTGTACCCCGCATCCCTACTTCTTTTTATGAGATTAACTCACCTACTCTCATGATAAGAGAGATGGTATTTAACACATTATTCCTACTAGCTCGGCGTTAGACTCTAAAAGTTTCTACGGGATAATCCCCATGCTCAGAGATATTTCATCCAATCTTGAATCACTTTAATAGACATCCCTACCCACCGGGGTTAGGTATAACTTGACGACATACGCCACAAAGTCTTTATACATTACTATATAAAAGTATATATATATTTGTGGCTCCGCCTCCTCTCAGGTAACTCTAAGCACAATTACTAACCAACACGAAAATTGTCACTATAATGGTCTATTATCACTCAAACCATCGTTAGCTAGTTAATCGAAGTATTATAATAAATTATAACACATTTTAGTTATTCGAAATTTTCACTTATTTTAAAGGACACTATAAATAATGAAGTATTGTACCTCCAAACGTGGGTGATAGTTGCGGTATCAGTGGCATAATTGCATATCGGGCATTATTGATACGTCCATATTGTACTCCTTACTGTTGTTGTGGAGTCTACGTCGTTGGGGTAAAAATCCATGCTTCCCCATATTGGGCATTCTGTTGTTTCGGGCGGGCACCCTGCGGCTGCTGCGGAGTCCTGCCTTTCTTACGACAATTTCGGCAGGTGTGGCCTCGTTTGCCGCATATAAAACACTTATCAACAAAATTTTCGATGTGTTGGCCCTGCTGACCTTGTTGATTTGACCGCGGTTGTCCTCAAGATCGTTGTGGGCAATCTTGGCGTTTGTGGCCATTTCTACCACACTTAAAACACTTCTTTATGATGGTCATCTGCCCTTGGCTTTGTTGGCGTTGGCGGGTTTGGCTTTTCCTGCGATTTCCATTGTCCTCTTGGTCTTGACGACTCCGAGGAACTTGTCGCTGCTGCGACGGTACTTTCCCATTATTGCTATCCCTAGAAACGTCATATTGTTTGACTTCTATTATTCTTTTGCCCATGTAAGTTGCACACTATGATTTTGGTACTGCAATATTGCGGTAGTCACTGCTAGTGCCACAATATTCGCTATCTCAATGATTTTCGCTCTTTCCTGATATACCCGAGGTACTTGTTGGTCTGGTCCCGCATTTTCATCTTCAGCGGTGTTAGTTTGTCTCTCTCTCATAAGAGACA
The DNA here is from genome assembly GCA_949130495.1 of Sambucus nigra. Taxonomy (NCBI): domain Eukaryota; kingdom Viridiplantae; phylum Streptophyta; class Magnoliopsida; order Dipsacales; family Adoxaceae; genus Sambucus; species Sambucus nigra. Next base: position 441,983,772 of record OX422207.1, read on the forward strand.
TCTAAAATTCAAATAAATTTTATAAGTCCACCGACTATACCTAGCATTGTAACAAAAGTGTGTAATCTACAACACGTAACAATGAATGTAACAGTCCTAATAATAGGGCTCTATCTCAAAGGCCGCTACGCTGGAAGCATAATAAGCCGTACAGATCCTAAGCACACTAGAACCTGATGCTTTGATACCACATGTGACACCCCGCCTAATTAAATACCGGGTGATCAGTCATTTATTAAATAAAAATCTCAGTGTCCGGTTGGTTCATTCTTAGCATCACTGTCGAAAATAATTTTCATTATTAGTCACCTAGTATTTTAATTAAGCTAAGTGTCAAAACATTTTTTCTAAATTAATTATACCCAATTAATCCATTAATAATTTTCATCCTTTAATATATAAGCCATTCCCATTGCACAAGAATAAATACTGAACATGAATCAAATACTAAAATAAATAAGACTGGATAAAACATTCCAGTTCAAAGTCTAATACCAATAGAATCATAATACTCAATCCAACAGGAAAAGAAAAGTTAATAAAGAAATACAATCTCTGAAATAACTAAGTTAGAAACGGGTGACACATGCCCTAACTGAAATGTCTGAACTAAGACTGAATGAAAAGATAGAAGCGTCTAATATCAATAACCCACAGGTTCCACAACAACTGCAACTCGTCGAATGATCCACGCGTCTAAGTCTAGTGGTGACCCTGTGGCTGTACACCTGGTATAATATATATATATATATATATATATATATATATATATATATATATATATATATATATAGCAAAAGAGAAGAGAAATAGCAAGAAACGGGTCAGAGCCCTATTTGTAAAAATATTTGATTTAGCAAGTATTTAAAACTGCAGAGATGCAATTATTATGTGCATATTAGTTCTGAACTCTCACTTGAGATTCTCACCCTTCTACTAATGTGCACACCTAGCGTACGTCTACCCCAACCTAGTCATCTATAATATTCTTCCCTAGGTTATTGACATGAACTCCTAAATATATCTCAAGGGAGTAACCTGTATCACCCATACAATACGCTAATAATATTCTTTGATGCTAGTTACCCATTTTATATTCACTATTTTGATAGGAACACTTTTATCCACTGGAATTACTTTACTTATCCATACTTATACATTTTCTAATTTCACACATTAGAATCATTCATTCTCAAGTATATATATATATACTAGGGTGTACCCGTGCCGATGGCACGACGATAAATTTGCCCCCCGTACCGATGGCACGACAATAAATTTATACATATGAATTTTAATAGTATGTGTGTACGCACGCCTATTATATGATATTATTGTTAAGTGTACTAATTGGTGATAACCCGGGGGTACAAGAATATTATTGTTAAGTGTACTAATGGGTGATAACCCGGGAGTACAAAAATATTATCATTAAGTGTACTAATGGGTGATAACCCGGGGGTACAAGATTATTATGGTTAAGTGTACTAATGGGTGATAACCCGAGGGTACAAAAATATTATTGTTAAGTGCACTAATGGGTGTTAACCCGAGGGTGCAGGATTATTATGGTTAGGGGCGCTAATGGGTCTTAGCCACGAGGGGCAGAAATAGTATATATATATATATATGTATATAGGGATGATGTGACTGTATATATATGAATATACTTGGGAACATTCTACTTGTGAAATTTGTAGATATAGTATAAATGAGAAATAAAATAATCTTAGTGGGTAAAAGATTAACCGTTCGAACGGTGAATAATTGAACTTTTAGTTATGTGAATAAACTATTTTTATAACGTATTGTATGGGCGATATGGGTATACTACTGGAGAACGTATATGGTGATATTATGATTTCGAACTAGTTAAGCTGGGTAACATAGCTAGTGTGGGTTAGATGTACGTTAGGCGTGCACAATAGATGAGAGGTGAGAATTTCATGTGAGAGTGCGATATCTAACATGCACATAATACTTGCCTCAAATATGATGGTCTGATCCGTTGGTGATGTTGGTATAGATGCGTTCCTCTCTTCGCGATCTACGCGTTGGTGGAATTTTCGGTGTAAAAGCTTGAGCCTTTCTCCAAGAACACCTATGGAGTCCTTCTTCTCCATCTTAGGTTTTCCCTCTTTCTCACTTAGGTTTGGAATCTGATGGGAAATGTCTTACCCACGTACCTTTCTTATTTAATTACTGATTTTCGTCATTAATTAAATTCCCAAAAATCCAAATTACAAAACTACACCTACGGGATGCCGGTTTGGCCTAATATATTTTGGAGTCCAAAGAAAATACCCGGGTAGTATTTTTTGACTACTCAACCCTCCCGGAATCAACGGCGCACTCGAAATGACCATATGAGTTAACAAAAATAAATTCTCTTTTTATCCCAATCAATTAGTCCCGACACGACTCACACGCGCATCAGACTTAAATTACCAAACTGTCGTATTTCTCACTTTTGACAATTTATGGAATTTCATAATTCCATATTACATATCACACGGTAATATTCAATAATTATCAAGAATAAGTATTAACCCTTGGCACGCTAGTTAATAATTATTTTAATCTGGATTAATAAACAATTAATTTCTCGCATTTTAATTTAATTAATCTAACAATAATAATTATTCACATAATTATTTAAATCATTAAAAATACGGGGTGTTACATACTTTCCCCCTTACAAAAGAATTTCATCCCGAAATTCAGAAAAGAAATAGCAAGTATAAACGCAGTTGTGTAAAAGTTGCGCATCGCATCATTGCGCTCCCAAGTAAAGTATTCCGTACCACCCATATAGTATGCTATCGAATACCCTAAATAATGAACACTTCACATGTGTTTGTTTTAAACTCCAGATTACCCTATCATGTAGGCTCCTCCCCAAGCCTTACCTTTTAGGTTTCACTATTTACTATATTTGAGATATTCACTATCTAGCCTTCTACTATTTGCACCTTAGTAGATTTATCCTCCTTTCAGATACATATGAATCCGTCTCGTGTCGTTCGTACAAGTAAATTGGCTATGCAATATATATTTCACACACAATATATACAGTAATATCAATTCTTCTCCAGTATTTGTAATTATAGCTGGTCCCCCACCTCTAACTCTCAAGTAGGACAACAACCAAGCTTACCGTGCCATACTTCTACTGGCATTCTGCCCAAACGGGAACTCATAGGAGTTATTGAATACAACTCCACTAGTGGAAGGTACTTCTCTCGCCCTCCCCTAAGATCTCAGGGTCCACATAAAATTTTCTCTCCAGCATCGGATTAGACCGTCTGTTCTGCCCATCCCTTTTGTGGTTGGTAGGACGTACTCAATCGCATCTTGGTACTTATAGCCTCACTATCTCGACTACATAAGGATTCTACGCATATTGTTCCATAGTATGATCATCCCAATTGGCATAATGTTCAATCAACCATTCCTTAACATATATATAGGATCGTTATCCCTCTAAAAAGTAGTACTTTATGAGAAGATCCTTGGGAATACTCTCCCATTCACTGGTGGAAGAAACCTCTGCTGGTTTCGGATTTTTTTTCCACCCTTTTTCCAATAGTCAAGTGACCCACTGCAAGACTAACCTTGCAGTATTACTCTACATCATAACCCTTCACCACTGTTATTTGGAACCTGATACATTTTATACTCTCTCGAATGTACTTCTAACCTTGATGCATGTGACTTTGCCGCACCCGTGACACAAATCTTGAAACTCAAGTCTCTGACAAATCTTACGGAATAAGATTCATCTTACCTGACTACATGTTATCGAATTCACATGATAATCATAATCCACTTCTTGATTCAATCACCTAGGGCGCCCATACACCCTATGCCTAGCGCAACATTGTACAATTAACATGTAATTTTCTTACTTCAATTCTCGCATACCTGGTATGCTGATGTAGTAGGGGTGAACTCAACAACCCCACTAGTCATAACTTATTCAATCCTTCGATGGCATCATTGCTCCGTTCAGAATGATACTAAGACTAGGCGACTCTATTAGCCTTAAGTCATAATGGAATTATCAACTCTCAATTATATTCTTTTATAGGTACAATAACCAACGTACAAAACTTATGTACTATTGACCAAACTTCTCTCCAACTCCCGACATTCGCTAGTTTCATGCGTGGGATGTCTCACAATGTGAAATCCAAACAAGGAACCCCCCCTGATACACTACTATCTAACCTAATCGGTTGTCGAGGTCCGTAAGGCCTTCAGTCCATACTATGTACTTTCCCACGATATTCGTATTTTGGCATAAAAGTCTACTCGTGTACTCGCATATCCCTAAAATGTAACGTGGAGCATGGCGCTCTTACTATCCCAAGTACTTGGTGATATATATATATATATATATATATATATATATATATATATATATATATATATATATATATAGAACGAGTTATATCTCTTTGCTCGATACAGAACACAAAGTATACTGAGTCTCCTCAGTAAAAATAAAATCCTACGCACTGGAATCACATATAACTAGACAACATACACGCTGAGGTCTATAATACCATAAAATTTTCATATATACAAATATCTGGGCCCAAACCTATATCAGGTGGCACAGCACAAAATCAAGATTACTCCTCCCGGAGTATCCGGCACGACAGTCATATCACTCAATTCATTATCGTTTAACTATATGGTAATTAATCACTACACATTACCATAATAAACTCCACTAAAGCTGACTCAATGCAGTAGTAAATTATAACAACAAAACATATTCTTAGGTCCCACCCGATTCACTCATGGGCAACATCAAAATGCCCTGTTAACAACGAGAAATACGCTTGTAACAAGGATGTTAAAACTAACGTTCCCCACTCAACTCAACCCTCACATGAATTTTAGGGTCTCCAATTTACATATAAGTTGTGACACACCCTTGTCACTAGAATTAATCCTTTACTCACAAGGAAGAAGCAAAACCTCACCAGTCTCGCCAAATCACAGGGTCTCAGCACGTGGCTGCCAACACGACCCATGAGCATCTGCAATCATTATTCATTTTAGGATTTCATCCTATAGTTGTCCCCTCTCATCATGGAAAATTTATTCCATCATGTGGGTTTCACGCCCATTATTAAAACGTTGGCCCAAAATCTCTAGGCCTCAATTATGGTTTTACTGAACTCCCGTTTACATCCCAGGCCCCTTCGGCTCTAACATACTGTATGCTACTATTAAGGAGGACTCTACTGGTCCAGCCCAAACCCATCATTCCCGGGTTGTAAATTTCTTGGGCCTAATTCTCTTGCCCCCAAATTCCTTCGCTGAAAGTTTTACTCATCCAGTTGTTATGCCTAACTGGCATGGTTTACCATTTCCAATCTCATCAGTCTCACTTCTCAATTATGGACACATTCAACACTTGTATTCCTACTCTCATCACATAGGGAAATTTTTCAATCCATTTCCCCGTCACTGGTACCACTGACCATTTTTGGATGTCCTTCCCTCAGACCGGAAGTCTTAACTCGCAATTGTTCTTCCGTTGTCCTTTTGGCTACGTTGGCCTTTCGGAACACTGGTTGGCCTCCATGGCACTGATTGACTTCATTGTCACTTGTAGGAAGTTAATCAATCAAAATCATCTAAATGAGTTCCCTATTGGGCACACTCTCATGTGGTGTTTCACTAACACCTTTAAGTTCAGTTTTGCCTTTCGGCCAGATTCTCTAACCATCCTGGTTCACTTCTTCTGGAAAGACTGCAATAACCAGTAACCGTATAACCTTAATGACATCACCATTAGTCATCCTAACTGGGCTTCTCATCCAAGCTTTCATTCTACTCACGGGTCCTTTATCAACTACAGACCCTTTGGATAATTTATACCCCTCTGCCAGGTACGAAGTTCATTATGCAATTCAACTTTTCTCTAACAATTGGTCTCTAGCTTACTCACTGTGCTAAGTTTCAAATTTTCACTTGAATCTCTTTTACATCATCAAATGGAAGACCTCAGGGTCCAATCGTACCCAAATTTCTCTTTAAATTCCGAACATACTTTCTGCACGTGGTGATTAACTCTAATCACTTTGTGTCGCTCTTAACAGCTATAACTTTAATGCTAAATTTTATTCTAAGTGTCGTTACACTCCACTTTACACAATTACCTTCGGATTTTCTACCTTCGTTGGCCTTTTACACTATCTCTCTTTCTTCTCCGCATCTTCACTGATGGTTTTCAAAAGAGTCCCTCTGATTCCTCCCTTTTCGACTATGCTAGGTGGTCTTGAAGTCAATCCATCATTATCTACGACTGTGCCCTAGGAATCTACTGATCCCGAGTGACGATCTCATTATCACTTGTTTAAGTAATACTTATGGCGACATTTGTCACGATCACCATTCTCAAATTACTATATGTCTTCTATTGAGTTTCTTCTCCTGCAGTCCTTCTTACAGCCTTCGATGGTCGTCCTAAAATATTCGGTGTTCGAATCACAAGAAATTTCGTATAATGAGTCACATCCATTATAATTCGCAGCAGGATAACATAAGTCTCATACGTAAGGGAACACAATAATCCTATCATAAGGCTCTACATCAAAGAACACTACGCTGAAACGTAAAAAGTTGCACAGATCCTAAATGACTCTAAGACCTGATGCTCTGATACCACCTGTGACACCCCACCCAATTAACTATAGGGTGATCAGTCCTTTACCAAATTTAAAACAGAATGTTCAGTTGGTTCATTCTTAGCATCACTGTCGAAAAACTTATAAACATATTAATCACCTAATATAGAATTAAGTTAGGCGTCAAAACATTTTCCTTTTTACATATAACCAAATAAAACCATTTCTCAATTTAATTATTAAAATATAAACCATTCATCATACACAAGAATATACTAAATACTCAACTTGAATCAAACACTAAAATAAATAAGACTGGGTAAAACATCCCAGTTACAAATTCCAATTCACAGACTCATAATAAAATCCATCCAACAAAAAGAACGGTAAAGTAACCTGAATAATAACTCTGATAAAAAACTAGGAATGGCGACACATGCCCCAACTGAGATGTCAAGCTAACTTAATTGAAATTATGGACGTGTCTAATGCCAGCACCTCACCTTCCACAACAGCTGCAGCACGTAAAGCAATCCAAATCTCTAGTTCTGGTATCCCTGTGGTTCAGCACCTGATATAATACATATATATAGCAAAAGGGAGAAGAATTGCAAGAAACGGGTCAGAGTGTGATGTTTTAAAAATATTTAGCAAGTATTTAAAACTGCAATGAAGCAAGTATTATGTGCATGTTAGATATCGCACTCTCACATGAGATTCTCACCTCTCATCTATTGTTCATGCCTAACGTACATCTAACCCACACTAGCTATGTTACCCAGCCTAACTAGTTCGAAATCATAATATCACCATCTACGTTCTCTAGTAGTACACCCATATCGCCCATACAATACGTTACATAAATAGTTTATCTCACATAACTAAAAGTTCCATTATTCACCGTTCAAATGGTTAATCTTTTTCCCACTAAGATTATTTTATTTCTCATTTATACTATATCTACTAATTTCACAAGTAGAATGTTACCAAGTATATTCATATATATACAGTCACATCATCCCTATATATATATATATATATATATACTAATCCTGCACCCTTAGGTTAAGGCCACTTGGCGCAAATCATTTTATTATTGTCACCATATCTACTAGTTTCACACAGTAAAAATATTCATAAGTTCATAGACATATATACATATAGTCACATCATCCATATACATATATATACTATTTCGGCACCCCCGGGCTAAGACCCATTAGCGCCCTTTACCATAATAACCCTGTACCCTCCGGTTAACACCCATTAGTGCACTTAACAACAATATTCTTGTACGGCCGGGTTATCGCCCATTAGTTCACTTAAATAATCTTGTACCTCGGGTTATCACCCATTAGTACACTTAACGATAATATTATTGTACTCCCAGGTTATCACCCATTAGTACACTTAACAATAATATTCTTGTACCCCCGGGTTATCACCATTAGTACTTAACAATAATATCATATAATAGACGTGCGTGCACACATCCTATTAAAATTCATAGGTATTCACCCAACCAATTCATATAGATATATTCCATACGTATTATTCTCTCATTCCTACGTATAATATATTTAATTCGATTACTATCACCCATGTAATCTCCAAGGTCAACATACCGTTTCAATCATTTAAAGTATTATTTCCCAAATACTTCCTAAAAATTCTGAACTAGGCTAAATCCATCAAATAGCAGTTTTCTCACTCAAATTTATTGCGTAACTTAATTTGGGGTAAAAATGAAAATTTATAGAATTTTAGACCTGTCGCTCGAACCAGAAGCGTTGTCGCTCGAACGACTGCCACGTATCATTCAAACGACTTCGCGCGAGATCCTTATCTCGTGTGAATGACCTTCGCGCGAGACCTCCTGTCTCATCTTCTTCCCCAAAATTTAAGCATTTTCCACCATTTACACCTATAAAACCTCTAATGTTCAATCCTAAACACTCAAACAGCAAATCCAATTGATGTCTTAACATATCTAGTTGATTTCTAACAACCTAGAATCATTAAATCCTCATTATACATCAATTAAATACGAAATCCCCAAATTTATTTAACAAGAACCCTAGTTCTTAAATCAAGAGCATAACTCCAAATTAAACCCAGATTTGTTCATGGAAAATTATCATCAATTCGTGAATGTAATCCTATCCACATGAAGGGATTTAATCTCTTGAAATCTCAGTCCCAATATACGAATCATATCATCAATTTTCATCAAAATTAACTTTCATAATTAATGGGTTATCACCTACTCTAACAAGAACACAATTATTACTAAAGCACGCAAGTAATAAACACTTGCCTCAAATATGATGGTCTGATCCGTTGGTGATGTTGGTATAGATGCGTCCCTCTCTTCGCGATCTACGCGTTGGTGGAATTTTCGGTGTAAAAGCTTGAGCCTTTCTCCAAGAACACCTATGGAGTCCTTCTTCTCCATCTTAGGTTTTCCCTATTTCTCACTTAGGTTTAGAATCTGATGGGAAATGTCTTACCCACGTACCTTTCTTATTTAATTACTGATTTTCGTCATTAATTAAATTCCCAAAAATCCAAATTACAAAACTACACCTACGGGATGCCGGTTTGGCCTAAAATATTTCGGAGTCCAAAGAAAATATCCGGGTAGTATTTTCTGACTATCTCAACCCTCCCGGAATCAACGACGCACTCGAAATGATCATATGAGTTAATAAAAATAAATTCTCTTTTTATCCCAATCAATTAGTCCCGACACGACTCACACGCGCATCAGACTTAAATTACCAAACTGTCGTATTTCTCACTTTCGATAATTTATCAAATTTCATAATTCCATATTACATATCACACGGTAATATTCAATAATTCTCAAGAATAAGTATTAACCCTTGGCACGCTAGTTAATAATTATTTTAATCCGGATTAATAAACAATTAATTTCTCGCATTTTAATTTAATTAATCCAACAATAATAATTATTCACATAATTATTTAAATCATCAAAAATACGGAGTGTTACAGAACACTGGACTTAAACTTCCTAGGACCTCTTCCAAGATAAAAACAATAACGTCTAAGGTGACCTTTCCTATTACAATGTGAACGTGTGTGAACGACATCTATGGGTTGACCTTTTCTAACGTTCTTGGGATTGATTGACCCTCTAAAATAAATAGTGGTCTTGTGTTTAACACTCGAATCATGAGAACACGACAAGCCACTACCATTGCTACCAACTCATTTTTCATCTCCAAAATTTTTTACTCAAGCAAAGAATTAGACTCTTCTAATTTTGCGGACTCCTTCTATAAATTTACAAGTATTCCTAGAAGGTTATCACGTTCTCCCTTAAAATACGCACACTTATCCCTAAGAGTCTCCTCGCGTGCCACAAACTCATAGATTAAAATATTTTTATCCTCTTTGGCACAAACACAAATCCTAGAATTTTTAAAGTCCTCCAATTCTTTTTCTAAAAATAGGACTCTATCATCACTCTCCTTTTTAGATAATTTTGAAGCATTAAAGTCATGGTCCAAGGCAATAAATTTCTCACGATAAAAATCTCTTTGATTTTGAACCGTTTGCAAAAGATCCATAACGGATTTAAAACGACAATTTTCTTTTTCCAAAAAATCAATTATTTTTGCAAACGACAAATTCAAAATATTTAAATCATTAAAATTCTGACTCGTGCCATCAATGGGGGTCATCCGATTACATAAGTAATCCATTGGAAAATTTGCGATTTTTTCAAAAAAATAATTTTTTCAAAAAAAATCAATATCACACAATTTTGCAAAAAACAAGAATCACTCGATAACTTAAAGTCACCCACTCTGATACCAATTTGAAAAAGTATGTGTGATACTTGATTAAACTGACTTTGTAAATTTCCAAGTTAACCTTATTTAATGGGTGTCAATTTTCAATCCAACTCAATTCAGCCCTAAAACATACAACTACACGTGGATAAATCAAATAATCATAAATCAATTGATGACACACAGATTTCAGGAAAAAAAACCTTTTGGGTAAAACTTTTTATTTCACAAATAATACTCACAATGATTACAAGTGAAATATGAAATGGATTAACCGCAGTAAACCCACATAGGCCGCAACCTAAATCAATAATGGAATTGTAACACCCCACCTAATAAGATACCGGGCGATCACTCCAATATTAAATTAAAACAGGAGTCTCATATGGATCATTCTTAGCATCACTGTCGAAAATCCATTTAATTACTAATAACCTATTAGGCCGGTGTCAAAATTTTAACTTTACTACTCTTTTTAACAACAATAAATAAAACATCCACACAGTTTATGCGTAATGAAACTGAAGTGAAATAAAATAACCGAACACTCAGTCAAAATATACAACCATATAGAATGTTGTACTGAAAGAATAACTAAATGCAGTTGAGCCATTGGCTCGAATGTTTGTACAATACCTCCTATCTAGAGTACAAGGATGGAAGCGTCTACTGAAAATCCTGCGCGCATCCACAGCTGCTGCAGCTGACGTCTGACTCGAAAGAATTTCCATCCAGGCGTCCCTGTGTCTGGACACCTATATATATAGTATATAGAAAGAAAGGAGAGTAGATAAACGGGTCAGAGCCCGAGTTTTGAAAATATTTTGCAAGTGCATAAATGCCTTATTATTTTGAAAAAGGTTTTACCTCATATTTAAATTGGTATCGCGCTCCCATGAGATACCCCTCACCTCTCCACTAACAGTGCACTCCTAGCGCATCCCTCTAGACATCCTAGTCAAGCTATCCTGCTAAACTAGTCTATCACTAACCCATTATCAATCCTAGATAGTCCAAGCAATTTACTAAGGGCTAAACTTCACCCCAGTCTCAACGCTATGCCATGTTCGTGCGTGGGATGTCTCGCAAAGCGAAATCCAAACAAGGAACCCCCCCCGATACACTACAATGCGACAAGGTCGATCGTCGGGATCCGCCAGTCCCTCTGTACAGAAAGATATATATATATATATATATATATATATATATACATACATATTTTATCATAACCATCCGGTTCTATCTCCCGGAATGAGAATCCATATACAATGTATTTATCAATACTTATCATTTTTATCTCAAAACCTTCCATTTCCCTTCTCATATCCAGGAAATGTATTTAAAAGCCAATTCATTATCATGAATTGCTTTAACAAATCATATCTCTTTTTAAAGCCAGTTTTATTATCATAAAAATGCTTTACCTTTTTAAATCATCCCATTTCCCTTTTTATATTCAGGAAATGTATTCAAAGCCATTTTCATTATCATAAAAATTCTTTGATCATAACATATGCTTCCGCATCCCTTCTTCCATCCGGGAAGTGTTACCGAAGCCAAACCTTTATCCCATTTCCCTTCCTATATCCAGGAAATGTAATTAAAGTCAATCCATTATCATAAATTGCTTTAATATAACGCGTTCTAAGACCGCCCGTCCGGATTTCTCCACTGTGCGCGCCCCTAAATGGCTATCATCTTCCAGGGCCTATCATAAGACAACCTGGGATCCTACATCGCAAGACGTCGGGAAGCGGCCATGTGCATGCGGGATAGTCAAGACCACACTCGGAATCTCCTAACCAACGCAGAAAAAATATATATCAACAAACGCTCACATGGCCTAAAGGACTATATCCATCCTGCGTTAATTTGTCAGGGGGCTTCACCATACGCACGCAACTTCCCTTATGATAGCGATTTAGAGAGGTGTGGAATCCATATTTTATTAATTATGAAAAATATTTCTCTTTCCATTTTGAAAATATTCATTTTTATATTTTCAAAATCATTTCCATCATAACATATATATATACCTAAATCACACAGTATATACATATCCTATATATTCTTCCTAGAATATATATAAACGGCCATAGTGGCCTATAGCATCTAGCGATGACCAATAATCCCAAAGATTCCCTCCAGGAATCATAATCATGCATTCATATACGCATGAAACTAAACCCAAATATTTCTTAATTTAATAATCACTATATACATCAATCCCATCTAAGGATTTATTGGATATCTCCAATGATACCCTTCACTCTAAGTGAAATCAACACATACCTATATTCCCAGTTTATCCTAATTATCTCCTAGGATACACTTAACGATAATCGATATAATTATGCTTTCTATAAGCATAATTATATAGGCCTCTATGCCTACGAGAAATATCCTCGGGATTTGTTTCACCCGAACAACCTTAAATTCAACGAGTTAAGGATTTCATTTCCTTGAACCCCAATGACTATACCTAGTCCAATTAATCATTTAGAAGTCCCCAATATAATTTAGGAACCATAATCCATCGATTTATGCAAATATTCTATTTTCCTCGAAAATATAGATTAAGGGTTATATACTAAAAACCCTTACTTTACCCTCCTAAAATGCCTTAATTTATGGACCATAAAGTCCTAAAAGGTCCCCTAGGTTATCACCTACTTAACCTCAAAGCAAGATGAAATGGAATCTATCCCATCCAAATCACCCTAGAGAAATTGTCAACTTTCAGCAGGGGTCGATCGATCGACCCATGGCCATCGATCGATCAATGGCTTCGATCGATCGACCCCCTATGATCGATCGATCGATCAAGTCGGGCAGCTTCTTCTCCGAGAAGCTGTTTCGGCCATGAAAGCTTCCCCCAAGCTTCCATATCTTCACCAAACGGCCTACAACTTCAACCAGCTACAAATACACCTATAATACGGGTTCTAAACATCCTAGAACCCGGAATCACCAATTAATTTCAAGAAAAACCTAAGTTTCTCCAATTTATCATTTTTAGGGGTTTATTCGTTTTAACTCCCAAAAACCCGTTTTATCCACGAATACCCAACCCAAAATCATTAGGGTTTGTTATACCAACAATGATATGAGATATTTATGATTAAAAACAAATAAAGCAAGTAAACACTTGCCTCGTGGATAAAATCCGACGACCTCGAGCCGAATCCCGCTGAGGCTGGCCGGAATCTCCCCCTTTCCTCTTTCTTCCTCCTCCTCTCTCTCTTACCTCTCTTCTTTCTCTTTTCTCTTCTCTTTTCTCGCCCTCTCCCTCCTTTTATAAGGAGAAAAAGGTTTAACCCCTTTAAAACCCAAAAACGACTCGTTTACCCAATTACGAGCCTATTTAACTCCAAAATTACCCGGAACTCCATTTCGACAATCGGACACTCTTTTCCGACTATCTCGGACATTCCGAGACTCATGGCGCAGTTGGAATTTCCATCCGAGGTACTTGACCGTAAATCACTATTCTAACCCAAAATAATTAAATGCGGTATTCTACTCAAAATCTTACCTCTTTTGTCGCTATACTCCACGGTGACATATAATTAAATTACTTCGACCTATATAGTCCCAAAATAATTTATAACACCCTTCAAAAATATTTAAATCCTCAAAAATCCCAAAAATCACTATTTCGAGAAATTCTCAAAATTCCAAATTATACTTAATTATGAAATTTAATCCTCTCCAAAAGGGCGGGTTATTACAGGAATTCCACAGCAACTCCACACGAACTGCGGTTCAGTCAGCCCGAGAAAACCCATGAGTACTTCCTTTGACACGCAGTCACATCATCCCAGCACCTCCTTCAAGTGGCACCTAGATCAGCAGTAAAGATCTTCTTTACAAGAAAAACTTCGCAAAATTGTGTTCTTGGGTTCCAAAACAATTCACATACAGATTGGGATGATTTGTGAATTGAAAATAAAGGACAAAACCCTTAAAATTGAGAAGACAGATATTTCTACTAAAACAGTTTCGTAGGTTTAAAATTTGTAGGTCTTCTGAAGAAAAATGAAATTGGACAAAATAATTTATCCAAAAATTGAGTCGGTAACTAGCTCAAATGAAAAACAAACGTCTCTCGAACGAGACATCGCGTGACAGCCATTGTCACTTGAAAGATGAGGCTCGGTCGCTAGAACGACCTGTGCAAAAAAAAAAAATTATTCCACTCTGCCTCAACACTTAGAAAAATATTTTTGACAAAAAACTCTGCTCCAACACTTAGAAAAAATTTCAAAAAAACTATCCCAACACTCTAAGTGAATTGTTGAGGTATAAAAACACAACCTTACCAAAATTAATCTCGTGGAGGCTTGAATGTTGAAGAACATTGATATTTGAATCCATCTTGACGCACGATTGAACTTGAATAAGTCTTCGACGGTTATAGCGGTATATGACATAATCAAATGTAAGCGGGAAAATAAAATATGTCCTTACATGATCTTCACTCAACTTTTATCGAAAGGCTTCTTGACTAGTTTTCGGGACTGTGGGATATTTTTCATATTTATTGAGCATGTAAATATATCGACTATTGGCATTTTTCATGTTAATATATCGATTGTGTGCTATTATTCATGTGAAATATAGACCATGGTCTTTTTCATAATTATTGAGCGTGTGAATATATTAATTATGGGAAACTGTTTCATGTAAATATATCGATTGGGCTGTATTACTTCATGTAACTATATTGACTAGGGAGTATGTTTCATATTTCTGAAGAATATGAATTTATCGACCATGGGTTATTGTTTCATATGTACTGCACATGAAAATATACCGACTACGTGTTAGTATTTCAAAATTGAGCATATCTGGAGCGTGGGATACTCATTTAACAAATGTGCGTGAGGATTTTGAATGGTCTACAACAATTTCTCGATAGGGAAAGTTCTCAAAGACTCACACAATTCTAAACAATTGGTTATATCTTAAACTCACTTATTTCATTTAACGAATTGCAAAACTAATACCAATACCGAAACAAAAAAAACACAAAAAATTGAAGCAACATCCAATCAAACATTAAAATCACACTTTATAAATGAAAAAATCGTACAACTCAGAAAATCTTCACAGTGAAACATTTAAGTACGCTCCATAAAAGTCATACAATCTTATTATGCTCAAAGGTTTATAAAGATATTGGAGTTGTATTAGTTTAAAGATATTCAAGTTTTTAATTATTGTAAGAACCATATGGTTTGATATATTTCCATACTCAGTTGCACTATTATATTATCCCATATGCTTAGAATGTTATTAATTGTTTGACTCTTATAAATTTGGTATTTAGGAATGATCACCCTAAATATAGAATTTATAGTGTCATATCCTAACCATCAAAATTTATACCATAAGTTGGAAGGTATAATCATTAAGAAGCATAATCACAAGGCATAACCAACAAAAAAACATTATCACCAAAGGCATAATCAATGAAAGGCATAATCATATGTTAAAGTAAAACAACCGAAATGTACCACCATAAGGCACAACCACAAGTGATCAGTTGTCTTAGAAAAATTCATGTTTAATAATTCTCAAAATATATATAATAGGGGAAAAACCAAAAGTTAGAATAAATTTTCAAAATAAGGGAAAACCATGACTTATCAATTGTATTAGAAAGATTCATGATTCTCGAAATCCATATAATGGGGGAAAACCACAATTAGAATATTTTTCAAAATGAAAGGTAATTCATAAACAAGAATTTGGGAGACTCGTAGACCAACCCACATGTTAAAATCTTTGAAGGACAAAGTATATTTTAAAAGCCTCAAAAACTAGACAAGTTCAAAGACTAGGAGATCAAGTTTAAAAAAGTATGGAAGACCAAAAAAGATTCCAAAGACTTGAAGATAATTTCATGATTTTGGAAGCATTTGTTTCGCCCACATATAATCACTATTTGAGTGCACATGCGCAAGTGGATTGTTGTAGGGATCGTATAATTTTTGGGGCCCATTAAAAGGGATACATATTTACACTAATTTATAAAAAAAATCGACTACAATGGACACAATATAACCATAAATGGGATATATTTGGACACAACTCAACCACAAAGAAGTCTATAAAAAGAGATATCCTCACACTAAATAAAGGACAACCAAGACAACATCAAATAGAGAGAGTTAAACCACGAGATCCAAAAGAGAATCAAGAAGGTTAGAGAGAGGCGTCTCATCACATTCAACACTTTTTAATCACAGCACCATCATCTTCACTAAATCTTGTAAAATCTCAAATGGTGAAGATTCTTCACCTCCTCCATCCCCATTTTGTAATAAGCTTTTGGTTCACAATGTTAATGAACAAGATCACCCGAGCAACACTGTGGATGTAGGCTTTGCCGACATCAATAAATCACCATGTTATGTCAAATACTTATCTCTCGACCTCTCTTATTTGCATGTCTTTAGCAAATCTTTTATCAAGGTATCTCCAAAATGAGTTACGCCTCGATCCTTGATGGATATATTCTTAACTCACATTCATTACCCTCTTATGCTTCATTATGACTACATCGCAAGTTTGATTACCTCAATACCCTTTCTTAAGAAGAAGAAGAAGAAAAGTATTACCCCTTCCACCAAGTGAAAGAAGCAATAGTTGCTACCGATGTTACCAAAGATGATCTCAACTCTCATTCTCCTTTAAGTAACCTCAAGTCCGAGCCTAGGATCCTCTGAAAGGTGGCTACGGCCAATTGAGGAATTGGGAGACCTCATCCAGGAAGTTCACCTTCCTAAAAAACATTATAAAGCCTTCAATAGGGTCTCATTTCTCATGTGGGCCCCCTAAAAGGTCCTAAGCCATAATATGAAAGCAACCAAGGTCTGCTATGACCTTTAGCTACCTCTCCCCACCTATCTAAAGACTAAGAGCAGTCTTAATCTATGTAAAACATTTTTTCTCAGTTTTCTTACAATTTGAAAAGAACAGCTAAAATGTCTAAATATATAGATAAACTCCTGCACAGACCTCTCGTCTCGATCATTTTAAAAAAAAACTAAATAAAATGTAGTTTTAACAAAGATGGGTGGAGATATCTCCATAGACAAGAGATCATCCGCACAAAAAAAATCATCAAAATTCATTTCAAAAGTGGGTGTCATGTAAACTTGATAAATATATGAATTTTCATTCGTTAAAACTTTTTATGATCATCTTACTCACTACTAGATTAAATTTTTTTATCGATATTTTATGGATAATCTCCTGGTCGTGGTGATCATCCCCAACAAATTTGGTTGAAACATTTAATTTTAACTATTTTAAACATTCCCAAAAAATAGTTAAGAAAAGTAAATAAATTACTACCATCAATGATTTGTGTTAGTTTTATGAAATTTTTATTATTAATAAATAAAGATAGAAAAATATATCAATTGTATTTTACCACTCTAAATTCATTTTTGTGATACTCTATGCATTGATTATGTGGTACTTATATGACTAGTTGCAACTCTCGTGGACTGCAATGATATCAAGGATGAGTTTTAATACTTGTACCCTATAATAACATAATAACATAATTATATATATATATATATATATATATATATATATATATATATATATATATATATATTAAATAAATCTAGTTTATGGTGATTTGCATCAATAAAGTTGTAGTTTGTTAATTTTGACAAATTATTATGAATTTTCGTAAGTTATGCTAAAAAATAGTTTTTACTTAAAATATTAGTGGTATGACTCTTTATATTATATTTGATTTAATGAGTACGAGTTTAATATAAAATTTATAAAAGATAATGTATGAGCTAATAATCCATTTACATGTATATAATAATAGATCAATTATTTATAAGAAAAGCATTAAAGAGTTTCACTTGACACTCTCTCCTTTGTAGACATAGTTTTATATATATAGGGAGTCTCCTGTAAGGGTTTCTTATCTATATGCTCTGGTACATACTGTTTTTGTAAAATATTAAAAATTTTATGAATGTTCTTGGATATTATCTCCATAGTGAGGAAATCATCTTCAATTTTTTCATCAAAAAATTAAATCAAAAAGTGGGCAAGATGATCATCAAAAATTTCAACGACCGAAAATGCATATTTAAACTATTTCTGCATATCACCTCATCTCACCCACTTTTTGATTGAATCTTTTGATGAAAAAAATAGAGATGATATCCGCACTGTGGAGATAATTTCTAAGAAGCTTCATAAAAAAAATCAATTTTTTACTACTTCAAAAAAAAAGTATGTGCAGAAATATGTAGTTAAGAAGCCCTTATATATATATATATATATATATATATATATATATATATAGAGAGAGAGAGAGAGAGAGAGAGAGAGATAGAGAGAGAGATAGAGAGAGAGAGAGAGAGGGGGAGAGAATTTGATCAACACAATCAAAACCGAGCAAAATGTAAACTTGCACAGTCACACATAAGAATAATATATAAGTGCTTAGACAATGTGCCTACATCCACGGGGGTATTCTCTTCTATTTATTAATCGTTTCTTGATTACATAGATTACATACCCCTTTTCCTTGGGAAATATATATATATATATATATATATATATATATATATATATATATATATATATATATATATATCCCCTATTAGAATTTCATCAACACAATCAAAATCGAGCAAAATGTAAACATGTACAATCACACATAAGAACAATATATAAGTGGTTAGACAATGTGCCTACATCCATGGGGTATTCTCTTCTATTTATTAATCGTCTCTTGATTACAGAGATTACATACCCCTTTTCCTTGGGGGGGAGGGCTACATTTATAGGAAAAATAAAAGAGGTTAATCCATGAAGGACTTAATAACTTTTGATAGTTATCTGATCTGATCGGCAGTTATTAAATTCAAGATTTGCATAGGTCGGCTATAATCCTTATCTTCCAATGTGAGATAGTTGATAGGATTAAATGGGTAGGTGCCCCTTGTATGTATCTGAATAACCCCTAAAATTGCTTTCAAGGGTTAAGGGTCAGAGGTTTTCTCAATCCTTAAAATGGACCCTGATCTTGGTCGCTGATGATACTTGGTCGTCCATAGGTGCTATGGTCAGAAGATATTGACACTCGTATTGGAATTAAAAAATTCTTCATGTTGCATGTCAATATCTGGATGGCATTTAAGTAATTTACCCAGTGTTTTAGGGGTATGCCAGTAAATGTGTAGAGGTTTGCCCAAATGGTGGTTATGTGTGCAAGTCGCCATTTGGGGGCATGCCAACAAATTATGAGTTTATGCATCGAAATTTGATTTATCCCATTAAATCCTCTCCTATCCCTAGTTTGGCTTATTACCCACTCATTTTCTTCTTCAAGTTATATTATAACCTCAATTGCACCTCTTCAAACTATAAGTATTCTTCGCTCTCATTGTTTTTTTCAGAAAATTTTGTTAGAAGATTCTTCTCTTTTTCCTCTTGTTTTTCAATAATTCCCTAAAAAAATGGTTTATATCATAAATGAAAACATAATAGAATACTTCAAGCACCATTACATCCCTGAATGGGTGACTGTTGATCAGTGGGAGGGACATCTAGATTATTTTAATATCAAGGAAGGCCATTCGAGTTCTCCCAGTTCGTTGTTGAAGATGACATTACATTCCCCCAAAATAGACTCTTCCTTAATTTTGCTAATTCTTCAATGTGGTCCTTGCCCAGTGTTCTCCTAATACCTGGAGAATTGTCAATAGTGTCCACATAATTAATGAGTTATA
Source organism: Sambucus nigra (assembly GCA_949130495.1). Lineage (NCBI taxonomy): Eukaryota > Viridiplantae > Streptophyta > Magnoliopsida > Dipsacales > Adoxaceae > Sambucus > Sambucus nigra. The sequence goes on from OX422207.1 coordinate 442,004,022, forward strand.
TAGGTTCAAGCTTGGAATCCCGAAAACCCATTATTGTTATATATGGGTAAAATCCAAAGGGTGAATTTATTACTTGAAGGTGAGGAAATATGAGAGAGTTCTTATAGTGAACTTTCTGGATTCTAATAAGGAATATTGATCGCACGAATTTGTTATGAAATATTGGGAGAATTTCCCCATCCCAAAGGGTGGCCCTACATGGGGACTAGATGCCCCAAAGGAGGTTATGAAATCGGTTTAGCTTGACTTTATATGATTTGTCTTCTTTGACCATTCTACCTTTGATTTCTTTGTCATCTTCTTTTTTTGATGTTATGGTTTTTAATTGTGCAGATCCCAATGACATTAATTTTGTAGATCTAAAGAAGTTCGGTTGTTTAAACAACTAGAACATCTACTAAACACCCCAGATTGGCTTTATTGTTGATTTCCTACACTTACACAACCACATTATACATTACTCACCCGATTGATAGGAAACCAGAGACTCCTGAAGGCTTTGCCAAGCATGAGCCTTCAACCGTGAGTACTTCAGGTTCATTTTAATTTGTTGATGTTTCCACCATCCCCACAGTCACCCCCGCAACCTTGGAGGAAGGAATGTAACCGAGGAGAAAAATCCTAAACTTGATGGAGGGATCTCTTACCTCCATTTCACCAATTTTCTAGACTTAAAAAGGGAAAAAGATCGGGGATCCATATGACCTAATTATTCTTAGGGATTCCCACGACAAGACACAAGATCAACCTGTGAAGAAAAGCATGACCAACTTCAATCTTGTAATCAATATGCCCACATAAAAGATAGTGGATGTCCCTAATATGGGAAACGAACCTGCTGAAAGGTTAGTGTCCAAGCAGCCAGACATGTCTTTTGGTTTTCTAAAGGGAGCTTTCCTCCTTATCGGCTAGTCTTTGGTCAGAAGCTTGTTTACGAGCAGGATTGTTTCTCATACCACCCAAAATCTTTCTCTATTAAGTCTTAACTTCACTTGTTCGAATTTTTAAAGACATGAAATTTTCTTGTACCAACTTTTTACCTCTCCCTTTAGTTTACAGTATATGTTAGACTTTGTCAATATCCTCGATATGATATTCGAGCAGACGAAGGAGAATACTGACCTGGGGAAGGAACTAAATGAGGCACAGAGGCCTTCAATACTACCCAGAAAAAGGCTAATGAGGAAAGCATTGCGATGAAGGCCAAAGACATGTAGATCGCCACTATAAGGTCGAAGGTCGATCAGCTAGAGAAGGTTGGTGAGGAATTACCCAATCTTTGTCATCATCTTTAATAGACAACAACACTACCTACAACAAAGACTGGGACAAGGCATTTTCCCTTGCCCAAAAGTAACTGGACTTCATTTAAAATTACTTAAACGTTGGGGTTCCCATTGAGTTTAAGTTATTTGCTCAGCATGCTCCTGGTATTCCTCCAACTTGGAAGAGGATTATAAGGAAAAAGTCACCATAATAGGAGGTCGTCGATCAGGATAAGTTTATACTAAAGAAGGAGACTCGTGCTAAGTAAATTATCCTAGGGTATTTTTGCATTTTTTTAAATAACTTGTCCCTGTTTATTTCGTACTCTTTGGTAAGAGCTTGCCCTAATTTTTAATGAATGAAATTAAACATTATTCTTGTCTTCGTACTATTTTCTTTGACTATCACTTTACATTTTGTTTGCACTGTTGCCTTACCATAGTTCTCTGAATGCAATTTTTATTTGCTCTTGTTGTATGATAATATCTTGGAATTGGTGATAATTGCCTAAGAGAGTAAAGATTTGGAATTAATTCTTGGCAAGGATGTCTATGAGCGAGCACGGGAACCCTTTATCACTGTCCACTAAGAACTATAGAGGATCTCGAGTGCCTATGGTGATTAGACAAAAGTGGATGTCAAACTGCATGCTGAACTGGGAGAAAATAGGAATATTACATGTCTGATGCAAACTGAGAACTCTTCTCCAAGATAGGAGCTCGTAAGGGTTGAGTATGCCTTCAAGAAGAAAGAAGCGATCAGATATGGTATGCATTAAAGGATCATGAAACTAAGGTACTAGTTTAGGAAGGGCCCTCGCACAAACTGGGTCACTAGATATTATGAAGGCTGGATGGAGGCCCCATTGCACTTGGATGAAGCCATGCATGTAGACTATAAGCTTATCTGGATAGATGCCCTGGTTATTTGAAAAATCCATAGGGATTCCCAGCTCTGGTATTGGTACCAGGTGGATTCTCTTTTACTCGTCTACCTACCCTTGGGAGTGATGAATCATGGATACCACCTGACACGATCCCGATTAAATTGGTAAAAACTATCTTGTCGACCATGATAGTGATGATGAATTTCAGCTTAACCCTAAAGATGGCCTTTAAGTTGCCATAACCGAACAGGTGTCTCGTCGAAGATGACACAACTTCTTTATCCGTCTTGTAATTTCATATTCATTTTTATAATCGGTCGACTTCGACTTTCACGGTAATCAAGAATTTATTTAATGAAATTTAAATTAATTTCATGTTAGCATTTTCCCCAAATTTGGGATCAAGAATGTGTTCTTGTTGGTCTTACCTTTTATGACTATGTCAACACACCACCTTGGACTAAAAACCAAGATATAACAAAAACTCACCTCATCACTAGGCCATCTACCCGTTCAAGATTTTCACCGACCAAATTCGAATTACATAATGCCTAGGGATCCCCTATAGGTCCTTGTCTTTCATGGGAAATTCTTGATGTTTTTTTATTTTGTAAATGACGAAAATAATGTGACCTTAAAACAATACTAGCTTTAATTGCAAAAGTTATAAAAATGACAATCATAATTTGATTGGACAAATTAGTAATTATTTTGGCCTGCCATTTGGAACAATTAGAAAGCTAGTTTCATTAGTTAAACTTTAGAAATCCAAAAAGTTGTAAGCAACAAACTAAAACTTGCGTAACAAGCTAAAAAGTTAGAAAAAAAACTTTCTAAGCACTACAACAAAACATGCCACTTATCACGGTCAAAAACATTGACAAATCAACCTTATCACGATCAAAGATAATGACATGGACGGAGGTGTCAGCATTTTTATCAAGGACATATCACGGTCAAAGTTCGTAACACGTTTATCCTCGTCACGAACACGCCACGGTCAAAAACCTTGACAAATCCATGATAAGGAGAACTTATCACAGACTTTGACAGTGGCGTGCCCTTGATAACTATGAACTTATCACAGTCAAAGTCCGAGACAAGTTCCCTTTGTCACGGACTTATCACGATCAAAGTCCGTGATAATTATAGGAAGCAGTATAAAAAAACTGTTGGGAAGTATGGCCACTGCCAATTCCCAGCAGTATATTATCAACTACAGCAATATATGACATATTTTCTCAATAAATAATAGCAACCAACATTCAATAACCTTAATAATCAAACACTAAACAAATATAAGTAAGAAACTAGTCCATACAATATTCATTCATTATCAAACACTAAACAACATTCAATATTCATGACAATCAAATACTAAACAAATAATAATCAAATCATTACATAATGTTCATTCATTATCAACTTGAAGAAGAAAGTTAGGCCATATTACATATGAATTGACACAACCCTCAATACTCCTACACCACACTATTCGTTCAACCACATAGCTTCATTTTATTTTCCCACCAACACTTTGGTGATGTAGACTCGAGCCTCATGTGGTTGCAACGGGAGATTATGCACTAAGGAACTTGGGCGTATATTCGGGTCCCTCAACCCCTGGCTATTCTATTGCCTCCCCATAAGTCTAGTAAATACACTTTATCCCTACCAGTTGTAAATGGAGTAGTTAGGATAAGGGGGTATGGGTGGGTATGGCGAATATGTCATATGGAGACGAGGGGGTATCGGTGATGGTGAGAAAGACAGACCAGTAGCCCCCTCATACACTACTTTCTCCTTGCCCTTTCCTGAGATGGACCCATCTCGGCCTTGAATAACATGCTTGACAAACAAAAACATTTTATTCAATGTTTTCTCCAGGTTCTCAAACTTCTCGTCATTATTGGTCTGTAACTCGCCCACCTTGCGTGCCATCCCAGTGTTGTTCGATGCAATTCCAGTGAGCCTAGACTTACCCATTAAAGAGATAACACCCCAAGTATGGCCTTTGTGATCCCGCCCAAACACTTAGCTAAGTGCATCCGTACTCAGAGATGCCTTGTCAGCATTACTCTGGGAGTTGTGGACATCTTTAAGCTTTTCTTGAAACAAAAAAAAAGTACACTATTAGATGAATTAATAAATCAAAAAGTATGTGATTATAATTCTTTTATTTTAATAACGTAATTGAATTATAACTTACAATAGTGGCTTCCACGGTCGGATTCACCTCCTTATTCTTCCATTTCTTCGTTCGAATTACCACATAGGCATCGAGCTTATGTGTCTTAGCCTCGGGACCACTCCCCGTCTCCTAAAATAAAATGATGCAAAATTGGTGAATTAGTATATAATTATCACTAAATAGAATAAAATAAAACTAAAATGAAAAAACATTCATAACTTACCATCCTATGCTCCACCTTGGCATAAGGCGTATGCCCGGAGTAATGCACATCGATCTTATTTGCCTGGTTTTCCCTCCTCGATTCACGAGAGGACAATTGCCTATCCGATATTTCATTATCGACAAACTTTTGCCAGCTTGCTAGTGATATTGGCTCCTTCTTGGGTACCGTGTCTCTACATCTTACGACACACTCCAGATCCTGACCAAAATACCGTGCATGCATATTTTTCTTCCACGTTTATAATTGATCTCTTAGTTGTTCCAACATGGAGTCGCGTGCTTATGCAGGCAAGTCAAATTGTTCCTGTCAAATAAATACAAAATGAAAAGAAACTGAGTTAGTAGTATTTAAATTATAAAATAAAACATAAATATTATTCAGTCAAGCAAGTACCTGTAACGCCCCCAGATGGCCATCTTAATCTCACGGGGCACCTTCCTCTAATCAGTGTGCTCATGGTCAATAATCGTTTTAGCCAATTCCAAGGCCCTACCTTGTAAGTCCGTCTTGTTATCCATTGAGATCCCCAACTTGTCCCACTTTGGGCGTCTAGTGCACCAGCCTTCCTCACCCCCCCCCCCCCTCCCTGACTCCCTCATGAAGACATATCATGCAAAAATTATTATTAGTAGAAATATATATATGAGAAAATAAATAAAAATATAAATTATGAATTAGTTTGACATATATAATAAACCATATTAACGACATTAGAAGAATACAAATCCATATCATAAACCAAACTAAGAATTATTTCAAATAATTGGAATACTTATAATATAAGAATTATTTCATATTTGGGTTATGTCACGGACTTTGAAATAATTCTTAAACTGATTAAAATCCATATTAACATATTCACTAACCAACCAACCAAGATTGATTCAAATACCCAAAAACAAATCAAATTCAAACGAATAAATCATTAAACTGTAATTCAATAATAAAAAGCACTAGAAGAATACAAATTAAAGACATTAGAAGAATACAAATCCATATCATAAACCAAACTAAGAATTGTTTTAAATAATTGGAATACTTATTGTAAATCTAAAAATTGTTTCAAATTCAAGTTATCATCTAAAATGGATTGCTATTCGATAGGAGCAGCCAAATCATCCATGCTACTGGTTAGACGCTTTGGCGCATGTAGGACGATTGACCATGGCTCGTTGTTGATATACTCCGAGTAAAACACTTGCTTTACCTTTTGAAAATCACAAGCAAATGGTTGATCGCTCACATGCTTGTTTCTCTTCAACTTGGACGAGTCAACCATGATCAAATTGGTACCAGGATCAACTTTACAAGCATTTTTATCCTCAACTCTTACTCAGTCACAGTAAAACACAACCTCTTTGAAGCTTATATAGTCCAATTCAAATATATTTTGAATGACACCATAGTAAGTCATTTCAGCTTCAACGAGGTTTTTATCTTTCTCGCTCGCTCAAAAATAAGTAAGAGCCTTTGTATAAAATGCCCGAGTTCTATACATTTGTATTTTCCTCGTACACCCTTGCACCAAATATAAAACCATTCAATCGATACATTTTGTACTCATGTGCCATGAACAAGGGTCTATTAGCTAGACAAGCAAGCCTTGATGTCACATCACTTATCTTTAAGAGCTGAGATTATAGATAAATTAATTAGGTTAGTTTTAAAGTTTTCTTGTAATATGTCATTTAATAGAGACATTCTCATTATAATTACCTCGTGTGACACCCATAGCCTAAATTAGTTATCTGATTGTGCCATCATTCTTCCTCTTTTATTGTTCTCACATGCATCACATTTCTTACATTGACTGTGACGAACATATTACAAAATTGATCGAGTATAAAAGTTAAAATAATATTAAAGTTAAATTAATATAAACTCAATTTTTTCATTCCTTGACATCTTCATGAGTTTGTAATAGATAACGAGCTACTTGTTCGTGCTATAAACTTAATAATTTCACTCGTGTGGCCATCACCTGACCACTCTCATCGATGAACTCATCACTATTATCTACACTGCTTAGGTCGAGCATATATTCCAGAGTGTAGATTGATGACTCCAAGGTTATATATTCCTCTACAATTGATCCTTCAATGTATCATGCATTCTTGACATAATCCTTGAAAGCTTTCATCAACCTTTAACTAACCAAAAACTTGTCGAACTGGAACTCCAGATTAGAACTTGGTTGCATTGATATTTATCTTATAATATTTGAGGACCTCAAATGTCTTTTCCAGACCCATCAAATGGTTGCCTTATAAATTCTCTTCACAACCAGGTCATTTATGTATACCTCCATGGTATCACCCAATTGGTGCTAAACATCTTGATGACCAACTGTCAGTAGTATTGTCCTATATTTTTTAACCCAAACGACATGACCATGTAGCAATAAATGCCAAAGGTAGTGATGAAGGAGTTATTCTCTTGGTCGGGCCCAAACATGGGGATCTAATGATATCCCGAAAAAGCGTCAAAGAAATTGAGACATTTATGAATAGTTATAAAGTCGTCCATAGGACAAGCTTTGCTTAGGTTGGTGAAATCTATGTAGACTATCCATTTTTTGTTTCTCTTTTTTTCTTCAACTGGGTTTGAGAAACATTTAGGTAATTGAACTTATTTAATGGACCTTGCCTTCAGAAGTTTCCCAACTTTAATATTCTACTATCTTTACCTTTTGGATTTTTTTTCGACACGCCTTCTGCATAATCAACTGGAATGTCGAGTCCTTGTAAAGTTTGTGTCACATCACTTTAGGATCGATGTCTTTCATATCATATGGTTTCCACGCGAATACATCCTTATTTTATTTGTGAAAATATATCAATTCCTCCTTCTCGTGATCGGTAAGTGAGCTGCTGATCAGAAATTTCTTTTTCTGTAAGGACATATTTTCATAGGTCCGTTGTCAATTTGTTATGTCATATACCGATACACCGTCAAAGAGCATTCAAGAGCAATCTACATCTAAGACGGATCCGAATTACCCAAGTTCTTCATCATTCAAGAGTCCGCGAAGTTTACTTTGGTAAGATTATGTTTTAAATACCTTTACTTTTCACTTAGAGCTTTTGGGATATTTTTACAAAATATTTTCTAAGTGTTGGAGCGGACTTTTTCGTCAAATATTTAAAATGAGTATTTTTTCTAAGTTTAGTAGCGGACCTCTATTTGGATGCCCAGGTCGTTCGCGCGAGATCAGCATCTCATTCGAGCGAGATTGGAAGTCGCACGATGTCGTTTGAATGACATGCGTACTTCGTTCGAGCGATATTGCTTCTCGTTCGAAAGAGCTCGATTTTCGAGGCGGCACGATTTTCTTTAAATACTCATTAAGTGGTAACATTTTCATCAAGAAGTCCATACGTTTTGACGAACAGAAACACTGCCAAAGCAGTAATCTTTAGGCTTCTTTTATGGGTTTAATCCCTTTTTGATTTAAAATTCACAAAACTCCCATCTTGCTTTAGTGAATTGTTTATGGTGTTCAAAAACACATATTTGCCTTTGTTCATCTTTTGTGGAGTGCGTCTCTACACCGTATGGCTGCGTGTCATTAAGTATCTTGCTGCGTGAGGATTCTTTGCTGAAGATAGGACTGCGAGTCCTTGGAGGGTGCTACGGGTATTCTCTTGTTGAGTTCAAGACTGCGAGTCTTTGTGGGTTGGCTGCGCGTTGATCCATTGCAGATTTCTCTATGTAATAAGTTGCGATTTATAGATTCATAGTGAAATAAAGGTTTTACCCGAAAGGTTTTTTTTCTTGAAATCTGTGCCTCAGCACATTTGTTGTGTCGCATGCGTTATTTGTTTATGGTTTGACACACGCACCATAGATGCATGTTTAGGGGATGACTTAATAGACTCTAATTAAATAAGTGAGCCAAATTAGATATTTGCGAATTTAAATCAATTATCACACAGTCTTATGACGTTTTCATTTTCTGATGAGGATCTTCGAACATGACTTCTTGCGATGATTCCATAAGTCTATTATGGGGGACACCCTTACTTCTTCTACCCCCAATCTCCCATACTTTAGATGATATTTGGAGGGGGTGTCTCTCTTTGTGTTCTCCACTTTCTCCTTCTTCTTTCCTTATTTGGGTATAATGGCAGTGATAAAGCATTATTAGGCAGTAGCCTCATTTCTCCGTATCGCCATTATCCCTCATCGGCAATTCATGTTAGTTTTTGATGGCCGGTGGAAGGAATAGCTTTCTTGGCATGGATCCATCCTCACCCTAGAATCGTATTGTATGGAGACTCAATGTCAGCTACCAGAAAGTCTGCCAACTTAGATATGTTCCCAGTTTATACTTGAAGTACAACTTTTCCTATGGGCGTTGTCATTCTTTTGGCAAACCCGACCAAAAGGATGGTTGCTTCCTTCAAATTCCCTATCTTCAGGTTGAGTTTATTGAACAAATTTAAGTACATAACCTCCGAGGAGCTACCCTAATCCACTAATAGCTTTGTTTGCATTAGCAATTCTGAGAGTGATTACTAGTGCGTTATGGTGTGGAGTTATGACTGTAATTAGGTCTTCCTCAATGAAGATGATATTCTTGGCATAGTCTACATCTTTTGGTCGACAATGTTTATCGGTTGAGGTTTTATCAACGTCTATTTAAAAATCTTCCATAACTACGGTAATATTTTTAAATTTCATTCGCAATGCATTGCATTAAATCTGATTTGCATTTGGGGCACCATGGATGACCGCGAACTCATGTCCTATCTCGTCATCATCTAGGACATTATCAGGCTTTTTATTGCGCTCTATAGGAACCTTTCCATTATTCGTCTCCACATAATCGTCCATATGATCTACATAGGCCAGTTCCTCTAGATGCGACTTGAGTGCTTTGCAGTTTTCTATTTTGTGCCCATCTCACTCCTGAATTACTCAGTAGTAAATTAAGAACTGTGGAAATGGAAATGGAATTTAAGAAACAATTAACCCAATCCCATAGGAAACAGACTAGTTCCAATCTAAGCTTCTCTTCTAAATTGATTAAGCCTGAGTTTAATACTTCCAATGATGAATCTGATGAGGACTGCGATATAGAGAGTTTGGACAATCAGATTGCCTTAATGACAAAACAGTTCAAGAAAATCATTAAGTTTAGAAACAAAGTGGCAAATAAACAAGGCAAGTCAAATTATCCAACTCCCTCTAGTCACAGACCTCATGAGAAAAACAATGACAAAAATCACAAGGACTCTCATATCAGACCTAATAGAGACCTTAAGAAGACTGAATGCTATAGATGTGGTAAACTGGGGCACATTGCACAAGACTGTAGAGTTAATTTAAACACTCAAAATAAGCACACTAGAGCTAACATTTGCAAAACTTGGGATGATTCAAGTGACTCTGAAAATGAGGAACCTGAGTCATCAGATGTTTTTGATCCTTGCATGTCTTTCTTTGCCAAGATTATTTATAATGATGACATGCCTATGTTTGTTAATGAGGATGAACCAAATAATTCTATGACTGATACTTCGAATGTGGTTATTACTGGTTTAGATGCTTTGATTACTGAGAATGTTGCATGTTCTACCTCGGGGTGTGTGAGTCAAAGGGAATGCGATAATGACGATGCTAATGGGTGTGTGAGTTCTAAGAATGAAGCCTTAGGGGTCACTTCACACACCACACTTAGTGACTCGGACAATGAAGATCTCCCAGACATTCACACACTTTACACTAAGACTCTCAAGAAAAGCGCTAGACTAGAAAAGACTGTTAAAGATCTTACCAAGAAATTGGAAGATCTATTCCTGATGGTTAAACTGAATGCTGAAGAGTACGCTACCCAATGTTTAACTCATGAAAGTGAAATTAAAGTTTTTGATGAAAAATTGAAAAATTTGACTGAAACAAATGAAATTCTGGAGAAAAAAATACAAAGGGACATTGTTAGAATTGGAACAAACCAAAGAAAAGACAGCAACTGTTTTAAAAAAAATTACAAAATTTGAAAATAATTCTAATTGTTTTGATGAATTTGTTGCTGAATCTAAAACCAATTCTGATGATCGAACTGGTATAGGATTTTGTCCCAATTTGAAAACACAGACAAAACCTTTTGAACCCATCAAGTTTGTGTCAGGAGGCAAAAGACCTATTGAAACATGCCCAGATTTTCATTCCCTAAAAACTGAGTTTGATTTAAAACATCAAAACTTCAACATTGGGGAATCAAGTTTCTCTAAGCATAAAAGTTCACCTAAGGCTAAATACGTCTGCCCTTTTATCAATAAGAGTGAACCTACTTTCAAACCTGTACTACCCAGGAATAAATTTCAGACTGAAAACTTTTCAAAACCTTTGTTTAGAGACTTTCCTAAGGAGACCCCCATCTTGAGCAATCTTTATTGCTCCTACTGTGACATATATGGTCACTCTTTAGATGGTTGCTATGCTAGGAGACTTGTCAAACCTATCTATAATCCTCGTACTTACCAGAACTTTAACTATTCTAGGAGGAGTCGAAACAATTATATACTTCCTAGACAGCCAGATAAAAACTCTAACTATAGAAAGAGAAAGACCAAACCTAAAAGAACATTTCATTGAAGGAATCCTAAGCACTTTCCTAAACCAAATGCTCAAGTCTTTCATAAAATTCAAAATCATGCGCAAAACATTTTTCAGCAAAAATCTAATGCTCGCAAATTTTATCAGTTGAGAGCTAATAAGCGCAAGATGAAAACTAGAGCAATTTGGATTAGAAAAGATGATCTATTACCTCAGATGAAGTGTAATATTGTTGTTACTGCTTTAAAAGCCGAACACACATCATCTGGTTGGTATTTAGACTCTGGATGTTCTAAGCACATGGCTGGAGATGAATCTAAACTTTTAAACAAAACCAGATTTGCTGGTGGTAAAGTCATTTTTAGTTATGGAGTTTCATCTCAAATCATAGGCAAAGGAACTCTCCAAGAAGATGGGCTTCCTATTCTTAAAGATGTTCTTCTAGTTAAAGGTCTAAAGGCCAACTTACTTAGTATTTCGCAATTTTGTGACTTAGACCATACTGTTACTTTTTCAAAGAATAATTTCAAGATTTTAAATGAAAAAGGTGATTGCATAATTACTGGATTCAGAACTCCTGACAACTGCTACACTGTCAAGAACAATTTTGAAATTTGTAATGTTGCCAGAATGGATGACAACGAGATATGGCATAACAGAATGGGTCACATAAATTACGATAACCTTAGTAAATTGTCTACTCACGACATAGTAAGAGGAATTCCAAAAATTAAACCCATTCATAATATTGTTTGTGGTTCCTGTCAAGAAGGTAAAATTGTTGAGGCCCCTCATAATAAAGTCAAAGATATTCTCACCTCTAATCCCTTAGAACTCCTCCATATGGACCTAATGGGTCCTTCCCAAACTGTTAGCCTTTGTGGACACAGTTATATCTTCGTTATGGTTGATGAATTCACCAGATTTGCTTGGGTAGCCTTTTTAAAACAAAAGTTTGACACTTTTCAAACCTTCCTAAAAATTCTTCTTAGGATTGAAAATGAAAAGGACACTCAAGTAAATTGAATCCGTAGTGATAAAGGTGGTGAATTCAAAGACACTGGTATTATAGAATACCGTGACTATAATGGTTACAAACACGAGTTCAGTACTCCTAAGACTCCTCAACAAAATGGAATCGCCGAGAGAAAGAATCGTACCTTGCAAGAGATGGCACGTGTCATGTTACATGCCAAGAATTTACTTAAATATTTTTGGGTAGAATCTATTCGTACTGCGTGTCACATCATTAATAGGGTCTATCTTAGAAATAATTCCAAACAAACCCCTTATGAACTTTGGTACAATAAAAAGCCTAATCTCAAATATCTTAGAATCTTTGGCAGTACTTGTTATGTATGCAAAGATAGGGAACACTTATCTAAATTTGAGAGACGGGGAGATAAAGCCATATTTCTAGGATACTCGCCTAACAGTAGAGCTTATCGAGTGTATAATCTTCGCACTAAAACCATGATGGAATCCATAAATGTAATTGTTAGTGACACTACTGTAGAAAGCAAGACTGGTGAATTACCTATTGAAGAAGTGTCTTCAAATATTTTAGAAAATGACCCTTCTGAAATAGATAATTCATTACCTATTGAGACACCTGAAGTACCTAACTGGGTTTCTAAAGATCATCCCATAAACAACATAGTTGGCAACCCTAGTGAGCCAGTGCGTACAAGATCCCAACTTAGAAATTATGCACATTATGCATGTTTTGTTTCCCTTGTGGAACCAAAGAATGTAAATGAGGCATTGAATGACTCTCACTGGATTTCTGCTATGCAGGATGAACTTTTACAATTTGTCATTCATGATGTATGGTATCTTGTTCCACGTCTTGATCACAAAAAGTTTGTTGGTACACGTTGGATTTTCAAAAATAAAACTGATGAAAATGGGATAATAATTAGAAATAAAGCTAGATTAGTTGCTCAAGGATACTCCCAAATAGAAGGAATTGATTTTAACGAGACCTTTGCCCCTGTTACTCGTTTAGAATCAGTTCGTCTGCTTTTTGCTATAGCTTGCCACATGCATTTTACATTATATCAAATGGATGTCAAATCCGCGTTCCTTAATGGAATACTGGCTGAGGAAACTTATGTAGAACAACCTAAAGGGTTCATTGACCCTAAATATCCAAATCATGTATTTCGTTTGAAAAAGGCTTTATATGGCCTTAAACAAGCTCTTAGAGCTTGTTATGAGCGTCTTTTCAGTTTTCTTTTGGATAAAGGTTTCAAAAGAGGTGGAAATGATGAAACTCTATTTGTCAAACATTTTGACAAAAACATTACTATTGCTCAAGTATATGTAGACGATATTATATTTGGATCAACTTCTACCTCAAAAGTAAAATCCTTTTCTGAAATTATGAGTAAGGAATTTCAGATGTCCCTTATGGGGGAGTTGCAGTTCTTCCTAGGTCTCCAAGTCAAACAAAATCCAGAAGGACTATTTGTTTCGCAATCTAAGTACGCTTTAGAGATCGTTAAGAAATTCGGCCTCGAGAGTGCTAAAGATGCTAACACACCTATGAGTACTATGGTAAAATTGTCAAAAGATGAAAATGGAAAATCTGTAGATCCTACTCTATATCGTAGTATGATTGGCACACTACTCTATCTTACTGCCTCGCGTCCTGATATCATGTATGTTGTGTGTGTATGTGCTCGTTATCAAAATAACCCTAAAGAGATCCATTTGAATTCTGTTAAACGTATAATTAAATATGTTAAAGGCCCTCTGAATCTAGGACTTTGGTACACTAATGACACACCAAGCACTATTATTGGGTACACTGATGCTGACTGGGCTGGATGTACTGATGATAGTAAAAGCACTTCAGGAGCATGTTATTATATTGGTAATAACTTGGTAGGATGGAGTAGTAAAAAACAAAACTGCACATCACTCTCGACTGCTGAATCTGAATACATAGCCGCTGGTAGCTGTTGTGCTCAATTATTGTGGCTTAAACAAATGCTAAGTGATTATGTATTCAAGAAAACCAATTGCATCTCTATTGTGATAATCAAAGTGCGATTAATATTTCTAAAAACCATGTTCAACACTCGCGAACAAAGCATATAAAAATAAGACATCATTTTATACGCGAATTAGTTGAATCTAAGGAATTAGAAATCAATTATCTTCCTACTGATCTACAACTCGCAGATATGTTTACCAAACCTCTAGATTATAATAGATTCATTTCATTACGTAAATCTATTGGTATGGTTTGTGCTGAGTAATACCTTTGCTGCTTATCCAAGTTTTTCCCTTTGTCCATTTGAGACAAAATGGGGGAGAAATTTGAGTCTACTAATCTCTTACATATACTAAACAGCTTGATCTTAGTGATTCATTACAGGTATTCCTTTTTGTACAATCATTCTCAACTGATGTATTAGGGTATTGAATTGTAAATAGTTGAGTTATGTACTTTTTGATTTCTAGGATTTGGGTAGATAGAATTTTGGTAGGACTAAGTTTTTCTTATTTTTGTTGCCCTACGAGTCCTAGTTGACTCAAAGGAGATTTTTTGTCTCATATTTCCAAAGGGGGAGATTGAACCCCTTATACCTTTGACTCACTTGAGTCTATATTGTATAAGTGCTCATCTAGTTTGGAAATTGTGACAAAATTGTGTCCATCCTAGAAACCAAAGAGCCTCAGAAGTTGGATTGCCTATTCATCTCTCTTATTTGTAGTGATCAAGAGACTATTGCCAACACTCACACACTTAGAATTCAATTCATGCATGTCATATTGCATTATAATGTGTGTACATGTGTTGAGTGTGTTTAAATCCCTAAGTTTTATTTTTAATAATTTTTTTGGGATTTTTTAAACAATTTTTAAACCATGTTTTAATAACTAAAACTTGATTTAAAAGTTTTGGGGTCAATCTCTTAATATTATTTGTTGTGTATTATGGCCAAATGTTACCTTGGGTAGAATCCAAAAGCGGCAGAGACTTCAGGGTATACTTTGTAATTAGTTTGGACGCGCGTTTTATATCCCTTAATTGGCCAACACCTGTTGCCCTCTGATTGGTTAGAATTGTGTTTCTTTACTGAGACAATAGACACGTGTGTTATCAGCCCTTGGATCATTTCTTATCAATGGTCTGCATGTTGCCTTGATGAATCCCCGTGTAACTTTTTAAGCCAATCAGCGTTCGTTTAAGCACCGCCTTGTTTGAGCCCTTAGATTCAAGTCAATTTAAATTGACTCGATCTCAGCCCTTTGTTTTGATCAGATATCTCGAACCTTCTCCTCCCACTATAAAAAGGAGCCTTCCCTCAGACTTCGAATACTTTTTGCCATTTCATTTCCTTTGAGAAATTGAGAGAGAAGAGAGAGAAGAGAGAAAAACAGAGAGAGAAGAGAGAGAGTTAGAAACCCTAACTTCATTCGTCTAAATCCTCTTCAAACCTAACCCAAACACCATATCCAAAAACACTACCCTGAGTGTTCTTGAGTGTTTGAGAGTTTGAGTTGAGTTATTTTTGTTGCTGTAACCTTGTGTTCATGAGATCTTGTTTCCAACTTAGACTTTTACTTAGATCTAGTTTCTGATTTCATAGAAATCTCAGATCTTAGTTATTCATGTTACATTACACTTAGTTTCATTTTATTTCTCATCTTGAGAAATATATTGTTGATTATTTTCTCTAAAACGTTTTCTTACTTTGAAATCAACAATAAATGCTTTATGTTTCTTGTTTTTGTAAAACTAAACCTTTGACCTAGTTTGGAATCTCACTTGGAGGTTTTCAATCTCGAAAAGTTTCTCTAAATTTTGAGATTGATTAAGACCTTGTCTGTCTTCCTAGCTAGGTATCCGTGGATTCAGGGATTAATTGAAAGGTCAAATAAGGTTCAAAGTTTTGTAAGAAGAAAGAAAAGAAAAGATCACAGCATATAGTGTAACTGTAATTTGTTAGGACAATTTGTACTTAATAAGTGTGTGTGTGTGTGTGTGTGTGCATGCATGTGTTAGAAAGCACCTCCATAAACACTTACACCCTACAACACGAAAAGTGTTGGTATTAAGATCTTGTGAACATAAGTCGACGTAAAGTGCTGGAACAAATAATGAGTTGACAAACTGAGAGAACTACATCCACAATCAGAACTGCAGAGAAGTTATAAGGAAACCAGAGGGTACATTCCTAAACTTATATAGGTCTGAGTTGTTTGCATGTTAGTTATATAGTTTGTAACTCATAAATTTGTTTTAGTGGATTTTTCATTTTACTCTGTAGAGGGAGTCGTGGATGTTTCCTCAATTGGTGAGGTTTTACCACGTAAAAAATTGTGAACAGAATCTTTCTACATTTTCTCATCTCAGTCTTGGTTGTGCTGTGTTCAAAACTTTTTTTAACTATCTTTTAAACTTGTTGCCTAAATCTTGAATAATATCTCGTACATACTCTTTTATTAAACACATCTTGTGATTAATCCTTTTTGATTTAAGAAAAGAGTTTCTTCAAAAAATAACTCGGAGTTACTTAAATAGTTTATTTTCAATAAACGGCTTTAGTAACGCATTTTTTAGAATCTCATAGTGGAAGCCTCTGTGAGTTACTTAAATTTGGCAATGGATTGATGTGGTATCTTTTAAAAACAATTTTATGTAATGTCCCTTAGACTAGATGGGAAGATACGGAACATGAGAGCCTTATTATTGTTATGTACCATGATCGTTTGGTGATATTAATGAACATGATAGGTGGGATCAGTTTTCCCATCGTAAACCTTAAACTAAGGGGTAGCGAACTTCTTTGAAGGATCAAATTCTTCGAGCGTTCAATAGAAATGAGACTTCATCTAGTAAATAAGGGTTCTTCAGTCCAAATCCTTAGGGGTCATTACTCTTCGATGGGATAGGTTATTGTTTGTCTCTCTTCATGTAAGGTTAAGGAGGTAATTCTTGTCGTGGTGATTATTGTGGAGATCTCTTTCGTCTGGTGATCGCCTATGATAGGAATGATCCTAATTGATACGACGCAAATATTGCATATTTCACCCGTTAACCTACGCCTTATTAGCCCCCTTGGGTATCTTAATCCCTATACTTATGATCGTTAACCAGACAACCTCGGATTTCTATGTTAACATGTTTTGCATGGGTTAATTGGGCTTTTGTAGGTATTTGGATGCTTAGTATGAAGTTCGGACGCTTTCCGAAAATGTTTCGTCGACTTTTGCAGCTTCGGGGGCATTTTAGTAATTCTAGCATTTGGGTTTGAATCCCGAGCTCTTCACGGAAGTTGAAGCCCATTGATTTCTCTTCGCGTGGCTGCCGACGGTGCATGATTCCGAGTTGTATCGATGGAGTTATGGCATTTTTAGGATGGTTTTTACTGTAAAAGTACACTCAAGGTCACATTCAAGGGCATTTTAGTCATTTCATATTTTGGTTTTTTAGCCTAATGTCTTCTTGGATGTTGTAGTCCTCTGAGTTATCTTCTCTTAGCCTCCGACCGTGCCTCATTCCGAGCTATAATGAAGATATGGCGGCATTTTCCGTAAAACAGGACAAAGCTGCAGATTCTGGCCTGTTGCCTGAGAATCGATTCGGCCCAAAACCGAATCGATTCGTTTTGCACCAGAATGCCAGTTATTTGCTTCCCCTGTTAACAAATCGATTCGGTCCTTTATCGAATCGATTCGGCTACAGTAAAAGTCCGAAAATCTTCCTTTTTAAGTTGATTTTTGGTTGGGTATATATAGAGAAACATTGTATTAAGTTGGGAGAGGATTTTTAGACGAAAGTTAGGGTTAGAAATCAGTTTTTCAAGGGTTTGTTTGGGAGCTTTGCCCTTCTCCCCCATTTTGGGTGTTTACCCCTTTGTTTGTAAGTATTGTTTATTCCTATTCATTGTCTTGTAGCTTAGTTTTCTTGATGTATTGTTCATTTACTTGCTTTGATTATTAGTTTTGTTCATTAATTAGTTATTTTAATTAGTTTAATTAGTGTAAAGTAGTTTCATTTATGTATTGTCCGTAGATAATGGATTGGGATTGCGTTTCCGCCATTAATGGGCGTTGAGAGCTCCGAAAGTTAGGTTTTGTGTAAAATTGCGTTTAATTGAAACCGCGTGTATTAAAGTTGGATTGTTATGCGTTTAACTTTATTTGTCACGCAACTTTAGTGTTTATAGTGACAATCCGAATTTAATCCACGTGTGACCATTTTTGATTAAATGTTTAATCTCGCAACTTTGGGTTAAAGTCCTTATTGTGTGATGTTTATGATTAATTAAAAATGCTCGATTAAATGTTTTCGAACCGAAATTCTAATTATTAGTTGTTTAGCCCATGGTGGGGGCGCGATCCCGACTCTCGTTTTATTAATTGTAGGATAGTGTTAACTTCTTCCTTTTTCTCTTTTGTCACCACAACCAACCATCACCTTTTCTTACTTCTTTTACACCATTTTTATTCTTTAAGTTTTAAAACAATTAAAATCTAAAATTTAATCACTCCCTGTGGATTTCTTACGATACCCGACTTACCGCTGTGCTTGCTTGTCAAGTGTAGTAGTAGCCTAGGTTCTTTTTGTATCGCGGCGGCGAAACACACAACGATTGTGTCCTGACACAAACACACTTTTTCCTCCCGGTCACAAAATGGCGCCGTTGCCGGGGAGTGTGTTTTAGATAGTAATTGTTTTATTATTTCGTAGTATTTTTCCTTTTGTATTTGTATTCTTTGTTTTAACCTTTTTTGCAGGATAGCATATATGAGCGCTAAGAAACTTTGATTCGCGGTTGCTCACTTTCTTGCTCGGATTCTCCATCTACAAACAACGAGGTAATCATGTCCTACTATTATAGTTATTACGGTTATTCTAATGATTCATACTTTGGGGATAGTTTTCAAGTTTTTCATTTTCAAGATTTTCTTGAAAATTAAAGACTTGAAAACATTTATCGCAATGAAAATCGTTATTGGGAGTTTGAGTTGGATTCATATTTTGAAACCAATGATGATTTTTATTCCGATGATTTAGAAGATGAGATTTTACCAAATGAGGAGTTCGAGGCTCTTGAGCCGAGGAAGCCTACTTTGGAAGAAACTTTTCTTCTTTACTCCCAAGGTTTGGAAAGCCTAAATGATGCTGGAATGAGACTTGGAG
This sequence comes from Sambucus nigra, assembly GCA_949130495.1. NCBI lineage: Eukaryota > Viridiplantae > Streptophyta > Magnoliopsida > Dipsacales > Adoxaceae > Sambucus > Sambucus nigra. The sequence goes on from OX422207.1 coordinate 442,023,316, forward strand.
CACTTTGCGATGAGATGAATTCTTATGCACAAAACAACGAGGCGGTGGAAACTTGTGTTTCACCTAATTTTTTCGAAGAATTTCTCATCGAATGTGAATCTCGCTCCCCCGAAATTCAATCTCCTTCCGACGATATGTTGACGGAGATTGAATTTATTTCATTACCATATACGTTTTTCGTCATTGAACCATTAGAATTACCGGTTGATTCCTATGAGTCGGTAGAAACTTTTAAAACTTCTACACTTTTTTCCGATGAGGACTCCTTGCCGGACTTGTTTTCGATGGATGTTATCCCGATGTGTGCACCATCTCCCATTCCATTTGAAAAATCTTTGGGAGATGAGTCAATTTTTCTTGGACCTCAAGTGTACCTTTCCCCCTTATTATCCAAATCCCCCATAGTCCGCCCAAAATTTCAAATTGGCGATGGTTCACTTTTTTCACCACTCACATGCCTTCCGTTGTTCAAACGGAATTATTATTTTCCGGGAGGCATGTTCGCTTTGGAGGGTCCACCATTGATATTTCAAAGTCAAATCCCTTTTTGGGTGGACCCTCAACTATTTAGACTTCTAGTGTATAGTTAGTGTGAAGCCTAAATAGTAGGTTGTAAATAGTTAGCTTTTTAATTTTCTTTCTTTCCTATTTTTCTTTCTTTTTAATTTAGTCTAGTGTAATTAGTTAACTTTTTTTTTTTTTTTGCTATGCTCGGTAATAACTTGTTTTGTAGATTTCATTGGACTCATGCTTATGAAGATCTCTCCAATTTTGGGTAATATCGTTCTTTTCCTCTCTTTGTGTTGTGTTCTTAATGCGCATTGAGGACAATGCAACATTTAAGTTAGGGGGTGTAGGATATTCTATCCATTTCTTTGTTTTGTCCATGGATTTGCTTACTTGTTAGTTACTAAGTATGCCTTTTTGTGAAAAATTTAAAAATTTTCAAAAATATTTTCTTTCTTTTTTCTCCTTTGTTGGGCATTTTGCCTTATTTCCAGTGATAAATTTCAATAATTGCCCGATCCAATAGACAACTCAATGATGCATGTTCTCGATTGACTTTAGTCCTTAAATCATTGATATTGTGAATAACTTCATGAATTAAACTTTAACCCATGAGCATATGCACTTTCCTTGTTATATTGATTTGGTTTAAGATTTTTATAACTCGGTAATCTTTTGTTGCATTGTATATACTTACACCGAGTAAGCTTTGTACCTTTCGTTGTTTGTGAGTGTTATACACTATTCTTTTCTCATTGAAAACGTTGAATTCGTTGGTAATCTCTCTATTCTTTCATTTGATCGTTCATTAATTGAGTTCATACTTGAAATGTGTTACTTGATCATGATTTTCATATATTGTTTTGACTCGAGAATTGTGTAAACTTTGTGAAATGATCATAGGCATTCTTTGTTATCTCACCCTTATTAACCTTGACCTCACCTTATATGCTTCCCTAGTAAACCCCTTTGAGCCAAAATATAGCCTTTCGTTTCATTACCCAAAATTCCATAACCAACTCCAAATTGGAGTTTTAAGCCATACATACACCTTACATACCTTTGTTTGGAATGATACTTGGGATTGAATGATGTTATTGTAGTGTGGTTGCAATTTAAGCATATGAGAGTTTGAAAAGTAAAGAAAAGTGATGTGAAAAAAGTGAAGAAAAGGAGAAAGCAAAAAGCAAAAGAAAACAAAAAAGAAAAACTGAGAAAAAGAAGAAAAGAAAAAGAAAAGAGAAAGTTGCATATGTTGTGTATATAGTTCAATAAGCTTTGATTACTCTCCAAATGATACATTTAATGCTTGTTTTGGAACTTGTTTTCCAATTTTGTAATTGCCCACATTTTCCCCATTATTCCAAGTTTTCATCTCCGAACACTTTGAATCCGTACATATACCTTTCATTTCATACCTTAACCCCAAACCTACATTACAACCCTATAAAGTCCTATGTGATCTTAGGGTGCATTTAATTTAAAAGTCATAATAGTTTTGATAATATGTGAAAATGCATTTCGCCTCTTTTAGTGTGCGGTATCCTTTCATTGAGATTACAGTTTTTCATTTTATATATGGCGTTCTTCATTTGTGACATGTGTGCGGCCTAGTTTCCATTTATATTTACTCTTTAGCCCGCATGTCCCGTGTGTTACCTCCCTATTTTGAGTGAATTCGCTTGATGAGCGTAATGCCCGTGAGGATTGAATATATGCATGCCTTTATGTTTATCCGGTTTATTTAAGTTTTTACCAAATAATATTGTGCATTTGCTCTCCCCCTCCCACTTTTAAAGTTTCAATTCTATGAGGTGCATTCAACCTGTTAATAACAACGGACTTTTGTTTGAATTCGTTCAATATGCTAATAACATGTTTGAAATCTTTTTCGTTGTTGTTGAGTTTGTCGCATGTTGGGTTGGGCATATTTTGAGGAAACCATATGATGTTTGTGGGTTTCATCCCTGAAAACCCTCACGAGACGACACTTGTCCACTAGGGTAACCTAGGGGTTTAACGGCTTATTGCATATGCTAAATGCAATCGTTCGCCCGCGAAAGTGGCCTTATGTTTTTATTTCTTTTTCTTCCCATTTTGTACTTGTATCCTACTTTAGGGGGTGTGATACGACGCAAATATTGCATATTTCACCCGTTAACCTACGCCTTATTAGCCCCCTTGGGTATCTTAATCCCTATACCTATGATCGTTAACCAGACAACCTCGGATTTCTATGTTAACATGTTTTGCATGGGTTAATTGGGCTTTTGTAGGTATTTGGATGCTTAGTATGAAGTTCGGACGCTTTCCGAAAATGTTTCGTCGACTTTTGCAGCTTCGGGGGCATTTTAGTAATTCCAGCATTCGGGTTTGAATCCCGATCTCTTCACGGAAGTTGAAGCCCATTGATTTCTCTTCGCGTGGCTACCGACGGTGCATGATTCCGAGTTGTATCGATGGAGTTATGGCATTTTTAGGATGGTTTTTACTGTAAAAGTACACTCAAGGTCACATTCAAGGGAATTTTAGTCATTTCATATTTTGGTTTTTTAGCCTAATGTCTTCTTGGATGTTGTATTCCTCTGAGTTATCTTCGCGTAGCCTCCGACCGTGCCTCATTCCGAGCTATAACGAAGATATGACGGCATTTTTCGTAAAACAGGACAAAGCTGCAGATTCTGGCCTGTTGCCTGAGAATCGATTCGGCCCAAAACCGAATCGATTCGGTTTGCACCAGAATGCCAGTTATTTGCTTCCCCTGTTTACAAATCGATTCGGTCCTTTACCGAATCGATTCGGCTACAGTAAAAGTCCGAAAATCTTCCTTTTTAAGTTGGTTTTTGGTTGGGTATATATAGAGAAACATTGTATTAAGTTGGGAGAGGATTTTTAGACGAAAGTTAGGGTTAGAAATCAGTTTTTCAAGGGTTTGTTTGGGAGCTTTGCCCTTCTCCCCCATTTTGGGTGTTTACCCCTTTGTTTGTAAGTATTGTTTATTCCTATTCATTGTCTTGTAGCTTAGTTTTCTTGATGTATTGTTCATTTACTTGCTTTGATTATTAGTTTTGTTCATTAATTAGTTATTTTAATTAGTTTAATTAGTGTAAAGTAGTTTCATTTATGTATTGTCCGTAGATAACGGGTTGGGATTGCGTTTCCGCCATTAATGGGCGTTGAGCTCCGAAAGTTAGGTTTTGTGTAAAATTGCGTTTAATTGAAACCGCGTGTATTAAAGTTGGATTGTTATGCGTTTAACTTTATTTGTCACGCAACTTTAGTGTTTATAGTGACAATCCGAATTTAATCCGCGTGTGACCATTTTTGATTAAATGTTTAATCTCGCAACTTTGGGTTAAAGTCCTTATTGTGTGATGTTTATGATTAATTAAAAATGCTCGATTAAATGTTTTCGAACCGAAATTCTAATTATTAGTTGTTTAGCCCATGGTGGGGGCGCGATCCCGACTCTCGTTTTATTAATTGTAGGATAGTGTTAACTTCTTCCTTTTTCTCTTTTGTCACCACAACCAACCATCACCTTTTCTTATTTCTTTTACACCATTTTTATTCTTGAAGTTTTAAAACAATTAAAATCTAAAATTTAATCACTCCCTGTGGATTTCTTACGATACCCGACTTACCGCTGTGCTTGCTTGTCAAGTGTAGTAGTAGCTTAGGTTCTTTTTGTATCGCGGCGGCGAAACACACAACGATTGTGTCCTCACACGAACACACTTTTCCGCCCGGTCACTAATACTATCGTGAACTCATTTATCGACTAGGAGTTTTACTCGCCTGAGGGTTAGGGATACAGGCGACATCGTGCTGCTTTCATTTATACCCATGGATTTCTTCTTTCGTATTCTCTAAGAGGCATACGAAATGGGAATTCTCTACTTGTTGGTGATATATGGCCATCCCTTTTTATCGGACGCTACTCGTAGGCATCCACGAGCCTAGAGATCTGATTAGACCATGTTATCTCATTTCTCTCCATAGTTTGATCCTTCTATGGGCGATAACACGATATAGGAGTGTGGAGGCTCCTATTAGGTTAGATTTTAGACCTCACTTAGTGCCTTAATGCCGTTTTGATCATTCTTCCAACTGTCATGAGATGGTAGGTGTTGGTTGTGTGAGTGAGACACGGTTGCTCATTGGCTTTGTTTTTCAGAAAAGAAATTAGTTTCCCACTAACGACACAAATTATAGGTGGTAAAAACTCCTATGAGTATTTGATCAAAATTTGATCATATAAGAGTATGCAATATATTCATGTGCCCCAATAGTAATAGACTGTTTAATTTTGTTTACCCAATTATACTTCGAGTCTGGTCACTGAGATTGTTCTTAAAAAGCTTCATGCAAATTATTCAATGAACATCCTCACATTCATGCATATCCTTTTTGTACCACTTTTAGGAAGGTAAACGGACACGTAACATCATGCCCATTTTTCTCACACAAAATCCCTTTATATGAAATACTTTTAGTGCGTGTTTATGTGTTAATATGGATCTTTGGACTTGTTTATGAAATGAAAATAAAACTAATTATAAAATGTTGTCCTTTTCATTTTTTTAAATGGCCATTGAGCTCTGTCGCAAGACCTTCGCCGCAGCGAGACTTTTCCTCGCTGCAGCAAAAGTGTCTCACTCACCGTGCCATTTTTAAATATTTATTCTTTGGCTTGACTTGTATCATCGTTGCAGGTTTGCCACAACAAGAAAGATACTCACCACTGTGAATCTCCAGCGATAGGTGTCAGTCTGGCGCAAAAGTCACTTTTTACACCAGATTGTGCATATCTTTCCTAATACTTGTGAAAACTAAAGATCTGACCATATATTTTCAACTTTTTACACTATGTCACTTCATGCAAGTCTTCTCCTTACCATTTTGTCCCCCCGAGATTCTCTTCCAAGCTTGTGTGTATAAGTAAGTATTTGGGGCTTCATTTTGAAGAGTGAGTGTAAGTGTGATTTTGTGATTTCTTTGTGGATAAAATATTTTTGCAAAATCTTTGAAAAATAAAAACTTCAATTAGTGTTGAATCTTATAATATTCCAAGATTTAAATCTTGTTTTTCTCTTCAACATATTCTTGATATATTTCAAGTTTAAACACTTGTGAAATCTAAAAATATTTTGAAGTAAACTTGTTTGATCTAAAATCTTTTTATGCCTTTGACAAATATCTTTCTAAATTGTTCTTGTGATATTTCTAGATTTCATACATCTCAAAAATATATTTTGTGAGTTAAAAAATTATTTTTAAATACACTTTCATCTTAGGTTCATCACACACCTAGAAAGTGGTACTACACTCATTGGAGGAGCCACATTTTTGTTCCAACTTTTGGAACACAAAAGTTGACACCCCCCAACCCAGTTACTTATAATTAAGTTTGAAAGTCAAGGTGAGTCAAACCATAAACACGCATTTTAATTTCAAAGTCATCAAGGTAACTCCATATAACTAAAACTTTTTTCAACATTAAGTAGTTATGCATTTACAAACTTCTTGAAGGATAAGTTAACTTAATTACATCATTTACATTTACACAAAATCATTGTTTCCCCCATTCCTAGCTACTCCAACTCGACCTCCTAGAATTGGCAGTGACCCCGCATTACCTGAAAAACATAATTATTGGAATCGTGAGCAAAATAGCCCAGTGAATGCATCACTACTATACTACTGCATGAATTTAAATGTAATAAATCATGTCCATATAATTATGTATTAATTTATCCAGCTCATTCATAATGAATTACCTAACTTTCCGAATCATGATTCACGTATCTTGTCTGTAATAGACAATTCTCCCCCATTCCTGATGGAGGAGTAACCCCTTGTCATTAATAGACAAATCTCCCCTATTCTGGGTCGGGGAGTAACCTCCCATTTCGGTAAATCGATATGAACAATTTCATATTCATTATATTCTGATCATATCAATCACACGATACAAATATCTCTTTCTAGTGAGTACACTCACCTTAGGTTGTCAACTAGGTATTTATGTTTCCTTCGGGCGGAGCTGAACTGGATGGATTAGACCTTACACCTTGAAAACACCTTAAGAATTTTCTTGGAATTTTTTTTTCCTAGATCTTCCTTGTACCCTTCCTTCCTTAACTTTTACTTCCTCTTCCTCAAGATAAAAACACCTCAAACTGAACCTAGGGATTAATTTGCTAAATAAATAGGTTATAAGGAGAGTTTTAAGTTGTCAAAGGCATGCCTCCTTTCCATCCAATCAAATAAAACCATTTGGTTTACTAAAAGACAATTTACCACTTAAAGGGAATGGACAGATTTTCCCTTTGTTCGTAAATTTGGCCTAACTTCTTACTTGGATATCCGTTTGATGCATCGTTTGTTGTGTTACAACCCTAACTCACATGTCTAGAACTATCTAGTTTTTACCTCAAGTCAATTGTTATGTTATAAATGTCAAAACTAGTCTTATACAAGGACATTTCTACCAAAATTAACAAAATTTTGTGTTTATACATGACTCGACATTTCACGATTTATGAAAGTAGGATTAGACTAAACATAAATCACATAACATTAGATATACTAATAACATATTATCCATATCGCATAAGCTAATCATGATTTAAACATAATTTATCATAATTATATTCGAGTTGTCACAAGTCACCCCCCTTAAAAAAATTTATCCCTGAAATTTAATAAAAAGGTCACTTACCAAACAAATGGGGATACATTTTATTCATGCTATCCTCCGTTTCCCAAGTTACTTCAGTTCAATAATTTCCACCGGTTCATCAATGTATGACAAGTCTTCCTTCAGTTCAATAGGTTGTGTTATCAATTGATGAGATGGATTTGCCAAATACTTACGAAGCATCAATACGTGAAACACATCATGTAAACGGGACAAATCCAAAGGTAATGCTAATCTATATGCTAAGGTCCCAATTCGTTCCAGCACTTCATATGGTCAATTGTATCTTGGACTTAGTTTCCCCTTTTTCCCAAATCTCATGACACGTTTCCATGATGAAATACGCAGGAATACAAAATCTCCCTTCTGAAATTCCAATGGATACTTCATTTTATCTGCATAAAATTTCTTCTTGCTTTGCGCTATCTTTATTCATTCCCGAATCAATTTAATCTATCTGTTGTCATATCTATCAATTTAGGACCCAAAATTTTCTTTTCACCTACTTCATCTCAACACAAAGGCGTTCTATATCTCCTCCCATATACAGCTTCATAAGGAGCCATACCAATGGTGGACTGGTGAATATTATTATATGAGAATTCCATCAATGCAAATAATCATCCCAACTACCTTTGAAGTCAAATACACAAGCTCCTAATATGTCTTCTAATATTTGAATCGTCCTTTCTGATTGCCCATCGGTTTGTGGATAAAATGTAGTGCTGAACTTCAAACTTGTGCCCATGGCATTCTGTAGACGAGGCCAAAACTTAGAAGTGAACGTTGGATCTGTATCTGATACAATTAACACTGGTGCCCCATGTAAATGGATAATATCATCAACGTACATACGTGCATACTTGTCAACAGTATAGGTGATCTTAACTAGAAGAAAATGGGCCGACTTCGTCAATCGGTCTACAATCACCCAAATAGAATCATGCCCCTTTGGTGACCGTGGTAATCCTGTAACAAAATCCATCGTTATATGCTCCCACTTCCATTCCGGAATAGGTAATGACTGCAATAATCCTGTCGTCTTCTGATGCTCCGCTTTCACTTGCTGACATACTAAACATTTAGCTACAAACTCTGCAATCTCACGTTTCATATTGTTCCACCAGTAATACTCTTTCAAATCTCTGTACATTTTGGTACCTCCTATTTGCATAGAATAAATATAACTATGTGCCACTTCTAATATATCCTTCTTTAAGGATGGATCATTTGGTACACAAATTCTATTTTTATAACATAACGATTCATCATTCTTAATCTCAAAGTCACTCTCTCTACCATCCCGAACTTCTTATTTCTTCTTCTTAAGGAATGAATCATTAACCTGTAAATTTTTTATGTGTTCTGCCAATAAAGGTCTCACTGTGACATGTGCTAACAATCCTCCCCTTTTTGAAAAACTTAATTCAATCCCCATCGATGCCAAGTCAAGAATATTTCCAATACGTGCACACTATATGCAACCTAGAATCCCTGATGATTTTTGACTCAAAGCATCTGCTACTACATTAGCCTTCCCCCGATGATGATGGATGGTACAATCATAGTCGTCAATTAGCTTTATACAACGCCTCTGTCTCAAATTCAGTTCTTTTTGTGTAAACAAGTATTTCAAACTTTAATGAACCGTAAAAACTCACAAGTTTCTCCATACAAGTAATGTCGCCACAACTTTAAAGCAAAAATAATGGTTGCTAGCTCCAAATCGTGTGTAGGGTAGTTTCTTTCATGCATCTTTAATTGTCTTGAAGCATATTCTATTACCTTCCCATTCTGTATATGAACACATCCTAACCCCTGAAATGAAGCATTTGTATAAATTGCGAACGACTCATTCCCACACGGAATAGTAAGTATAGGAGCTGAAACCAACTGCTTCTTTAATTCTTTAAAACTCCTTTCGCATTCTTCATCCCACACAAACTTCACTTCTTAACGGCTCAACTTTGTCAATGGTAATGCTATTGCTGAAAATCCTTTAATAAATCTGTGATAGTAACCTGCCAAACCTAGGAAACTCCTAATTTCTGTCGCATTCAAAGGACTCTCCCATTCAATAATTGCTTAAACCTTCTTTGGATCAACATATATCCCATTTCCCGAGACAACATGCCCCAAAATCACAATTTCATTTAACCAAAACTCACACTTACAGAATTTAGCAAATAATTTATTTTCTCTCAAAATCTGCAATACAAGTCTCAAATGTTTCTCATGTTCCTCCATGCTACGCGAGTAAATCAACACATCATCTATGAATACAATCACAACTGAATCAATGAAAGGTTGGGATACCCGGTTCATCAAATCCATAAAAATAGCTGGAGCAGTAGTCAATCCAAATGGCATCACCAAAAACTCATAGTGCCCATATCGAGTCCAAAAAGCTATTTTGGAAATATCAATATCCTTTACTTTCAATTGGTGGTAACCCGATCTCAAATCAATCTTCGAAAATACTGTGGCCCCTATAATTGGTCAAACAAATCATCAAAACGAGGTAAAGGGTACTTGTTTCTAATGGTCACCTTATTCAATTACCGATAATCAATACATAATCGCATTGTCCCATCTTTCTTTTTTCATAAATAACACTGCCCCATGGAGAAACACTAGGCCGAACGAAACCTCTACTTATCATATCTTGTAATTGCACTTTCAATTCTTTTAACTTTGTTGGTGCCATCTTGTATGGAGCATGCGAAATTGGACTTGTACCTAGAATTAATTCAATGGAAAACTATACTTCTCTATCGGGTGGCAACCCTAGTAATTCCTCTAGAAAGACATCAAAAAATTCTCTAACTACCAGTATATCTTCAACTTTAAGAGACTCCTTACTAACATCAACAACATAAGCTAAATACCCTGTAAAACCTTTACTCAATAACTTTCTACTCTTAATTGGAGAAATAAGACAATTAGGAACAACATTTCTTTCTCATGTATATTGGAACTCGGGTTCACCTGGCAGATGAAATGTAACTTCTTTTCGAAAACAATCAATGGAATTATGATACGATGATAACCAATCCATCCACAATATAATATCAAAATCCCGAATGGTCAACAGTACCAAATCGATATAGAAATCTCGCTCACCCATTCGTAAGACACAATCCTTATAAACATGCTCCACCAGAATTACACTTTCCATTGGGGTAGAAATATATAAGGCACAATTGAGAAATGAACATGATATACCCAAATATGAAACAATATGTAATGCCACAAATGAATGCGTAGATCCAGGATCAATGAATGCATACAAATCTTTGTTTACAATAGAAAGTTTACCTGTAACCACTTCTGGTGTAGCATGGGCATCTTACAGCATCATCGCAAACACTCTTCCTCCTACCCTCAATCCAGTTGCTTGTTCTGTACCTCTTCCCCTGGTGACACTTCCTGGAGAGGATCCTTTATGAGGCCCCACATTACTGCCTGAAACCGCTCTTGATAACATGGGATAATTCTTTCTCAGATGGCCCTTCTGATGACAGTTAAAACATTCTATATTCAGTAACTTTGGGCAATTTCTCTTTATATAACCCGATGTCCCACAAAAGAAACAAACATTCGGATCTCCTTGCGCTGAAACTCCTTAACCTCTCCCACCACTAGCTTCACCCTTTTGTGAACTACCTCCCATACCTCTACTATGCTGAAATTTTTGCCCTTCGAGTCTCGAATATTCTGTACCACTAACTTTTTGATAATTTGGATCGAATATTCTTCTCTTTACACCTCGTTATCGATTCCGTCTCTCTTCATTCACATCCTTTTCTACTAGCACGGCTTTGTTCAACAAGGCTGAATAATTAACAATCTCTAAAGCCGACAACCGTGATTTAATGACTAACTCATGTCCATCGAGAAATCGGTTGTACATATCTTCCTCATTCTGTATAAACCTCGAAGCAAACCAAGATAAGCCTGTAAGCTTAGCTTCGTATTTCCTAACTGTCATACTTCCCTGATTCAAAATGAAATATTCATTCTTCTTTTGTTTTCGATACATTGGGGGAAAATACTAATCATACAAAGCTTTGACAAAAGCATCCCATGAGATCACATTTTCACCTCCTAGAGTAATCAACAAATGTTTTGTGGCATCCCACCAATACTTATCTTCTCCTTTCAGCATATACATCACCAAGGTCACTCGTTGATTTTCAGGCATTCTCATTACCCCAAAAAAAAGTTCAATCTCTTTAACCCATACTTTCGCCTCTGCTGGATCGACTGCTCCTTCAAATGAGGGTGGATTCATTTTAATAAATTTCTCATGAGAAGTACTCTTTTATTCCCGGTGTATCACCTCCTCATCCCTAGCCAATGCTTGTGCCTCTAACTATCTGGCATGTTGTTCTTCTATCTGAGCCATAAACCTATCTTGATGCTCTGCCATTAAAGTCATAACACGTGCCATTTTTTGCATATTTATCAGTTGTTCTTGCTTAGGTTCCACGTTTATTTGAATAGGTTGTTCAACCTCCGCTTCTGCTGGAATATTTGAAGCCTCATCTTCTATTCTCACATTTACATACCCTCGTTCCATTCTTTTATATCTGAAATGAATCAAAGATATAACAACATGCAGATATACATATATTTTGTAACATAATTGTCAATACCAAAAGAAACATATTTCTTACATTCACTACCAAATCTAGACTCTTTTAAATCCAAAACCTCTAAAACCTAGGCTCTGATACCAAAAGCTGACACACCCTAACCTAGTTACTTATAATTGAGTTTGAAAGTCAAGGTGAGTCAAACCATAATTAATTTAACCAAACCATAAACACACGTTTTAATTTCAAAGTCATCAACGTAACTCCATACACCTAAAAACTTTTTTCAACATTAAGTAGTTATGCATTTACAAACTTCTTGAAGGATAAGTTAACGTAATTACATCCTTTACATTTACACAAAATCATTGTTTTTCGCATTCCTGACTAACCCAACCCGACCTCCTAGATTTGGCAGTGACCTTGCATTACCTAACAAACATAATTATTGGAATCGTGAGCAAAATAGCCCAGTGAATGCATTACTACTATACTACTGCATGAATTTAAATGTAATAAATCATGTCCATATAATTATGTATTAATTTATCCGGCTCATTCATAATGAATGACCTAACTTTCCGAATCATGATTCACGTATCTTGTCTGTAATAGACAATTTTCCCCCATTCCTGGACGAGGATTAACCCCTTGTCATTAATAGACAAATCTCCCCCATTCCGGGTCGGGGGGTAACCTCCCATTTCGGTAAACCGAAATGAACAATTTCATATTCATTATATTCTGATCATATCAATAATACTATACAAATACCTCTTTCCAGTGAGTACACTCACCGTGGGTTGTCAACTAGGTATTTATGTTTCCTTCGGGTGGAGGTGAACTGGATGGATTAGACCTTACACCTTAAGGATTTTCTTGGAATTTTTTTTTCCTAACTCTTCTTGTACCTTTCCTTCCTTAACTTTTACTTCCTCTTCCTCAAGATAAAAACACATCAAACTGAACCTAGGGATTAATTTGCTAAAGAAATAGGTTGTAAGGAGAGTTTTAAGTTGGCAAAGGCATGCCTCCTTTCCATTAAATCAAATTAAACCATTTGGTTTACTAACTTCTTACTCGGACATTCGTTTGATGAACTGTTTGTTTTGTTACAACCCTAACTCACCTATTCACAACTATCTAGTTTTTACCTCAAGTCAATTGTTATGTTATAAAGGTCAAAACTAGTCTTAAACAGGGATATTTCTACCGAAATTAACAAAATTTTGTGTTTATACATGACTCGACATTTCACGATTTATGAAAGTAGGATTAGACTAAACATAAATCACTTAACATTAGATATACTAATAACCTATTATCCATATCACATAAGCTAATCATGATTTAAACATAATTTATCATAATTATATTCGGGTTGTCATAAAAGTTTACTTCAAACTTTAAAGAAAGATTTTTTAGACAAAAGGACTTGACGACATTGGTTGAGGACCAAAATATATCATGGTTGTATAGTGTTCTCCAACTATTGGCACTCTCTATGAAGAATATGGTGGGAAAGAGTGTCTAGTCGATTGTAGCGTCGTGTGGTTTTAAGTCTATTACCTCTAGTTGTAAAACTCTTCTATTATGCATTTATCGTTCTGTCAGCCCGAGGTTTTTTCCTATTGTGGTTTTTTTCCTCATACACCTAGGTGTTGTGTTATATTGTTTATATTTCCCCACTTAGATTAACTCATTTAAATATTGAACATAAAATTTGGTGTAATCTACTTGGTAAACAATTTGTCACATGAACCTTAGGCATTGTATTTATTACCCTAACATGAACTTGAAAAGAAAACGTTATCATATCTTGATAAGAGATTTTAACTATGTGGGGTAATTTTTCCCCATCTCGATTTCAAGAACACGCACTCTCAACTTCTATTCGAGCTAGATCTCTCTTTGTTAGCTGTTATCACCTAGAGGTAGATTAAGTGTGTGTAAATGGATTTTAGCATGTGCGGTAGTTTTGTTGATTTAATTAGTGTACCTGATTGTCATGCATTTATCAGACTTAATACCCCGTTCGAAATTTTGAATCACTCTAGCATAAACATTTCTTATACTCGTGTTAGTGATTATGAATATTATGTTCCACGTTCTTCTCTTGATCGCTTTTTTTCTCAAAATAAGAGTTTATCAAAAACTAATTTTGAACTTTCTATGAGAATGAAACATTTGGAGAGAGAAAAAGCCATCAAAGAAAAGGAATAACATGAATCTTATTGATTGGTATACTTTTGTTGATAAAATTGAAGCCTTTGTAAATGAGAAGATTGAACTTTTCAATGAGCTCACTACTATTAAAGAATATAATGATTTTCTTTCAATCTATTGATGCTTGTTCTCATTCTCTTTATCCTAAAAGCTAAAGATCTAGATTTAGACTTTAATAACTTCTAACCATAAGGCTATGGTAGCTGATTACATTATTGAGGACAGGTGGAGATGGCCTACGGTGGTTACCTGGGAGCTGTTGATGAGGTGGTTTGGATTCCCAACCAAAAGGTTTTTTCTATCAGATCGGCCTATAAGGATCTAACCCCCACCCTCCCACCTGCTCCCTGGCATAAAATTGTGTGGAATAAGAATAATATTCCAAAATGTTCTTTTGTTCTATGGATGATTTGTAAGGATGCTATTCACACTAAGGACAAGCTCTATAACTGGGGCATCTCGGAGGATAACGTGTGCTACAGCTGCTCCAATGGGGTCGAGTCCATACCACACGTGTTCAATGCGTGTCCAGTTGCTAAGGAGGTTTGGGAGGAGGTTAGAACCAGGAACCAGGAATACAGAGAGGCTTTGGATTGGGATGGCGAGATGGCTTTCATGTTACAGTGGGACTAGTTTTTATAATCGTATTAGGAATATTTCTTTCTCTTCTACGGTGTACTGCCTTTGGATGGAGCGTAATGCTAGACATTTTAAGCGGATGGCCAAGAGCAAGGATGTCATTGTCAAAGATATCAAAGTTATGATTAGAGCGAGAGTCTTAAATTGGAGCAGGGGGGTGAGGAGATTTGAGAACTGGATGGCTTGCATGAACTGGGGTATCCCGGAGAGTGCTCTTGAATAAGGGATCGCGGGGTGTGGGGCTTCTCGCACTTGTTTCAGTTGTTTTTTGTTTTTCTCCCCTTTGGGGCATACCCCTAGGGGAGATGGTGGGTTCCATCCCTATGTGTACTTATTGTAGTTGCAGTTGTTGATATATATACATAATTTTTCCCAAAAAAAAACTTCTTAGAATTTATTGATGAATTAGTAGAATATAAGAAGTTACCTTCAGCTGAGGAAGAAGGTGTGTCCACATTGAAAAAGTAAAGAGATTATTTTAACCATCCTTCTGGAAATTTTGAAAGTGGAATATCAAAATAGTCTTGACTTTAGTGCCGAACTTTTAAAATAATTTGAAGATTTTCATTTGGAAATATAATCAAACTATTGTGAACCTCCAAGAGGAAAGGATTTGAATTAAAATCCTTCAACATCAAATCATTCATCTACTTTTGATCATGGAGTTCAAAACTTTGATAAACTATGACAACCCGCCTAATAAAATAATAGGTGGCCAGCCCAATACTCTAATAATCACAGGAATCATAGATGGTCCATTCTTAGCATCACTGTCGATTAAAATAATAGTATGAGATAACCACCAATCATTTTAGAAAACGGACTGTAAAATTTAAAATTTTGAAAAGAAAAGAAAAACACTTAGACAATCCCATTTGTAAAAACGGTGGGTATCAAAAATCAATGGATAAAGAATGACAATATAATAAATATCACCTAATAAGCTGTCGGTGAACAGACCAATACAAATAATTACATCGAGTATTACATTTCAATATTTACAATATAATGAATGAGTGCAATACCTTGGGCAAAACACGCCCGAATAGATATACTGAACATAACTAGAGTACAATAGAAAGAAGCATCTAATACAAGTAACCTACAACGTCCGCAATATGCTGTAGCTCCATGACAACTGAAATGGAAATGTAAACACGGGTGTCCATGCGGTAGAGCACCTGTAACGGCAAGGAATATATGTAGAAACAAAGAAATATAGATACGGGTCAGGGCCCGATTTGATATGATTACCATGTGACTAAAAATGCATGACAGTTAAGTGCGTAATTCTCTCGCAGATAACAGTAATATTTCTCACCTCTCAATCTAGCAGCAACCTAGCACAATATCGTGAGATGTTCTAGTTAACCCTAAGTACTAAGGGCTAACTTCTCCCCATTCTCAACACTATGCCCTATTTGTGCGTGGGGTGTCTCGCAAAGCGAAATCCAAACAAGGAACCCCCCCGATACACCACTACTTAGGCAAGGTTGATCGTCGAGCTCCATTAGATCCTTAGCACGAAATAATCAATAAATGTATATGTGTGTGCATATGTGTGGGAGGTCACATCTACAGCTACACAAAAAAAAATATAAAATAAAACCCATCCATCATCTAATGGCACAATTCCTAATTCTTCTTTAGGAACACATATAAATGGTACAACATTTTATCAAATGTTTACCAAATTACTTTCATCATATATTATTTCATTTCGTAATTCTATTCCTTATCAGGAAATATAATCATAGTTTATATGCTCTTTGTGGCATTTTATTTCAATTATACATTTTGTAAAAATCTCTTCCTTATCAGGAATATAATCATCATTATATACTCTTTATGGCATTTCATCGTGTTCTTTATGGCACTTTCTCATGCTCTTTATGGCATTTAATTGTGCTCTTTATGGCACCCAACATACATCAAGTCCAACTTGATTTAGAATAGTTATAATCATATATATAGATAACGATTCTAAGACCGCCCGTTCGGGTTTCCCCACTGTGCGCGCCCTTAAATGGCTATCATCTTCCAGGGCCTATCATCAAGACAATGTGGGATCCTATTGAAAATTCGGGAAGCGGCCATGTGCCTGCAGAATAGTCAAGACCACACCCGAAATCTCCTACCCATCGCAAAAAAATATACAATCACAAGCGCTCACATGGCCTAGAGGTTATATCCCCCCCTGCGCTAATTTGTCAGGGGGCATCACCACAACGCGCGCAACTTCCCTTATGATATTGATTTAGAGAGGTGTGTATCCATAAATTAAAATTTATGAAAAACTTTACTTTTCCTTTTGAAAACTTCATATTTTACAATTCCAAAAATCATCCATTTAGCCATTAAGCACCAAGTTCTAGAATGTGCATATCATTCTTATTAAGTCATATTTTATTAATGACCTTAGACCCAAAGTGCCACTAACCTCAAAATAGCCTCCAAGAGTTCATATTATTTCGTAAACCCTTAAAGTGAGTCTCCATAATGGAGTGTCTCCCAAAAGCTCAACATTAATATTTTAACTTCCAATTTATCTTTAGGTTAACCTCCTATATCAATCTGACATTAACCTATACAAAATAGCCCTCGGTTAAGCCCAAATATCCACTCTTAACCTAGGACATTAGTCTACCCAATACAACCCTCTAGGACTCCCTATTACTTCCCAAAGGAAGGTTCCTAAGTTCCTATCTTAAAATAAAGAGGCAAAAGAAAACTAAGGAAAATTAAAGGTGAAAAATAGGGGACCGGTCGACCAGTCAAGGGACCACGGTCGACCACCCTTTGAGGTTTGTTCTACCAACAAAAGCAGTAAGCTAGTTTTGGCATGACCGGTCAACCGGTCCTGGGACCGTGGTCGACCGCGCCTATCAGATCCACGAAAAACCCTTCTTCTTCAAAGCCAAAACCGAACCCTAAAACCCATAATCCTATACTTTCTTCATTCCCCTCCACCAACAACAATACCCCAACAATTATACACCAAAAGAAACCCATATAATAACCTTAAACCACATAATCTACAAGATTTAAGGATTAAACACCAAAATCAACCAAAAACCCATTTATGGTTTAAACCTCCAAAATTAACTATACATGCAATTTTATCACATTAAATCAATATCTGGCAAGTAAGAAACTTGCCTCGAGATTCGTAGTCTCGGATCACCTCCGGTAGCGACGGATTCCGTCCCAAATCTTCCATTTTCTCTCTTTCTCTCCATTTCTCCCAACTCTCTCTTCTCTCTCTCTCTCTCTCTCCTTTGGCTTCTCTCACAAAAATGAAGAAAAAGAAAGGGGGTGGGGGACTTATACGGGTCTCAAAACATAAATCCCCACATTTAATTGCTAATACACCACTAAAATGACTCGTAACCACTAATTTGAGTCATAACCCCTTAAAAATGCCCGAATCTCAAAAATTACAACTGGGCACTTATTTCGACTATCTCGACTATTCTAAAAATAACCGCACCCCCTATTTTGGCATTCGGGAAAGTGTGAACTATTTTTGTGTTCCAGTTTCATTTTAATTCATTAATTTTTACCCAATGTTATTTATGAGTCATAACTGTCGTTTTACATATAACGACGCAATAATACACAATATAATGCTATTTACCTTCTCATAACGGTAAATAGACAAAACATAGTAAATATCATCCCTAAGTCTCACGAGAAATAATATTTACTCCAACATCCCATATTTTATAAAATTAGCCCATCAGGCAAAATAGTATAAAATAGTCGCTCAAAAACCTGGGACCAAGTAAATTTGATAGAATGAAGAATTTGAAAGAGAAATGTAATAAGCCTTATCACATTTGAAACAATACAATCGCCATGATAAAATACCTATTAGAGATTGTATTTATTCTTAACGTCATGAAAATGGTCATCATAAACATTTTTACTTTAAGTTGAAAAAGATTCAACAATTTAAAAGGGTTTCTCCCAATACTTCTTCTCATATGCCTCATCCTATGGTTTATAAATGTGATTATTGTAATAGGAAAGTACATTTCAGAGAATTATGTTATTTGCTTAAATCAACCTTTCACTTTCATACTACTAGGAAGAATTAGAGTCTTGGTAGGAATAACACCTTGGGAAAGCCACATGAACATCCTCGGCATGTTCATAGAGAAAAAGGAAAGAATATTGTTACTACGCCCAAGATTAAACCAACTCCCGATTCACCTCACGATAGAAAAATATGAATTAGGAAGGATCATTTATAAACTGTAGATTTAGAAACAATACCAGATCATTATTTGATCCCCTAGACTACTACTTATTATAAGGTTTTTTCATGAGCTTAGGACCCCTGAGAACGTTTATCGTGTTCCTTAGCTCATCCTACTTTAAATGATTCTTTATTTTCATAATTTGTTTTTAGGTACTTTTTGTGGTTGTGGGCTTATAGGTCACCTTGCTAAAATGATTAGACTAATCTATTTGACTTGTTTGCGCATGATGTATGTATCTCGGTTATGTTTATGACTATGAACTCTAGATTTAGAATTCAAAATATTCGAAAATTTATGGGATTTTCTAAGCTTAATTTATCTTGAGTACATGTCATAACTCGTTTCACTTACGTCGCACTACATTTTCAGCATTATCTTATAAACGAAAGAACATAACACTTTAAAGTAATGCTTTATGGAATTTTCAAAATGTATGTTAATTGAAAAAGGGTGTCCTTTTATCCATTGTATTTATGAAATTTGTGTCTTCATGGTTGGAGTTGAAAATGATATATGATAAAATCATGAGAGATGATGTGGTAGCAGATACAACTTTGATTAGATGATGCTACCTTTGAAAATTGAATATAGTAGCCCATCATTGTTATGAATGCATGAAAGCCACCACATGCAAAATTTATTTTAAATATATGTTTTAAAGATTTAATTCCATCCGAATGAGTAATAACAAGGATGTGAAACAAGGTTTTAACCAAAGAATCGCTTAATGGGGAAGAAAAAAGTGTTAGTTAAAGATTTTACTTTTTCAAGGAAAATGAAACTTTTTCAATAAAAATCATTTAAAGTTTAAAATTTCAAAGTAAAACTTCTCCTTTATTATTTGTTTTCACTTTATTAGACAAATGTCCATGTTTGTACACTTATTTCTCTCACGTGAGTTATCTCTTATGTGCTCTTTTAGATTATTTTAAAATATGTGATGAATCTTTCACTAGATAGTTTGTTTCCATATAGGGTACTTGACTATGACAATTCATAACACAAATATATCAAACTTTATATATCTTAGTCATTTTGGGAAGAAGAACATGTGAGATTTATCACTTTGTACCATTCTTGTATCAAACACTAATTTGAGAGATTTGGAGTTTTCTGGTCTTTCACGTTACCAGCGAAGTAATCTCATCGCAATGACAATTTTTATCGCTCTAGAGAAGCTCCCGACCACCAAGAATGTTCATTGCAATGACAATACCTTTTTAGGCACATCTACGTATTCATGTATGTCATTAATGAGAAACCTTTATCTCTCCCTTATGAAGTACAATCGTCCCTATCCCAAGAATTTTTGAACGATTCCTTCATGTTTCCTCTTTTATAGATCATTTCATAAGTTTATTCTTCTTTGTCTTCTAGAGATTTTTTTTAATCACTTATTAACAATCTTTTATGGGTTTAAGAATGTTTTGATAATTTGTCTTATTAGAGTTGCTCTTTAAATCTATTAAGGTTTATTTTATATATTACATGTTTATATGAGTTGGATTCCACCAATTTGGATACTATTACATGTTTTGAGTATATCTTTTGGTTTTGATCTTGGGATTTTTTTATTCCTTCTTTTAAGACTAGTCATCGGATCTCTAAGAAATGCAGGTTTAGAGCCAGTTCTTCCAATCCTTGTGCTCCATCTCCTCCTAGACTTACTGAACCAGTGGCCTACTCTCAATTTGAGAATTTCCAACTCTGTGTTGTTCACTACGAGCATACCATTGACTGGAATTCCCTCGGGATTAATCATGATGTCGGGTTAAGTGTGTTTGAAGAGATACATTGGATGAGTATAAGGAACCAAAGTGTTGATACATAATATATGTATCTTGATCTTGTTTGATAGTTTTACACAACTGTTGTGATTTTTGCATCCAGCTTTATAGTAGTTTTTCATTGTATTTCCATTACCATCACTCCTTCTTTTCTTAAAGAATTTTTTGTGTTTAATAATTATTCTCAATTTTACTTATCCATATACTCATGGTTCCACCCCTAGTATGATTGAGGTGGTCACTGAGTTCACTAGTGGGGAAGGGACAGAGGCACCTCAAGATGCTTTACCTCAAGGTTGTCTCACTGATTTATATTATCTTCTTCAAATCCTCTTTTTAGTAAACATTACCCAGAACTCACACCATCATACAAACCCTCCATTTACCTGTCAGTTATTTCATTCCATGGGAACCCATGTAATTGTGGATTTAGGGAAGTTGATGGTTGATTATATGATTGAAAGCATTAGGATCACCAATAACGGAACCATCCCACTCTATATTATGGACGTATCATTCAACAATTGCTTCTTGAAAGAAACGTCCATATTTTTTCAAGCGAGAAGATGGGAAAGATTGAAAAGATGATCACCTATGCCACATATCTTGATGGGAAAAAGAAGAGACACAAGACACCTCCACCTTCTGCCATATACGAAGTGGAAAAAGTTCTCTCCCTAGGACTTGGTAGTGGAACTTCTCAAGCACCTCATAGGACCACACCACCCTCACACTCTACTAGCACCCACATTCCAAATGATCAGGTCCTGCAGATATCAATTGGGGTTGCTAATTTGTTACGTCATGAGATCCCCACCCAGTTCACCTCATTACAATAGAGTCAGACTGTGTTTCATAACTTAGTCTTTACACAGATAGATGCCATGCGACGTGACATTATTGATCTTAACTCTAAAGTACGTGTTCTCCATCGGTATTATGAGGAATCAGAGGAGGATGGCGATGATGAGGATGAAGGATAGGTGGTGGTGGTGGTGATTGTTATAGGTGGTTGCTCTTTTTTGATTGGTAATGATATTTTATGTTGGTTTATGTGGGTTTTAAACAATACTCGTTTGTTTAAATACATTTGGTTGTTTGTTTTGGTGACTTTGTTATGTCACTTTTATGAAGCTTTCCTGAACTTCTTTAGATACTTTTATGGCATTCGATGTCATTCTTTCTATGGGATATGGTTAATCACATCCTTATCATGGTTGTTTATTTCATAATTTTAGCTCATCATTTTATGTGCTTTTATTTGTCACAACATGGATTATTTAGGCTTTTTACTCACTATATTATTGTATTCCTACTAACCCATGATATACACTTGTTGAATTGCACATATGCTTCACTCTCTCTATTTATGATGCACTTTTAATAGTATCTATGTTACATGCTCTAGCTTAATTATGTTATTTTGTTATCTCTTTAGTGGAAATTGGACTAGATTCCTTGAATTGCATATTCTATCTCTATTTAATTTTGATTGAAATAACTCATTTTTTTATCCTTGCTAGCACACTAGTTTAATTTAATATTTCTTTACCTTTGTCAACTCCATGACAAGAAAGAGGGAGAAAGATTAGATTGAGGGGGAGTTTTAAAGACGAACATATCTAAGATTGTTTCATAATAAACTGGATGAGCCTAGAGTATATATCCAAGAAATGTAGTACTTGGCTCAACTTGACTTACAGCACTACGATTTTGTTATTATAGAACTTGTATACACACCTTAGAATGATGAATCACTTTTATATCTTATTCATCACATATTTTCTATTTAAACTGTGCATTACATTGGTATTGCTATATCTTGTGTTTATAATGTATGACAGCTTAATAGGTAAAAGATATCTTCGGAACTCTTATCTTTGAATATTTGTAGTATAGATTTGTCTTACGCATTTGGTCAGGCTTGAGTTTGTATGACATAGGTTTCTAGACTTTCTTATAGTATTTATAATCTTCTTTTTTGCATATTTTTGTTATGGAATAGACAAAAAAGGAGATTATAAGAGTATGTATTATACTCATGCCCAGATAGGACTAGATTTTCTTATTCAATTGGCCAAAATATACTTTTATTCTTGTCATCGAGGTCGTTTTGTCAAAGCTTCATGCAAATCATTCAATGGATATCCCCACCTTCGTGTGTATCCTTTTTATACCATTATTAGGAAGGTAGACAGACACGTAGACTCATGCAATTTTTCTCACATAAATTCCTTTTATATAAAAAAATTTTAGTGTGTGTTTATGTGTTGATATGTATGTTTGGAATTATTTATGAAATGTAGGTAAAAATGTTTTGAAAATATTATCCTTTGCATTATTTTTAAATGGTCGTTGAGGTCTATCGCAGGACCTTCGCTGTAGCGAGACTTTTCCTAGCTACAGCAAAAGTGTCTCACTGGCAGTGCCAATTTCAATAGATTTCATCTTTGGTTTGCCTTGTATCATCGGTGCAGGTTCGCCACAACGAGGAAGATGCTCGCTATGGTGAAGTTCCGGTAATATGTATCAGTCTGGCGCAAAAGTCATTTTTTCACTAGATTGTACACATCTTTCATGATCCTTCTGCAAACTAAAGATCTGTCCTTATATTTTCTACTTTTTACACTATGTCATTTCATGTAATTTTACTCCTTACCTATGTGTCCCCCTAAGCTTATCTTCCAAGTTTATGTGTATAAGTAAGTATTTTGGGCTTCATTTTGAAGAGTGGATGTAAGTGTGAATTTGTGATTTCTTTGTGAACAAAATATTTCTACAAAATCTTTCTTACTGCAAAAATAATTTTAGGAGAGAAAAATCTTTGAAAGATACAAAACTTCTTTTTAGTTTTGAATCTTGTATTCTTCCAAGTTTTAAATCTTGTTTCTCTTTTCAATATATTCTTGAGATATTTTAAGTTTAAACACTTGTGAAATCTAAAAATATTTTAAAGTAAACTTATTTGCTTTAAAATCTTTTTATACATTAAACAAATATCTTTCCAGTTTGTTCTTTTGTTATTTTAGATTTCATATATCTTAAATATATATTCTGTGAGTTAAGACATTATTATTAAATACACTTTCATCTTAGGTTCATCACACACCTAGATAGTGATACTACACTCATTAGAGTATTCTTATCTTTGTTTCAAGTTTTAGAACACAAAAGTTTGATTCATACTTTAAATGAAGATTTTGTTAGCACGAGGACTTGACGACATTGGTTGCGGACCAAAATCTGACGTGCTTGTGTAGCATTCTTGAGTTGTTGGCGCTCTCTATAGAGAATATAGTGGGAAAGATAACTAGTCGATTGTAGTATCGTGTGGTTCTAAGTCTATTTGTTCTAGTTGTAAAACTCTACCATAGTGTATTTTCCATTCTATCACCCTGGGATCTTTTCCGTTGTGAGTTTTTCCTCGTATGCCTCGGTGTTTTGCAATATTATTTATCTTTCCGCACTTAAATTAAGTCACATAATATTTAAGATATAATTTGGTGTAAACTACTTGGTAAATAATTTATCATATATATCGTAGGCCTTTTATTTGCTACCATAACTTGAACTTGAAAAAAAAACTTATCCTTTCTTGACAATAGATTTTAATTATGTGCCTTTCGTCCATCTCAATTTCGAGCACATGCACTCTCATATCAACATAATTAAAGCTGAGCAAAATGTAAGCATGCACAATCACATAAAAAAAAGTATGTACTTCGTTCGGCAATGTGCCAACATCCACGGGGTGTCTCTCTACTCTTTATTAATCGCCTCTTGATTAAGAAGATTACATGACACTTTTCTGAGTGTAATACCTTGTAATTTTAATGCATTAATTAAATAGTGAATTTAATTATTTATGATTGTAGTGTCTGCTATGACATGTTATGTTACTAATTATAATTCCATATGTGTTGTGTTAAGTGTGGTTTATTAAAAATTTAAATATAGCTTAATACACGGGAATGAATCAATACATATTTACTAAATAAATATTTAATAATCATAAAAATCTTGTTTAATACTTTGGGTCAATGTTTGGAACATTTAGAATGTTGGATTAGGACTTAAATAATGGGTTTTAAGCCCCATAAGTTAGTATATGATTTAGACTGGACTTTAGACTATTTAGAAATGTTAACCTAAATTTCGTGGTTAAGTATATAAAAAGGGAGATTAGGGTTATTAGGAATAATTTAAACACTTGATAAAGGAAACCCTAGAGTAAGAAGAAGGAGACTATTTGGATAATAAGAAAAGATGGCAATTGGGCATTGGAGAAGAGGAGAATTGGTGCTTTTCAATTGGAGTTCATCCTACTTGAATTTGCAGGCAAGTTTACTTAGTATATTAATATAATTATTTTGGTGTTAGAATATAGTAATATTTGGATTCAAAAATCTAAACATAAAAATACTTGATTTGGATAATTAAACAACAAAATTTGCGAATTTAATTTAATTAGTTAAATTAGGTTTTCATCCATAAATAGAAATTGATGAAATTTGCATGAATTTAGGAGATATTGAATAAATTGATTTTAAGGTTATGCTATATGTGTAGGATTTTTTAAAATCCCTTTTATATTGCATGAATGAATTGGAAAATTTGAGACTTTAGAATGAAATTCAAACCTAGGTTTCTAATTCTAAAAAATATTTCTAAATTGTAAGGACATACTTTACATAGTCCGTTTACATTAGAGTATGTCGTATACCGCTACAACTGTCAAAGGAAGTTCTAGTTCATTCATGCATCAAGACGAATTCGAATATCAAAGTTCTTCAACAAATAAGCCTCTGCGAGATAGATTTTGGTAAGGTTGTGTTTAATCCCCTTAATGGTTCATTTAAAGTGTTGGGATATTTTCTAAAATGTTTTTTTAAACACTGAGGCGTCATTTTTCGTCAAAATAATTTTTCTAAGTCCTGAGGCGGAGTTTTAATAAATTATAATTTTTCATTGATGTCATTCAAATGACATGTCAATGTCGTTCAAATGACAGGACCAAGTCATTCAAACGACTTCTTCAAGCGACGGAGCATCTCGCGTGATACCTCGTTTGAAGCTCGCTTGAAGTGTTTCATCTGACAACATCACACTATTTCATATTTTTTACTATCTTCAGAAGGTCGCGCGATCCCTGGATCGAACGACATTAGATGACGTTCGAGCGACATGCCTTTGTCGTTCGAGCGACCGCGCCAACTTAACTCTTTTATAAATACCTATTATATGAGTCCATTTGGCTGTATAGGCCCTGAGAGTTTCAAACTACAAAAACTACAATCTGTAGAATTTTTGTCTTCTCCTTTTTAGGGCTTTTTAACTTTGTTTTGATTCACAAATCATCCCAAATACTTTAGTGAATCATCTTGGAACCCAAGGTACAATTTTGTTGAAGTTTCTCTTTGTGGAGTTCTATCTCTACGGCTGACTTGGTAACTCTTGAGGGAGGTGCTCGCAGACTACGACTGCGGTCATTGGGAGTTCTTGAGGGTGTTCCATGCTGAAGATTGTGGGTTTGTTGTGGCCAATCCATTATTGAATCTAGTTTTAGGCTTATGTGAGTTTTCTGAGGAATAGTCATTATAGATTTCATTGTGTATGTAAGTTACGATTTACTTTTCATACTGAAATAAAAGGTTTTACCCAAAAGGGTTTATTTCCTGAAATCTGTGAATTAGCAATTTTGTGATGGCATGATTTATTCCCCCTATATGCATGTGTTAGGGTTTAATAAATTTTGTTTAAAGTTGGCATCTAATTAAATAAGTATTTAATTATAAATTTGTGAATCACCAAGCAATCGATATCACATCGCCACCGCATTTACAAATTGGTATGAGAGGTTTTCAAGTGATCTTGCCTTCACAAATTGGTATCAGAGCGGATTTCTCGAATTTATCGAGTGATCCTTGTTTTTCAAAAAAAATGTGATGTTGATTTTTTTTTAAATCGCAATGTTTTCGGATGAAAACTTATATAATCACTTGACAGTATTTGATGAGACTAATTATACCTATTGGAAAGCCCGTATGAAATCTCATTTAAAAGCAATCGATGAGCGTGTTTGGGTCGTTTGTGAGAGAGGGTTGACTCCTTCCACTATCACCACTAATAATGTCAGTAATCTTAAACATGTGACTGACTAGACTGAGGATGAATTTAAATGAATTACTTTTAATTCTCGTTGGCTAAGTGCAATTTCTGGAGCCATCACCTTTGACGAGTTCTGACACATTATGACATGCACCACGTCAAAAGAAGCATGGGATGTTTTACAACATAACCATGAAGGCACGAATGCAGTAAAAGAGTCTAAATTGCAAATTTTAACTACTCAATTTGAAATGATTACCATGCTCAAATCTGAGTGTTTTGATGACTTTTATGCAACTTTGTCTGATATTGTTAACACTAGTTTCAATCTTAGTGAGCACATTTCTGATGCAAGAGTGGTTAAAAGGATTTTGAGACCTTTGCCTAAACATTTTATCCAGAAAGTGACTGTGTTAAATTCCTTAGGAAATTTGACATGTTTATTGACACTGAAAAGCCTAAGGATAGAGGGATAGCACTTAGAGCCCAGTCTAGGAATAGTGAGGAAGTTTACAAGAGAGAGAAGAAAAAGAAAGTGAAACTTTGTGAGTCTGAGTTAGAGGGAGAGTTTGATTTTAATGATGTGGCCTTGCTTGCTAAAAAATTTAAAAAGTTTCTCAAATTTTCAAAAGAAAATTCTTCCAATAGAAAGTTTTTTGAGAAAAATAAAAAGAAAGTAGAAGCCAAAGAGAGTGGTGAGAAAGAGAAAGAGAAAGAGGAAGAGGAGAGATATTTTGAGTGCGAGAGAAAGGGGCACAAGGTGTTTGAGTGTCCCACAAGGCTAAAGAGAAAGGGCAAGAAGATTTCCATGCTAGCCACTCTTAGCGATAGTGAGGAAGAGGTGAAGGATTCCGGGGATGAGTCTTCACATGGGATGTGTGTCTCCTTTTTAGCTAGTCACGTAAACACACCTAGTTTTTCCCATGACGATGAGGATACTTGTGCACGTGAGATCCCCGAGAATGATTTCAGTGTTTCGTGTGAAAGTGAGTATGGAAGCGAAGGTGAAAGTGGGCTCCAAATTGCATTTAGAGATTTGTACGCCGAGACCTTAAAGACGAAGAAGTTGAATAAGGAATTAGTTCTTAAGGTGTTATATTTAGAGAGAGAGAGAGAGAGAGAGAGAGAGAGAGAGAGAGAGAGAGAGAGAGAGAGAGAGAGAGAGAGAGAGGTTTTTAGGGGATTTGAGACGTCGGCGAGTCAACGCGAGACGGTGAAGGTTACTTTGAATGAGCAGTTGGTCGTCTTAAGTCGGGAAAAGAGTGAACTTAAAGCCCGTGTGTCACAATTAGAGAGAGATCTTGAACGTGTTCGGGAGGTAAAGGTCACTTTAGAGGATACATCTAAGAAGGTAGGAAAGATGCTCCTTGGTCCCGCTTTGGATAATGTTGAGAGACTAGGAATAGGTCATGACGGTGCATCTACTTCTCACATTGCACCTGAGCCGGTTCCTGAGTTTGTGATAGATCCATATGGCTCTCAACCCAACCCACCTAGGCATCCATTACCCGAGAGGAGATTGCGTCCTAGACGATTTAGGAAAGGTGTACCTAGACCCATATGGCTCTCAACCCAACCCACTTAGGGAATTTTGCTTTAAGTTGGGTAGTGTGTCCGTAGATTTTTGCCACGTGTTCCCACACACGCACCCACACATGATTCTTTTGGAGAATACATGAGAGAGTTTGCACATAGTAAGGAGAAAGTAAAGTTTTTGGCCAAGAATTCACAAGATTTGATGGATGTTTTTAATAGGATGTCACCACCTTTGGAAAACTCCACCGCACCTAACGGTTGAGGTTTAGATATGTTTGCTAGCATAGGATGTTTTTCATGATGATATTTTATGCCTATTGCTAATGTGTACCACTTTTGTATTTATCTTTTTTCATTTTTGATATATTTTTTGAAAAAACAAAAAGATTTTTGTTTTTAAAAAATTCTGAAAAAATATAAAAAAGATTTTTTATTCTTTTGAGAGAAATTTAAAAAAACCAAAAAGATTTTATTTTGATAAAAATTTTGGAAAAAGACAAAAAGAGTTTTGTATTTTGTTTACACCGTTTATGAATGAACATTTAGGATGATCAAGTCACAACATCATTCCATATCCATGTGACTATTTGATAGTGTTTTGTTATACGTCATCAATTCATTTTGTGCTTTATAATGTTTGGAGTCATTAAGATGTAATTTCATATCAGTTTCTACATGTTTGACTCTTAGTCTCCTTTAATGTACACTTGCACAAATTCGTTTAATTACTTTACTTGTCTATCACATGTCGTTCGAAGTATTTCCATCTCAATTATGTCTTTAAAACGAACCAAATGCGATAAAACTTGACAATAAAAGTAGTGCATGTAAGAACTGTTGCCCGTGAGGACTTTGTTTAAAATATTTAGTGAACGTGAAAGGGCTACGAAAGGTTCACATATCCTTTACGATTAAGCCATCGTTTAAATCGGACCTAAAAAAAAGGCATTGTAAAAAGTAGCCAAGGTCCAAAGAGGTTTAAAAGAGCCCGAAAAAAATTAAGGCAATAAAAGGATATATATGCCAAAAATGGGCCATTAGGTTTTAGATCACCTCAGTAGAAAAATAAAAGATTTATTGTTTATGAGGGAGTTTGGTTGGAAATTAATCAACGGGTTGCACGTCCTGACAATGTCTTGAAAATGCATTACATAGTTTTAGACATTATTGGTGTGGAAACCATTATTTACTTTGATGTGCTGATAGATTAATTCGATGTCATATAAATTCACATATATTGACACCTAAGGATGATTTTGAGTTCATTCGTTAGGAGTAACCACATTCATCGTGCATATATGTTATGTTTGATTGCATTGATTTTCCTATCGAATTAGTTCGCACACGTTCATTCTGTATCCACGATTTGGTTATCTTAATGTAAATTTATGGTGTGTGATTTTTATAAATTATTTTTGCATTTTTGTTTGAAAAAAATGAAAAATCAAAAATAGTTGGTGAATGCTTTCAAGTTTATCATTGATGATCGTAGTTGTTTTTGCTCTACTTGTCATGACACTACATGCTTATGTAATACCCCGCACTTTTAGGGATATTTAATTTACATAAATGAGTATAATTTGGAGATTTGAGGAATTTCTCTGAGAAATCATTTTTGGAGTCGATGGGGGTTATATGATTTCCGATGGGTGTTACATTTACTTTCGGGATTAAGTAAATGAGTTGGACCATTTTAATTACATGTCGTAGTTGGGGAAAGCGACAAGGAATAATATTTTAATTTGAAAACCCGCATTAAGATGTATTGAGTTTAATTAGTGAATTGTAGTTAAGAATGGAGATTTCGAGTGTGCAGTTGGTTTCGGAATGGCTGAGATAGTCAAAATAGAGTATCCGGGAGTAGTGTTTGGATTCCAAGAAATTTTTGGACCAGTAGGGACTCATAATTGAGTAAACGAGTCATTTTTGGGTTTGCCCTATAAGACACGAGAGAGTGGGAGAAAAGAGAGAAAAGAAGAGGGGAACAAAGGAAGAGATAAAACAGAGAAGAAAATAGGATTTTTGGCCAAACTCCGCGGGATCTGACTCGAGATCATCGGATTTTATCAATGAGGCAAGTTTTTACTTGCTTTATTTATTTTGGGCATAAATCTCATATCACAATTGGTAATAAAAAAACTATATGATTTTGGGATTGGGTTTTCGTGAATAAAACAGATGTTTCAGAATATTAAACGGATAAATCTCGGTTAATATTCAATTTGAGAAATTTAGAATTTTACGGAAATTAGTTGTTGATTCTTGGTTCTAGGATGATTAGAACCTATTTTCTTTGAATAATATGATTGGGAGTAGAGATATAAGGATTGGAGATTTGTTAATGGCCGAAACAGGGGTCGGGGAAGAAGCTGCCCTGTTTGATCGATCGATCGATGGCCAAGGGTCAATCGATCGATCCTACAGTTATTTTGGCAATTTAGGCTTAGTTAATTTAAATTGGATAAATTCCCACGTTTATGATTTTTAGCTTGTTTATTCGAGGAAATAAATATCCACCTAGGGGAATGTATTCCTTGTCAATTGAGGGAGTTACATTTGGGACTTGGAAAGTACAAAAATGTGTGTCGCAAAAAGGAATGGTTTTGAGGAAAATAAATTGGGGAGTTTAATATTTAGTGTTCCTAAAATAGAGTGGGGACTTCTAAATTATTATTGGATTGAGATGTATGCCTTGGGTTAATTGAATAAAGTCCAGGGCTTACTAATTTAGGGGTGTTCGAAATGAGTAACACTCGGGGTGATATTCTGACGGGCGATTATATATACATTATGCAAGTAGAAATATATTTATATGTCACCTATATGTTTGGAATAAATCCTAGGATGCGAATAGGATGGAAATTGAGGATAAAGGCTAGAGTTGCATGAGCGGCTATCCGGGGTCGGTTGACGACTATGATTATAGGTAACGCCATACCTATAAGACTACAAATAAGTTGAGAGTATACTTGTTTGATTATTACAAATTGATATATTTGGGAATATGTATAAATCCTTAATCGTGATTAAGGTGCGAGTCAAATTTCAAGTGAGAGAATACTTATCAGCTTAGTATTTTAAGTTTGCGAATACTTGTATACTATTACGAATGGGAACATTCGGGATTATTGTCTATCGCTATGAGAGTTTGGCAGTTATAGCCATATATATATTGGGAAGTGATATTATAAATATATATACGGAAGTGGTTAAAGTATATATATGTGAGGATATTGATAATACGCAAATATTGCGTATTTCATCCCTCGAACCCGCGCATTTTAGCCCCCTCGGGTATCTTATTCCCTATATTTATGCTCGTTAACCATACAACCTCGGATTTCTATGTTAACATGTTTTTCAGGGGTTAATTGAGCTTTTATAGGTATTTGGATGCTAAGTGTGAAGTTCGGACGTATTTCGCTCGATTTTTGTACACAATCGCACGTTCAAGGGCATTTTAGTCTTTTCACAGCTTCGGCACCTGGACTAACATCTCACGGATCCTCGCAAGCTTTGCGTGGCCACGGTACGCGATTTCGATCCAGAACGAAGAAGTTACGACGATTTTAGCGGAGGAGAAAATAAAACACACCAAAACAGGAGGAGCTTGTGCAGACCTGTAGCGATCGATCGATCGATCAAAATGATCGATCGATCGATCCTTCAATTTTTTCCAATCATGGGGAGACAGTGGGATTGATTTTTCACCATCGATCGATCGATCACAAGGGATCGATTGATCGATCCCCTGTTTTCTGCAGATATTTTGGCTTTTATTTTCTTTCCTATTTTAATTCCACTTACTATATGTGATAACCCGCTCTAAATAATAACGGGTGGCCAGCCCTATACTACATAAATCAGGTATCTCAGATGGTACAGTCTCCACATCAACAGGCAACACTATAATATAAAGCTAACTACCCGAAATCGTTAAGTGCGAATTATCAAAATTTAAAACTTTTATTTAACAACAACAACAAAATCAATAATGCAATGTGAACCAACCATACACATCTAACTAAAGTGAGTGATATGTAAAAACTCCATAAATATAAAAGAGTGTGATACATTATACAACAAATTCACAACAATGAAATACCCGAATATGCTGTCGGGTAACAGACAGTACAATAATTTGAGAAATGAAATATGGAAGTGTTAATCTACAACACTTGAATTCTAACTCAATATACAAACTGAATCCTAATCTAGATGTACAAAGATAGGAATCGACTAAAACAAAGTGCCGCAACAGTCCGCTACTGCCACAGCTCCACAAATACCCTGGATGGATGCATCAAAGGCGTCCTTGCGGAGGAACACCTGAAGTATTACAATATATACAAGGAGAAGGGAAATATAAACGGGTCAGAGCCCGAGTTTGAAAAAACGTTTTATAGCAAGTGTACTAAAATGCATAATAATTATAAATGCATTATTACATGATTTAGTTGGAATCGAACTCTCCATAATAATTCAACTCACCTCTCATCTAAAGCGCGTACTAAACGTATGCACGTGATCTCCAAATGGATGTCCGATTTTATTTTAGGTAAGAGGATTCTAACTTAAACCCAAGTGAAGTATTTAAGTGAAACCATCTAACCTATCTCCCAGTATATCCACATCCCTTTTGTGGTGCTACACTACCACCGTTGTATTCAGTCTTATTCTCGACTAAATTCCTCGATTCCTTTAAACTTCCCACACAAGGAGCATTATCATCTTTATTGACAAAATACAACATTGTCAACCTCTGAATCAGCCGTCCATCATAATTTCCTCCTCGAGTATTATCAATTATTATTACGAGTTGGTCTCCCACTTGGATTCGTTTCCTCCACTCGTATCTACATCTTTCGATACAAAATTCGCTAACGATTTGGATTCATATCCGCAATTGGACTTCCTTCATGCCCTCCTGCGATGAGTTCAGAACCACGTTTGTTTCTCACCCTGAACAGTTGAGGAAGGAACATACGGTCAACACTGTACCTAAGGTTCTCCTATAGGCATAGCATTCCACTTCAAAAATTGGTGGTTGACTCCAACCATTATAACTTCGTCACGAAAGCCAAGAAAATTTTCTCTAAATTTTCACTTTCAGTTTGCCACACTCCGTCCTATATTTAAGCCTTTGGATACTTTACCTCCTTTGGTAAACACATACAATTTCCGCATTTCTAGAATTTCCCACTGACAGTCTCTACACGTTTTTGTAATACGTTGGGTAAGTTTACCCTCGCACCTCATTTGACTATAACAGCATTTGGAAGTCACTGTTGCGCCTTAGTCGCCTTTCTAGTCTTGGCTTCTCGTGCCATAATGGAGGTGACCTCAACTACGGTCATCATCCTCGGATATATTTTATAATCTCAACTGAGCCCTGCCTCCTGATGTACGTTTAACGGTCCTCTTCTGACATTCGTCATAGCTCGGCACACGCACACATCCGAATGAAATTAGAATTCACTAGTGTATACACATTATAGCAAGAGAACGAAATCTCGTCAAAGGAATCGACAATCCTAAACATAGGGCTTTATAACAAACAAAGCAACGCTGAAAGCATAATAAGCCATACAGATCCTCAAGGACACTAGAACCTGATGCTCTGATACCACCTGTGACACCCCGCCTAATTAAATACTGGGAGATCACTCCTTTATTAAATTAAAATCAAGGTGAACAGTTGGTTCATTCTTAGCATCACTAACGTAAAAATACTTTTCTAATTTAAACACCCTAAATAATTAAGCTAAGTGTCAAAACCATTTAAAACCTTATTCTCATTTTATTAAATACGGTTATAAAACTTTAAACCATTAACATCTAAAGAGTCACGCAATAAGTAGAAGAATAAAATGAACATTTAAGAGTTTACCCAACAATAATAAATCCCAACATTAAAATACTAAGGAAAACTTCCTGACATTTACAATCCCGAAATAAAGATACTGAAATATAAAAGAATTACAATCTCTGAAATAATGGAAAAGGGCGACACATGCCCCTGCTGGATAAAGCTGAACTAGAAGTAGAGTCAATAATGAGGTCGTCTAAGCAATGGCCTGTAACTCCCACAAAAGCTACAGCGCATTCCATCCAAAGAATCCTAAGAAAGACACCCCTGTGGCTGGGCACCTGTAATACATATATATATAGACACAAGAGAGAAGAAGTAACAGCAAACGGGTCATAGCCCGAATGTAGAACCGTTTTAAAAAATAGTTTAGCAAGTATTTAAATTGATTACAGGCCAATGCAACAACATATTAGTGCGACACTCTCTTGAGAAATTCTCACCTCTCTTCTAATGTGCACACCTATCGCACTAACCTTCCCAATGGTCTATCTCGTCATATACCACACTATCTTTCCCCAATGATTTAACTTATCTTAGGTTATTCGCAGGATTTACATCTGAACAACACAAGTATTTAAAACGTAAGATTTCATTTTGTAACCAAAGTTCTCCTTTTTACTTTATTAATCAATAAAGTTTTCCAGGGTCATATTATACTTTCTTAACACAAGTATTTATAATTTGAGTCATCAATCATGTCCTACATATCAATTCACAATAGGCAGTTCCAATTTTTAGAATTTCATATATATATATTAACTACTCGTATAATATATATATCATAACAGCACCCCACATAAAAACTATGGTGCGGGCATACTCTACTATCCAACCCCATATCACTCATATTAAGGGGAATACAAATTCGGACTCACTCTCAAATTGTATTAACACATACACAACAATATTGAGGCGAAGCATAGATTCCAAGTCTCTAAGAGGATGGCACATACCCGCGTCTCTTAGGACCGTCTGAACCATCATTCCGATAGCCTGTACCAAGGATATCTATCTCCTAGGGTACGAATTAATATCCCCCCGAAGGCAACACAGGATAAGATCGTCCCAGCGCGGTAACCTCAGGGATAGCAAGTAGCGTGGGTATGTTTTTCACAAGTATATAATATATGCATACACAATCATATAAATATACCACTTTTATTATATAAATTTAGGTTTATCTCATAACCCATATTCACAACATTTATCCTTATTTTCCCATAATTAGTTATCGCGTATAATGGTTTGTTTCTCACTTTAATTCGAAGGGTTTTTCCATCTTACTACGTAACCCTCATGGACTCTATTCTCCCAAATGTCCAATTCAGTAGGTATCCATTTGTGTTCCAACGTAACTCTCTCTTACGTGTCTCTCCCCTTTAATATATACTTACATAGTCCCTTATGCAAAATATCCCAAAAATATAATTCTCGTCTCATATTAAAAGTCCCAAAATTATTCATATGTCCTACTGGTCTTCCCTATCTCCCAAAGCACTTTATTAAGGATGTCCAAGAATTATTTCACATTAAATCGAATTTCAACTAATTAAGAAAGGAAAACATGAGTCTGCCAGAAGGGGTCGATCGATCGAGGTCTGGGGCTCGATCGATCGAAGCTCTGGGCTCGATCGATCGATAAAATAGGTATTTCGATTTCTGCAGTTTTGCAGTTACGGGTTTTCTCACAATACTTCATCCAAATCCTAACTTTCCATACCCAAACGTCTAGAAAATTATACTACTAACATTATATCATCATACCAAATATTTCCAACGTAAAGCATGTAGATTTCTATCACTAAACATGGATTAACAAGCCAAAATTCTTTTAAAACTCAAGAACCCTAGAAATCTCTTAATCTTGGTTCTAATCTGTTTTTCCAAGAATTTCCTTCTTATACAACATCAAAATTTTGTGGTTTACTCCTCTACATGACAATGGGTTTCCAGAATATCATTTAAGTAATCACTACATGCAATTTCCTATCTTCAAATTAGGTTTTTCTTCCATAAATCTCACCCTAATCATCCCTACACTAATATGAGTGATGCATCAACGAAAATAAGCAAGATAAACACTTGCCTGGGATTTTCAGAAGTCTGGCTTGGTGCCGAAATTGGTGTGGTTGCGTTCCCCGTCTCGCGATCTACGCGTTGGTGGTGGAGGCGGTGCAAACGGATGGATTTTGGGCCTTGGATTTCTTTGGAAGCTCTCTCCTTCCCTCTCCTATGGCCGTCACTTGTCTTTGGTTGTTCTAAACCTAGAAGACAACCTAGATATCTTATATAACCCTTTAATTTTCGTGGGTTTAATTACCCAAAAATACAAAATGACTAAAATGCCCTCTCGGGGTACTAATTTAGCCTAAAATAGCCCCGAGACTCAAACTAAACCCCCGGATACACTTTTCTGACTATCTCGACCCTTTCGAACGCGTTGGCGCATTCAAAACGACCATACGAACAACTTATAAAATATTCATTTTTATTAATCAACATTTAGTCCCGACACGACACAGGCGCGTCCCGACTTAAATTTTCATAATTGTCATTTTATTCACACGTGACAATATTATAAAAATGAATCTCATATATTACTATACTCGCCCAGTAATATTCAACAAATATCAAATTTCCAATAATTACTAACTCTCGTCACGCTAGTAAATATTTAAAACAACATTCCGGATTAAAATTAAATTAATTTATCTCAATTAAATTTAATTAATCCCATAATTTAAAAGCTATAAAAATACGGGGTATTACACTGGCCATGTTGGGGTATCCTTCCCTCAGATCGGGTAGTCTTAGCCTCGATTGCTACACTCTTTGTTCTTTTGGTTCCACTTGCCCTCTAGACCTCATTGCCGGCCTTGACGGCCTTGATTGAATCCACCCTCACTGGGTAGGAATTTCATCAATCTGCATCATTTAAAGGGGTCCCCTACTGAGTATACTCTCCTGTGGTGTTTCACTAGCACTGTTTAATCCAGCCTTAATCTTCAGTTGGATTCTCCAACCTTCTTAGCTCCCTCCTACTGGAAGAATTAATGTAATTTATAAACTTATGCCCTTGACAACATCAACACTAGTCACCCTAACATGATTTCCCATCCACGTTTGTGTATTCTACTCACGCCGAAAGTCTATTCGCATCTCTGTCTAAATAGCAGATGGAAGATCTTACGGTCAAACCACGCCCAAATTCCTCGTTTTATTTCATATATGCTCCTTTATATCTGGTGACTGACTCTCACCACACTATGCAGCTCCAATGAGCTAAAACTTTTGCCCAAAATTTAATCCTGGGTGTCACTGTTCTCCAACCTACATAATTGCGTTTGGATTGTCTCCTTCCAATGGCCCATCACACTTCCTCTTTTCCTAAAATTCTTACAGATGACTATTCGAAAGAGTCCCTCTGCCTCTCCCCCTACCTACTTCGCTGGATGAGTCTGAGTTTATACCACTGTTATCTATGATAATGTTTGGGAAAGCTACTTCCCCCGAGTGATTATCCTATTGCCATCTATCGGAATAATAATTATGGCAACTTTTATCGCGATCACCGTTCCTAGAATATTCTATGGCTCTCGATGTTACTTTCCTCCTATAATCCTTCTAACGGCTTTCGCTGGTCGTGCTATATTGTTCGGTGTACGAGGTCCAACCGAACTCGAATTATGAATCACATCGCTATTCTAAATAACAGAAGAACGTAAGTCACATACGTAGAATAATACAACAACTCTATTATAAGTCTCTATATAAAAAAATGCTAAGCTAAAACGAAATAAGACGTACAAATCCTAAAGACTCTAGATACTGATGTTCTGATACCACCTATGACACCCCGCCTAATTAAATACCGGGTGATCAGTCCTTTATTAAATTAAAACAGGTTTCTCAGTTGGTTAATTCTTAGCATCACTGTCCAAAACCTTTTTAATTACTAATCACATATTAGTTAATGAAGTCGATGTCAAAATTTTAATCTTTATTAACAAGCAAGATATAAAATAATAAATCGCATTCACCATCTAATTAAAACCAACATAATGAAATGCCAGAATGTCTGAATAAGTAAAAGTAACTGGAATAAACACTCCAGTAAAAATTTCAATTACAATAATCCAAATGACTAAGTCTCATCAACTGGAAATAAAAAAGTCCAACATCTCTGAAATAAATACTGTTTGAAATGGGAGACATGCCTTGCCTGAAACAACTGCATAATAAAAGATAGATGGATAGGAGTGGAGGCATCTAATATCGAGGACTTGTAACTTCCACAGCAGTTGCAGCTCGTCAAATAATCTGAAATCCTATGTCTGGCGTCCCTGTGGCTGGGCACCTAAAATAAATTGCACAAGGAAAATAGATTTGGAAGAAACGGGTCAGAGCCCGAGTAGAAAATAGTTTAAAGCATTTTGGCAAGTATTTAAAATGCTTAAGAGCAGATATTATATACATGTTAGGTTCACGGGTCTCACTTGCGGTCCTCACCCCTCAACTAGTGTGCACGCCTAACGTATACTCCTAACCCGTCCTAGTTATGCTACCCTGCCTAACTAGTTCGAATTAAATATTTTACTTCATCTACTAACTTTTGGTACTCACTTGTGTCACCCATACAATAACAATTTATGTTCTAAGTCTATTGGACATTTATAAATTTCTCATATAATATTAAATTCTCGCACACTTATATACATTTAGACATCACTGTCAAAAGTAGAATTAAATCACAAGTATATATATATATATATATATATATATGCCACTCTAATTATATATATACTACTATAGCACCCTTAGGCTGAAACCTGAAGTGCATGCATACTCTGCTATTGTGTCTTGGTACATCACATACTGTATAATGGACACTTGGTTATGTATCTCTCTCGAACCATAAATACAAATCACATATATTGGAGGCGAACATAGTCCCCAACCAAATGGGTCATGCACATACCTATGCTCCCATTCAACCTTCGAAACTATCATACTCTCCGATAGTACGTATCCAAGGTCCTATGTTCTGGGTACAAGTCTAAAATCCCCCCCAAATTGGCTCATCAGGATAAGACTGTCCACGATGCGAAACCTCCCCCCGTTAGCAAGCATCGTAGGTATGTCATACACACAATAAATCATACAATAGGTTTTCACACAATTTACGTATTTACATCATTACTATAGGTATACATGTAACTTATCATGCATGTCCTATACGTAGTATATCTGTATCCCTTGAATATTTTACGTATTAATTAATTTCCATTTTACTTCTCATCGTACGTTCCCGAGCATCTCTCACCACTCGAAATGTATACATCATTTTATAACATAATATCCGTAGGTAACTCACTCATATCCTATTAGTTTAAGTCATCTTTCTTCCCTAATTCCCGTGACTCAAATTATTCCTCAATTTAGATTTTCCTCTCGATTAAGCACAATTAACTTATCCCTTAAATTTACCTCATAGGGTCAAGCCTAAAACCCAACCTAGGCCTACTTGTTCTTCAATATAATCCCCATTATATTTAAAATTTAATCCAACAAGTGAATCCCGAAAATTTCCCAAAGATTCTAAACAAAAAGAGAAAAGTGGCCAAAAATTTGGGCAGCCGAATTGATTCGGCCCTGGTCCGAATAGATTTGCCTTGCCAAATCGATTCGTCCAGGAACCGAATCGATTCGCCCCTATAGGTATCGTAATCTACCTTTCTCTGTTATGGGTTTCTCCATTTTTACACCTCTAAACCATCATTATACTATCCCAAACTCCCAACCAAAGGTTTATAACATTATAGTAACATGTATCAATGATTTTTAACATAGGATAATCATAAATATCTTACAAAACCAATCCCAAATCAGATTTAATCCAATACAATCTTAAAAACCCTAGAATTTCCTATTTTTTTAAAACCTCATTAAAGATTCCAGATTTCTTCACCAAGATTAAATATAAATTCATGGGTTTTACACTACATGCATGAGGGAACCCATCCTATATCAATTTCACCCAAGATTAAGATTATGTCTTCCAAATTCATCCAAAACAGATGAATTTCATAGGCAATTCAACCTGCTCTAACATGTACATCGTATATGCTTATAAATTTGCAAGTTTAAACACTTGCCATTTACTGCAGGTCTGATCCATTGAAGATGATGGGTATGGTGGTGTTCCTCTTCCCCAATCTAGCAATGGTGGTGTTGGTGGTGCAATTGGAGTAGGAATTGGTGGTTCTAGCCTTTGGAACTTTCTCTCTTCTCCCTCCTATGGCCTCTCTGCAACTCTATGAATTGTGACCCCTGAAGACTCCTATTCCCAGATGATATAAACCTCTAAATTTCGTAGTCCATATTTCCCCCAAAATACAAATGATTAAAATACCCTCCCGGGGTGTCGGTTTGGTCTAAAATTTTCCCGGGACTCAAACAAAACCCCGGGTACACTTTTCTGACTATTTCGAGCCTTCCAGACACTTTGGTGAACTCAAATTGACAATATGGATGACTTGAAAATAAATATCTTTTTATTTCCTTAAATTGAGTCCCGACACGACTGACACGCACGTTTCGACAAAATTACTCTAACTGTCGTATTTTTCACTCGGGACAATTTTTAATATTTTCATAATCCCATATTACTTTATTCACTAAGTAATATTCATTATAATTCACATTAATAAATACTAACCCTTGTCTCGCTAGTTAATATTTATTTTAATTCGAATTAATTTCTAATTAATTTTTCCATTCTTAATTAAATCAATCCCACATTTAAAAATCATTAAAAATACGGGGTGTTACAGCGCCGTATTCAAAAAAAATTAGTCCATTAAACTTGCTCAACAGGCGTACTCCAAGTACACGAGAGAGGATGCCATTGCATCAATACCCCCGACGGTTGGTCTACCCAGACTTCATGAACCGTATCCACCGCGTGGTGACCCATGGTCTGGGTTTAGAATTATTTGTTATATGTTCATGACATTTCATGTCATCGAAGTGTCATGTCGTTATTTTTTTTTAGTTTATTTTTTTATTCTATGTTCATTTTGTACTTGGCACCCAAGAAGGGGTTGTTTGATGTTAAATTAAGTTTAAACAAGTTTTATGTGTACCGGATGTTTGGAATATTAGAAATATAAATGAAATATTGTCAAATTTTTTAGAATTGTTACATGTTTATGATATTTATTCTACTCTCATCATTTCATCATTTTGTGAAAATCTAAAGCTGATTATAACATCTCTTACCACATTTAACAAATTCAACTTTTGTAACTACTAATAGCAGTCACAAATTTGTCATTACTGTCAATTTTATAACTGCTAATAAGAGTGACAAATATACAATTCGTAACCGCTGATAGCAGTTACAAATATAATATTCGTAACTGTTGTCAGTAGTTATAAATATTAGATTCGTAACTATTGTGAGCAGTTATGAAAATTATATTCCCCATAGGGGTTATAAAAATTTGTGACTGCTATTAGGAGTTGCAATATTTTCTTTGTCACCCTCTAAATTATGACGGTAAATAGCAGTTATAAAGGTTATTTGTAACTACTAACAACACTCACAAATCACCCATTTGTGTGTACTGTACAGGGGTTGGCGGATGAGTTGACATGGAGTTCGATGAAACCATGCCAAGGATTACACGTTGGTCGTTGCAGTTCGCCTCTCAGAAAAATGCATTTTAAAACCTAATCAATTACCACGAGCAATTGGATGATATGAGTGTTGGTGATGTGAATAAATTCTTTGTATTGTTTGTAATGTTTTCTTTTGACTTTGATATTTTCTAACATTCAATTATGTATTGTTTATGTGTAGGTCATTTGGGAACCATATCAAGATTCCAGGGCTGCTTATCCCTTTCATAAAACTTCATGGTATAGCGGGATTATGGTTTATTTTGAGGTAGGGGAGCTATTGCATAGAAAAATGCCTTAGACAAGTCGGACGGTTGCAAATCATACCTCGCGAGCCAATGAAACCCTTAAAGGACGATAGCGGAGACAAGATAACTCAATACAAGGTTAAATTCGATATGCAAAAATGGTACCAAGAAAACTGAAAAGACCACCTTTTATCCAAGAAATTTGGGTTTGTGCCCGTATCAAGCCCGTGGGACTATAGCAGTGATTATATGGCTTGGCACGTGTCTAAATCCCATCACTGTGTCCAAAACCCCAAGTTCCGCACTTTCAAACAACCAAAAACAT
Organism: Sambucus nigra; assembly: GCA_949130495.1. Lineage (NCBI taxonomy): Eukaryota > Viridiplantae > Streptophyta > Magnoliopsida > Dipsacales > Adoxaceae > Sambucus > Sambucus nigra. The sequence continues at coordinate 442,065,813 of OX422207.1, forward strand.
AGTTGGAAAGTTTTATGTGTAAACTACTTCCGGGTGTTCCACTATCGTTACTAATTTCATGTTATTATCTTTTCGATAGGCGGACAAGGTGCGCAAGGCTATGGATTTAATGAAGAACAATATTGACGATGGAATTGTTTCAACATTTGGGACCCCTCCAATTATACCAACAAGATAATTCAATATTATTACCAACATTATAATTCAACATTAATACCAACAATATATTTCAACTTTAATACCAACAATATATTTAAAATTTAATACCAACAATATAATTCAACTTTAATACCAACTCCAATATTAATACAAACTCCCACATTAATTAAACATACCAACTCCAATATTATTCAAATTAAGTTCAAAACATTCCAACATTTAATCAAAACACCTACTTCTTTCTTTTACTTCTATGGGACCCCTTAACTACTTTCTCTTTTCCTTTGCCTTTGGACTTGCTTTTCTTTGTCACCCGCTACTCAATGACAACCGACATGCCTACCCTAATGGTCGCAGCTAAGATATCATAGGCTTGGACACTGTGAACAAATCTACATTTATTTCCATAATTTATAAGTTATATACATTAACTTTAATGTAATAGTTATAGTTATCTTTATAACATTCATTTATTGAACATATAAAGTTACATGATCCAATCATGTCCACATCATCACAATACATTAACAATCTCATTTACTAGAATTTTATATTCTAGTGATGCCCATATAAGGCATGAAACCATATATATAATTACTATATATGAGTTATTAGCATCAAGAGTTAAGGACTAAACTCCTCCCGATTCTCAACACGGCGCTGCGTTTCGTGCGTGGAACGTCTCGCCGAAGCGAAATCCAAACAAGGAACCCCCCCCCCCCCCCCCCGTTACACTACTCCTGGTCGTATCGATCCTCGGGGATCATTATGCCCTCAATGCAATATACATGTAACCCAAATGATTATAATCCAATTTTAATTAATTAATATTCCCAATTCTCAACAGTACACGGCGTTTCATGTGTGGGACGTCTCGCCGAAGCGAAATCCAAACAAGGAACCCCCCCATTACACTACTCCTGGCACTGTCGATCCTTGGGATAGGTGATATATATATATAGATAGATAATTATGAGCATTAAGGACTAAACTTATCCCCAAGTTTCAACATTACACCGCGGTTCGTGCGTGGGACGTCTCGCCGAAGCAAAATCCAAACAAGGAACCCCCCCCCCCCCCCCCCCCCGATACACTAATCCTGACAATGTAGGTCGTTGAGGTCCATTATGCCCTTGATACCCAAGTACAAACACAAGCAATAATAACCATCCAACTGAGCTATAACTCGAAGGACGCAGGCTCACATGCTATCATCTTCCAGCAGCCCATATACGTAGCAAACTGGGGTCACCTGGTGGGGTTCAACGACACCCACCTCGTGATCTACTCACGCACACAAAGTCCCAGGAAGCGGTCATAGCTCCTAACCGGCAAGTGAGAGCGACACATACCCACGACCTCTCACCCCCAAAATAAATAATGTATATATATATGTCATTTGCTGACCACCATGGACGACTATGACCTGGGGAATATCCACATCCTGCTTTTCTAGTCAGAATGCTCACTCTCTACGCACGAAACTTCCCAATGATAGCAAGGAGGGGGTATGCTTAACATGTATATACACCATCATATAAGGTATATGTACATCCCACATAATAAAGATATACAATTATATAAGTTATACCTGCACATCATTTCCATATTCATAATACGCCCTTAGGCGAAATAGATTAATATCATTATTTAGTATCTCTCTCTCTTTTGATACACTAACCGTCAATTCTCGCACAATAACCCCACTTAGTATATGCTATACTAATTCTCACTTGAATCTCACATGTCGCTTCTAATAATGAATTGTCTCAAAATTCAATTCGAGTTAAGGATATTCTTGATCCTAATAAACCTCAATTTGCATACGCTGTTCTCCATCCATAATATGGTTCAATTTATTTTATGAACCTTTAAAGTTATCCCATTTGGGATTGGATCCTAAGATCCGGTATCTCTAAGTTATTGTCATTCTCAGATCGTGAAATTTTTATTATCACCAAATAAAATCCCAAATAAAAGTGGGCTTCCCCACTTAATAAAATACCAAAATCTCCAATCGGTATTCCTCAAATACTAACCTCGATACTTAGATGATTTTCCACCAAATTGATATACTCTTTTAGATTCTCACTTCTCAAAATCATTCACTATAACTCCCCGACATTTTCATTTAGTCATTTATCACTATTTCTCTTATTTCCCATATAAGAGAGATATCCCACCATCACATTTATTTATCAATTAGCCCCATATATCATCTTATGATTCTAAAGTCTATAATCCCCTTATATAATCACTCAATCCTTTATTATACTCTGATTATGGAAGTCCATACATACAAACCCAAAGAAAAATGGGATAACTTAAATTCTCAAACTTGAACCCAAAATAGGGGACCGGTCGACCGGTGCCCAAACCGCGGTCGACCGCATTTCTTAATTTTGCCTATAATCGAAGACAGTGTGCCCAATTCTGGAGGCGCGGTCGACCGGCCCTCTGTACCCGGTCGACCGGCCCTACCAGGTACCACGGCCAAACTCCATTTTTACACAACTCCAACTTCTCAAAAAAACCCCAATAATTACATTTAACCACAAATCTTCAACCCAACCATATTCATAACATTAATATTCATTCTAGAATACTTATAAACTAATTTCTAACCTTAAATCCATTTTATACACTACAAATCTAAGGTTTTTCCCCAAAAGTTAGGTTTTAACAATTTAAACCTAAAACCCAAAATTCAATCCACAAATCATGCAATAATTGGTACACAACAACTATTTAGCAAGTTTAATCACTTGCCTCGGGTTCGTAGGGTCTGAATCCGCCTTGAGATCGCGCATTGGCCGGAAATCTCCAATTTTCTCCTCTTTTTCTTCTTCCTTTCTCCTTTTCTCTCCCTTTCTCTCTTTCTTTCTAGGGTTTTCCTCTTTCTCTTAAGTGAGAATGACTTCTCACGTGGCTTTTAAGCCTTATCCCACAAGATACACACTTTAAATGATAGTACACACTTTAAATGACTCGGTAACATTAATTCGAGTCAAACTGACTTAAACTATTTCGGAACCTAAATAGACCCCAAGTACAGTCATTTCGACTTTCTCGACCCTTTCGAAAACAATGGTACCCTCAGAATTGCCATTCGACACACTTTCTAACGACTCCAAATTTTGACCTCAATTGCCAATTTAATTATTTCTCCAATAAAATATTATTTATTTCTCCCAAAATAAATATATCATTGTCTCCAAAACCTCGGGTTGTTACACTATAAATACCAATTTTGTTGTAAATATCAGATATCAAGTTAATATATTAGATTTTAGAGAGTTTTAGGTTAGGGTTTGAGAGCTCAATCTTCATTTCTCTCTTGGTTTGACACCCATTAGGGTTTATAATTGGTACTTTCATCTTCCCTCTCCATTAATATAGTTGTATTTACTTAATTCTTGCTTTCTAATTAGGTTTTCATGCTTTGATTTCCTTGCTTTCTAGTGTAGATCTATTGCGTTTATTTACCGCATTTTTATCATGCTTTCTAGCTAATTTAGTCTAGGTTGTGTTTGAATGGAACTCACTCGGGTTGATGTGTTGCTTTGCTTTGTTGATGGAGTTTACGGGGCTATTTCAGGTGCGTTGTCCTAGTTATTACGCCTAGGATATTTGACGGGGAATATCATGTATGTCCCGTACTTACGACCTTGCGTGCGTAATTTTCAGGGTATTTTTTGACGCCAAATACGTATTAGGCTTTCATGTGGATTTAGGGGCGTGAAAACCCTTGATTCAATTAATTGTCGAAACGAGACGCAATTGTAATAACTCATCGACCCATGTAACCATTTTATACTAATTAACTCGGGTGAGAGATATTCGACGCAACCTATAGTTTTTACTCGCTTTGTTAGTCTAGTTTCAATACACTCGCCTAGATTAACATTTCCCTTTTATGCATCTTTTTCTTTTTAGTTTGTAATTTATCTTTTACACTTTTATTCAGGAATATTAAACCAATTAAATTCTAGCAACTCGTCTCTGTGGATTTTCGATACCCGACTTACCACTATACTTGTATCGCAAATGTAGTCGTAATTTAGATTTGTTTTTATTATCACGGTGAAACGAAAACAACGATTGTGTCCTTACACGAGCACACCTTTCACGCTCTAATCAGAATGGCGTTGTTGCCGGGGACGAGTTTGTTTTAGAATTTATTTGATTTAGTATTTCATAATATTTTCTTTCTATTTGTATTATTTGCTAATATTTTTGTAGGACTTCTACATTTGAGAGCCAAGAAACACTTGAATTCATCGTGCGCGTATCTACTTTGTGAAATTCTCCACTTCGAGCCATTTTGGGGGTAATCATGTCTTATTCCAATTCTTTTGGTAATGATTATGATAAGTCTCAAAATTCTTGCAAACCTTTGACTTTTGGTCAATACTTAGAATCCCAAAAAATTGCAACATCTAAAATGACTTTGGGTGAGTAATACAAAAGTCAAGCTTTGGAGTGCGTGTATTTTGATGATGATGATAATGATTTTTAGCCTTTACCTCCTTATAATAGGAATTTTGAAACGAATTGTAATAGTTTTCAAAATTTCTATAATAATGAGTTTTCTTTTAAGTCTGATGGTAATTTTCAAAGTTCCCATTTTCAAGTATCCGCACCTCGACCTATCACATTCAGTGAGGGCTTGCGTATGCTTGAAAATGAGAAAATTGAAAATCGTTATCGGGAAGAAAATTATTTGTGGGGACATGAATTGGATTTATTATTTGAATACGACGACGATTTTTCTTTCGAGACTTTTGAAGTCGAGGAATGTTTTGAACCAAATAAGGACTTTGTGTCTACTTTGGAACAAACCATTCTTCACTTGGATATGACACCCCGCCTAATTGAATATCGGGCGATCACTCCTTTATTAAATTAAAATCAAGGTGAACAGTTGGTTCATTCTCAGCATCACTGTTGAAAAAAAATAACTTTTGCAATTTAAACACCCTAAATAATTAAGCTAAGTGTCAAAACCATTTTTAGACATTACTTTCCAAATTTTATTTTATAAACCAAGATTTAAATATGTACAACAATTCAATATTAAAGAATCACACCACAATTATCATGGAACATATAATCCAAATAAATTTAACATTCAACAACTAAGTCCCAACATTTAAAATTCAAAGTAAAACATCCAGACAGTAATAAATCCCAAAGTGACAATACTAGAAGTAAATGAATCATAATGTCCAATAAAACAAATGGTCGATGGGAACGGGCGACACATGCCCAACTGAATAAATAAGCTCAGAGTGGAATCAAATAAATGAAGTCGTCTAAGCAAGACGCCTGCAACTCCCACCTAAGCTGCAGCGCGTTCCTTCCAAAGGATCCTACGCAAGACGCCCCTGTGGCTAGGCACCTGTAATATATACATATAGATACAAGAGAGAAAGGAAAATAGAAATGAGTCAGAGCCCGATAGTGTAAATGATTTAAAAAAAAAATTAGCAAGTATTTAAAATATTTACAGGCCAATGCAACAACAGATTAGTGCAACACTCTCTTGAGAAATTCTCACCTCTCTTCTAATGTGCACACCTATCGCACTAATATTCCCAACGGTTTAACTTATCTTATATCGCACTAAACATCACAATGGTTTAACTTATCTTAGGTTACTCGTAAGATTTAAAACTGAACAATATAATTGTTTAAGAGGAAAATTTCATTCACTAATAAAGCTCTCATTTTAACTTTATTTATTAATAAAGTTTCCAGTGTTCCATTATACTTTTCAAAAAAAGTATTTCCAATTTGAAGTCATTATTCATTTCTTACCTACGATAGCACCGTAGGTAGTTCCAAATTTCAGGAATTCATATATATATCAAATACTCGTATAATATATATATTTTAATAGCACCCCACATAAAAATTATGGTGCGTGCATACTCTGCTATCCAATCCCTGTATCACTCGTACTAAGGGAAATACAAGTTCGGAATCACTCTCAAACTGTATTAACACATACACAAATAATATTGAGGCGAAGCATAGATTCCAAGTCTCTAAGAGGATAGCACATGCCCCCACGTCTCTTAGGACCGTCTGAACTATCGATTTGATGGCCTGTACCAAGGATTTCTATCTTCTAGGGTACGAGTCAATATCCCCCATAAAGGTCCCGTCGAGATAAGACTGTCACAGCCCGGTAACCTCAGGGATAGCAAGTAGCGCGGGCACGATTTTCACACATAGATAGTATATGCATAAACACAGTCATATAACTATACTACTATTACCATATCAAATTAGGTACATCTCTAATCCCATAATTACGACATTTGTCCTTATTTCTCATTATTTAGTTATCACGTATAACCGTTCATTTCTTACTTTAATTTGAGGGATCATTCCAACTTATTACGTAACACTCATGGACTCTATCCTCCCAAGTGTAGAATTCAGTAGGTACTCATCTAATTTCCAACGTAACTATCTTACGCGTCTCTCCCCTTAATACATAATTTCATCGTCCCTTATATGTAAACATCCCAAAAATACAACTCTCGTCTTACATTAAAGGTCCCATAATTATTTATAAGTCCTACTGGTCTTTTTTATCTCCCAAAACATTTTAATAAGGGTGTCCAAGAATTATTTCTCATTAAATTGAATTCAACTAATTTAAAAAGGGGAAATATGAGTCTACCAGAAGGGGTCGATCGATCGATGGCAGGAGCTCGATCGATCGATGCGTCGATCGATCGACACTCCTGGTTCAATCGATCGATCAAACAGGTATGCGAATTCTGCAGATTAATAGTTACGGGTTTCACAATCCAACCTCAATAAAATCCAGATTCTTCACACCCAAACTCCCTAAAATTCGTACTATAACTAGTATACACCCATATTATTCATCTTCTACGTAAAGCATGCAATTTTTCATCAATAATCATGGATTAATAGGCCAAAACTTCATAAAAATCTCAAGAACCCTAGAATTTCTTTAACATGGTTCCAATCAGTCTTTTTCCAAAAATTTCTACTCCTAATTCATCATAATTTCGTGGTTAAGCCTCTACATATGAAGGGGTTTCAAGATTTTCATTCAAATCAATTCTACATGCGATTTTTCTATCTCCAACTTGGATTTTCTTCTACCAAACTCATCCTAATCACCCTAGACTAACATGAACGATGAATTAATGAAAATAATCAAGATAAATACTTGCCTGGAAATTTTAGAATTCTGGTTTGCTGATGATTTTGGTGTGGTTGTGTTCCCCGTCGCGCGATCTACGCGTTGGTGGTGGTGGCAGTGCAATCGGATGACTTTTTGGCCTTGGATTGCTTAGAAAGCTTTCTCCCTCCCTCTCCTATGGTCGTTCTAAGGTTTTGAGCCTGATAACCCTAAAGGAATCTTATAAATGGCTGATATAGCCTAATAATTTTCGTGGGTTTAATTACCCAAAAATGCAAAATGTCCAAAATGCCCTCCCGGGGTGTTAAATAGGCCTAAAAACGCCCCGAGACCCAAACTAAACTCCCGAGTACACTTTTCTGACTATCTCGACCCTTCCAGATACGTTGGCACACTCAAAATGACCATACGGATAACTTAAAAATATTTTACTTTTATTAATCAACATTTATTCCCGACGAGACACAGGCGCGTCCCGACTTAAATTTCCAAAATTATCATTTTATTCACTCGTGACATTTCATAGAACCAATATTATATTAATTTACTCATTAGTAATATTCAACAACAAGTTTCCCATAATTACTGACTCACATCACGTTAATAATTATAAAATAATTAATTTTCGGATTTATATTAAATAATTAACTCACATTAAATTTAATAAATCCCCAAATTAATAAAGCATAAAAATACGGGGTATTACATTGGACCATTATGTAATAGATATTGAAAGTGAGGATGAAAATGACGTAATATCCATTTGCAATGAAATGATTTCTTCTTTGGCCCCCAAAGAAGAACATTTCATTGAAAATGATATTATTTCCTTCGAAACTCAATCTTCATGCGATGATGATTCATCTCATGAGTTTGAATTTCTTTCCTCCCCATTTTCATTTTTAGTTATCACACCGTCATAAGTACCTGATGATTCGGTTTCAAACTTTAATGTTTTAAACCTTTTCGTCGATGAGGAGTACTTGCTCGAGTCGCCTTCCATGATCGCATCTTTGCCCTCGTGTGCGCCCCCTCCCATTCCAAATTGAAAATCCTTGGGAGGATATTCGGCCTTTCTCGGTCCCCATATGTTTTTGTCACCCGTTCAATCCAAATCCCCCATCGTCCCTCCAAAATTGATAATTGGCGATGGTTCATTTCTTCCGCCTTACACATGCCTTCCGTTGTTCAAATGGAATTCATATTTTTTGAAAGGCATGCTTGTATGTGAGGGTACACCGGTCACCCTCCAAAGTCAAATCGTTTTCGCGGTGGACCCTCAACTATTTAGACTTCTAGTGTATAGTTAGTGTGAAGCCTAAATAGTAGGTTATATATAGTTAGCTTTTTATTCTTTCTTTTTATTTTTTCTTCCCTTTTTAATTTAGTCGAATGTAATTAGTTAACTTTTCGTTATTTGTTTTTGCTATGCTGGGTACTAAATTGTTTGAAGATTCTTTGGTCTTGTTCTTATGGGGATCGCTCCGATTTTGGGTAATATCTCTATTTTCCTCTCTTTGACTTGGTTCTTAATTCACATTGAGGACAATGTCGGGTTTTAAGTTAGAGGGTGTGGGATATTCTATCCATTTCTTTATTTAGTCCATGTTTTTTCTCACATGTTAGTTACTTAGTATGCTTTTCTTAGAAAATTCAAAAATTTCAAAAACATTTTCTTTCTTTTTTCTCCTTTGTTGGGCATTTTGCCTTTGTTTCCGATGATAAATTTCAATAATTGCCTGATCCAATCGACAGCTCAACGATGCATGTTCTCTATTTTAGAAGTTATTAGACTTTAGTTCTCAATTATTGATATTATGAATAACTTCATGAATTAAACTTTAATCCCATGAGCACATGCACTTTTATCGTTCTATTGATTTGGTTTAAGATTTTTATAGCTCGGTAATCTTTTATTGCATTGTATATACTTACACCGAGTAAGCTTTGTACCTTTCGTCGTTATGAGTGTATACACTATTCTTTTCTCATCGAAAACGTTGAATTCGTCGATAATCTCTCTATTCTTTCATTTGATCGTTCATTAATTGAGTTCATACTTGAAATGTGTTACTTGATCATGATTTTCATATATTGTTTTGACTCGAGAATTGCGTAAACTTTTGAAAATGATCATACGCATTCTTTGTTATATCACCCATATTAGCCTTGACCTCGCCGTATATGTTTACCCTCGTTAACCCCTTGAGCCTAAATATAGCCTTTCGTTTCATAACCCTAATCCCATAACCAACTCCGAATTGGAGTTTTAAACCATACATACACCTTCCATACCTTTGTTTGGAATGCTGCTTGGGATTGAATGTTGTTGTCGGTTGCAATTTAGGCATATGAGAGTGAGAAAAGTAAAGAAAAGAGATGTGAAAAAAGAGATGAAAAAGAGAAAGCAAAAAGTAAAAGAAAACATGAGAAAAAGAAGAAAAGAAAAAGAAAGAGAAAGTTGTAAATATTGTGTATATAGTTCAATAAGCTTTGATTACTCTCCCCGATGATAAATATAATGCTCGTTTGGAACTTGCTTTCCAATTTTGATATTTCCCACATCTTCTCATTATCCCAAGTTTTCATTCCAAACACTTTGAATCCGTACATACATATCCTTCGTTTCGTACCCTAGCCTAGACTACATCATAACCCTAAAAAGTCCTATGTGATCTTAGGTTGATGTAATTCAAAAGTCATAATAGTTTTTATAATCTGTGAAAATACATTCCGCCTCCTTTAATGTGCGATATCTTTCATTGAGATTACATTTTTTCATTTTATATATAGCGTTCTTCATTTGTGACATGTGTTCGGCATAGTTTCCATTTATATTTACTCTTTATGCCCGCATATTCCGTGTGTTAACTCCCGATTTCGAGTGATTTCACTTGATGAGTGTAATGCCCGTGAGGATTGAATATATGCTTTCTTTATTTTAGTATAATATTTACATAAATTTTGGCCAAATCACACTTTGCATGTGCTCTCTACCCTCCCACATTTTTAAGGTTTCAATTATATGAGGTGGATTCTATAATGTTAATGATTTTGGACTTCTGTGTGAATTCATTCACTTTGCTAATAATGCGTATGAAATCTTATTCGTTATTAATGGGCTTGTCGCATGTTGATATTGGGCATATTTTGAGGAAATCATTTGACATTTGTGGGTATCATTCCTGAAAACTCTCACGAGACGACACTCGTCCACTAGGGTAACCTAGGGGTTTAACGGATTATTGCATACGCTAAATACAATTGAATCTCCCGTGAAAGTGGACCTTTACTTTTACACCAGACTTTTGTACTATCTCCTGCTTTTGGTTTGCTTGTAGTTCTTATTTCATCCTATTTCATTGCTGATAATACGCAAATATTGTGTATTTCATCCCTCAAACCGATGCATTTTAGCCCCCTCGGGTATCTTATTCCCTATATTTATGCTCGTTAACTAGACAACCTCGGATTTCTATATTAACATGTTTTGCAGGGAATAATTGAGCTTTTATAGGTATTTGGATGCTAAGTGTGAAGTTCGGACGCATTCCGCTCGATTTTTGTACACGATCGCACGTTCAAGGGCATTTTAGTCTTTTCACAACTTGGGTACCTGGCCCAACATCTACACGGAAGTTATATCCCTCCTTGCAAGCTTCACGTGGCCATGAACGGTGCGCAATTCCGATCCAGAACGAAGAAGTTACGACGATTTTAGCGAAAGAGAAAACCAAACACACCAAAACAGGAGGAGCTTGTGCAAACCTGTAGCCATCGATCGATCGATCCTTCGGTTTTTGCCAATCGTGGGGAGACAGAGGGCTTTATTTTTCACCATCAATCGATCGATCGATCGATCCCCTGTTTTCTGCAGATATTTTGGCTTTTATTTTCTTTTCTCTTTTCTTTTCTATTTTAATTCCACTTGCTATAAATACCAATTTTGTTGTAAATATCAGATATCAAGTTAATATATTAGATTTTAGAGAGTTTTAGGTTAGGGTTTGGGGTTTGAGAGCTGAATCTTCATTTATCTCTTGGTTTGGCACCCATTAGGATTTTGAATTGGTACTTTCATCTTCCCTCTCCATTAATATAGTTGTATTTACTTAATTCTTGCTTTCTAATTAGTTTTTCATGCTTTATTTACATGCTTTGATTTCCTTGCTTTCTAGTGTTGATCTATTGCGTTTATTTACGTCGTTTTTATCATGCTTTCTAGCTAATTTAGTCTAGGTTGCGTTTGAATGGAACTCACTCGGGTTGAAGTGTTACTTTGTTTTGGTGATGGAGTTTACGGGTCTATTTTGGGTGTGTTGACCTAGTTATTACGCCTAGGAGATTTGACGGGGCATATCATGTATGTCCCGTACTTACGAGCTTGCGTGCATAATTTTCGGGGTATTTGTTGATGCCAAAATCGTATTAGGCTTTTATGTGGATTTAGGGGCGTGACAAACCTTGATTCAATTAACTATCGAAACGAGTCGCATTTGTAATAACTTGTCGACCCATGTAACCATTTTATACTAATTAACTCGGGTGAGGGATATTCGACCCAACCTATAGTTTTTACTCACTTTGTTAGTCTAGTTTCAATACACTCGCCTAGATTAACATTTCCCTTTTATGCATCTTTTCCTTTTTAGTTTGTAATTTATCTTTTACACTTTTATTCAGGAATATTAAACCAATTAAACTCTAGCAACTCGTCTCTGTGGATTTTCGATACCCGACTTACCGCTATACTTATTTTGCAAGTGTAGTCGTAATTTAGGTTTGTTTGTATTATCGCAATGAAACAAAAACAACGATTTTGTCCTAACACGAGCACACCTTTCACGCGCTAATCAGATATGAATAAATATATCTGTGTGTGATTGGTATATTTATATCTTAGAGGCTGGTTCCACGGGCTTTCCTTTGGCGTAAGGTTGGAACAGCCAGATTTATATATTTCTCTAGTGCGATTCGGGGAGGTTGCGCGATGTGGGTGAATCCCCTGGCTTGAGGAGCAGGGAGAGTATATCCCCAGGTCATCTCGTCCCGCATTCGAGTGCAATGTGTGTGTACTCCACTTATCGAGGGAATATGACCGCCTTCACCGTTTTGTATATTTTTACCATGACCATGAGAGAGTTTGGCTTGGTACCGAGGTATAGTGACTAAACCCGAGTTCGAATAGGCACTATGAGACTTCATCCTCAAGTTATTGCTCGGTGGGATGGTTATTATGCTTGTAATTGTAATAAGTATAAATATACTCATTGAGATATGATATATATAAGGTTAAAAGAATAACAAGGTATTATTCCCTTTCCGGTAAATGTATGAATATCTGGATTTATATGAATCAAAGGTTCTATTGAGAACTAAATGTTTATATATTTATATATATGAGTTATATATATATACGTTGTGTGTTGACGGACTAATGGATCTCGACGATCGACATTGCCAGGTAGTAGTGTATCGGGGGGTTCCTTGTTTGGATTTCGCTTCGCGAGACACCCCACGCACGAACGTAGCGCAGTGTTGGGAATGGGGAGAAGTTTAGCCCTTAGTACTCGGGTTAATTAGGATTTTCAAAGATTTGGTGTAACGAAGTTTAGCCCGTAGCGCAGTGCATGTATATATAGGTGTCCAGACGCAGGGACGCCTGGATGATGATTCCTTCGAGTCAGACGCTTGCTGCAGCAGCTGTGGGTGCATGCAACACTACACCGAAACTGGCGATTGGTCACGGCCAAAATCCTTGACCAAGACTGTGGGTCGCGGACTTGGGCCGTGACCATTTCGGGCATGACCAATTTCGTGGGTCGCGGCCCAAGTCCATGACCAAAAAATGGTCACGGCCCGCAGGGGGTCACGGCAGATGGTCACGGACTTGGGCCGTGACCCATGCCGTGACGGGCAAAAAATGGTCGCGGACTTTGGTCGCAACCCACAACCGTGACAAATTGGTCACGGACTTTGGCCGTGACCCACAACCATGACAAAAAAATGAAAAAAATGGTCGCGGGCCAAGTCCGTGACCCACAACCGTGACAAATTGGTCGCAGACTTTAGCCGCGACCCACAACCATGACAAAAAAAAAGGAAAAAAATGGTCGCGGCCCAAGTCCGTGACCCACAACTATGACAAAAATTGGTCGCGGCCAAAATCCGTGACCTGCGACAAAAAAAAAAGGCAAAATGGTCGCGACAATTTTTGGTCACGGTTGGGGGTCATGGACTTTGGCCGCGACCCTTTTTATGCACGACGGAAAAAATAAAAATGGTCATGGACAAAGTCCATGACCATATTTAACTTTAATTTTTTTTTTAAATGCCTTTTTTTGGTCCAATCCTAAAATTGGGGGTCCTGTGAGTGCACTGTCGGTTGCTACGTGTAACGTTGGACGCGTACGAGTTGTTACAAATATTTATTATTGGCAAAACAATAAAAAATCACAAATTGCGAATCGAGAATGTTGTTAATAAACAAATATATATACAAATTTAAAAATATTACACGTCTTAATAATTCACAGACCAAAAAAAATTTGGCAGAGTTTCCTCTATTTTCTGGACATTCCAAACCCTATAAATATAAAACCTACTTATTATAAAGTCCGCGCGGCCATCAAAATTTAACAATCAAATTATAAAATCCCGCATAACCATAAAACTAAACAATAAAAACTCTCACGGTTGTAACACATAAAAAACATAATCCTGAACACCCAAACCATTATATAAACAATCTTCATGTCGTCGTAAACCATTGCCTTCTTCATTTGTTCCACGTGCAAAAATCCTACAAATGATAGGATACAAAAAAAATGATATCAGTAACCAAGTAGTTTTACAAAAAAATTATTCAAGCTGAAAATTGCATATATGAGTTATAATATTCAAACATATCAATTTTTTTATGCCTAAGTCTATATATATGCAAATTATCATCGTATTCTCAAACCGGGAGTCCCGTGGTTGCGCGATCAACTCCTACGATTTACATTGGTCCCGTGGGAGGTGTCGGTGCCACTCACGGGGCCATTCGGGGGCTGTTTCGACTATCAACCCACTAACGCCATGTTTTTAAGCCTAAGTCTAGAAATATGCAAATTATCATCGTATTCTCAAACCGGGAGTCCCGTGGCTGCGCGATCAGTTCCTACGAATTACATTGGTCCTGTGAGAGGTAATGGTACCACCCACGGGGCCGTAGGGGGGCTGTTTCAGGTTTTTACCTTTAAACGCCATGTTTTTAAGCCTAAATCTATAAATATTAAAATTACCGTTGTATTCTCAAATCAGGAGTCCCGTGGCTGCGCGGTCAGTTCCTACGAGTTACATTGGTCCCGTGGGAGGTGTTGGTGCCTCCCACGAGGCCGTTCAGAGGCTGTTTTGGGTTTTCACCGTCTAACACCATATTTTTAAGCCTAGTCCTCATATTTTCAAATTGCCATCGTATTCTCAAATGGCTCACGTGGCTGCGCGGTCAGTTCCTAGGAGTTACATTGGTCTCGTGGGAGGTGTTGGTGCCTCCCACGGGTCGTTCGGGGGCTGTTTGGGGTTTTCTCCCTCTAACGCCATGTTTTTAAGCCTAAGTCCTCTTATTTTTAAATTATCGTCGTATTCTCAAACCGGGAGTTCTGTGATCGTGCGGTCAGTTCCTATGAGTTACATTGGTCCCGTGCGTGGTGTTGGGCCATCATGTGGCCGTTCGGGGGTTGTTTTGGGTTTTCACCCACTAACGCCATGTTTTACCAAAGTCCTAATAATTTTAAATTACCATCGTATTCTCAAAACGAGAGTCCCGTTATCACGCGGTAAGTTCCTACGAGTTACATTAGTCCCGTGCGAGGTGTTGGTGCCACTCACGGGGCCGTTTGTGAGCTACTTAAGCTTTTCACCCACTAACGCCATGTTTTTAAGCCTCGGTCTAGAAATATGCAAATTATAGGAATATTCTCAATTAGGAGTCCCGTAATTGCGTGGTCAGTTCCTACAAGTTACATTGGTCCCGTGGGAGGTGTTGGTGCCACCCACGGGGCCGTAGGGGGCTGTTTTGGATTTTTACCTTTAAACACCATGTTTTTGTGCCTAAGTCTATAAATATTCAAATTACCATCATATTCTCAAATCGGGAGTCCCGTGGTTACCCAGTCAATTCCCACGAGTTGTATTCGTCCCGTGGGAGGTGTTGGTGCCTCCCACGGGGACGTTCGGAGGCTATTTTGGGTTTTCATCCTCTAACGCCATGTTTTTAAGCATAAGTCCTCGTATTTTCAAATTCTCATTGTATTCTCAATCGAGAGTCCCGTGATCGCGCAGTCAGTATCTACGAGTTACATTGGTCCCGTGCGAGGTGTTGGTGCCACTCATGGGGCCATTCGGGGGATGTTTCGGGCATTCACCCACTAACGCCATGTTTTTAACCCTAAGTCTAAAAATATTTTAATTTTTGTTGTGTTCTCAAACCGGGAGTCCCGTGATTGCGCGATCAGTTTCTACGAGTTACATTGGTCCCGTGGGAGGTGTTGGTGCCTCCTACGGGGCCGTTTGGGGGATGTTTTGAGTTTCACCCTCTAACGCCCTGTTTTTAATCATAAGTCCTCATATTTTTAAATTACCATCATATTCTCAAATCGGGAGTCCCGTGGCTGCGCGGTCAGTTCCTATGAGTTACATTGGTCCCTTGGGAGGTGTTGGTGCCTCCCACGGGGACGTTCGGTGGCAATTTTTTATTTTCACCCTGTAACGCCATATTTTTAAGCCTAAGTCTAAAAATATGAAAATTATCGTCGTATTCTCAAACCGGGGGTCCCGTGATCGTGCGGTTAGTTCCTACGAGTTACATTGGTCCCGTGCGAGGTGTTGGTGCCCCTCACGGGGCCATTCAGGGACTGTTTTAGGTTTTCACCACTAACATCATGTTTTACCTAAGTCTAGAAATATGAAAATTATCATCGTATTCTCAAATCGGGGGTCCGTGATCACGCGATCAGTTCCTGCGAGTTACATTGGCCCCGTGCGTGGTGTTGGTGCCACGCACGGGCTCGTTCGGTGGCTGTTTTGGCTTTTCACCCACTAACGCCATGTTTTTAAGCCTAAGTCTAGAAATATGCAAATTATCGTCATATTCTCAAACCGGGGGTCCCGTGAACTCGCGATCAGTTCCTACGAGTTACATTGGTCCCGTGCGAGGTGTTAGTGCCACTCACGGGGCCGTTC
This sequence comes from Sambucus nigra, assembly GCA_949130495.1. Classification (NCBI taxonomy): domain Eukaryota; kingdom Viridiplantae; phylum Streptophyta; class Magnoliopsida; order Dipsacales; family Adoxaceae; genus Sambucus; species Sambucus nigra. Next base: position 442,082,386 of record OX422207.1, read on the forward strand.
CGAGACTATTTCGACTTTTTACCCACTAACGCCAAGTTTTTAAGCCTAAGTCCAGAAATATACAAATTATTATCGTATTCTCAAACCGAGGGTCTCGTGATCGCACGGTTTGTTCCTACGATTTACATTGGTCTCGTGTGAGGTGTTGGTGCCACTCACGGGGCCGTTCGGGGATTGTTTCGGATTTTCACCCACTAACGCCATGTTTTTAAGCCTAAGTCTAGAAATATGTAAATTATCATCGTATTCTCAAACCGGGAGTCACATGGCTGCGCAGTTAATTCCTACGAGTTACATTGGTCCCGTGGGAGGTGTTGGTGCGACCCACAGGGCCGTAGGGGGACTGTTTCCAGTTTTTACCTTTAAATGCCATGTTTTTATGCCTAAGTCTAGAAATATTAAAATTACCATCATGTTCTCAAACTGGGACTCCCGTGGCTGCGTGATGAGTTCCTACGAGTTACATTGGTCCCGTGGGAGGTGTTGGTGCCTCCCACGGGGCCGTTCGGAGACTATTTTGGGTTTTCACCCTCTAACGCCATGTTTTTAATCCTAAGTCCTCATATTTTTAAATTACCATCGTATTCTCAAACCGGGAGTCCCGTGGCTACGCGATCAGTTCCTATGAGTTACATTGGTCCCTTGGGAGGTGTTGGTGCCTCCCACGGGGCCGTTCGATGACAATTTTTTATTTTCACCCTCTAACGCCATGTTTTTAAGCCTAAGTCTAGAAATATGCAAATTATCATCGTATTCTCAAATCGGGGTTCCCGTGATCCCGCGATCAGTCCCTACGAGTTACATAGGTCCCATGCGAGGTGTTGGTGCCACTCATGGGGCCGTTAGGGGGATGTTCCGGGCTTTCACCCACTAACGTCATGTTTTTAACCTTAAGTCTATAAATATTCAAATTATCATCGTATTCTCAAATCGGGAGTCCTGTGGCTGCGTGGTCAGTTCCTACGAGTTACATTGGTCTCGTGGGACGTGTTGGTGCCACCCATGGGGCCGTACGGGGGCTGTTTTGGGTTTTTACCCTTAAACGCCATGTTTTTAAGCCTAATTCCAGAAATATCCAAATTATCATCGTATTCTCAAACCGGGGGTCCCCTGATCGTACGGACAGTTCCTATGAGTTACGTTGGTCCCGTGTGAGGTGTTGGTGCCATTCACGGGGCTGTTTCGGGTTTTCACCCACTAACGCCATATTTTGCCAAAGTGTAAAAATATGTAAATTATCGTCGTATTCTCAAATCGGGGGTCCCGTGATCACGCGGTCAGTTCCTGTGAGTTACATTGGTCTAGTGCATGGTGTTGGTGCCACTCACGGGGCCGTTCTAGGGTTGTTTCGGGTTTTCACCCACTAACGCCATGTTTTTAAGCCTAGGTCTAGAAATATGCAAATTATCATCATATTCTCAAATCGGGAGTCCCGTGATTGCGCGGTCAGTTACAACGAGTTACATTGGTCCCGTATGAGGTATTGGTGTCACTCACGGGGTCATTCGGGGCCTGTTTCGGCTTTTCACCCACTAACGCCATGTTTTTAAGCCTGAGTCTAGAAATATGCAAATTATCATCGTATTCTCAAACCGAGTGTCCTGTGATCGCACGGTCAGTTCCTATGAGTTACATTGGTCCTGTGCGAGGTGTTGGTGCCACTCACGGGGCCGTTCGGGGGTTATTTCGAGTTTTCACCCACTAACGCCATCTTTTTAAGACTAAGTCTACAAACATACAAATTATCATCATATTCTCAAATGGGGGGGCCCGTGATCGCGCGATCAGTTTCTACAATTTACATTGGTCCCGTGCGAGGTGTTGGTGCCACTCACGAGGCCGTTCAGGGGTTGTTTCGAATTTTCACCCACTAACGCCATGTTTTTAAGCCTAAGTCTAGAAATATGCAAATTATCATCGTATTATCAAATCGGGAGTCATGTGGCTGTGCGGTCAGTTCCTACGAGTTACTTTGATCCCGTAGGTGGTGTTGGTACCACCCACTGGGTCGTAAGGGGCGAGTTGTTTCGAGTTTTTTCCTTTAAACGCCATATTTTTAAGCCTAAGTCTAGAAATATTCAAATTACCATCATATTCTCAAACCGGGAGTCCCGTGGCTGCACGGTCAGTTCCTACGAGTTACATTGGTCCCGTGGGAGGTGTTGGTGCCTCCCACGGGGCCGTTTGGGGGATGATTTGGGTTTTCACCCTCTAATGTCATGTTTTTAAGCCTAGGTCCTCATATTTTCAAATTATTGGCGTATTCTCAACTCGGGAGTCTCGTGGCTACGCGGTCAGTTCCTATGAGTTACATTGGTCCCGTGGGAGGTGTTGGTGCCTCCCACGGGGCCGTTCGGGGGCTATTTTGGGTTTTCACCCTCTAACGCCCTGTTTTTAGGCCTAAGTCTAGAAATATGCAAATTATCATTGTATTCTCAAACTGGGGCTTCCATGATCGCGCGATCAGTTTCTACGTGTTACATTAGTCCCGTGCGAGGTGTTGGTGCCACTCTCGGGGCCATTCGAGGGTTGTTTCGGCTATTCACCCACTAACACCATATTTTTAAGCCTAAGTCTAGAAATATGCAAATTATTGTCATAATCTCAAATCGGGAGTCCCGTGGTTGTGCGATCAGTTCCTACGAGTTACATTGGTCCCGTGTGAGGTGTTGGTGTCACTCACGGGGTCGATCGGGGCCTGTTTCAGCTTTTCACCCACAAACGCCATGTTTTTAAGCCTGAGTCTAGAAATATGCAAATTATCATCGTATTCTCAAACCGGGAGTCCCGTGGCTACGCGGTCAGTTCCTACGAGTTACATTGGTCCCGTGGGAGGTGTTGGTGCCTCCCACGGGGCCGTTCGGGGGCTATTTTGGGTTTTCACCCTCTAACTCTATGTTTTTAAGCCTAGTCCTCATATTTTAAAATTGCCTTCGTATTCTCAAACTGGGAGTCCCCTGGCTGCGCGATCAGTTCCTACGAGTTACATTGGTCCCGTTGGATGATTTGGTGCCTCCCACGGGGCCCTTCGAATGTTGTTTTGGGTTTTTACCCTCTAACGCCATGTTTTTAAGTCTAAGTCCTGATATTTTTAAATTATCGTCGTATTCTCAAATCGGGAGTCCCGTGATCATGTGGTCAGTTCCTACGAGTTACATTGGTCCCGTACGTGGTGTTGGTGCCACTCACGGGGCCGTTCGGGAGTTGTTTCGAGTTTTCACCCACTAACGCCATGTTTTGTCTAAGTCTTGATAATTTTATATTATCTTTGTATTCTCAAACTGGGAGCCCCGTGATCACACGGTCAGTTCCTACATGTTACATTGGTCCCGCGAGAGGTGGTGTTGCCTCTCACGGGACCGTACGGGGGCTATTTCGAGGTTTACCCTCTAACGCCTTATTTTCAAGCTTAAGTCCTCATATCTTCAAATTATCATCGTATTCTCAAACCGGGAGTCCCGTTATCACGCGATTTGTTCCTACGTGTTACATTGGTCCCGTGAGAGGTGTTGGTGCCTCTCACGGGACCGTAGGGGGGCTGTTTCATCTTTTCAACCTCTACCGCCTTGTTTTCATGCTTAAGTCCTCATATTTTCAAATTATCATCGTAATCTCAAACCAGGAGTCCCATTATCACGTGATCAGTTCCTACGTGTTACATTGGTCTAGTGAGAGGTGACGGTGCCTCTCACGGGACCGTACGGGGGCTGTTTCATATTTTTGCCCTCTTCGCCTTATTTTCAATCTATATAGCAGCTATATATAGCCATATATAGCAGCTATATTTGGCCATATATAGCAGTTATATAGGCTCATATATAGCTTTTATATATCGTTTCTATATAGCTGCTATATATGGGCATATATAGCTGCTATATAGCCATATAACATGTAGACTATGCCTGAAGAATGGTATTTCCTTTTTAAAATAGTGTATTGGTATGCTCATAAAGAATGGTCCTATGACTTATCTTGGTTGTCCTTTTTATAGTTGAAGAAAGAGAATAGTTTACTATGAAGACATGATGAAAAAAGTGAAAAGGAAGCTTACTTGATGGAAATCTACATGCCTTTCTATAGGAGGGAAAATTGTGCTCATAAAATCTGTGCTAGTATCTATGCATATATATTTAATATTTGTTATGTCCCCTCCTAAAGTTGTCATAGAAAGGCTACATAATCTAATGGCAAAGTTTTTTTGGAGTTCAAATTATGGGTAGAATAGGCATCGATGGTGTAAATGGGAGGACATTACAAGGCCTAAAAATGGAGGTGGTCTGGGAGTCAGGAACTTATATGATATTTTAAATTCTCTTAGTATGAAGATGTGGTGGAATTTTAGACAAAAAGATTCTATATGGGCTCGATTTATGAAAGCAGCGTATTGTAGGAAGTTCCATCCTTTTATAGATCCAACTAGAGCAGGAGCTCATATGTGGAATAGAATGGTATCAAGTTGAGCTTTAACTGAAGAACACATGATATGGCAGATTGGTAGTGGTGACATAAGTATATTCTTGGATAATTGGGGAATTAAAGAGGCAAAAAATATGGAGGTATTAGAGGATCTACCACTTAAATCATTTTGGAAGGAGAGGCTGAAATGGGACAATCAAAAAATTAAGAGCAAATTCTCTGTTCAAATATCAGAAAAGATTTTACAGTTTGAGGAAATATGGGACAACCAATCTGATAAAGTTATATGGAAGCTAAATAACAGTGGAACATTCTCTATCTCTTCAGCATGGGAATTGCGTAGAAATAAGAAACCATCTCAGATCAGCTCAAAATTCATCTGGCACAGTGTAATTCTGATCAAGATATTCGTGTTGATGTGGAAGATTCTAAACAACTTGCTTCCTACTGATGAGAAAATAAAATCAATAGGGGTAAGGGGGCCTTTAAAATGCCAATGTTGTCTCAATCCTAAAGAGGAAACTCTCGATCATATATTTGAGAATGGGGATGTTGCTTCTAAAGTGTGGGATAAAATGAATCAAGAGTATGGAATCAAGAGGCTACTGGAGGTATTAGGAGTCAACTTTTCCAATGGTGGATATATGGCCCCAAGACAGACCAGTTACAAATAAGGTTGTCACAGTTATAGTGTGTTGGAGTTTGTGGATGCACAGAAATAAAAGCAAGTATGAGGACTATTCAGCTAACGTTTGTTCAGTTTTGTATCAGGTTCACCAATTGAAGAAAATTTGAACTTTCAATCAATGCAATCACCCCCAAATCTATTGGCTTCAAATTAAATGGATGAATCCTCCATCTGGAGTATTGAAGCTAAATACAGGTGGAAGTGAGATAGAGTCAACATGTCATGGAGGAGGTGGAGGAATTATCAGAAATCAGGAAGGAGATGTGATATGGGCCTATACGAGATCTTATCAGAATGCTACTATCATAGAGGCAGAGGCAAGTGCTCTAAAACATGGTCTTGATCTTTATAGGGATTAAAAGGACTATGAGCTTATTATTGAATGTGATTCAAAAGTTCTAGTGGACATCATTAAAGGTAACTCCTATATTCCTTGGAAAATCAGCTGAACTATTAAATCAATTCAACAAATGCTTCGGAAATTCAAGTACTCTATCTTCCATATATATAGAGAAGGCAACCAGGTGGCAAACTTTTTAGCGAAAATGGGAAGTAAAGAAGGGATCAACAGTTTTTCACCCTCTAACGCCTTGTTTTCAAGCTTAAGTCCTCATATTTTCAAATTATCATCATATTCTAAAATTGAGAGCCCCGTGATCATGCGATCACTTCCTACGTGTTACATTGGTCCCGTGAGAGGTGTCGGTGCCTCTCACGGGACCATACGGGGGATATTTCATGTTTTCCCCCTCTAACGCCTTATTTTTAAGCTTAAGTCCTCATATTTTCAAATTACCATCGTATTCTCTAACCGGGAGTCCCGTGATCGCGCGGTCAGTTCCTACGAGATACATTGGTCCCATGAGAAGTGTTAGTGCCTCTCACGGGACCGTACAGGGGCTGTTTCGAGTTTTCACCCTCTAACACCTTGTTTTCAAGCTTAAATCTTCATATTTTCAAGTTATCTCCGTATTCTCAAACTGGGAGTCCCGTCATTGCGCGATCATTTCCTATGTGTTACATTGGTCCCACGAGAGGTGTTGGTGCCTCTCACGGGACTGTACGGGGGCTGTTTTGAGTTTTACCCTCTAACGCCTTATTTTCTAGCTTAAGTCCTCATATTTTAAAATTATCGTCGTATTCTCAAACCGGGAGTCCCGTTATCGCGCGGTCAGTACCTACGTGTTACATAGGTACCATGAGAGGTGTTGATTCCTCTTACGGGACCGTACGGGGGTGTTTCATGTTTTCCCCCTCTAATGCCTTATTTTTAAGTTTAAGTCCTCATATTTTCAAATTATCGTCGTATTCTCAAACCGGGAGTCCCGTTATCACGCAGTCAGTTCCTACATGTTACATTGGTCCCTGAGAGGTATTGGTTCCTCTCACGGGACCGTACAGGGGTTGTTTCGTGTTTTTCCCCTCTAACGAATTATCACCATATTCTCAAACCGGGAGTACTGTGATTACGTGATTAGTTCCTACATATTACATTGGTCCCACGAGAGGTGTTGGTGCCTCTCACGGGACCGTACAGGGGTTGTTTCGATTTTTATCCTCTAATGCCTTATTTTCTAGCTTAAGTCCTCATATTTTTAAATTATCGTCGTATTCTCAAACCGGGAGTCGCGTTGTCGCGCGATCAGTTCCTACGTGTAACATTGGTCCCATGAGAGGTGTTGGTTCCTCTCACGGGACCGTACAGGGGTTGTTTCGAGTATTCACCCTCTAACGCCTTATTTTTAAGCTTAAGTTCTCATAATTATCTCGTATTCCTTCTAATTATTCCATATTCCTTCTAATATACTATCCAACAACAAGCCAACAACCAATAATTATCCAACAACCAAACCAAACCAAACTAATAATTATCCCGTACTCCTTCTATCATCTAAAAGATTTAATAGATAATGTATATCAATTATATAACTACTTTAGTTAAAGTAAAGAGTACCTGGTGTGTAATGAAGAACTGGTATGTAATGAAGAACTAGTATCTAATTGGTTAGATCTGCAAACATAAACAATGTGTTATAAAGAACGGGTATGTAAAATTAAAGAAAATACCTCACAAAATCACTGAAGAATTAGATTTGTTGCCTATAATATGTCGTAGATTTACATATGACACAGATTTATTCCCCCATTTTAACACCGTAATTCGAATGAACGTGAGCAACCTGCTGCCTATAATATGTAAAGAAAAGTACACAAAGTTAAAGGAGAACAAAAATCTATAATATCAACCCTGTGCCTATAATATCAATGTAGTTGTGATTATTACGCCGTCATTTTAAGGTTTTAAAATACATATCCAATCAATTTGATCACAATAAATCTCAAACTAAAACAGAACTATATGAAATCAATAGAATTATGGCATACATGTCAAGTTAAAATATGAATGAACGGAATCAAGTTGTATTTGTTCCATGTCAAGTTGTAGCCTTCTAATATCTTGACGTAAACGTCAAAAAATGCACATTAATCGCAAGATATGTGATATACTTTTTCATAGGCAAATCAAGAGCACACCAAACAAATTTAATAACATGTACATTTATCGTCACTAGTATCAATTCAATAAATTCAATATAGTATCCAACAACCAATCCAACAATATCTCACTATAGTGCAAAAAATCACGACATGTGTATAGCCCCCAATATAATATGATGACACGCATATAACCCCTAATAAAATCACGACAAGGTGGATGTAAATTTTTTTACTCATTAAAAGTCCATTTAATTATATTTTGTCAAAAAAAATGCACACACGTACAATCTAGGGTTTATTGGCATAATCTATACATACACACACATACAATCTAGGGTTTATTGACATAATTTATACATACACACACATACAATTTAGGGTTTACTAAACCTTAATATTTTTTTTAACATAAATCTATACATACGCACACATATAATCTATACATACACACACATACAATATAGGGTTTATTGGTAAAAAAATAATTTATTTGTTCATAATTACACACATAAACATACATATACACATAAATATATGCATACACACACATATAAACATAAAGCAATACATACACACACATATAAACATAAATCTACACATACACACATAGAAATTAGGGCTTTGAATAGAAATCACGAAATCCAAATGAAATGAAAATGAATCTATACATACCAGGGGTTAATCACAATGAAATCCAACTGAAATCGTTTAGCCCTTAGAAATCACACCAAATCGTACGAAATTCCTTAGCCCTTAGACACAGCCCTTACAAATCACAAATGACTAACCAGCATTTTTTTTTAAGTCATGAATCTGGTCACGGCCTATAGCCGTGATCCACCAAGCGCGCGACCAATAAATGGAAATGAGGGTATTGCTTGCACCTGGTCATGGCCTAGAGCCGTGACCCACCATTCGCGACCCTTTTCCCATCAACCCTACTGCCTGAATGAGGTTTGGTCACGGCCAATAGCCGTGACCCACACCAAGAAATGAGGGTGTTGCTGGCTTGCACCTGGTCACGGCCTACAGTCGTGACCCACTATGCGTGACCCTTTTCCCATCAACCCTACTGCCTGAATGAGGTTTAGTCACGGCCCATAGCCGTGATCCACACCAAGAAATGGTCACGGCCCTCAGCCATGACTTCATTTGTGTATGTTTTGTTCTTTGTCATGCCTTTGGTCACGACCTAAGTCCGTGACCCATCTACCACCAGTTTGGAGGGAATTTTGGCTCGAATTTGGCGCGAAGAGGGTCACGCCCTGGTCACGGCCCAAGTCCGCGACCCACAGTGGTCACGAATTTGGTCTGTGACCACTTCCAGAGCATCCATAATTTAGTGTGGTAATAAATATGGTCACACCAAAAATTGAGTTGGTCACAACCCAAGTCCGCGACCACCAGCTGGTCGCGGACTTGGGCCGTGACCAACTGGGCGTGACCATTCGAAGGATTTGGTGTAGTGCAGGTTTACTGTAGACACTTCTATCCTTGTAATCTAGATAGGAGGTACTTTACAAACTCTCGGACCGAAAGCCCAATTGCATTTATTTATTCTTTTTCTGCCTTTTTTGTGCGGCACTCGATTTGATTGTATTATGTTAAACCGAGTGTTCAGTTATTTTATTTCATTTTCAGTTTTATATATAAACTGTTTGGATGTTTTATTTAAATGGTTTGTTTAAAAATATTAGTTAAATAAAATTTTGACGCCAGCCTAATAGGTTATTAGTGATTAAATTGGTTTTCGATAGTGATGCTAAGAATGAACCATATGAGACTCATGTTTTAATTTGGTACAGGATTGATCGCCCGGTATTTTATTAGGCGGGGTTTCACAAATTATTTTTATCTATTCTTTTCCTTGTCTATTTCGAACAAATAAAAAGGGGGAGAACGAATTATGATTTAATGGAGGAGTTTACATTATGGGGGAGATTTGAGATTTGAGCTTTGTTCAGATTTATGTTTATCTCATTTCAAACTCGATACGTCACGAATGTATTTGTTTCTTGTCTCATGTGTGTAGGTATAAAGTTTCAAGGTCAAGTTACACACCCTGATGATGACAAAGAAAAGTTAGAGAATCGAAGATTTGAAGTTGAAGAGTTTTCAAGAAAGTTTATAGTCTTGCATTTTTAGTACCTTTTCATTTTTGGGATCATAGGAGGGTATTAGATTTGTATAGGACATTTGATTTGATAATTCATATGTTTTTAGTTTGTACCAGCATAGACATAGGTGGAGATTTGTAAGGACATATTTTGCATAGTCTGTTTACATTAGAGTATGTCGTATATCGTTACAACCGTAGAAGGAAGTTCAAGTTCATTCATGCATCAAGATGGATCCGAATATCAAAGTTCTTCAATAAACAACCCTCTACAAGATAGATTTTGGTAAAGTTGTATTTAAGTCCCTTAATGGTTCATTTAAAGTGTTGGGATATTTTCTAAAATGTTTTTCTAAACATCTGAGGCGTCATTTTTCGTCAAAATAATTTTTCTAAGTCCTGGGGTAGAGTTTTAATAAAAAATAATATTTCGTTGATGTCGTTCAAACGACAAGACCAAATCGCTCAAATGACTTCTTTAAGCTACAGAGCATCTCGCGTGATACCTCATTTGAAGCTCGCTTGAAGTGTTTTATCTAACGACATCACACTGTATCATATTTTTCACTGTCGTTAGAAGGTCGCGCGATCCCTGGATCGAACGACATTAGATGTCCTTCGAGCGACATGCCTTTGTCGTTCAAGCAATCGCGCCGACTTGACTTTTTTGTAAAGACCTGTTATATGAGTCCATTTGACTTTAGAAGACTTGAGAGTTTCAAACTACAAAAACTACAATCTACAGAATTTTTTTCTTTTTTAGGGCTTTTTAACTTTGTTTTGATTCAAAAATCATCCTAAATACTTTAGTGAATCATTTTGGAACCCAAGATGAAATTTTGTTGAAGTTTCTCATTGGGGAGTGCTATCTCTACGGCCGACTTGGTAACTCTAGAGGGAGGTGCTGGATGACTAGGACTGCGATCATTGGGAGTGCTTGAGGGTGTTCCTTGTGTAAGATTATGGGTTTTCTGCGGTCAATCCATTGTTGAATCTAAGTTGAGACCTATGTGAGTGTTATGAGGAATAGCCATTACAGATTTCATTGTGTATGTAAGTTGCAATTTACTTTTCATAGTGAAATAAAAGGTTTTACCCTCAAGGGTTTTTTTCCTGAAATCTGTGAATGAGTAATTTTGTGATGGCATGATTTATTCCACCTAGATGCATGTGTTAGGGTTTCAGTAATTTTGTTTAAAGTTGGCATCTAATTAAATAAGTATTTAATTGGAAATTTTTTAATCACCGAGCAATCGATATCACATCGCCACTGCATTTACAAATTGGTATCATAGTTTTTCAAGCGATCTAACCTTCACATAAATCCTTAAATAAATATAGTATACTTATAAAGATAGCATAGAATTTGGTTTGGGGAAGTTTGTAGGACAATTTAGGGTATATGGGAGGTATTAAAACCTTTAGTTAGGTCATTAATGGTGGTTCTAGACAGAGGGGTCGTAATAACGGCTAGAGGTTGGATAAAGAGGAAATTCTAGATAGTTTTATGATTTCCCCATTCAAATGGCCACAATTGTGGTCCATGGGCACATATCGTGCGAACGGCTAGGTTTAGGGTCGTGCGCACAGCCAGGGCAGAATTGGAATTTTTCTCCTGATTTGTTAATTAAGGAATTTTAAATTGAATTGGGAGACTTAGAGGTTTTGAATATTGATCTAAGAGCTTATTTGCTAAATTACTTGGAAAGACAATAAAATTCATAACCTACTAGAAAAGTGAATAATTGTATTTTACATTATATGTGATATATTGATTATGTGAGATATATACTAGAGGGGACATTCTTATGGACACTGTGATGGCACCACTTTGGTACCCCGATAGATAGAGATGGGTTATATCTCGGGCCATGCGATAGCGAGCACTGCAGTATTATATTACCCTGCGTCATGCAACGATGATCTCTTTGGTACTCCAGTAGATAAAGATAGTATAGTACCCTGGGTCAGGCGATGGCGATGCATTGGTATCTCGAGAGAGCAAGATGGGTTTACTTTAGGTCGTGCGATGATGACCGATTTGGTATTTAGGTAGACAAGTTTATATTAATTGATATGAAAAGTACATATGTTGTTATACACATGGAGATGGGTTATGTTTAGATATATTTGAGAAATGTACAATAATTATTTATGAATATTCATTGAAAGATGAATAATACGTAATCATGGGTTCGCTTGGGTCGGGGATTAGACTCATGTGATATCTAGGACTGTTGAGTTTGGGTAACCTAAAAATTACTAAAATACGACAAGAAGATGCATAATTATATGTCAGCTCATAATCAATCATATTATTATACTCCTTATACTTGTTGTTAACGTGTCATATTAATAATTTTCAAAACATTGGCCACAAGTTCAACCGCACTCATGCTTCAGTCGTGACCTTCTTCTCAATTGTTGTTCTTATAAGATCTAGATATCGAGCTTGCGTTCTTATTCTTTATTTATTACATTTTGTACCTAGTTGAGTCGGATGTATATAATTAACAATTTCAGTAGTTTAATATATGTTTATATAGTAGTATTTATGCGATGATTAACAATTTTGTACCTAGTGCTGTTGATTATTTTGGTATTAGAGTATGTGGTTCACCTATAGTATATTTTTGTTATTTATTTTATGCATTTAGTTTTATTTTTGACATGTTTAGAATGATATTTAATTATTTTATTCTCGTGAGTTAACATTATACCAAATCAATCTACTATTAAATTTTATAGGGTGCCACACCTAAGGCGGGGTTACATTTATAAGAAAAATAAAAAGGTTGAGTTGTGAAGGACTCTATGACTTTAGATAGTTATCCGATCTGATCAGCGGTATCAAAATCTGAGACTTGCGTGGATCGGCTCCAGCCATGCTTATCTTACAATATGAGATAGTTGATTGGATTAAACGGACACATGTATCTTCCTTGTATGTGGCCTAATAACCCCCCATAATATATATTTAAAAAATAATCATGATATTAGGATTAAAAATGGTATCATTATTATATATCTAAAATTGTAGCTTATCTTCCTATATTGACACGTGGACGTCATAAAGTAAGCACCTAATAATTGATATCTCCTCCATTTTATGTCTTGCCTCTTGAGATTTCGTAATCTCTCTCTCTCTCTCTCTCTCTCTCTCTCTCTCTCTCTCTCTCTGTGTGTGTGGAATTAAAGACAGCTTCTCCTCCACAATTGTACAAACATTTGCTCTTCCTCAAGCATGTGTCTGTCTCTCCTCCTTTTGTCTATTTAGTTACCTTTATCTCCCTCTCAAAGAATGACATTCTCTTACTCTCCCATCCATTTGTTTTTACTCTCGATCATCCTATTTATACTTCTCCAACCATTTTAATCGCCAAACCCACCCTTTCTTTCTCTCTAAGACCGAAACCTCCAAAACCCCACCTCCCCAGTTTGTCCTCTCTATCTTATCCATGCTTGAAACAATATTTAAGGTGTTACAGGCAAGTTTATCAGCAAACTTATAAGTATTTTTTTTTGGGGGGGGGGGGGGGGGGGAAATTAATTGTATATAAAAAAAGAAGAATACACAGAGGAAGGAACCTCAAAGATAAAAAACCTCGGGGCATACCCCGGAGCCAATCAACAAGCAACGCTAAACAAGGCAAACATGCCTAACAAAAACTAGCTCAGAAGCCTATTTTCAGGGATGTTCCAATACATACAAGCCATCCAGTTAGTGTAATTTCTTCTATCCTTTTTCCAAGTAAGAACTTTGGCTCTAACCATGTTTTCAATACCCTTCACAATGGTGTCTAGAGAATTGAAGACATGCTTAAAGCACCTCGAATTCATCTCCATACAGATGCAGTAGATCGTAGTAGTGAAAGAAAGGGATCTAATCTTGTCACATAAGGATTTTGTAGAGTGGTTAACAGTGGCCAAGGATAACTCTCTATTCCAACTTTGAAACTTCTTGTACCGCTGATTTCTAAGCATAACCTCCTCCCATATACTCTTGCTAAGGCTGCATTGAGAGAAAAGGTGGTTATATGTTTCCCTCTTAGAACCACACATCCCACACAGGTCATCCTCAGAAATACCCCATTCAAATAATCTTGTAAGTATTTTATCTTCTCTCCAATTAAAGTTTGTTTAGTTTTTGTTATAATTGTTTGAAATTTCTATTTTGTTGTAGGGAATTTTATTTTTATTTTTTGTAGGGGTAGAACAAATTGGTGTTACATCTATACAAATAAAATTTTAAGTTATTTGTAAAAACTTTCTTTATTTCAATTGGTTTTCTTCAATTTGGTTCAAGATTTCCCTAGTTCTCTGACGTGTTTACAAACAACTTAAGGATTGTAAAAATTTGTAATAAGATATTATTCATTTATAGGTTGTATTATTGTACGAATATATATGATTTCTTGATCGGTTGGTGATGTCCATATTCAGTTTTTGGTTTTCATAATTGAGAGTTCAAAAGATTTAAGAATTTGGCATTTGGTGATCTCTCTCTCTCTCTCTCTATATATATATATATATATATATATATATATATATATATATATATATATATATATATATATATATATATATATATATATATATTCAACACTATTCTTTCAATTCTAAATTAATTATGCTTATAAACCTAAAATGTATTGGTGTGAAAAAAATAAGGATTGGAATAGAATTGGTATGTTAAGATCTTGAAATTGAATTTTAATTTTTTAATGTTGGGGTTCGATTGGGAATCCCAATTTAAGTTTGGGTTTCCAATCAACTCTTGAGCATTAAACTTTAATTTTTAGCACGTATATCAACTCTTGAACACTAAACTTTGCTTTTTTGCTACATCATTACAACATGTATAAACAAATTCTGAGATACATTTAAAAGAATATATTGTTAAAAAGTAATTATTTTTAGGATTAAGAAAACCAAACAATGAAGTATCTTTAGTTATCAGATTAATTTTAATAAGCTGGGGAAAAAATCATTTTTCAAGTTTTGGGGGGGTGTTGTTTAGTAGTTTATGATTGTACATATAATATATTGTTTTTTAACCTACATGGGAAGATTTCTTTTCCAACATTGCACCTTATATATGACTTATTTTTTAGTTTGCACCGTATAGTTCAATTTTTCTTACTTTGCACCGTGTTTTTCTCTTGCTAAAGTTAAAATGTGTTGCGAAAGACAAAATAATATATCGTTAACTTTAATGTTGGAGTAAAAATTCAAAATTTAAATGTTGTTTAAAAACATAGGATGAATTCTAAAGTTAATGTGCTAAAAATAAGACCCGTATAGATTTTACTTGTTCTTTTATTTTCCATTTTGTTAATTGCATTAATTTTCCATATTATTTTGGGATTTTATGTATTTAGTTCAATATGGGATGATTTAGTTGTATCTGATCCCATGTATTTTTATTTTTAGTTATTGGTCTTGTTGAGTGGTGGTTAAAAAGTTCATGGAACAAGTGTCATTTTTTAAGGAAATGAAGAAGGGAAGTTACGAGATGTTATGGGATAAATTACAATTATAAAAACACGTGGAATGGATGACAATTAAAACTTTCAAAGTGGGACTAAAGCCTAAAAAACATTTCTTTTATTATTTGTTCTTCTCTGTTTTAAATCTCATTTATGCACTATCCTATTAATCATGTTTAGTACCATTAAGATAAATAGATTATTATAAAATTATTTTGCCATTAACAAATGATCTTTTGATTCAGTTTTTGAAAAAAACATAATAAGTGTGAAGGTTGTTCTGAATGGAGAATTTGGGTGAGAGGTGTTAATAATGGAAGATGAGTTCCTTGTGGACAAAACCTGGTAACATTTTATCTAGGGATTTATTTATGTAGACTTAGGGTTGTGAATACAAGATTTGTACTAGAACGCTTATCTAAGTTGCATTTACTTACCCTTATCTATCTTCCTATCACGATTGTATGTTTTTGTCACAGTGGTTACATTAGTTTAGTTACAAATTTAAGTGAAATAAGATAGTCATTGTCTTTTTAAATAATGAAAAATTAAAGAGCTTGGTGCAAAAGATATTGAGTCTTTACTTAGTTTTTCACTGTGTGATCCCTTTTACTTACAGTTTGTCCAACAACTTTTGGGGCAAAAATTCTGCTCAAATATAAAAATATTCATTAATATTTAAGATTATTAAATCAATGTTATAATTTGGACTAGAAGCTTGAGTTTTTACTAACTTTGTTAGTTGGTGTTATACGTATGTCTTTTAATTTCCTTTTATGTCAATTTGGTGATTTTGTGAATTTACCAAATTTCTTCTCCCATTTTTGCTATTTTTTTTTTTGAGGGGGAGGGGAATTAATTGTATATAAAAAAAGAAGAATACACAGAGGAAGGAACCTCAAAGATCAAAAACCCCGGGGCATACCCCGGAGCCAATCAACAAGCAACGCTAAACAAGGCAAACATGCCTAACAAAAACTAGCTCAGAAGCCTATTTTCAGGGATGTTCCAATACATACAAGCCATCCAGTTAGTGTAATTTCTTCTATCCTTTTTCCAAGTAAGAACTTTTTGCTATTAAATATGTATATTGTTATTTTTGTCTTTCTTTAACATAAATGGGGCAGCTTGGATGACCTAACTTTATATTATGTCATCATAATTGTATGTTTAGATTTTCAATAGTTTTACTGATTGATTTTCGATTCTTTCTTAGATATTTATAGTTTAATTAATCTTTTTGTATGCAGAGTTGCTCGCACAAATGATGTGGATATAGAGAACAATGGAGGTTGTGAAGATGATGGTGAAAAAAATCGGTTGACTCAAAATAATGCTCTTTATTTTGGACTTAGGTGTAGAAATATGTCATTGCGTTATCTTCCCTCGAGTTTGATCCCAAGTTATTATTAATAAGGTTATAGCATTTTTTAGAAGTCTTATCATGGGTTATATACATATTTTCTAAGTTTAATTACATGTGGGTCTAGACTTAAACAGGCACATTCTCGGCACAAGCGCTCAAGCCACGTTCACCTATAATTTATGAAGAGCCCAAGTCAGAGAAGACTCCTTCAAGTCAATCACTTGTAATGGTCGATTATGATAAGAGATAGGTCTGATATCTTGGGGATAGATATTGACGAATCTTAGGACTCTCCTAAGTTGCTCTAAAAATGTAAAACCACACCCCATGATAGGGCATGCAATATTGTAACTTCGAGTAGTACTACAACTCTGCTGACCAGTTATCTAAAGCAATATAGAACATACCCTAGCACCCCGTGGATGTAGGAACATTGTCAAACCATGTACATCTTATGTTGTGTGTGTGATTTCATTACCTTGTATCATATTAATTCTTATTTATCTTGTGTGCATTAATTATCATGACCTATAGGAAATTACCACATATAATTAGTGTCGTTTGTGGGAACGATCCGATTTCTTTTCCACCAGCTTATGTTCTGAAATGTATCACGCACCCAACCAGGATTACCAATACTCGATGATCATTAGGGTCATCAGCAACACAGTCACGGTCTATACTATGACAATCACGATGACCAGGAGGGTCGTCAGTCATCTCCTCCATCCCAGAGGATTAGATCCAAGATTGGTAATTATTACCATTCCTCTGATGCGTGTTATCATCCTCGGGAGGATAAATCAGTTGAGAGTGATGAGCTTGAGAGATCTAACTAGATCTCAAGGCTCATTGAAAATTGTGAAAAGTTCCACCGAGATGAAAGGGCCACTAACATGCACCAACAGGAGTAGAATTTTGTGCTCCAACGGCACCTAAATAAGTTAGAAAGGTAAGGCCAGAGGTAGAAGCACAAGTGTGGGCATAGATAGAGAACTCCTAGTCCTCAAGCGAGCAGGGCTCGTAACTGAGGAAGGAGCACTCAGCGACAGAAGGAATCCCCTCTTCCTGAAAAGCCTCATAAAAGGAGACCATATTCTGACGAGTGGTGAGGAGACAGAGAGCTATGCGATCTCATCAAGACAGAGATGGATAGACACCCAGATCATTAAGGGGCTCACACGACCAAGGATCTTGCGATAAGAGCCCTCGTTTGTCAGATAAAGTCTCCATTCAGTTGGGCTATAGAGGAGTTTGACCGTCCTAAGAAATTCCCCCCCCCCCCCACCCCCGCAATATCCAAGATCTATGACGGGAAGACAGACCCCACCGATCACATTAGACAGTGTTGATAGGCGACGATGCTATGGAAAACCAACGAAGGCTTTATGTGTTGAATATTTCCCTAAAATCTTGGAGGCACTGCCCAGAAGTAATTTGAAAAGTTATCACACTGATCGATTGCCTCCTTCAAGCAGTTGGTCAGGCTTATCACTAGTATCACCCATCCTAAACGGATATTTTACTTCTCAAGATAAAGAAAACGCCTTAAAAACACTCCACGAGTACACCAAAAGGTATTGGGAGGTGTATAATGAAGTGGAAGATTGCACCGATCAAGTTGTAGTGGCTTCCTTCAGGATTGGTTTGTCGAGTAGCTCCATGCTCTTTCACCCTCTCACTAAGCGAGAGGCAATTATGATCAACAACCTTGTGATAAGGATTGAGAAATATGCCATGGTTGAAGACATAGTGGCTGGAGTTGGACAGGAAGGAGATCGATAGAAACAGTTCGAGAATGGGGGACAAATAAGGGACGAACAAGAGAGGAGGGAAAAAGAAGAACGAAAAGCAGAAAGGAACCGAAAAGAAATATATCGAGAAAGAATTTAAATCAATCAAAACGATTTTCTTCGAAATAATTCACAAGATATTTTACAAGATCATAGGTCGACAGTACTTTAAGTGGCCCGAGAAGATGAACAACGATCCTAAGAATAGAGACATGACACTGAGGTGTGCATACGATAAAGATCACAGCTACAAAACTAAAAATGTAAGGAGCTTAAATCTCATCTCGAGTAACTAGCCCAGGTTAGGCACCTCAACGATTTCTTACAGAAGAAGGAAAGTCCATCACAGCCTATGCATGACCAGAGATCGAAAAACATACTGGACGAGGACTTGGGGCACAAATTCGTAGTGATCCGTGGGGGCTTATAACCAGTGCACAACCCAAATCCAAATAACGTATGGGACGAATGTCTGGGTCACGAATTCGCAGTGATTCATGGAACCTCAAAAAAAATCAAATTAAGGGGAATTCCCTTAGTATGGAAGTGAAGAAACTTACAACAGTAATGGAGGCATTTCAAATTGACCCGTCCAAGCCCATTGTGGGAAAACATTGAAGACCTGGAGATATTGATTATTTAAAGCACATTGTATTCACCAATGAGGATTTAGTCGACGTAAGGACTCCCCATCATCATGCTCTTATAATCACTCTCAAGGTCGATAATTGGGATGGGGATAAGATGTTGGAGGATCTGGAGAGATCCTCAGAGGTAATGTACCTCAAGATGTTCAACCTGCTAAATCTACACGTATAAGACCTGTGAGAAGCCACTGTGCCCCTGGTCGACTTTGTAGGAATAATGACTTTTCCCAGTGGGAAAGTTGTTCTTCCCGTCCGAACAGGAGGAATATCTAAGCTTAAGTTCATCATGGTAGATATAGATTCCCCATAAAATACTATATTGGGCAGAGGGTGGTTGCATGCCATGAGGACAGTGTCGTCCACTTACCACCAAAAGGTCAAATTTACTACTCACAAGGGGGTTTTGGAGATATGGGGGAACCAGGCCTAAGCTCAAAGTATTTCACAGCAGTCATCTAACCAAAATAGGAAAAGATGAAGGAGAAAGTTATGGAGCTAGTAAAGGGCTTCGTACCCTCCAAGTAGAAGTTAAAGTATGGGCGACCGGGTGTTGAGGAAACTAGGGTTTCTCCCGCTGATTTGGTCATGGAACTTCTTCAAGAAGTGGTCTTTGATGGTGACGAGCCTGATAAAAAGTTCTTGAATGGCATCTGACTTACTCACGAAGAGAATGAAGAACTGGATATTTTCCTTAAAAGGACTTTTTTCCTAGCAACCATACGATATTCTAGTAGCAAACCCAAAATTTTTGTATCATAAAATCCATGTGGATATGTCACATACACCAGTGACTAGTAAGTCATGAGGAATTTCCCTTAAGATATAAAGGGCAGTCGAAAGTGGGGAAACTTTTTGAGTCACAGTCCATAAAGGAAGTTCAATTCCCAAGTGGTTGTCAAACCCAGTGCACCTGAATAAAAGCAACAAAAAGTCGAGAGTTTGTGCAGACTCCGTTGATCTGAATCGAACGTGTCCAAAGCATAGTTTTCTTTTTCCCAAGATTGACCAATTGGTCAACGCGACCACTAACCATGAACGTATGAGCTTCATCGGTGCCTATTTAAGGTACCATCAGATCCCACTATTTTCCCACGACTAGAAAAATACTCCCTCCATCACCACACTGAGGTTATACTACTACATAGTGATATCATTCGGATTAAAGAATGTTAGGGAAACCTATCAGAGACTTGTGACAAATATGTTCAACCAGCAGTTGGGAGATATGATGGAGGTATACATAAATGATATGCTTGTGAATAGTAAGAAGAACGAGCACCACCTTGCAAACCTAGCAACTACATTTGAAGTCATTCACTATTACAGAATAAGATTGAATGCATCCAAGTGCTCCTTTAGGGTACAATCGAGAAAGTTCCTTGAATACCTGGTCAGCCAAAGGGATATTGGGGCAACCCAACCAAATTGAAGCAATCATAAAGGTGAGATCTCCAAGCACTGTGCGTGAGGTGCAAAAGATAACGGGCATATTCACAACACTCAACCGGTTCATATCCAGATCTTCAGAGAAGTGTCGGCCTTTCTTCCAAGTACTAAGGAAGTAAAAGAAAGGAATATGGAACAACAAATGCACCCTGGCACTTGAAAAACTAAAGAGGTATTTTAGCCGACCACCGCTGTTGACATTCCTGACGATGAAGGACCCTTGCACTTGTATCTAGTGATGTCCAGTAATGTAGTAATCTCAGCTCTGGTTTGTGAGAAGAATGGGAGTCAATCTCCCATT
The DNA here is from genome assembly GCA_949130495.1 of Sambucus nigra. Lineage (NCBI taxonomy): Eukaryota > Viridiplantae > Streptophyta > Magnoliopsida > Dipsacales > Adoxaceae > Sambucus > Sambucus nigra. The sequence goes on from OX422207.1 coordinate 442,103,147, forward strand.
TATTATGTGAGAAAAACCTTGCTCGATGCTGAGAAGAGGTACCTCCCTTTGGAGAAACTTGCATACATACTAGTGATAGACTCCCGCAAGTGGAAACATTACTTTGAAGCACACACCATCATTGTTCTTACTCCCTTCCCTCTAAAAGCAATGCTTAGGAAGGCCAACCTATCTGGAAGGATGTCTCAGTGGTCAGTGGAACTGTGGAGGTTTGATATCCAGTTTCAGTTTGGGACCTTAGTCAAGGGGCAAGTCCTAGCTGACTTCAGCGTTGAAATTTCCAGGGACCAGGAACTGATGGAGATAAGAACCGAAAGTTAAGAATCTCTCCAATTTCCAGGGACCAGGAACCGATGTGTGAAATCAGCAAATCACACCCCATAACTAGAAATAAGAATTGTCCTAAATGTTGCTAATGACATTGTAAAAAATAGTAAGAAATGCGTCTCCCCATATGGAGCGATCCTCGATAAATGTGCAATGGCAAACCTACAAAACATGTTAGTACCACCGCAAGTATATGCATATACAAAACTATACAAAAGATATATAAATGACAATAAGATATGGAAATTAAGTTATACCATTAATATAATAAAAGTTGCAATACAACGGGTTTGAAACAAAAAGAGTATATCAACCACTCCATATAACCCTGAATTGCAATGCCAATATCCTAAAATAGAAACTAAATCGACTACCATAAACAAAGATAAATGGAGGGGAGGGGAGGTATCCTAACGAAGCATCGGGATCGTGAGGTGTGTAGGGATCATAGAAATATGGCGGTATCTACAAGTCGGCCCCATGCTAGTAGCCCTACATGTCCATCTGGAGTCGGGTGATGATGCGGATGTCCCGGAAGTAGTCATCAAGAAGAGAAATCGGACTGAAATGATGTGAAATTGGACCGAAGGCCATCCAGTTGTTGTCCCATGGTCTGAATATCATAAGCACCCTTCGTCCGTGGTATATCCACACCCGCATGCAATCTCTCCTCCTTATCCTCCGAGGACTCCTCCACTGCCTCCCGTTCAATCTTCCTCTCTCTCTGTCGCTCCCAAAATAATTCTCCCAAGCACTTCCTTATCGATTTATTGTCCAAAATCTTGGGCGCCTTGGGAATCTTATCGTTTCCCAAAACCTCGCATCCCGCAGCTAAACATATCCTCGTTACAGCCGAGCAATAAGGGTGTGAGATCATGGTCAATCTATCGAAGGCGGTAATCGCCATCTGGTCCAGGAACAAAGCGGGCAGGATAATTTTAGTCCTCTCGCCTAGAAGACTATAAAGGAAGAACATGTGTTTATGATGGATAGAGAATCTTTTTCTTGGTGGGAAGGATACAATTATCACTGATGAGGTGGAGGAGGAGTTGGACATTGGGCATGCAGCTAACCTGGAATGTATCAGAGGTCCACACCTCCCCTGGAGCCAGACACTCCACCAATCTAGTAGTTGGAACCTTGTCAACATTCTCAGCAACTGGATAGTCATAGTCATCGGGATTAAACACCCCTCTCATATGAACGGTAAGGATGGTAGTAGAAATGGGGATAAGGTGTCCACGCACAAAAGCCTTGTATCTACCATCCGATTTCATGACAAGTATGGCGTAGAATCGGTGAACAAGTTCTTCATTCACCTCCCCCTCCTTGGCGAAGTGGTTTTCCCACCTAAATTTCTAGAAAAAGGCCCGGATGGAGTTCGGGAAAATATCTAATTCCAGGGCCCTTTCCGCAAAAATCAAATGACTTGATTTGAAGCTTGCTCGGTACCCATCACGGTCCGCTCGTGAACGGAATCCTTCATAACCATTCATCCCAGAGATTTAGGAAGTATGAGGATTAGTATCCATTAAGTCCTACAAGACAATAATTAAATAAAAACACCATTAGTGTGACGAATAAATCAATGTAGAAACGAGAAATTTGGTCAAAACGTGTATAAGGATGCAAAATGTGAAATTGGGTCGGCCAAATGGTCACCGACATGCACCGCATACCAAATTGAAGCGATGGTATGAATGTAAGAGATATTTGTGCAATAATGTGTCAACTTTTGCATACAAAGACCATTAGGGCATTTTATCAAACACATTATGGGTAAGGTGTTAAAATGGGGTGGGGAACCATGGATTCAACATGCTTAATCTAACAATTCACACAACAACAGCAATGTACAAACATATAAATGCATTTGAAGAGAGTAAAGACATGAAATGTGCATCTATACATCAAACATGTAAGTTGAATCACAAAACATTAACCAAATAAGAAACCCTGGCAAATACATAAAAGACGAAAATCAATCCAAGAACAACCAAATGAAATGTAGTAATCTTACCTAGGAAGAGAGAGATTTGGAAGCTTGAAATGATTTGCGGAGAGGAGATAAAGATTTGGAAAGTTAGGGTTCTTAGATGACTGTAGAGAGTAATGAGAGTAATAAGTGGGAATGGGGAAAATGGGTTGGTTTGTAACTTAAAAGTCCTGAGATTTGCAACCGACAGATCCCGAATCGATTCGGGGCTGGTCCGAATTAATTTGGTCAACCAAACCAACCTCATTGCCTCCCTCCGAATCAATTCCAATTTGGGCCAAATCGATTCGATCAATTTTAATTTTTTTTTTACTACGTGTAATCGCTAAAAAAATAGAAATTTGGGCAATCCAAAAAAAATAAAACGGCCTGAAACGGACCTACGTGACACTGCGAGGCCCACAAAAGTGAAAAGAAGAGAAACAAACTATTTTTGAAATTTTTCAATATTTTCAACAAAAGCATGTTTGGGACGAGCGTGAAATCAAATCAAAGAAACTACCATTATGGAATAACTTACACCCCCTAACTTAAACGATGCATAATCCTCGATACGAATTAAGGACACCGGTTAAAGAGAGGGAAAGAACGAAATTACCCAAAATGTTTTGATTTATGATAGTTCAAGTCCATTGATCCTACAAAACAAGTTAGAACCAAGCATATCCAAAAAGAATAACTAAAACTTTAACTAATTACACTAGAGAAAAATAAAAGGAAGAAGCTATTGTGTACAACTACATTTCAACTACTAATTTAACTATACAATAGAAGTTGAAATGTTTGTGGGTCCACCCAAAAAAAAATATTTGACTTTGAGGAATAATTGGCGGGCCCTTATTTGATTTCATACCTACCCAAAAATAGGAATTCCGTTTGCATAATGGAAGGCATGTTTTGGGCAGGGTGGAGAAACCATCACCAATTAAAAAAAAATTGGCAGAAGATGGGGAGTTTGGATTGAGCGAGTGACAAATACATATGGGAACCAAGAAATTCTAAATTTCCTCCCATAGGTTTTTCAAATAGAATGGGAGGCCATCATGGAAAGCATTTTGAAAAATCATTCCTTGACAAGAATCGGTTCAAAGTCCTCAAGACTTTCATCTGATTCTTGTGTACTTGTAATGGTTCGATAACCATGAAAAAAAATGGTGAGAAAAGAAATTCAATCTCGATAGATGACTCATCATCGCTCAGAGATTGAATTTCAAAGGAGATAGGATCATTTTCAATGAAATTTTCTTCCAGAAATATTTGAAGTGAAGAACAAGTCATAACCTCCTCCTTGTTTTTCAAAGAATAAATCATTTCATTGCAATTGGAGACTATATACATATTTTCATCACTTTCGTACTCAATTATCCGTTGGTCCAGGAGAAGAATGGTTTGTTCCAAAGTAGTTGTCCTTTGATTGAAATCATCGAATTCCTCATTTGGTTCAAAACATTATTCAACTTCCAAAGTTTCAAGAGAAGAATCATTATTAGTTACAAATAAGACATTTAAATCAAGTGCCCAACTATTGTTTTCCTCTCCATAATAGGTATGAAATTTTTTATTTTTCTAACTTTGCAAGTACGAAGAAAACAGATTCAGTGATAGGGAAATTTCATCAAAAGGAGAAATTTGTGATCCATTATTGTAACTCTTTTCAAAATTATTAGTATAACATTTTTTAAAGTTATTGTCATAATAGTTATCTGAACTACTATCATAAGTCATCAACGTTGTTTTATCAAGAGAATAATTTTCAAAAGTCCCCAAATCATTATTATCGTGTGAGGACTATGGTCGTTGTAATCAGTCTAACCCTCAATGAAAAAATCTAAACTTTAACTACACTTGTTTTATAAGTATAGCGGCAAGTTCAGGTATCGAAATGCACAAAGAAAGTTGTTTAAAATTCAATAGATTTATTACTTCACAAATAAAGTGTAAAAGATGATTTTTGATTTAAAACATTTTATACTACAATTAGTCTAGGCAAGTATTGAAACGAAAGTAATTAAGAAGAACTGAAAACTACAGGTTGAAGATAATCTCCTTCACCAAGGACTAGTAAGCATAAACGGTTGCATGGAAAGAGAAGCGTTTTCAAGATTAATCTCATTTGGACACTGAATAAAACCTGGAGTTATTACTCCCTAAATTCTCATAAACGTTTTACTTGATTTTGATGTCAACAAATACCGCAAGTATTACATACAAAAGGTCGCAAGCATGGTGCATATATAATATACTCCATAAAGGTTCCTAAATGCAAAACCAAGAACAATTAACCAATTAAAACTAACCTAAAACATTATACCATAGCAAATAAACTAATTAATCCATGGTGAGTTCAACAATCACAACCTAAATTAACTTGGCTAGAAAGCATGTTAAAGCATGGAATAAAAGAAATAAATAAGGAAATAAAACCATATATAGTCTATGGGAAAATGGCAAACTTGTGATAAAGAAGACAACAAAGAAATAGAGGCCGAATTGATTCGGGGTAGAGCCAAATCGATTTGCGACCAAAGAAATTCGATTTTGCCTCCATCTGAATTGATTCGAATCAGGCCTGAATCGATTTGGAACCTGTAAGATTTAAATCTTGGGTTGCTGCCTTCCTTGAGCACCATTTTCATTCGGCATGTTTCACGAAAAAGGCCGTAACTTTATCATTAAGAACCAGAATGAGGCACCCTCAGCGGTTACACGAAGCTATCTCGAAGAGCTACAACTTTCGTGAAGAGTTCGGACCCGAAGCTCAAATGATGAAATTACTAAAATACCCCCAAAGTTCATTAAGACATAACTTTTTCAAAATTCAACCAAACTTCACACTTAGCATTCCCAGCACCTATAAAGCTCAAATAAACCTTGTGCAAGATATATAGAATGAAAATAGTGGTTATCCAATAAATAAGCATAAGTTTCGAAATTAATGCACGAGGGTTTGCTAAAATGCATAAATAAAAAGGGGTTTTAAATAGAATATTCATGACTGGTCACCAGATTTGCAGCAATCAAATTTACATCTTTCCTCTTGGGGGCCATCGCACCAAGAGAAATCTCTGTAAAAAGACCAGAACAGATGAGACGTCCAGCGGTTCAAAGGAAGATTATGTTCCTTCCTCGTTCGATCTCTCCCGTTCTAAGTCTTGGGAGGTGGAAGCTTTCGGGTCATCCAAGAAAATGGGGATGACCGGAGTTTTTTCTACTGGCCTCGCGACAAAGAGGTGGTAGAACTCTTGTAGCCGAGTAGAAACGTCGCCGACCTAGTATGATCATCGGTTCCAATCCTCAGTTGGATAGCCCACAAACTGTTCGAAGATCAACAAAATTAACGTCACGAGCAATGGGAAATTTTTTCTTACTACCTTCTGCAAAGAACAAAGAAAAGCATTCGACATCAGCCAAAATGAAGAAAAAAGTGCCAATTCAAAAATCTAATTATGACCTAACCTATGCCTTGCCCTCCCAAAGGGCATCTTGGCCCTTCGTATGCCACCCCCTTAGGGGAGCGGAGTATTGTCAGTTCTTCACAATTATACCATGATCCCAGTAATCCTTATTAGAATCAGGTAGATTCACGATCAGGGCCAGGTTGGCCATTCTTGTCTTCATATAATATATACCTTCATGGGTCGTCGCCCACTGGTAGCAGTATCTAATTTCAGTGATGCCAAGATTGGTCCCATACAGCTCGTTAATGTGGTGAACCCCATTAACGATCCTCCAAGTTTTTGCAGCGACATGGGCTGGCATCATGTCAAAGTACTGACAAAACTCTAAAATAACCAATTGGGGGTAAAGGTAACCCGACATTCAGCTATAAAGATTGAAGGCAACCAATGGCCCTTAGAAAGAGCACAGAGTTCACAAGGATCCTCAACTAATTCCACTGTTATCCATTGGAGAATGTGGTAGTCAAGTTTAAATTTTTCAATAGTTTCTTCACTAATAATGTACACCATTGTCAGAAGATTGCAACTCAAAGAAGAAAATTAAGGAGAGAAATGGAAGAAATACAAAAAAACGATTGAAATGGAGTTAGGTATGCTTACAGCGGAGTGAGGACAGTGAAAAGCTCTTCTTCAAAGTTCGCATGTTTTGAAATGAGTAAGGAGGAGAGGGAACAATTGTTTTATGGTGAGAAGTGGCCTCGTCGTTCCCTAGAAACGTAATGATCACGCTCGTGTGATGTTTCTCGAAGCGACGGTTGTATTGCATCGTCGCCAAGAAAATGAGCCATATTTACGAGTGTGCCCCTGGGGAACTTAACAAACTGGGACTTTTCTGGGGTATATACTGAACTGCCCACCAACCAACCAGCAAAGATTTCGAAGAGCCATCAACTTCCGAAGAAGAAATACTACTATTCCCACAGTGTAAAGACATGTCAGACATCAACGGACGACCTAAACGCGATAAAGCCCAGCGGTCTCAAGGAGATCCTGAACTTTGGGGGCAATTATGCGGTCTAAAATCACACAGGCACGTGTTCGACACAAGCGCTCGGGCCACGTGGGCCTATAATTGATGAAGAGTCAAGTCAGAAAAGACTTTCATATCAATCACTTGTAATGGATGATTATGATCCGATATAGGTTCGAACTCTTATGGATAGCTATTGACGAAACTTAGGACTCTCCTAAGTTGTTCTATAAATGTAAACCCACCCACCTCCCGAGGCATGCAATATTTTAACGTCGAGCAGTACTACAACTATACCGATCAATTCTCTGAAGCAATAAACAAACCCTAGCACCCCATGGAGGTAAGCAAATTGTCAAACCAAGTACATCTTGTGTTGTGTGTAATTTCATTACTTTCTGTCATATTCATTTTTGTTTGTGTTCATTAAATATCATCACATGTAGGAAATTACCACGAGTTTGATCTCAAGCTGTAATTAACAAGGTTGTATCATTTTTTGGAAGTCTAATTATGGGTTATATACAGATTACCTATGTTTAATTACATATCTAATAGTAATACATTTGTGTCTAAGGTATATACACATAAGAGTTTGTTCTTTCATTTTTGTATTCAACCATATGTGAGTTTATTTTGTGGTAATTTTTTTCCTAATGCTACTGGAATTACTTTTAAATCTTTAAAGCATTTAGGGCCTTAGAAGTTCTTTTAAAAGAACTCTTGCTGTTTGTTTGTTTTTTTTACTAAGTGGTGTTGTAGAATAATTGAAGCAATGATCATAATGGCCAAATTATTTGTTATAGTTTTACCTTCATTCTCATTATGAAGTTGACGGGCCTGGAGATTTTTTTTAATTTTTTTATGCAGGGATGGACAGTATTTATTTTATATATCTATTACCTAATCTTTAGCTACTTTTTTAGCTTCCTTCCACAATGTTTTCTTGGGATAGATACAATATTCGATTTTACAACATATTGCAACTGCCCGTGCAGGCCTACAAGCTAATTAGGATAATAGTGGTGTCAGTTGACAGCATGTAATGAATAACGGCTGACTACTTGAAATGGGACCTGGAGCAGCATAAAAAATAGTGGAACATACTACTAAACTGAACACTGGAATATGGGTCACATGCTTAAGCTCCTTGTGGGTGTGTTAAAAGTATAGAGATAATGAAGCCAGTATTCAATATCTTGATGTGTGCATGATATGAAGTGCAGAGTCGCAAAGAATAGCAAAGAAGAATTTGAGACTCCGTGACTCAAAATTTACATCTTTTACAACACCAAATCTGATTTCAAGGAAGGATAAAAAGGCTGCCGTGCAAATATTGAAGCAACAAACAACTTTTCTTTTTTCCCCCACTTTTCTATTTGCGATTTGTCAAAAAGGATACATAACATAGAACAACAAAAAGGAAAAAATAGTTAGAATATTAAACTTCAGGCGTCCTCGGCATTAACAAGAACCATGTAGGAACAACTCACTGTTGAGTCTTTATGAAATGAGCGGTTAGGAGTTTTGAAACCGTGAATCCATTGAAGGTGTCAACATCAAAGAGTTCCTTCAGCTTCCCATCACATATTATTCTCCTCTTATCAGAAGGATCCTTCAAGAATGATAAAAATATAACGAGTCATTGCTAGGTTCACTAAAGAAGAAGCAAAACAAATATTAAATTCAAAGTTAAATGAATTCCTGTCAAAATGTAACAGAACAAAAAATATACCTCAACTTATTTATCTCTTTATCTTATTTATTTACTACCAAAATCAACACTTGTTCACTAAAGTGGAATGTGGTTCGTTGATTACACCACAAAAAGGAAAGTGGACTATTAATTTGAGATGGAGGAAGTATTTATTTATAATTTTTTTTGCGGATAATGGTGTGGGTAGTGGAGTAAATGGATATTCTGTTTTGTGGATATTTATCCTGATGTAGATAGGACTTATTGTTTAGATTTATTTATTGATAGTATTAAATGTAATAAAAGGGTTTTAGTCATCTTTAGGAATTTCGGAAAAAGTGAAGGGTATTTTAGTCTTTTAATGCTTTCCTAAGTAGAGTAGGATTACTACTAGTATAAATAGGTAATGATTTAATAAAAATCTCATTATTCTTTGGCTTGTCAATACAATTTTCAAATTTCTGCTTGTATTCTCTCTTTGAATCCAATTAGTGGTGTTTGTATCAAATTGGTATCAGCGCGAGGTGAGCTCTTTGATGTAAGCCGAATAGAGGGGGGTGAAGGAGAGAAGTCCATCGATGGTTGGAGGCTTAAATCCAATAAAACAGACCACAGTGGACATCGCACCTGCTGAATTTTGTCTAAGATTCCAACAAGCCCCAATTTGAATTGCTACGAAAAAAGAGAAGTTTGGAAAGTATCGGGCCCATAGTTGTCAGAATCTTACGATTCGCGATTCGATTCGTCCATATTCATCCATTTGCTCTTAAGAAGAGAATCCAAAACAATGATTTTGAAAGCTGTTTGACATTCCTAAAAGAAATAATGGTTCAAATGAGGAATTAACCACCCTAATTTTGTCAAAATTTGAGGGCTTTATTTCTTCTCAGTCCATTACGTCCCCCATTCAAACCCTAACCCCTATCTTAAACCCTAATTTGAATGTCCATGAATCACCAAATAAATCAATTCTTCCGCTGTCCAAACCATTCAAACCCCTCAAAATGAAAAGACGAAGAATTCGTCTCCCTAGGGCTACGATAAAGAAGCAAAAATAGAAGAGAGGTAGAAGAAATCGAACAAGGAGAGTTCATCAACTTACCTCCCTACAAATTCGTCTCAGGTAGATCTTCCATTTCTCAGGAAACCTCCGGCAGTGGTGAATCAAGCCAGCAATGCCTACGGAAAGTTTAGGGTTTCGCAACCCTAGGTTGTTTTACCCAGGAGGCCAAGCCGAATAGAGGGGGGTGAAGGAGAGAAGTCCATCGATGGTTGGACGCTTAAATCCAATAAAACAGACCACAATGCACATCGCACCTGCTGAATTTTGTCTAAGATTCCAACAAGCCCCAATTTGAATTGCTGCGAAAAAAAGAGAAGTTTGGAAAGTATCAGGCCCATAGTTGTCAGAATCTTACGATTCACGATTCGATTCGTACGATTCGATCCGATTCACATATTAATCGATACAAATCGGGAATAGAATCAGAGAGGTTGCAAAATCGGGCGGAATCGGCCGATTCGGGTGCAATTCATGTATGTTGGGTATTTTCAACCGACTTAAAGCTTGTGCTCATTTTTTGTTCCTTTTAAAATACCCTTTGCGAAAGAGAGAGTGACTGAAACACGTATTAGAACGAAACCTAAATTCCGATCACTTTTCTTCTTCTCTTCTAACATGTTTGAAGCTGTGATTTCCCCTATTTCGGTTTGCGACCACTTTTTTCTTCTCTTCGAACCTGTTTGAAGTTGATCGAGAGAGGAAGGTAGCTTTGCGTTTGATTGAAGCCAACAAATCTTGTGTAAGGATTTACAAATTATATCATATGGTACTTTTATTATAACATATTCTTTAGAGTTTTATTTTAAATCTTTATTTGGGTTATTATATCGTATAATATAGTGTTGTGTTTAAATTTGGACTTTGTAAGTGATGGTATTGTTAGAATTTTGTAATAATTTGGACATGGAAGTTCATTTTGTTGGTTATATTTTAATGAAACCAGGTCTTATAATTGACTTTTGATTATTATTTCCTACATATTTTACGTCTATACCAATTCTTACGATTCGATTCACATTTCACGATTCATAAAGTTTCTAACTCACAGTTCGATTCACGATTTGACAACTATGATTAGGCCAAACAGGTTTAATCCCTTTAAATCTCAAATATTTCTCTTATGATGGGTAATAATATTACAAGCAATCAAGGCTCAAGTCCAATAGTACTTGGAGCTGAAACCTTCCACTTCAGGCCCATTTATGGTATGTGTTCCGAAATAGCCACAACCCACAAAAGCTCCAAGTAATTCAAGTCAGCCTTTATATTAATATTTTTTAGCTTGTTCGTGTGGCCTACTCATCTCCAATTTTTTCCTTTGAGTTCGAGGACGAACTATTTCAAAAGAGTGGAGAATGATAATGATAGGCTTTATTGTTTAGCTTTATTAATTGATAGTATTAAATGTAATAAAAGGGATTCAGTCCTCCTTTAGAAATATTAGAGCAAGTGAAGAGTATCTTACTCTATTAATGCTTTCCGAGTTAGAGTAGGATTACTATTATATTAGTATAAATTGGTAATGATTGTAATTGAGATCTCATTATTCTTTGACTTGATAATACAATTTTCAGATTCGTGTATGCGATTTCTCTCTTCTTTGGATCCAATTATTGGTGTTTGCATCATATCCGAATAGAAATTCGGAAGAACGGATTCGAATAATACTTTATGGTTTTTTTTAACTTTAATACATTATTAATTTTTTATTGGATAAATTACACCAAACCCCCCTAAACTATCTCGGATTTACATGTCACCCCCCTCAACTAAAATACCCGACAAACACACCCCCTAAACTATCAACCCATTGCAATTAAACCGGGTTCCCGCTTTTTTTATAGCAAATTGACAAAGCTACACCAAAAAAAAAGCGTGTAAAAAAAAGCATGTGGTTTAATTTTAATTCAACAATATCATCGGATTCATCAATTCGCAATCTTCTCTCCTCTAAAATCCCAAATTCTCTCAAAAAAAACTTCGATCAGAATAATAACTGAAAAATTTGTAGGTTCCGAGTTTGAGTAATTTTTATGTCGACGCCTAAAGCTTCGAATCAGCTCGAGTTCACGACTATGAAGTCGCCAATTGGGGATAATCAACGGTTTTCGTGTGATAATCGGAGTAATCAGTAACCTAAAGCTATTGTGTTTAAGACTCTTACGAGTATTTTGAGATTTGTGTGGTTTGTTGATAAAATGGTTAGGTTAGTATATTTGTTGGGTAAATCATAAACATATTGGATGGAATAACTCTTTTGACAAGGATGATAGGTCCAAATGGTGAGTATCTGTACATAGATGTGGTTTAATTTTGGTTCTTGAATGGTGGATTTGGGTATATATCTCGTTTAATAATGGCGGAGCTTGGTTCGATTCGATTGATTTGGGTATAAGTTAGGGATTTGATGAAGATCAAAGGCAATAAGCTTGATACCGTGCAGTGGCGGCTATGGATTTTATATAAACGGATTTATGGGGAGAGAGAGAGAGAGGTGTCACGGTGAAGCGGCGGGAGGAAGGTGGGAAAGAGGGAGGTGTTGTGGGTGGCAGCGGAGCGGAGTGGTGGTGGGAGGGGGAGGGAGGGAGAGGGGAAGAGGAAGAGGAAAGGAGGTGATGTGAGAGATCCTATGTATGTTTAAAGCACTCGGTTGGGGGAGGGAGACATCCTGTGTATATTAAAATAGAATTATTCTTTTTTTTATTGTTTGGGTTTTTTTCAGGGTAATTTTGTCAATTTGCCTTTAAAAAGGGGGAACTCAATTTTCGGTTTAATAGCAATGGGTTGATAGTTTAGGGGATGAGTTTGTCGAGTATTTTAATTAAGGGGGGTCACCCATAAACTCGAGATAATTCAAGGGGGTCTGGTATAATTTACCAATTTTTATTTTAGACTTGAATACATTTTAATTGAAAAATAAGACCGTCTAAAATTGTTAAAAAATAAATTATGTTTAACTGCCACGTGGCTTTTTTAATTAAAATAATTTAAATAAATAAAAAGGTCAAAAAAAACTGAAAATTAAAAAAAAAAATTAAATTATAAGAGAGAACCCATAACAAACCTCCCACCCCCATCCCAGACAAACCCACACCCCATCACCACCACCACCCATTCCTGGCAGGCCCACCCCCACTAACCCCACCCGAAACCATCGTTCCCTCTCTACCTCCCTCCATTCCTCACACATACACCATCACAGCCACAACCTACCCTAGCCCTCCACTCACCCTCCTTTTCAACCTGCAACAAAATCCATAATCACAAAATCCAACCAAATCCAAAACGGCAAAATTGCAAAAACCAAATCCAACCACAGAATCCGCCATCACTCTGTTAATTTGGGTTTTGTCGGCCATCGATATGTTGATTTGGGTTTCCCTGGCCACCGATCAGTTGATTTTGGGTTTTTTCGACCCCTGGATTTCGCCGGACATTGATTTGTTTATATGGGTTTGTCGACCATAGGTGGATTGGGAGCAGGGGCTCGTAACGGAGGAGGGAAGAGGGTCTCGTGACAGAGGTGGGGGGAGAGGGGATAGTGACGGAGGGGGAGAAGGGGATAGTGATGGAGGGGGAGGAGGGGGGAGGAGGAGCCTGGGGATGGGGGGTAGGTTGTGGGAGAGAGTGGCATGCCGGGGGTGCGTGGATTGGGACAAAGGTTGGGCCTGGTGTTCTTTTTTCTTTAATTAGAAATTCATTTATCTTTTAGTTTTGAGATTTTTCTAGGTTTATAAATTATTTAATTTAAAAAAAGTCAAGTGGCAGTTAAACTTGATGATTTTTTTTTAACGATTTTGGGAAAAGTCTAATTTTTCAATAAAAATGTACTTAAGTTTAAAATCAAAAATTAATAATGTATTAAAGTCAAAAAAAACTTACTTTTAAATATCCGAAGAAAAAAAAAGGGGTAGGAATACGGATGCAAAGGTATCGGCCATGTATAATCCATATCCAAAGCGGACTATCTTTATTTACGGATATCCGTTCTAGATATTTGAATCCTTAAAATTATCTATTATTTATTATTTAATTAATATATATATATATATATATATATATATATTTGTAATTGAATTACCTGAACTCTACATTGCAAACAATCGAAAACATTCATTAGTTTAATGTATAAACACACTAAATAAAATTATATCCCTTGAGCTCTTATTTATGCTACCATCTTACACTTTGCGTCTCTATTTTACATTGGCCAACTTTTTTACTAAAGTCACGATGACTCTGGACATTATCCCCTTTGTTGACATCTTCATGACGACTTATATATAGTGGTGTTGCCAATGTAGTGAGACAAATTAAATTACTCTGACACTAATGAGTCTTACTTCCTTTTCACTCAATTGCTTTCTCAAACTCTCATTTCTCCAATATGATCCGTTATCAAATCAATAAAGGGTCGCTTAGTCCGCATTATGTTTGAGTATTTATTTTTAAGCCTCCTAAATTAATGCTCTATTTTTCTATAGTTATTTAGAATAAAATATTTTATCTTATTTAGAGCTACGTAAGATATAAATTTGTTCAAATTTTGAAAATTGACAAATTAATGCTAGATAAGCACAATGTATGTATATTAAATAATGTAAATAGATACGGATTTTATCCGAATCCGGGAAATCCAAAAGGATAAGGATACAGATATTGCGCGTCTAAACGGATACGGATAATAGATAGTACGGCAATAGCTTTGTATCCGTTCATTTTATAACCCTAGGTGTGAGTGGGTGGGGGTGTTGAGTAACAGATAAACTAGTATATGAGTTAATTTGATCTACTCTTGAGATTAAAACTTTTATTACCTTCAACAGAAATTCGTAGGAGTTGAAGTCATATTAATGAACATGTCTTCTTTATTATCGTGTTCTCTGGAAACACACACCCTTATTCCAAAGGTGTGACTAATGAAAGACCATTACCATCACAAGGTTACTATCAGGGCATTTCACCTCATGCTTTTCATTTGCTATTCCAAATTTTGAGTAAGAGTTCTCTAATCTAATCCTTTTTTTTTTCCAAGCTGTCCCAAGTGTAGGAATTCTGTAGAGTTTAAATGTAATAATAGAAAGTAAAAGAAGGCCAATGCTCAGGGGTGCTCCCCATCAATGGAGGGTTGCTGGAAAGAGTGAACTAGGTAGGGATATAGCATTTGGCAGTATTCGCACAAAGTGGCTGACCCTCGTACCCAAACAGTGTTCACACAATAGTGAGCCAAGCTTTTAGCACTGCACAAAAATAAATATTGTCCCTCGTTTCGTAATATACAGAAGTGAAAGATAAATATGTCAGGATTTCAACTTTCAGGCAGATAGAGCCACAAAAACCCAATCATGTATGGTTATGAGGTGAAGTATCTTCAAGAAGCATTATTACTAATTAGACCTAGCAAATTGAGACACGAGACATATTCAAAACAAAATAACAAGTTAATGTTAATGGGTCTACCCTTAATGAGTTTGGCCCTTCTGAGAAATAACTGGTTGACCCGTTCACGCTACCACAATTGGGTGGAACAAACCCGGTACATATAACAAATACGCAATTTAGACAAGACGAACACGACAGGAATATAAGACATAACGTGAACTATGTGCAACTCTTATAGAAATGTGCATTGGTTGAACAATTTTTTGCACGAACTCAAAATAACACGACACAAACACGATATGACCCGTTAGATCATGGACAAAGTGGGACCAATACTGACTGTCATAAAGTCTTTAAATCGGGCATTTTTTGTGATCAGGTAATAACTTCATGTATCAAGTGGGACCATGCCTTTACACACCCAAAGTTTCATGCACATTTCCTTCTTCTATTCTCATAAATTCCCAACCTCACTCCCCTCCAACCCCCTCCACAACACACACACGAGAGAGAGAGAGAGAGAGAGAGAGAGAGAGAGAGAGAGAGAGAGAGAAGTAAAACTTGCATTACAAAATCTATAGTTTGACTCAAATGAAGGGATGTAATACAAAAATTATGCAGACGATGATGACCAGAGGTAAAGCTGATTATCATCTATAGAAGGAATTGTTATCATTAGTTTGAAGCAATGTTTAAAAAGGCGAAAGGCGAGGCGAGGCGTTTTGGTCACGGCGAGGCGAGGCGTAAGCCTCGAGGCGCTTGAGGCGTAAGCCTCACGAAAAAGAAAAGAAAAAAAGGAAAAAAATATATAAAAAGTCTAATAAATTCACAAAAAATTAATCCAACACATTAAATGATGCAAAAGGGTCCATAATCATTCAATCCATCAACAAAAAAAAAAAAAAAAAGCAACTACAACAAAAAAACAGTGAATAAAACAGTGAATAATATTAAACATCATGTAAATAAATAAATAAATAAAAAGTTACTAAATTTATTACAAAAAACAAGTTATTACAGGTTTATTGGAAAAAAATAATAATTCAACTACAATAAAAAAAATGTTATTACAAAAAAAAAAGTTATTACAAAAAACAGTGAATAAAACATATTTTTTACCAAAAAAACAGTAACTTTATTGGAAAAAAACAATTTTTTTTATTAAATTTATAATATAAAGCAAGCAGGTTTTGTATGTTTAAAACTAAAAACAAGTTTATAATATAAAACAAACAGGTTTTGTATGTTTAAAACTAAAAACAAGTTTATAATATAAAACAAACAAGTTTTTACAAAAAAAACTAAAAAAGGTTTCATATGTTAAAAAGAAGCAAACAGTGGGCCGGAGTCTTTACCGTAGACTAAACACTAACTAAAAATGGTCTTGTATGTTTCGTATAAGTTTTTTTACCAAAAAACTGAATATAAACTAAAAAATGAAGGCCGGAGTCTTTACCGTAGAGAACGAAGGCCGGAATTGAAGAAGGAAGGCCGGAACTGAAGTTTCGGAGGTCGGAAAGAAGTTTTGGAGATCGGAATGAAGTTTCGGAGGTTTGTTTTTAAAACTAGGGCTTACGGGTTGTGAAAAAGGTTTATTTTTAACTTACGATCCTTTTTATTTTAAAGTAAGTTGAGTTGTTTTTTTTAGACCAGCAAGAGGCGTAAGCCTCATAGCCTTGAGGCAGAATGCCTTAAGGCGCAACGCCTCGGATACAAAAGGCGTAAGCCTCACTATACAGTCTTGAAGCTTAAGCCTCGAGGCTTTTTTTCCTCGCCTCGCCTCGAGGCGTACGCCTCATTCGCCTTTTTAAACATTGGTTTGAAGACGAATGTAACCAGTGATAGATAATGTAGCAATACTGTCAATTATTAGATTGCGGTAACATATCGTATAAACTTGTGTGCTTGTGTATGTGTCCGGATCAAAGATTTATTTCCTTTTCCCATTTTGGTGGGTCTAGCGCATCTGATCCGGACATAAACAGGGTGAGTCAAGCGTATGCAGCACAGTGTATGTAGCACTTGAGTGACTTTGACCAATTTTAAAACCAGCCATATATACGAAGTGTTTGACCAATAATAATAACCACGTACCTGGAGGTTATTATGTTTAATGTATTCCCAAATTCTCTTTACAACATCAGCCCGTGATAACGCGTTTTCTCCTGTACCGAGGAACTTCACTAGAGCATCCGAAATTGGGATCGGAGCGAGAAAACCTGAATTACCACTCTTCTGCTTCTTTTCCAAACCAGAATTATTGCCCTTCTGTCGCTTTTCCTTTCTTTTTGCCTCGTCTGTATCTATATTGTAAAAGAAAAGGGACAAATTTTCTATAACAATATTTCACTGGTATGTAAAAGTCAAAGTCAAAAGTACTTCATAGTTATTTCTGCTGTGCTTCTATAATACACATTAACATGTGTGTCATTTACTAAGAATGTCCAATTATAAGTGTCGAGAGAAGTTCACGAGTCAAGATGGTGTATATTAAGGACTAAAAACAAGCATATGGAATGAAAATTTAAAATAATTATGAAAATTGAAATTTAAGGGGCATACCACAAAATAATTTTCCTATATAGACTCAACTATATAGGAGGAGATTGGTGATGGTGTTACTTGTAGAATCAAAGCATGTTGAGTTAAATGTAGTTGTTCATAAAAATAAAGTGTGGTTGAGTCGAACGTAGTTGCTCATAGAAGTAAAGTAATTCGGGTATGCATATTATGTTATTGAAGTATATATAAGAAGCCAAAGGAGAAGTTCTATGTCACGATTAGAGACCAAACATGATTTATAGGATAGAATGTCAGACGATTAAAAAGTAGAATGTTCACAAAATGAGGGTAGAAGAAATGTTGACATTATGATGAATGTGAAAAAATTAAAGAGTACAAACATGGCAAAGAAACCACAACACATTTGTAAATATGGTAGAAGTAGAGCTCTAATAAAGAGAAAAACATCTGAGATAATTTGGAGTTTGGATACATTTAGACCAATAAGTGCCCCCTTAAAAAGTCTGATAACTAGATGAGCCAAAAAAAAATCATAATTGACTGTAGAAAACATGATGTAAACAGGATTGGATATGTCATCGAAAACTATATGGTGCCCAATTAGGGGAGGCCACACCTTTCATGGCATTCAAGCCCAAAAAGTCAACCATGAGTTTCTATAGTTTCCACAGCAGTGTTGCATTGCATTGCACTAACCCCATTCCATGACACCACTTTATATTGCACCCACAACCTCTCAATATAAATTTTATGCAAATACACACAGCGAGAGACTTGAACAACACTCGCAATTCCTCGATTCATATTCATAGTCAAATGATGATAGGTTAAAAGAGCACAAAAATGACCTAGTGCCCAAGGTAACTACTAAAAAAACCTAACTAGTTATGAGGATATCCTGAGGAATATTACTTATTCTACTAATATTAGAAGACAAAAGTTACATAGCAATTACAATTGAAAATTAGAATCCATCTTGGGCCCATTCCACAAGCCAAACACCCTTTATCGGCATTATTAATAGTGATGTAGGATGCACTACTCTATAAATCATCCAATAACAAAAAAGTCATACCTATACAATAACACAATCATTTCAACTCAAGGAAAACAAGAAGAATGGAAGATCTCCAAACAAGGGAGACAAAAACACCCAAGATGTAGCTAATTTAATCTTCTACCAAATAGCTTCCTTTCTAAACTTTTTGCCTTAAATTCTAGGATTTCTCTCATTACAGATTATCCAAAAAATGGCCATAACAATGCATCTCCACAAATGTCTCCTCTTCTTCTTCCTTGCATGACATATCAACGCTATATAAAAAAGATTTATGGCTTGACCCGGAAAAACACTATTAATACCAAATTCCTTGAACATCTTTCTCCACATATATGAGGCAAAGTTGCAATGATTCGATAAGTGATTTAAATCCCCACTAGCATTGTAGCATAGCACCCACCAATGTGGTGAGAGGTACCAATTTGGTTTTCTCGCTTGAATTACAAAATTAGTGTTGAATTTTATGTGAGCCACTAGTTGGGTAAATACTTGTACTTTTAAAAAAAAAATCCGCTAGTCCATATAAATTTGAATGGTGAAAACAAACATTTAAAGGGAGAAAATAATACGAAAGAAACACGATTTGCATGAAAATTCCAAGACAAGGAGTGTTGGGGGAGGCCACACCCGAAATTGTTTGTTTTTTATTTGAAAAAAGGCAAAACAACTGCGCAAAACGTCTTTCAAATCTCCTCTTCAAGTATCCTCCCAAAACCTAACGAGAGTTGAGGCCCTAGAGATGTCCATGGGTTTTTACAGATTCCACTCGTAGCCACGTTAGAGTCTCAACCATTTTCATGATAACTATATATGCTTTTAACGATGAAATAGCATTGAGATCCCCTATCCTTGGGAAATCTCCATAACCACTTTCCCAAAAGAGCACCAATGCCCAATCCCCCATATATTTTATCCTTAGCTATCATAGTTCACTCTAAAAGATATTTGCTTTTTTACAATGATTTCAGACACCTTGAGTGGCAATTTGAAAATGGAAAGATAATAAATTAGCATGCTACCCAAAACCGCTTGGATCAAAGTTTATCTACCCCTCTTAGATAGACAACTCTTATTCGACTCATCTACTCTTTTCTTAATTTTGTCGTAACACCAGGTTCCAAAATACTAAAACTGGATTCTCACCCAATGGAGGCCTAAATAACTCAAAATGCCATCGACCCACATCACATCCGTGAACAAATATAGAGAAGCTCACCGAGCTTAAACATCCTCTAATCCATTTTCTCCACCTCTCCTTGAATCATTTCCTCTCGAGAACAAATTCCCAATCCACGGCATAATATACTATTTCAAAATCTATCTTGAGCACCAATCTTTTTTTCCTTTTAATCCTAAATCCAACCACCACCTCATTACTACCAACACCAAGTCAAGAATAAATCTATCGCTCCAAAAGCCATTTGAATTCTAGAAATTATTTCATATAAAAAAAAACAAGTCTAGAAGCCAATACCTTTGCCAAAATTTCACTAACAATATCGCCTTCTTCCAAAATTCCTTTGTGTTCTCTCTCCAACTTTATCATTTATTTTTTTATTTTTTTTCTCGCTCACAATCTTGTGAAACAACTTGAATTCTTAAGCCTTTTGTCTCCACGATGATTTCTTTTTCATCAAAGTATCCTCAAATTTCCTTTTGAGATG
The DNA here is from genome assembly GCA_949130495.1 of Sambucus nigra. NCBI lineage: Eukaryota > Viridiplantae > Streptophyta > Magnoliopsida > Dipsacales > Adoxaceae > Sambucus > Sambucus nigra. Next base: position 442,123,286 of record OX422207.1, read on the forward strand.
GCATCTTTCCTCCATTTTCTTTTCATCTACAAAAGCTTTTTCTTCAAGTTCATCTCTCTTAAAATACTGTCTTTACCGTCTCATATCTCCAAACACCTCTATATTAGAACTTTTTAGATTATTTTTTATTTCTTTCAACTTCCTCATTATCTTAAATCCCTCTCACGTCCCACCCATAAGCCCTACTTTCATTCCACCATCTTAAACATTCTCTTTAAAATCCTTACGTCTAGTCCACATATTCTCAAATCTAAAGGGAAAGGGGCCACATCGCCTAAGATTTGAGTCTAACACAATGGGATAATGATCAGAAGATCATCCATATAAAGCTTTTTGTCACATTAGGCCAAATTTATTCCCATTCTTGAGAGAACAAGAATCTATCAATTCTCGACCATATCCTCCCATTTGTCCACGTGAATAGCCCGTTGCCCAATTTGATATCCCTCAATTCAGCCTCTCCAATTAAGGAATCAAAATCTCTCACACTTATAGGGAACCTGATATTGCTACCTTTTTTCTTTGAAGCTAGACAAACAAAATTGAAGTCTCCACCAAATACACCACTTGGAACTACAGATCCCATATAAACCCTCCAGCTCTTCGCAGAACTCTTTTCTCCCTTTAATCCTACAATATATGGTTTAAGAGAAGCATCTAAACGAAACAGAATAGAAAAATATTCTTCATCTATCCAATTCCAACTGGTTGGGATAAAAAAATTTGAGTATGCCTACAGATCATTATATTAGCAACAGATTTCTTAATAAACATATAGAAAGCTATTGTAAAAACTAGCCAACCCCATGTGCCTGAATATGCGAAAGTGAAATCTTGAAGCCACCTACTAATGAAGGGACAAATTCCAAGTAAAGCAATCACAATCATAATAAGATGATGTTAAAATTATTAAAGATAGTGGTGCTGAGCAACTTTGAGACTACGCAAAATAACATAATTTAAAACTTAAATCATTGTTCCCACCTTCTCTCTCTTGCTTTTGCTGCTTTTCCTTCTGTGGAGAAGCGCCTGGAGCTGTTTAATTATGGAAAAATTGTAAGTATCAAGAACTACATAAACTTGACAATGCCTCAAGACTGTCGATAATATAGATAGAACTGAAAAATATAGCAAAGGGACAATTTCAGTAAGACAAAAAAATCAACAGAAACCACATTATTTAGGGGCCTGCTAAAGGAGTCCAGGAACTCTAACACCACCACCCAAAAAAGTTTGAATTTTGCTAACGAGTTTCCTTTTTCTACTGTCTTTACTTCTAATTATATTAGTGGGCCCACTCTTAGGTCATTCGATGACTTCTAACATTTAAAAATTCTAAATTTTGATATTTACATGTTTTTGTGAATGTGTAATGCTCCCACCTGATTTACATCAAAGATAGTGTCAGAATGAGACATTCTTGGTTGAGTTGAGTTGACTTGACTTGAATTTAAGTAACTCCAAATGCAAAAATGCTTCAAACATCAGAGTCAATGTATCAAGCAGTTGAAACGAACAATGGAAACAATGATTCAAGCCAATCAAACCTTCCAGCAGAATGCCCCCGCGGCCTGGCAAGGGTGCAGTAAGCCCCTGCCTTCCTCGCCCCACCCAGCGGGTACCTACCACTAGTCGCAGCTCCCACTGTGAAGACTAGGGATCCCCCAGCCTCCCACTGGCCACGACATTAGGTGGGCATCCCGGCATACAACGTTCCAACAAACCTCGGTCAAAAAGGAGGCTGGAAAACGACGCATGGGGTAGAAAATCGTGTCGGCCCTAACTGAATATCCTCAAGGTGACATATTTGAAGTTTCTGACGACGCTTTGTCGCAAAAAGCTCCTACTAGCAGTTCATCCTTGCAAGAAATGCCTTTGGAACGTATTCGACATCCTCCGATTGACCAAATTTATGCCAAATAAGCTCGGAGAGATTAGCAGTTTGCGGAGCGAGCCAAGGGCTTAACGAATGAATGGATTCAGCAAAGGAAGCCTAACCCACCCCTCGTGTTCGAGAGTTTTGCAGGCGGAGTGATGACTTGTGAATCGGTGATTAGCGACAAGAAGATTTGATCATGATGACACGAGTAGGCCAACACCAGATGATTGGATAATTCCAAATATACCACATGCCGAGAGGTACTCGGATGCTCCTAATTATGTACAGGTTGAACTTAGGGTGTGCTACCTGTTGGCAGTAAAATTTGGTTGAGGGTGACTCAGTAACCCATTATACAGATTATTAACAATTAAATAGCTATGAAAGATAGTAAAGAAAGAGGATGAAGAGGGAGGTCCAACCTCTGAATACTTTTCTAGTATATAAATAGTATTGATGATACACAGTAAGGCAGCCATGGAAGTCTCTCTCTAAGTATTAATGACTTAAATCGAAGGGGTTTACATCGAAATATTTATAGATTAGAACGAGTGATGCCCAGGACTGGTACCCCTTACTCATATAGGCAATTGCAGGGCACTTTATGTGATTAATTAGTGTAGAGTGAAGTAACCATGTGTCTGTTAGGCCGCGTGCAGTTATGTCATCGAACCATTGTATCATTCGCCCCATGTTGTATGTTGTTGCTAGACATAATGGGCCGAGGTCTAGGACATGAGGCCAAAATCTCCTATATGAGGTCAAGGTCTCCTGGATGGACTCATGAGTCGTGACCGAGGTTCCATGATCATTCTAGAGCAGTGTTCACAAATTTCTTCACCCACTATCCGTATCACATATACGTAAGGAAATACCTCTTTGTTTGCCTTGGAATGAATTGGTTTTATCAACTGCTACCTATCTTAACCTGTCCCCAGACCCAGCCCTCACCATGCTGCTGGAATTGCTAAATGCTCCGCCACGAAGAATTGAAGGAATGAAAACTCCTTCCGAGTGTTGCTTGCATCGAGAATAGCTTCTCCTTCTGACTCCGGTGGTATACATTGAAGCTACCAATAGGGAGGATGCCACTTACGCTTCTCTATCTGTCGTACTTTAGGTTCAGGTACGTTTATTAAGGGGGGATACTTTATTTGTTCAATCATTTTTCTTCAAAAAAAACTGACTTGATTGATGCAACTTGGTTAAAAAAACCACAAAAAGGAATCAACTCTCTGAAAGTACTCTTGGGCGAGCTAGGCTCAATGAAATCTTTGTTTTGCAGTGAGATAGATGATTAGTTAAACTCCAGTTTCATGCAGGACGTAAGGCAATGGGATCTTGAATCAAAGAGATCCTATCCGGTTGGTGGCTCCTACATCTCATGCGTCTCTATGAGGGCCCCTTTATACAAGTTTGCTGCTAGGAGTCCCTCCAGTCGAAGGCTTAAACTGCCAGTCACGGACAAACTAGCTGGGCAAAGGGAATGGATTCAGAAGATCGAGTCAATCAACTAAATAGGTCTTCGAGCCTTGGCATTTCGAATCCCATTGATGGTTTGGGGACTCAAATACGTTTGGAGTAGCAAGGTAAGACATTTGGTTCACGAACTGGAGACTGCTCCAACTCAAAATACTCTTGGTTGACCTCAGCTGCTTAGATTTCAAACAAAGGAGGAACAGGCTCCTGAGCTAGTGGTAGTGGCTCAGAAACTCATATTGGTACGTATGCGCCAAAATGTGGTGCAATTGCGTCCAAGGAAAAGAGGCACACAGTTCACATTACAGATGGGATGCGTGAACTCATCAAAATGATAGACTCCCGAGACGTGTTGATTGCCAAGATTGCTCAAATCCAACCGGATGAGGGTCCACCACTTCTCTAAGATGGGATGCAAGGTGAACTCGTCAAGACGATAGACTACCGAGACGTGTTGGTTGCCAAGATTCCTCAAATCCAACCAAATGAGGCTCCACAAGATCGAGCTTTCTCCCAGATGGGAAGAATGATGCATCATATGGGGCCTTTGGCTGTGAGAGAGAGAGGAGAGAAAGAAGGGGGGGGAGGTTTTTGTTGTTATTGATTCTATTAACTAGTTTCCTTTTCTATTGTGTTTCTTTCACGTTAATTTTTTAGTGTGCAAGGACTCTTTCCTAAGCTGATAAATTAATAAAACTCTAGATATTGATATACGAGTTTCTGTTATTGTGTGATGCTTCCACATAAGAGAAAGGACATAATAATAGAAATCCACTAGATGAATAGCATGCGAAGGTGGTAATCAAATACTCCCTCCATCCCAAATTAAGAGTCTACTATTCCTTTTTGGGTTGTCCCAAATTAAGAGTCCACTTTTCTTTTTTGGACATAATCAATGAACCAAGTTCCACAAAGGATGAACAAGAGTTAATCTTGTCCGTTGAATGAGTGTATCCTTTTTTTTCATACAAAATAAAGAGAGTATTTCTTTAGAAAGTCATGTTGACCCTAACACTAATCTTCCTTTAAGAAAGCTGGATGGGTAAAATGTATCTCCATTACAGCATTATCGACAACTTATATTCATGAATTAATACATATACATATATATATATATATATATATATATACACAACTGCTTCTACTTTCAACCAACCCTATCCTTAATAAGATATTCATTCTTCATTCACCGAAATCTAAGGGGAAAAAGCAGTTCCTGTATTCCATTTTACTTAACATAACAGAGGACCCCTTTACTATCTAAGGCTGCCAGAAATAATATTGTTTAGTTAAGCACCATGAGAATCAGTTGTTTCAAATCAAATTACACATGGAATCAATCAGGAAAATAAAGGGGAAAACATACATCCCAAATAGAATTTTTCAAGTGGCACAAAAAAGCAGATAGACAAACATCAAGTATATTCAAATGCACAACTTTCAGATAAATGCAAATAAACATCTGCAAAAAGGAAAATAAAGAGAAAAAAAGTGGTACCACCATCAGAATCCAATGGCCAGATATGCTTTGCTAGGGCCTTGTTCATTTGGAACATGTCAATAGAATCCACACAGAACAAGTCACGTAATTTATCATCACAAATTATATTTCGCCTATTGCTTGGGTCTTGCAAATCATGTTCTCGAATATAGCTCCATAGTTGTTTAACAACCTAAAATATGATGGTGGAAGGTATTAAAGATATGTGAGTCGTAATTATATTAGCAAACGAAACAAAAGAGGAACTTATATGGTAATTTAAGATACCTCAGTCCTTGCCAGTTCAGGTACCCCCGTGAATTTCTGAAGCTGTGGAGAAAGACTACATAATTTGGCAAATCCTCCCCCTCTTTTCTTCACCTCTTTGTTCTGCTTTTGAGACCTGATTAGGTACAGAGGAACTATATGTTTAAAAATACAACTCAGTGGAGCTTCTGTTTCAGAATTACATCACATCCAAGCAGGCATAGAAGACATAAAGTACACGATGATTACTTGAAAACATCTCCACCATTGAATAAAACTAAAAGACAAGACCAGAAAAGGATAGAAGATAAGGGGAAACCCCACAATATTAATATTCGCACGAAGAGAAAAGTATACATAAAGCCTTAATATCAACCATATGCAGCAATGAGCAATTTACAGGGCAAGGGCAAGGGCAAACACAACAACCACCACGACAATAATAATAACTGACCTGAACTACACGTCAATGACCTAAAAATCAAGACAATATGATTTCTAGAGAGAAACAAAAGAGTTCTTATATTTCAATAATTGGAGAATTAAGTACAAAATGGGAATACAAGAGCTATTTATAGGAGATATATTACTTGCTAATCAAGTAATTACCTAAAATGACTAAAAATGACTAACTAAAAATAAAAGAATGCCTAATTAGTTCCAAACATGCTTGGAAACTAATTAAGGAGAGAAAATGACTAAAAAGAGCTAAAAATAGAAATAAAAGGAAAATAACAATGGATTCCCACCATCCTCCCCGGCTTTAAAAAAAGTTCGCCCTCAAACTTGCAAAATTGGAGAATCGCGTGAGAAGTTCCAAAAAAGTGTGTAAAGACTTGTGAGGCCAAAAATATTTTCTTGAAAATTTGAAGAAGGGTCATTTTTTTCAATTCTTGAGTTCAAGATTCATCTTCTTCCTCTTGCCTCTCATGTCCAACATCAAAATATCTACCCCGGGATCAAAAACCATCTTCTTGGCCTTAAACCCTAATTCTTGAACATGTGGGAGGGTTTTCTTGAGCTTGTTTTGGTAGCGGTTTGGGGCGGAAGCACGTCTGTTGGTTTTCTGGGTTGCAACAGCAGGGTTTAAAGGGTTTAAAGGGTTTAGATGCTACTTATAGTAAGGTTTTTAGGTGCGATAGCCGAAGTGAGGAAGATTTATGGCCGGAGGGAGGGGATCGGCCACCGGAAGGGTGGTCCAAACTAGTGGAGAAGCTGGACGAGGCAGCAGAAGGCTGCTGGCAGTATCTTAGGCTGGGATTTGTCCTGTTTGCACCGGATTTAGGTCTGCGAGGGGAAAAGACAGTCGGTGGTACTGTTTTTGCATCTCGACGGCGGTGGGGGACTGAGCGGCTGAGTGGAGGTCCGGTTCGGTGGGGTTGTGTTTCTGCCTTGGCCGCAAGTGTTTTCTTCTGGACGACAGTTTTCCGGTGCCGGAAGGTGTTCGGATGATTGGTAGGGTGTACTAGGGTTTTGAAATTTGGACAAAAAAAGTTGAAAAATGGGATCCATTTGTTGTTTCAATTCGCGTCGGCTCTCCTTCAATTCTTCTTTCAATACTTGATGGCTTTTTATTAACTCCTTGTTGATCTCAACTTGAATTTGCATCGTCTTCTCCGTGGCCATTGAAAGTAGTGCACGATTTTTTATCACCAACACACTAATACACCAATTGGGGAACGAAGCCTCGCTCTGATACCAACTTTGGCGTGAACTACACGTCAATGAACTAAAAATCAAGATAATATGATTTCTAGAGAGAGAAACAAAAGAGTTCTTATATTTCAAGAATTGGAGAATTAAGTACATAATGAGAATACAAGAGCTATTTATAGGAGAAATATTACTTGCTAATCAAGTAATTACCTAAAATGACTAAAAAGGACTAACTAAAAATAAAAGAATGCCTAATTAGCCCCAAACATGCTTGGAAACTAAATTAAGGAGAGAAAATGACTAAAAAGAGCTAAAAATAGAAATACAAGGAAAATAACAATGGATTCCCATCAATAACAATAATAATAATAAGGCTTACATTTTTTAAGGACACGTTTTATAAATGTTCGTCTAGAATCTAGGAATTTCGGTGTTGTCCTAAATCACAGTTATTATGTCGTATACTGTTACATCTCGGCACGTTTTCACACCTTCTACCTTGACGTCCATCATCCAAATCTTGAGCTACAGGCATCATCAACACGCACCCATCATTGACAACGTGCATCGTGCATCTTCAACCGGTTCTATTCCCACTAACTCCACTACGCGAAAAGGTAAAATGTTTAATTAGAGTTATTAATGTTTACGTATTTATTAGGGATATTTTATAAAATGTTTTTATCAAATTGAGCCGTCTTTCTGAGTCAAATTATTTTTTAAGACTTGTAGTCGAGACATTTTTTTATCAAGAATTTTTCGCTTGTGTCGTTCAAACAATAGCTTCTAACGAAAGCACATGGCGTTTGAAGGGTCGCTCGAAGGTCGTTTTTAAGTTGCATCAAACGAACCCTTATTGTTTTACATTTTAGGGTCATTTGTATGGTCGTTAAAAACGACATCAGATGTCGTTCAAACGATGTCGTTCGAACAACTTATAACGACTTTCGCCGCCTCAACTTTTTATTCAGCCTATAAATACCTGCTTTGATGCTAGGTTTTTAAAGTCTTTCAAGCTCCGTTTCTACATTTTAGATGCTCCAAAGACTTCATCTTTTAGGCTTTTAAACCCTTTTTTATTCACTCCAAAGTCCTAAATCTATATGTGAATCATTCTTAAACCCATATAACTCATATTACTCATTTTGGAGTACGATTTGTGGAGAAGAAGGTTGTCTCCATTGCTGACCAATTGGAGCTCTTACGGAATCTCTTGCTAAAGACTTCGAACCGAAACATGAGGGTATTTCGTAGTCACAAAAACGTTATATTTCTGCTATGTAATTGTAAGTTGAATATTTACAGTTTATAGAGAAATAAAAGGTTTTGCCCCTGCTGGGGATTTTTCCTCAAATCTGTGTTTGTGATTGTTTTGGTTTGCATGCTAGATTATTTATATTCTGCCAATCACAATTAGATGCATGTTTTAGGGTTTTAATTAAAACTGGGATTAAAATTGGAATTTAATTAAATAAGTTTGGACATTGAACGCAAACGCACTCTCAAATTGGTATCAGAGCCAATTACACAATTCTTTTCCGCAAAAAAATTCTGAATATCAATTTCTTGAAAAAATTGATTTTGATAAAGCTTAAGTTCAATGGAAAACTTATATAATCGAGTGCCAATTTTTTACGGGACAAACTATGCATATTGGAAAGCCCGCATGAAATCCTCTCTTAAAGCCATTGATGAACGATTCTGGATCACTGATGAAAGAGGGTGGATTGCACCCACTCATGTTGTTGGTAATGATATATTATCCAAGCCTATGACTTTATGGACTGAAGAAGAGTTTAAGTGGAGTAACTTTAATTCACGTGGGTTAAGTGCTAAATCTGGAGCCGTCACTCCCGACGAGTTCCGACGAATTATGACGTGCACCACATTTAAAGAGGCATGGGATGTTTTACAATTTACTCATGAAGGAACTAATGCAATGAAAGCGTCAAAATTGCAAAATTTAACTGCTCAATTCGAAACCATAACCATGCTTGAATCTGAAAGTTTTGATGATTTTTAAGCACGACTATCAGATATTGTTAATTCATGCTTTAATGTTGGTGAGAAAATTCCTGACACTCGACTAGTTAAAAAGATTTTAAGATCACTGACTGCACGTTTTATCCCTAAAGTCACTGTGCTCAACTCTTTAGGAATATTACACTCTCCTTGGTTAGAAGAGCTTGTAGGAGACTTCGAAACCTATAAATTTAATATGTTTCCTAAAACAATTCAACCTAAATAGAAAGGGATAGCACTTAAAGTCCAGTCCAAGAAAGGTGAGGAGTCATCTCGAAAGAGCGTAGAGTCGTCTAAACGGAGAGAGGAAGAAACGTCAGATTCTGAGTTTGATTTTGATTTAGACGATTTGGCACTTTTGCAAAAAAATTCAAGAAATTTCTCAAGTTATAAAAGAATGGCAATTTTAAATATACAAAGAATTTTGAGAAAAATAAATCTGGAACGAAGAATGATAAAGATAAAAAGGACGCTCCTAAAAGAGACGATGAGAGATGTTATGAGTGTGATAGTAGAGGTTATAAAGCTTTTGAGTGTCCAACTAGGTTGAAATGTCAAGGCAAAGGTAAAGTTGCTTTAAATGCCTCCCTTAGTGACGACAGTGAGGTCGAGTCGGTGGATTTTGGAGACGAGTCACCGCATGAATATAACTTCACCGCACTCATGGCTAGTCATGTGACTACAGATAGTGCACCTCACGGCGATGAGGAAGCTACTTCACAAGGACACCTCGACAGTGAAAGCGATGCGAGTGAAGGGAGGATGCTGCAAGTGAGAGCTAGAGTGACCTACGACACGCTTACGCCGATTTATATGCTGATTCGTTTAAAACCAAAAAGTGTAACAAAGGTTAGCTATTAGGGTCATCGCGTTAGAAAAGGATTTAGGAGAGACGAGAGAGAGAGTCCTCCATTAGTACTGTCCTGAGAGAGAGAGAGAGAGAGAGAGAGAGAGTTTGTGATGAGAGAGAGAGTTTGTGTAGAGAGAGAGACTGTTTGGAGAGAGAGAAAGAGATAGAGTAGCTTTGCGAAAGAGAAAATGGACTTGACCAAACAAGTGGCTAGTCTTAAGAGTGAGCGCCTTGCATCCATGGAGGCTCGTAAGAAACTTAAAGCCCTTATTGCCAAACTCACTCATGATCTTGAGAGAGTCCGGGAGGTCAAGGTAAAGATTGAGGACAGATCTGGTAAGATGGGAAGATGCTCCTCGACCCCGCTTTAGGGTTTGGTGAAAGGCAGGGAATAGGTTTTGACGATGCTTCCACGTCTCATATTGCACTGGAACCAATTCCTGAATTTACAGCAAATCCATATGACCAACAACCAAAACTCCGAAGAAGAGTTCGGCCAAGAAAAGCAAACCAAGGTCGGCCTAAGACTGTGTACTTTTGTACCTATTTCAAAAGAAAAGGGCACCTTAGGGAGTTTTGCTATAGTTTGGGTCGGACACGACGTGCATATGTTCGACCACATACCACTAGCGATCTTACTAGTCTTAGAGAGCAAGTTGAGTTTCTAGTCGCCACATCTCAGAGTTTAATGGAAGAGTTGCAACGGATGTCTTTGTCATTAGCGGATACTTCCAACATCCCTACTAGAACCAACAATGACAAGGGCAAACATAAGGTCACCACTTCTTGGGTACCTAAGCACGACGTAAAAGCCCTTGTTGTTCATGTAGCTCTTAAAGCACATAATACCTCACAGTGGTATTTTGATAGTGGGTGCTCCAGGCACATGACAGGTGACGTTTCATTTTTTACCTACCTAGAGGATCGTAAGGAAGGTAAAGTTACTTTTGGAGACGGGAGCAAGTCTAGCATAATAGGACGAGGTACAGTAGATATACCGAGGTTTCCTAAGCTAGAGAATGTTTTGTACGTCAAAGGTTTGAAGGCAAACCTTCTCAGCACCAGCCAGCTGTGCAACGTTGACTTTGCAGTAAAGTTTGACCAAAACGAGTGCAAGGTTTATGATCAAGCCGGTAAACTTCTATTGCAAGGGGTGAGGACAGAAAATAATTGCTATGGGATGGTGCCCAAGTCCTCATTTGTATGTAACAGCGACACGATCACTCCTATGGATCTGTGGCATCAACGTCTAGGTCACATGAATTTTAGAGATTTTGAGCGCTTAGCTGAAAATGACCTAGTACGTGGCTTGGCGTCGCTTGGAAAGCCAACTTCCGCAGTTTGTGGACCCTGCCAGTTGGGAAAGCAAGTCCGTAGCCCCCCATAGGAAGTTGAATTCCATTACCACCTCACGAGTGCTCGGGTTTATTCACATGGATCTTATGGGTCCTACTCGTACTAAGAGTTTGGGTGGTAAGAGGTACATCCTCGTGATAGTAGATGATTTCTCGCGTTATTCCATAGTAGGTTTTCTGAGTGAGAAAACCGATGTTGTAGAGTCATACGACCAAGTGTCGTGTCCTGCAAAATCAACACGGCGTCACTATCAATAGAATGCGAAGTGACAACGGCACTGAATTTAAGGAAGCAAAGGTAGATCTTTATTGTGATAGCCTCGAGATCAAACCTGAATTTTAAATTTTTGGACGTGAAGACTCCTCAGCAAAATGGGATTGTTGAGAGGAAGAACCGGACGATTCAGGAAATGGCTAGATCTATGCTTCTAGATCGTAGAGTTTCTAGGAGATTTTGGGCAGAGTCGGTGTCTACCGCGTACCACACGGTGAATAGGGTTTATCTTCATCCACACACAATTCAAACGCCTTACGAATTGTGGACTGGAAAGAAGCCCAACCTTTCATATTTCCATGTTTTGGGGAGCACCTACTGGATAGAAAGCAATTAGGAAAATTCGACTCCTGAAGCGACGAGGGAATATTGTTAGGCTATTCATCGACGAGTAGAGCATACCAGGTTTTCAGCCTGAGCAACTCTAAGGTTATGGAGTCAATAAACGTCACCGTGCAAGATGACGAACTGCCGGCGTTTGTTGACCCTAGCCTTTTGTGTGAGGATGACGTACTTCCAGCTAATGATCCCATTGTCCCTCACACACCCAGGGTGGACCCTACTCCTGACTTTGGGGACACACCTGTTTGGTTCGCAAAAGTCATAACCCATATGCTATTCTAGGAGATCCCACTTTAGGGGTCAAGACTCGTGCTCAGCTAAAGAACGTGGTTAGCTTTATGTGCTACACGTCTAAAGTCGAGCCCAAAAACATCAAAGAAGCACTCAAAGATGAACACTAAATATCCGCTATGCAGGATGAGTTGCTTCAGTTTAGAAAGAATGATATCCGGTAACTTGTCCTCCGACCTAGTGAGAAGAATGTGATTAGTACCAAGTGGATCTATAAGAACAAGATGGGTGAGAATGGTATCATTATCCGAAACAAGGCTACGTTGGTCACTCAGGGCTACACACAGATAGAGGGTGTAGACTGAGGAGACATTTGCTCCTGTTGCGAGGCTTGAGTCCGTCCGTTTACTACTCGCCATCGCATGTCACCTGCTTTTCAAGTTATATCAGATGAATGTCAAGAGTGCCTTTCTGAATGGCATTCTACAGGAGGATGTTTACGTGGAACAACCAAAAGGGTTTGAAGACCCTAAGCACCCTGAACACGTCTATTATCTGAGAAAAGCCATGTATGATTTGAAGCAAGCACCCCGTGCTTGGTACGAGAGGCTTACTTCCTATCTCTTAGCCCGTGGCTTCAAGAGAGAGGGAGTTAATAAGACATTATTTGTTAGGAGAGGAGATGGTGCTATTTTGATCGCCCAGGTCTATGTGGACGACATAGTCTTTGGATCCACGTGCTCCCGCCATGCTCACGACTTTGAGGAGATGAAGAGTGAGTTTGAGATGAGAATGGTTGGTGAACTTCCTTTCTTTCTTGGTCTCCGGGTTCGTCAGTTAGAGGATGGGATGTTCATCTCCCAATCCAAATATGCAAGTGACCTTGTGAAGAAATTTGGTTTAGACTCCGCTAAGAACACACGTACCCCGATGAGTACCTCAACTAAGCTAAGCAAGGACACTTCAGGCAAGGGCGTAGAGCAAACCTTGTATCGAAGTATGATAGGTAGTCTTCTCTACTTGACTGTCAATTGTCCCGACATCGCCTTTAGTGTTGGAGTCTGTGCGCGATATAAGGCGTCCCCGAAAGAGTCGCACTTACTCGCTCTTAAACGTATTATCAAATACGTGAGTGGGACTCTCTAATACGATATTTGGTATTCCTTTGATACCTACGACCGTTTATCCGCCTATTCGGATGTCGATTGGGTCGGGGATGCAGATGGATGTAAGAGCACTTCTGGTGGGTGTTTCTTCTTTGGTTCTGCTTTGTCTCTTGACTGAGCAAGAAGCAAAACTCCATCTCTTTGTCCACTGCGGAGGCTGAGTACATAGCCGCCGGGAGTTATTGCACGCAACTTCTGTGGATGAAGCAGATGCCGGAGGATTATGGAATATCACATGACACCATGACTATTTCATGTGATAACACGAAAGCGATACACATATCCCACAAACAAAACACATTAGGATACGCGAGCACTTTATCCATGAGTTAGTAGAAGAGAAAGTCGTGTCCTTGAGTTTTGTGTCTACTCATAGCCAATATTTTCACGAAACCTTTAAATATCCTTAGATTCGAGTCTTAGGAAGTCTTTAGGCATTTGCAGAGTTTACTGAGGAGTGCTTATCATGTCTAGAATAGGATGCATTTTTCATGTTCATATCATATGGTTCCTATTGCTAGAGTGTATCATTTGTATCATTTTTGTAGTATATTTTCATTTCCTTCATATTTTGTAGAAAAATACAAAAAGATTTTCTATTTTTTGGAAAATTGAAAATTCCAAAAAGATTTGGACTTTGATAAATTTTTTGAACAATCCAAAAAGATTTTGTTTTTAAATTTTTGAAAAAGACAAAAAGATTTTCTTTTTATAAATTTTTTTGAAAAACACAAAAAGAGTTTTGTATTTTGTTTACACCTTTCATGGATGAACATTTAAGATAGTCAAAGTCACAACTTCATTTCCATATTCCACGTGACTGTTTGATAGTGATTTGAGATGCCACATCATTTCATCCATGTGCGTTACATTGTTTGGAGTCATTGAGATGTGATTAGTGATATCTTTCTACATGTTTGGCTCCTTATCTCCTTTAACGCACACATGCACGATTTTATTTGAATTTTGTGCTTATCTATCACACATTGGTTTGAGTGTTTCCATCTCAATTCCGTCTATACAACGAACCAAATGCAATAAAACGAGAATAATAATAGTAGTGCATGTAATAACCGTTGCCCGTGAGGAATTTGTTTCAATGTAAATATGTTGTGTGAAAAACGGGGAACGGATACAAAAGGTGCTCATAATATCCTTTGCGATTAAGCCACCATTTAAATCGGGCCCAAAAAAGTGTGGCATTAAAAACAGTAGCCAAGACCCAAAGAATTGAAAAGAGCCAAAAAAGTGTGGCATTGAAAAAAGTAGCCAAGGCCAAACTAGTTTAGGTTGATATGATCATTCATATGAAAAGAAATATCATTATACGATCATTATTACATTTGAGGGAGTTTGGTTGGATATGTATATCAACGGGTTTGCACTTTCTTGAAAATCTCGAAAAAGCATTAAATAGCTTGGGTGTTATTCGTGTGGAAATCACTTTGAGCTTTGGTTTGTTGATTAGATTGAATCAATTTCTTATAATTCCACCATTTTTACACCTAAGGAAGATGTTGAGTTCATTCGTTAGGAATATCCCAAATTCATCGTGCACATAATTGTTTGCGTTGATTTTTCCTATCGAATTTGTTCACATTTCTTCATTTACGCTATCACCGACTTGGTTATTTTCGTGTTCTTTCATGGTGTGATTCTTTGTTGTATATTTTTTTTTGTTAGAATAATTTTGAAAAATTGAAAAAGAAAAGTTTATTACCTTGTGACACTCTTCATATGCATTACTTTGTGCTCTTCTTATTTGTCTATTTGGGGACATTATAAAAAAGGGGAGAACGAATTATGGGGAAGATGTTTTGATTGCTTGTTTGATTTATTAATGATTTGATTAAGCTTAATTGATATTGATTTTCTGTTTATCATTATATTTCAAACTTTTGCGCGTCACGGGTATTTGTTTCTTGTCTCATGTGTGTAGGTACAAATTGAGGATCATGATTTTTTTTGGCACACCCTGATGATGACAAAGAAACGTTGGAGAATTGAAACTTTGAAGATGTTAGAAGATTTTTGAAGACGTGTTATTTGATATTTCCATTTATGGGGATTTTGGGGGATATTAGATTATATGTCTCGTATTTTTGTTGGGTAGCATAATTCGGATTTATTTTATGAATGTACCGACATAGACATAGGGAGAGATTTGTAAGGACATGTTTTATAAATGTCCGTCTAGAATCTAGGAATTTCTATGTTGTCCTAGATCACAGTTACTATGTCGTATACTGTTACATCTCGGCACGTCTTCACACGTTCTACCTTGACATCCATCATCCGAATCTTAAGTTACACGCACCCATCATTGACAACGTGCGTCGTGCATCTTCAATCGGTTCCATTCCCACTAACTCCACTACGCGAAAAGTAAAATGTTTAATTGGAATTATTAATGTTTACGTATTTATTTGGGATATTTTTATAAAATGTTTTTATCAAAATTGAGGTGTCTTTTTGAGTCGAAAATTATTTTTTAAGATCTGTAGGCGAGACTTTTTTTATAAAGTATTTTTCGCTTGTGTCGTTCAAAAGACATAGCAATGTCGTTCAAACGACATTGAGATGACGTTCAAACGACAGCTTCTAACGACAGCACATGGCGTTTGAAGGGTCGCTCGAAAGTCATTTTTAAGTTGCATCAAGCGAACCCGTACTGTTTTACATTTTTAGGGTCGTTTGTATGGTCATTAGAAACGACATCAGATGTCGTTCAAATGACATGCTGATGTTGTTCGAACGGCTTCTAACGACTTCCACCGCCTCCGCCTTAACTTTTTATTCAGCCTATAAATATTTGCTTTGATGCTAGGTTTTTTATGCCTTTCAAAACTCCGTTTTTGCATTTTACAAAAGACCTCATCTTTTAGGCTTTTAAACCCTTTTTGATTCACTCCAAAGTCCCAAATCTATATGTGAATCATTCTTAAACTCATATTACTCATATTACTCATTCTGGAGTACGACTTATGGAAAAAAAGGCTGTCTCCATTGCTGACCAATTGGAGCTCTTCGGAATCTCTTGCTGAAGACTTCGAACCGACCCCTGAGGGTATTTCGTAGTCACAAAAACGTTGTATTTCTGCTATGTAATTGTAAGTTGGATATTTACAGTTTATAGAGAAATATAATGTTTTGCCCCTGCTAGATTATTTATATTCTGTCAATCACAATTAGATGCATGTTTTAGGGTTTTAATAAAAACTGGGATTTTAATTGGAATTTAATTAAATAAGTTTCAACATGGAACGCAAGCGCACTCTCACGTTTTACGGAGAACTTGCAATTATATGATTTTATACTATGCTTTATGATACCAAACTGGCTAAGCATGGTGCAAGAGCCAGTATTTTGTTAGCCATCAAAGGAATGCTGAATATTAAGTGATTGGAAATTGGGGAATGGGATTATAACAAAAAAAAACAAGGTAAAGAACACAAATCAAAATGCAAAAAACATGAATAAAATAATGATAGTAAATTATTAAAAAACATTAAAAAGTCCAAACCATAGATTAAATGGTTGATAAATTTTTATAATGTCCAAAGAAAACTCACAACTACGACCTTTTCCTTGTAACCACTTAACCAAGGATACAGCTTCAACTTCTCAGCCCAAGAAAGATTGGCAGATTCAGACAAAAAATATACAATCATCAAGATCGAGTGAGTAGTGTCCAGAAACTGATCGCAGAGATATAGGTAATTGGACTAATAAGGAACAAATCAAAATAATTGAAAAATATCAAATTTATGCGAGTTAGGAGAAAGAACACAAGGTTTAATGTGCGTCAACCATAGGACTATGTCCACACAAGTTAAAGACTATTCTCATTTGCAGTGCTACCTTAAGTTTACATTGAATCCTTTTGGTCATATGTAGAAGAGGAATGCATCATCATATCGCATACGCCAAGGGATTCCTTCATTAAGAAAATTAACGATAATCCTATCCCACTTATCATGTCATGGATATTCAATCCCGTTAATTGGTGGGATACAGACCATTAAATACTTTTAAAATCCCCACAAACTTGGCACATGTAGACGGTCGAGGCTGGACAATTACTGCAGGCAACAGTAAATCAGCAGTAACTAACCATGTACCATTTTTGTTAAAAGAAACTTTCTGTTAAGCTAAAAAATCAGCAGTATTAGTAGAAGGTTTGTTAGCTGTGCACTAAATATACCTTGCCTTGGGGCAGCAGGTGAATTTTGGCACCAATTAGATGTCCAATTCCCCTCCATATGTTCAACTTTTACCCCTATACATTCATCATCAATTTCCTGGTGCCGTATAGTTAGACCTCATGATTCAACCCAATCAAATAGTTGCGAGAACCAATCATTCCGAAAAAAACATACCATATCCAATCCAAAGGTCATAATGAACAACTGAACGATGGTTGGCTTATGATGATGAATTTTAGCAGCTCGTGCGAAATCAATTAAAATGGATCATTACTTATTAACGGTGTCCGTCCATTAATTATTAAACTAGTTTTGTATTCCTACTCATGTAGGCAAAACAAAATATAAGAATCGGGATTGCGGATATAAAATACTAACCCTCTTTTCCTGGTGCCCTTGCTATCACTTGGTTCCTCTTCGTCTTCGTCTTCGTCTTCGTCTTCATCTTGTTCCTCTTGATTTAGTTGTTGTTGTTGTTGAATTTGGAGATATAGGTCAACCTGCTCTCGAATGAAAGCCTTCTTATCCGACAAATCGATTCCGAAATCTTCCTCTAGCTTCCGCCGAACAATACCCGTCGTCGTCGTGTTAAGGTCCGATGTGCTCAGAAATTCCTGAAGCCGCCCCACCAGCTCCGACTCCGATACCATTACGTCCACTTGCCTCTTTTATTCCCAATTTAGATTCAATTGGATTTTCCAACCCTCGGACAACCTTTAAACTTTCTCCCTTTTTCTTTCTTTCTTCTCAAACTATTTGCGTAGGGCTGTGTTTCGGCCGGATCGGATCGGAAAATGCCTATTCGGAAAAAATTTCGATTCTTTCGGAAATAAAATAACTATTCCGATCCGATTTTTTCGGAAAATAAAAAAAAATCCGAATTCGGAAAAATCGAAAAATCGGCGAAAATCGGAAAAAATCGGAAATTCACAAAATATATTAAAAATCCAGAAATTTCGGAAATTCCAAAATTTCAAAAAAATAAATTATGGATTTTCGATTACTCGAAATTCTCATTTTAAAGAAACAATGAAAATGGCTTAACCCAACATGTAAACACATGAGGATTTGGCTCACTTTTCATTTGTGTAGAAGTTAGGAGGATACTCTCCTTTTATAGAGTATATTTTGGAGCCCTCTCCCTCTCCCAACCGATGTGGGATATGAAAAACTTTCAAAAAATCGGAAAAGAAATCGAAAAAATCGGAAATCGGAAAATAATTCCCAAAAAATCGGAAAAAAATCGGAAAAATCGGATCGGCATAGTTTCGAAAAAATCGGAAAATCGGAAATTCAGAATTATTTCCGATTTCCGATCCGATTTTTTTCGAAAAAATCGGAAATCGGCAAACTAAAATTTCATTCCAAATTCGGAAAAAATCGGGTCGGAAATCGGAAAAATCGGAAAGTTCGGAAAAAAAACACAGCCCTATATTTGCGTAATGATATTTTACATCCAAAAATTATCAACAAAACACCACATAAAAATTAAATCTATATTTTACTAATGAGCTGACCCAGAGATTTAAGGTTGCTCCATGTCCAAGACAGGAATCGAACCCCCGAGACTAAGTCGCTAGTGGATACCCTGGTGGAAACCAAAAAAAAATATAATTTAATATGCTATACAAAACTTTAATTCACTCCCACCATATTGTATCACGTGGCATCTAATCCATGAACCATTAATTTATTATCATCCATCTACATTCTCTCCATACTTAACTCTCCCGTATATCTTTATCTTTAAGTCATAGGACCATCCATTTCTCTTCTCATCTCTTTTTTAGAGAAACTTAATCTCTCATCTCTAATTACAAAACTTTATCTGGTCTCTTTACCTATCAAGACTACAGAAATGGAGAAAGAGGAATCTTCAACCAGAGTTGAATACGTGCCATTTATGCACCTGACGAAAGCGGTTGCATTTCAACAGTTATGATAAAAATGAAGGCATGAAGATGAAATGGTGATCATATCAAACACATAAGAGACAAGAATTTTTAGAGTGGTTCGGCTATGAATAAAGCCTACGTCCACTGTTATTTTATTCACAGGGGTGTACAATGGCACAATATGTTCTAGAGAGAGAGAGATGTGTATTTTGTGTATGGTTTCTCTTAGTTGTCTGTCCCTTTAGCTAGGGGAATACATGTATTTATAGTGATGGGAGTTAAAAAGATACAATGTCTTTATATATTCAGACATTTATATCTATATACAATGAATCTAACTGTTGGTCTTCCAGGATGGTTGATCTTCCTTGAGTTGCTTGGTATGCCATGTGTTGGTTGGTATGCCGACCAAATCTCCTCGGGAGCCGACTAACTCTCCTCGGGTGCCGAATAAGTATAAATATTGTCACGTAAGATGATAGGTGTCTTTTTCTGACTGGTCCTCGTAGATGAAGAATTTTTGTGTCAACAGAAGCCCCCAATGCTCCATGCTTGATGATTCACTGAAAGGGTGGAGTATTTATTCTGCAGTGTTGCTCGATGCTCGTGAAATTCTTGATATGTCTTCTTGATTTGTTCAACATAAAGTGTATTATCTCCTGGACGACATATGATGCAGGCTGATCGATGGTTGCTAATCTTTCTTTTGAGGAACTCTGTTGGTCAAGCGAACGTGTGCTATGTATCACCCCTGGGAATTTGGATGCAGTCATGCCATATTATGCAGCTTGTAGCTTGTCATAATCTTCAAGTATGTTGATTGGTTTGCTAGCCGACCAACTGCCTCATGTGCCGAGCAACTGAGTGCTAACTTCACGTGCTTCATTTTTTTGATTTATGCTCCTCTGAATACTTTGTCGAGTAACATACTAGCTTTTGAACCCAACTCTTCAATCTGATTAGTACCAAGCTAATAGTGGACTTCGAAACATTTTCATACAACTTCTTCTTCAATATTGGTCGATACTGTAGTAGTAAAGATCTCAGTGATGTAGATGCTGAATCTGACTCCTGAATGTGCATAATTACTCTTGAATATGCCTCTTGAACTTCAATATCAAAACTAATTCCTAAGCAAGAAAAATAACTCCTGAATGATGATTGGTCGGGGCCCCGACCATGTAAGTTTGTGGAGTTGAATTTGATGCTCGACTGCATGATGTTATAAGAACGTGCCACCAAATGAACAACTATATCTGTAATAGAAGCCCCCAAGTGTAGAATATGAACTTTGAATGCTTTCTTGGCCTTGAAGTATGTTGGTCTTGCTAGAAAAATAAGGTCGAAGAAATATTCCCTCAAATGATTCCCTGAGATCTTTGCATGTTTGCATTTTCATTTTCTTGAAAATACTTTGTAAGATGCTTTTCTTGTTGTTTTACTGATGAATATACATATGTAGAAGGATAAATTATCATGTTTTGCATAGATAATGGAACTTGCTCCACCTGCTGTTTAATTATAGTGACTTATCACTCTTTGGGCCTAAGCAATGGAATGATTTTCATCCCATGTTCCTGCTTAGTTGTAGTAATCTTCCCAGGATTACCTTGTTGCCTAGACAGTGGATGCCCCGGGAGGTCTTCTTGCCTAGTTTGGGGTGTCCCTTGAGATCACCCGTGATGCCAACATTGTTGGTTAAATTTATTGTTACCAACCAATCGGAGTTGGTGGTTATTGCCGACCAACCGGAGTTGGTGGTTACTGATATGCCGACCACCCGGAGTTGGTTGTTTGTTGATGCCGACCAACCTTAGTTGGTTTGCTGAATATATATAGAGAAAAGAATTTTCCTGACCAACAGTTCATTGGGATAAAATATAATAAATGTTGAAGACCTCCTTGGAGCTGAATATATGATTATAAATATTTTGTCGAGCTCCGTGCTGAGATAAATATAGAATATGCATCCGAATAGATATAAGGAATGATTCAGAATAATAATAAAGTGTCTTGCTAATCTGTCGAGGCGAAATTGTATAATGCCGAACAAGAATAATATTTTCTAAAACATGAGAAAATGGACGAGTACTTTGTCGGGCCTGAATATATATAAGAATTACCCCTACCAACAACTCCGTTAGGGTGAAATATAACAAATGTTGTAGTTCTCCTCGGAGCTGAATAAGTATCTTGTCGAAGCAAAATTTTACATAATGCCGAACAAGAATAATATTTTCCAGAAGATAAGAATATGGCCGAGAACATTGTCAGGCCTGAATATAAATAAGAATGACCTAGACCAACTATCCGTTGGGGGGAAATATAATAAATGTTGTAGATCTCTTCGGAACTGAATAAGTATATCGTCGAGCTCCATGCTGAGATGAATATAGAATATGAATCCGAGTGGATATATAAAATAATTTATGCTTGAGCAGATTTTAGAGCGATAATAGAATCATAGTGCATCGCTGATGTAAAATTTCATAATGCCGAGCAATGATAATATTTTCAGGAAGTTTAAGATTATTTCCGAGCATTCATCGGCACTGAATCTTGTACCTGTAAAAATTAATAACTTGCCCTACCATATGCATAGGCTGAATTGATTAGTCATGAGAATAATTTAGTCAACTATTCAATATATATGATGTGTATATGCTCGGGCAATATATATGATATAATATTTTTGTGTCAAATGTGTGAAGCTTAAGCATATTTTTATCAAATATGATGCCATAAGGATTGATTTGGACTTTTTATAAAATAATTTTAATTTTAATCAAAAGACCAAGTATAGATTGATTTTTAAAATATTTATTTGATTCTTAAGAAAGAATAATGAGGAGGTATTATTATTTTTTAGCAAATAGCGGTGATTTTGACTTTGTCAAAATGAAAAATCTGGAGGACAAAGTGTAACACCCCGACTAATTAAATACCGGGTAGCTACTCCTTTATTAAATTAATACAAAATGCCAAGTTGGTTCAGTTCATAGCATCACTGTCGAAAACATTTTATTAATTACTAGCCACCTAATATTTAAAAAGTGAGTTGTCAATTTTAATTAAATCCGATTAACACGCAATACTTAAATTATGAAATGCTAACATAACCACCACAACATAATGACAATAGAATAACCATAAAATAGTAATGAGTCTGGAGGGATACTCCTCACAACAATCCAAATACAAGAATAAACAAATACTAAGTCTGCATCACTAAATTAATTACAACCCAAAAATCTGATATAACTGGATAAATAAAGTGTCTAAAAGAAATGGGGCGACATGCCCAACAGATGAGAAAAATCTAGTAACATAGAATCAAAATCGAAAGCGGAGGCGTCTACTGTCAAAGTCCTGTAACTTCCACGGCAGCTACAGTCTGTCACCTGAATGGAACTCCTATGCATGGTGTCCTTGTGGCTGGGCACCTAAAAGGTTTTTACAAAAATATATTTGAAAGCAAACGAGTCAGAGCCCGATTGTGGAAAACAGTTTAAAATATAGCAAGTGTTTTAATGACATTAAAACAATGAATGCAAAATACATGTTAGGACGAGCTCTCACATGAAATACTCACCTCTCGACTATCTGTGCACTCCTAACGTACCGTACCCATTCTAGTTATTCCCATATCTAACTAGTCCAAACTAAAATCTAACATTACTATACTATTCACGATTTAATTCCGGCATCTTCATTTAAACAGAGAGCTTTTCATTTGTTCTCGGTTATCCGTATTAGTAATACTACTTACTAGAAATCTTTCATCTCATCTTTACATAACGTTGCAATTATTTATATTCACATATATACATGGCAGTTCATTTCAATTAACAGTATATTATTCTCATCATAAATATACAATACTAGCACCCCGAGACTAATATGCGGTGCACACATACTCTGCTATCCAATCCCGGTACATCACGTACATAAGGACCACGTATTCCGAATCTCTCAGGAATCGTTTTCAATAAACAACAATCACAAACAATGGAAGCGAACATAGTTCACATCACATGGGTCACGCACATACCTACGCTCCCATGATCAGCAGACTTATTAACTTCTCAGTAAGTCCTTCTCTGACCTATGTCCTCGAGGTACCAATCTAAATCCCCCCATAGGCACACAAAGATTAGATGGCCCTGATCGAACGCCGACCTCCCATGATAGCAAGTACGGTAGGTATATTATACACAGATAACTACATGTACTAAGAATCCACACAACTTAGATATCTCAATATATTAGTAGAGGTATACTTCTCGTTCCTGTATTACCATTTAAATGCCATACGCTTATAAGTCCCCAATTCATATACATTAAAGTTGTCACTCTTCTCACGTCGTAATTAAGTGCTCGTTTCCAAATCCACAATTGTCCCCCGGTTTACTCCGAGATTCTAAGTTTTACTCCTCAACGTACCCTAATCTCACAACTATACCCACTAATTAATAAGGGAAGGTTATCTCTCCATTTAAATAAGTCTACGGAACATTTGAAATAGAAACAGGCCAAAAAAGCCATTATGTCAACTCGTTAGAAGTCTCATTCGAACGAGTGTCGTTCGAACGAACTACCAACTCATTAGAAGGGATACTGTCATCTCGTTAGAAGCTCGTTCGAACGAGGTCGTTTGAACGACCTGGGCAGGTCTTCTAACGAGATGGCAGAACTCACCCAGAAATCTGCAAATCCGTTTTTCTTCATTTTTCTCTTTTCTAAATCCATCTTATGATCATCCAAACTAAGTCTTAATGTGTTTAAACTACAATAAGTCCTCCTAGGTCACTCTCTAACATATATATGGGGTCCATTACTCCAAATCAACATACAATTTATATAAATTCCCAATTATTGTCCCAAACCCTATAAACTTGAACCCAAAATTTAATGTCTACAACTATTCCTTATAAATCCATTTTTAAATCATCAATAGGTATATTTTGGATCTGAAATTCGTCATTAACTATTCTACATGCGATTCTCATATAATATTTCGATTTTCTATCTCCAATTTTATGGGTTTTCATCAAACTTTCAATACGAGACATATATTCAATTCTAAGTATGGAAGAAACATTCGCTTGAATTTATGTAATTAAACCACTTGCCTTAGATTTTCTGATTTGATGTTGAAGGATGAAGGCTGATTCTCCTCTCTCTCTACAGATTTCTCCCAAAGATGGTGATGGTAGCTAGGGGTTTCTTTTGGAACCACTTAAGACTCTCCCTATAACTCTCGTAGCCCACTTATTGTTAAATGCTGAATTATAGACTTAGTGGGTTTATTTATAATATAAAATTAACCTCTAAAATTCGTGGGTTTTAATTCCTCTATTTTTAAAATTACCAAAATACCTTTCTAGGTTGCCGGTATGGCCCAAAAATGCCCCGGGACCCAAACTAAACCCCCGGCTAGTGTTTTCTGACTATTTCAACCTTTCCGGACACGTTGACGCACTCAAAATGACCATTCGGTTGATAAAAAATATAATTCACTTTTTAATTCCAATAATTACATTCCTTATGCGACTGACACGCGCGTCCTAATTAAATTTCCAAATTGTCGTATTTCTGTCTCGCGATAATTTTAACATTTTCAATACATGAAATTATCAATTTTAACACCATAATTAAATACCAACTCACATCTCGCTAGTATTTGTACCCGGATTAATTCTCAATTAATTCTCATTTAATTTAATTAATCCCTTAAATAAAAATCAGTAAAATTACGGGGTATTACACAAAGTTGCCACTCCGACCAACAATAGCCATCGTCGACCAACCATTAATAACAGCCGATATCAAAATTCATACAGCCGACCAACAATCGCTGACCAACAACTATAAGTCCTCTTATGCCGACCAACTTATAAGAGGTCGGGGAGCCTTTCACCATGTGCAAAAACTTAGCCCCGACCAACAATTGACTTTGTCAAGCAATGATATTTGCCCCGACCAGTGATATACAGTTGTGAACTCTTCGTTCTTATTCTATACCTGCCACCGACTAGTTATATGAGGTCGGGTAGCCTCCGACCTATGTAAATCTGGCGTTGACATGTTGTAAAGGAGTTTCGACCTGGTCTGTTCGTCGTACAAGAATCACCGACCAACATGTAGTAGGAGTTGCCGACCTATGGTATAACAAATTGGGGATGTCGACCAGGTTTAGATTTAGCCGACCTATGCAGAAATTACTGATTGATCTTTATCGATCATAAAAAATGATCCAAGGAAATTTTCGACCAACATATATGATTAGAAGTTTGTAGTCAAGGATTAATTTTGGATATCGACCAACTGAATGTGGTTTGTTGTTCTTGGGTTTATGAATGCCGACTATATGAAGTTACGGATCTGACGATGAGATTAGATTCGTTTATGGATGGTCACCTATCTATGTAATACATGTCTCCGATCAACAAGATGTTATGCCAACTAAAATTAAATGGTGCCAACCAGCAAGTAATTCGGTGGCCTTTCAACCTGCATGAGACCTGCCTCCGATCAACAAAGAATTTCGCCAACCTACAGGTCTGATCCCCAAGAATTTTATATATGCTTTCTTCTGGTATCCGACTAGTTGTTTTCTACGCTTACAGTAGTCGCCAACCACCTTGAGTGGTTCAGGTAGGAATATCGTCCAGCAAGGACTGGTAACAGGCCAGAGAGGTCTATGGTACTTATTGGGTTTCAGATGAGTAACATCCAGATGGGTTTTACTCTCCGATTTTCACATTCAGTCTGAATTCATGGTTCTTTTTGTACTGAATCGATTTGGTAAGATCTGAGATAAATAAAATTTAAATAATCTAGATTTGATGACAAATATACATATTGATGTTGCTGAATGACGAATTTTGAAGATATTTCCATTTCCAATTTGTGTTCCGGCCCTCCATCTAAGGCGGTTTCTTTTGATGGGATATAAAGAATTATTTTCAGATTTTTTAGTTTCAGCGAGAAATTATCATGGAAATCCAAAGAGTCACCGTCTCAAAATCAACAACGAATATTTTTAACAATTTGACACAGTTGTGCAGATTTATAGATAAAAATTATACAGTTTCTTAACAGAAATGTTATGGTTATCATCTCTCTTGATGATAGAGAATCGTTTTGATATTTTATTCCCCATAAAAATATCAGATATGGGAATTAAAATATTAGATATAATTCAGTAAATAGATGTGTTTGTCTTATTTTCAAGGCTTCATACATAACTTATGATTATGAGATCCAATTATTTCAGATTTAAACAATTCGTGAACATGAACATATACGGATCATGATGTAATAAAAAATGTACACGCAGTATATAATTATTTATATACAAAGAAAAGAAAAACTTAGCTTTTGATGGAGAACAATGCTTGTAACACGTTCCCACAGACGGTGCCAATCTGTTGATGACTAGAAATAACATTTATGTTATCTTATCGGCATTAACAATAGATAAAAATGAAGGTATGAAGATGATGATTGAAGATGAAATGGTGATCATATCAAACAAATAAGAGACAAGGATTTTTAGAGTGGTTCGGTTATGAATAAAGCCTACGTCCACTGTTATTTTATTTTCAGGGGTGTACAATAGCACAATATGTTGTAGAGAGAGATGTGTATTTTTTGTATGGTGTCTCTTAGTTGTCCGTCCCTTTGGATAAGGGAATACAAGTATTTATAGTGATGGGAGTTAAAAAGATACAATGTCTTTATACATTCAGACATTTATATCTATATACAATGAATCTAACTGTTGGTCTTCTAGGATGGTTGATCTTCCTTGAGGTGCTTGGTATGCCATGTGTTGGTTGGTATGCCGACCAACTCTCCTCGAGTGCCGACTAACTCTCCTCGGGTGCCGACTAACTCTCCTTGGGTGCCGAATAAGTATAAATATTGCCACGTAGGATGACGGGTGTCTTTTTCTGACTGGTCCTCGTAGATGGAGAATTTTTGTGTCAACAATCGTCAAATGTCATGAATGAGTATATTTTTTTAAACAACCCGTTACTTTTGATGATTCTTTTAATTTTTTTAATTATTTTTTAACTGAATTTTATAAAAGAGTTTGTGGGTATGCCGAAAATTGGTACATAATTAATTTCATATGGGTCTGCCTATTTTGTGTTTGTGAAAATTATATTATTTATGGGTAATCACCTATCGGAGAGATATAGCCCTATAGAATGGGACATGGAGTGTAGCGATTTGGAGGTAATTAGGTTTCCCTAGGTTTGCTCATCCATGCCCTCTCTTTTGGTTAATCCCAACACATCTTTGGGATTAATTCATAGTGATTCAGGCTTTCTTAGGTGGATTTCATGGTTTTATTGGTTTGTTTTGATGGATCTGATGGTTTAGATTTATTTTATATTGTATTCATTAATTTTTGAATGAATCATGAGTTTCATATATAAACAAATTTGTTGATTGGTTTTTAATGGGGGCGCATTTAGGGTTCCTTCTTTTGATGAATGGTTCAGATCTTGTAGTGATTTGTAGTCTATTATTAGATTTTATATTAGAGATTTATCATGTTCTGATATGCTTCTTATAAAGTTTCATCAATAACATGTCATCTATGGCGTATGCAAGCTAAGTACGTGGGTGATGATGATCATCATCTCTATTGGGCATCATGAAATCGGGACTGCGAAATGACGAGGCTAAATTCTCATCGCTACGTGATACCGTATGAAAGTTTTCAAAGCAAATGGATCAAATGGGTCAATGGAAATGGATCTTAATTGTTGATTGAATTAATGATTACGATCTAATGGTTTAGATCGTTGCACATGGGGTGTTGCATTTTCATTATACTATTTAAGACTATCAAGGATTTCAAATTCAATTGGTCGGATAAGATACATTTCTCAATTCAAAAGTTTATCCAAGCTTTGGAATCATTTGTCTGTTGAATAATCACGTGATTGGTCTTGAAATTATGTGATTATTTTGTTGAGTATTAATTACATAACAGAATTTTAGCTTCACCTAAGCAGTTTGGGAGCATCATCATCAAGTGGATAATTCCACTCTTTCAGTCAGTGATAAATGTATCAATAACGGGATTAATCCCTAGCCATTATTTGGCAAGACTTTTACTCAATTTTCTTCAACATCCCCTTTAGTATGTCCTGGGTAAAATAGGTCCTTCTCAAAGATCATTGCTAGGGTTTTCTTTTTCCATTTAACTCCTTTACATATTTGTTTTCATTTTAATTTTAATGACTATAACAAACCGATTTTATTTACACAATTATTATTTATTAATTTCTCATTAGTAATTTTATTTCTTCGTATTTACGAAGAGTAATACTATATATTTTTATTTATAACCATTTAAGACAGTGTTATGAGTCTGTTATATACTTCTACCCATTGTCACTATATAATTTTAGTTGTAATTTTATATTTTTCTAATAACTATTGAATTACAAATGAGAAATTGGGGTGTTAATCGATTTCCTATTTTCGTTTAGCCTCTTTTCGTGTTTGAAATTCCTCGAGTGTTTTTTCGACGCTAATGTATAACCCTCGCGTCGTGCGGGTTTTCAACTAGTCACATCCAAAAGTGTTTTACCTTTTATTTTCTTTAAAATATTTAATATACCCCAAGCTAAACAAAAAATTACACACAACTTAACCCCGCTGTTGATACCAAAATTAATAGGCTGATATGGACGAATAATACGAAGACACGTGTCAATCTACGTGGCACAATAGTAACGAGGAAGTTCATTTCCCCGACCAACTTATGTTCTCTCCGAGCAACGAGGATACACCGAGGAACTTTAACACTCCGAAGTACTCCAGCGCTCCGAGGAACTCTTGAGCAACGAGGCGGTTCGAGCTGCATCTCGGCCACAGCATTAATTGCCAGATAATCAACAGTTCAACTATTCATTGAATGTTTATCATCTTGACGCACACGCTGCATTAAATGTATTACCCTTTCATATGTATATCATTTAATGTATCAACCCTTTCATGTACAGCCTAAGGGCTATAAATACCTTGTATCGCCCTCATTCAAAGGGAACGGAATTTCTTGGTTGAACCACAAATCGAGAATTCCTAAACACTCAACAATAACATAACAGTGGACGTAAGCCATTCATATAAGGCTGAACCACTTTAAAAATCTTCGTCTCATTTTATTAACCACAAATCGAGAATTCCTAAACACTCAGCAATAACATAACAGTGGACGTAAGCCATTCATATAAGGCTGAACCACTTTAAAAATCTTTGTCTCATTTTATTTATCTGTGATCGAATAATTAGAGCGATCTAATTTTTTACATCAACAGATTGGCGCCGTCTATGGGAAACGATTGTTATTATCGTTTTTCACCAAAAATCATTCATGGCAGATAATCCGGAATCCAGCAATCAAAACGCTGGAAATGCTGGAAATCCCTCTGCACCTCCAGATCTGGCCGGGATTATGACGAATCTGGCTCAAGGACAAACCGCCATGCAAGAAACAATGAGGCAACTCATACAAACCCTTCATGGCGGTGCACTTGCACGTTCAGGACAACGAAGTGGTCAGAGGCAAACTTATTTACTTTCTTCACGATCCAGGCGTACTGAGTCATATCGGAATGAGGATTCTGATGATTTCTCCAATCAACCTGGGCGAACTTCGTCAATAAAGGCTACAAATACTGATCAACGTATCACTCTCTCTCCAAAAATACCCAGTGCCTTGGAAAGATTGAGTAGGGTGTCTCCTTTCAGTCGATTAGGCCCTAGGAGGAATAGGAGTCCACCTAAGACCATGTCGAGGAGTTTTCGACGACCATCAGATCTAAGAGAAGGATCAGCACAATCACAACCAGTTGCTCGTCGAGATAAATCTCAAGAGGCCACATCAGAACAATCAATTGCTCGAACTAATAAGCCCGAGGAAGGAAACGATGCGTGGAAGGGTTCCATTCAGCACTTGGAGGATAGATTGGGAGAAATGGCTAAGGCGAAGAATCCCTTACAACGAACTTTTGTTCAAGGGACACCTTTTGTCCAGGCCATTGTGGGTTTTCCTACCCCGTCAAAGTTTAAAGCACCTGTGGTGACCCCCAAATATGATGGAAAGACAGATCCTATTCTACACATAGAGCAATATCAAGCTGCCGCTGATATCTATGCTGTCCCCGACGAGATGAGATGTAGAGCATTCTCAGGAACTCTTACTGGAGCTGCCCAGATTTGGTACAATAATCTTCCTCGGGGTAAGATTTTAACTTTCTTTCAGTTGGCTGAGTTGTTCATCGGCAATTTCTGTTTTGGAGCAAAGCCAGTAAAACGAGTAGCACATTTGTTAAGTGTTAGACAAAAATCTGGTGAGAGTACTAGAGATTACATAACTCGTTTCAATAACGAGAAGCTGGAGGTCATAGATTACGAAGAGAAGACATCAATCACCGCTTTGATGAGTGGGTTGTTGCCTAATAAGTTGTATTATACTTTGGCGAAAGATCCACCTAAAACTATGTCAGTATTGATGGCAAAAGCGGCCAAAATCATGAATGCCGAGGAAGCTATGGCTGCAAAGAAGAATATAGATAAAGACACCAAGGTGGAAGTCGACAAGTCTAAGAATAAAGAGCATAAGGGCAATGGCGGTGATAAACGCTCCAGAAATAATAAGTCATCATGGGAAGTCCTGAAGAAATACGATAATTATACTCCTTTGAAAATGGGTATTCATCATGTCTTGAAAGAAATCAAGAACAACGAGGAGGTAAAATGGCCAAAGAAACTGAGGTCAGACCCTGATTCAAGGAGTAAGGATAAATATTGCGAGTTTCATAAAGATCATGGTCACATGACCAAAAATTGCATAGCTCTTCAGAACGAGATTGAAACACTCATCCGAAGAGGAAAGCTAGCAAAATATGTTGATCGGGGAGGTGAAAGAAAAAATAATGACCGAGCTAGAGAGAGGTCTAGATCTCCTCGTCGAGCAGAGGAGAAAAAGAAGAGAAACCATGAAGATGATCCAGAGGATGACCCCGATCTTCCCAAGAAACCAAGGCAGCCAGAACGAGAGGTATTTTCCATACGTTTTGGATCATTTGATTGTAATGTTATTACAGGAGGAGATGCAGGAGGAGGAGACCATACTGCAGAAAGAAAAGCTTACCTCGGAGAGGCTCAAGCTTGTTCATATATTCGGCGAATAAATCTGGCCAAGGACGATCATCCGAGGAAGGTAAACAAAGAGAAGCTGGTCTTTGGCTTTTCAAAAAACGACCTGGCATGTGTTCTTTATCCTCATGACGATCCTCTGGTGATCAAAATGAGGATGAAGGAAGTAGTGATTTCAAGGGTGTTGGTAGATAATGGAAGCTCGGCAGACATAATGTACTATTCATGCTTTGATAGCTTGAATCTGAAATTATCTCAATTGGAACCTTATCACAGACCCCTCATGGGTTTTGCTGGCGAGAAAGTTTTTCCACTTGGGACGATCAAGTTGGATATATTCATTGGAACTTGGCCTGCTTGTCGAACAGAAAGAATACGCTTCTTTATGATGGATAAGAATGTGCAGTCAGCCTACAACATCATCATGGGAAGAGTTGGTTTGAAGAAATTCGAAGCAGTTCCATCTACAGTGCATCAATGCTTAAAATTCCCAACAAACTTTGGAGTAGGAGTTGTGAAAGGTGACCAAAAAGTAGCTCGGGAATGCTATTATTCATCTGCCGAGCAAGAGGAGCTTGAGGAATCAAGGAAAAAGACTACTACCTACCAGGTGGAAGAAGAATCAGAGAACTTGTAAAAGGACAGGTGGTGGAATCTACAGAAAATGTTATTCTGGACGACGAGCACCCTGAACGAGTAACCCAGATAGGTTCATCGTTGGATGTTTCAATAAAATAGGAGTTGATAGCTTTCTTGAGAAATAGGAAGAAAACTTTCGCATGGAGTCATGAGGACATGCCAGGAATAGATCCAAACTTCTTATGTCACGAGCTCAATGTGAATAAGGAGATCAAATCTGTAAAGCAGAGAAGAAGGGTATTTATCCCCGAGAAGAATCAAGTTATTCAAGAGGAGGTCGACAAGCTCCAGAAAGCTCAATTCATTGAAGATGTGAAATACCCGGACTGGTTGGCAAATGTGGTGATGGTAAAGAAGAAAAATAATAAATGGAGAATGTGTGTTGATTTCACTGATCTCAACAAGGCCTGCCCAAAGGACCACTTTCCATTACCCATAATTGATCAGTTAGTGGATGCTACCTCTGGGCACGAGCTGCTCAGCTTCATGGACGCTTATTCAGGCTACAACCAGATCAAGATGAAACCTGAAGACAGGGAGAGTACTTCTTTTATTACCCCTAGGGGTACTTATTGTTATAATGTTATGTCTTTTGGTTTGAAAAATGCAGGAGCGACATACCAGCGGCTGATGAACAAGGTTTTTGCCGAACAAATCAGTTGCAATATGGAAGTTTATGTCGATGATATGCTGACAAAAAGCAAGAAAGCTGCTGATCATCTAGTTGATTTAAGTCAGACTTTTGATCAACTCGATAAATACCAGATGAAGCTCAACCCGACGAAGTGCACATTTGGAGTACGAGAAGGAATGTTTCTCGGGTATATTGTCAACCAGCGAGGCATTGAAGCAAATCCAGCAAAGATCAAAGCTCTCTTAGGGTTGCGATCTCCAACGACGAAGAAAGAAGTACAGAGTCTTATCGGACGGGTTGCAGCGCTCAACAGATTTGTATCTCGAGCAACAGATAGATGCTTACCATTCTTCAGAACACTTCGAAAAACTTTCGAGTGGAATGATGAATGTGAAAAAGCCTTTCAAGACTTGAAGAAATATCTGGGAACACCTCTACTACTATCGAGGCCAATAACGGGAGAAAAGTTGTACTTATACCTGGCAGTATCAGAGCATGCAGTCAGCTCGGCATTGATCAGATTGGAGAATGGAGTCCAGAAGCCAATTTATTACACAAGTAAGAATTTCCGAGGTGCAGAGATCAGGTACCCAAAGTTAGAAAAATTGGCATTGGCATTGGCATTAATTGAAGCAAGTAGAAGAATGAGGCCATATTTCCAGGCCCATACCATCATCGTGTATACTGACATGCCATTAAGACAAGCCCTTCATAAGCCAGAAAAGTCAGGGAGACTGATGTACTGGGTAATAGAGCTCGGTGAATATGATATTGTGTATGAACCCAGATCATCATTGAAAGGGTAAGTTGTAGCAGATTTTATAGCAGAGTTTACATATCCTGATACCCCCGAGGAACAAAAGTTGTTTGCTGACCAACCTGTGGATGTTACAGGATCAACAGACATAAGTTCAGACCAACTCCGGTTGGTAAAAGGTCTTGTGGATGTAGAAAGATCATCAAATTCAAACCCAGACCAACTCCGGTTGGTAAAAGGGCGAGAAGAAATGGTCGACGAGGAACGAAAATTAACAGGGGAGGATGGAAGAGAACAGCAGATATTTCACCGAGGAACTCTAGTGGATAAGAAATTTGAAGATGAGTTACCTACATGGAGATTGTATGTAGATGGGTCATCTTGCACAGCAGGTTGTGGAGCAGGGATTGTTTTGAAAACCCCAGACGAGATTGACATAGAATATGCCTTGCGATTTCAATTCAAAACCTCCAATAATGAGGCTGAGTATGAGGCCATGATAGCAGGTCTTAATTTAGCAAAGATCATGGAAGCATAACAAGTGATGGTATTCAGTGATTCTTAATTAATTGTGAATCAGATGATGGGAACATATGCGGTTAAAGGAGAACTAATGGTCAAATATCATGCAAAGGTGAAGGAATTGCTGGCAGAATTTGACGCCATTCAGTTGATCAGAATACCCAGAATAGAAAATGCACAAGCAGACGCACTGGCCCGACTAGCATCAGCTACTCGTACCGAGCTGCGAAGAACGATACCAATTGAAGTATTGGAAAGTCGGAGCATAGATGAAGACCTAACGATGAATGTTATTACCCTTGATCTAGGACCATCTTGGATGGATCCCATCAGGGCATATATTGAAGAGGGAGTATTGCCAGAGGACAAGCTCGCGGCAAAGAAATTGAAGTTTAAAGCTGCTCGGTATGTACTAACTAATGGTGTTTTGTACAGACGAGGAATTATGGTAGGTTTGCAGAGATGTGTACATCCCTCCGAGGTGAAAGAATTAATTGAAGAGATCCATGAAGGGTCATGTGGAGCCCATGTAGCAGGTCGGACACTTTTGTAGAGGGTGATGACTCAAGGATATTACTGGCCGACGATGAGGGCTGATTGTATAGCCTATGATAAGAAATGTGACAAGTGTCAACGTTTTTCCTCCATCCGACGAACTCCACAAGCATTGTTGACACCCATAACTTCCCCTTGGCCATTTTCCATGTGGAGTATTTTTTTGGTTGGACCATTACCGACCACCCGAGGAAGATTCAAGTACCTCGTCGTCGCAGTAGATTATTTTATTAAGTGGGTAGAAGCTGAACCCCTTATCGATATGACGTACGAGAAGGTATACCAGTTTGTTTGGAAGAATATCATTTGTAGATATGGTCTTCCTCATGCCTTCATCACAGACCATGGAACACAATTCGACAACGAGGAGTTTGCTGCCTATTGTCAACAATCAAATATCCTGAAGACTCATTCAACACCAGGTCATCCTCAAAGCAATGGGCAGACTGAGGTGACAAACAGAACACTACTAAATGGTTTGAAGAAGAGACTAAGTGAGGCTAAAGCTAATTGGATTAATGAGCTACAGTCAGTATTGTGGGCTTACCGAACAACTCCCCGAGCAGCAACTGGAGAATCACCATACATGCTGGCATTTGGAAGTGAGGCTGTAATACCTGATGAGTTGGGTCTCCCAACACACAGAGTGCTGAATTTCAATTCCACAGTCAGTGACTTGATGAGAAGATTAGATTTGGACATGCTCGAGGAGGTTAGAGAAGAGGCAGCCATTAGGAATGCTGCTTACCAACAACGCACAGCTCTGTTCTACAACAAGAGGGTGAAGAAATGCGACTTAAAAGAAGGGGATTATGTGCTAAAGAAGGTCATTCAGAAGCACAATAAGCTTGAAGCCAACTGGCATGGACCTTACTGAGTTACAGAAGTTGTTCGACCAGGAACTTACAGAATAACAACTCTAGAAGGAGAGGAATTTAAGAATGCATGGAATGCTGAACACCTACGCAAGTATTATCAGTAATGTAAAATGTAAAGCAATTCCTTCATTATGAATAAAACGATGATGTTTCACCATCCTCTTCCTTTTATTACAAGTTTTTTTTTTGGGAATACTAGTGTGATACACTATACTGATAGTTCGAGCGTGACCAACTTTGGTTGGTAAAATAGCGAGAACAAATTATACTCCTTTGGTTAGGAGGCGTACACTTGCGTGATCAACTTCGGTTGGTAAAAGAGCTTGTGGACAAGATAGTTCGAAAGAACCTGATAGTTCGAGCGTGATCAACTTCGGTTGGTAAAATAGAGAGAACAAATTATACTCCTTTGGTTAGGAGGCATACACTTGCGTGATCAACTTCGGTTGGTAAAAGAGCTTGTGGATAAGATAGTTCGAAAGAACCTGATAGTTCGAGCGTGATCAACTTCGGTTGGTAAAATAGCGAGAACAAATTATACTCCTTTGGTTAGGAGGCATACACTTGCGTGATCAACTTCGGTTGGTAAAAGAGCTTGTGGACAAGATAGTTCGAAAGAACCTGATAGTTCGAGCGTGATCAACTTCGGTTGGTAAAATAGCGAGAACAAATTATACTCATTTGGTTAGGAGGCGTACACTTGCGTGATCAACTTCGGTCGGTAAAAGAGCTTGTGGACAAGATAGTTCGAAAGAACCTGATAGTTCAAACCCACAACCAACTTTGGATGGTAAAAGGGCAAGAACAACATTTTTAAAAAAATGCCAATTTTGGCTGGTTAAGATCTAAAATATGCCAACAAGTTGGTCAGAAAGTAAAACCTTTCCAGAAAATACAAAATATTCCAAAAAGTATAGTTGGTCGGGGATAAAAATCCACTAACTGTAGTTGGTCAACGAGGAGAATTTATCAACGAGGAGGGTCCATCAACCTGGTTGGTCGGACACATTTTATGAAAACTCTCGCTAATTATATTTGATCGACGAGTACAATTTAACAACCTTGGTTGGTTGGAAAAATTTTAAACATTTTTATACTCATTACTTTATTATTAAGTGATCGAACAACATTTTTTATACTTGTAACTGTTTATTACTAAGTTGGTTGATGAACAGCATAAAATTGTTATCTTTTTAACAGATACATACGTAGTGTTTAGCACAGAAGAATAGCAATACAGATTTGCAAACAGAAAATGAAAGTCTTTCATTAAAAATCAAAATAAATTACAAATATATATGCTAACTATTACATTGAAAATCCTATTCTATTGGTTTTTTCCCTTCAGCCTTCGACACAGGTTCCTCGCCAGCAGGAGGATCATTTAATGTCTGAGGAGAATTGATAAAATTCAAATCCTTCAACATCCTGACATTCATTACTGAAGGAGTATCCAAGAGATGCTCGGGACGAGATAATTCAATCTGAGAATGAAGACTATAGTCACCAAGATATTTTGAAATTAAGCTCCAAGGAATAGCACGAGCTGGGATCCATTTCATGTCCAGTTTATAAGGCGGTACAGGCAAGTCTAGTAGTCCAGGAGCATGATAATCCCATAAATAATGGCCCTGCTCTAGCTTTAACACACCCAGTATGTTCAACCATCCTTGTTTATAACCTTCATTATTGGCATTTTCAATACGAGCATCCAAGCGATAAAGGTCCTCATTATAGCCTGCATTCCAAAATTCCCTGGGCTGCTTATGGAATTGGAAGGTTAATCTATCCAATTATTCAAGAAGGTTTTTGGCGAAAAGGTCCTTGGTATGTAAAGCAGACTTCGTCGCAGTAAGTTGATCTTCCAAAGTCAGGATTTTCTTGGACATTTCAGACAGAGCACGATCTTTTGCATTCAATTGGAACGCTTGAGTTTCCAAAGTAGACTGAGTACGAGCCTCTTCAACATTATGGCTGAGAACTCTTGATCGACTCCGAGCAGGTGGAGAACTTTGCTCCTCGATAACATTTTGAGCAGCTCTTCCTCGCCCACGAGAACCTCTTCCTCGTCCCCGAGCAGTAGCAGAAACACCAGACTTTCTTAAAGTATCCAATTCTTGCCTTAATTTGGCGTTTTCAACCTCTAAGAATGAGACTCCTTCATCAGTGACCGGTACCAAGGCAGTAGAGGATGAAGCTGCAGACTCATATTGCGCCAACTTTTTCTGCAAATTGTTGTTCTCTTGTTCTAGCAGCTCAGCGATCTGTCTACAGGCCTCAACTTCACCTTTTAGGGTTCTCTCCCTAACATCGTACCCAGCAATGATCTTTTTGTGACCTGTCTTAGAGGAAAGTTGTTGATACCTATTCTCATATTCCTTGTGCAACAAAGCAGTTGATTCATTGTGCTGACTCTGAAGATCTTCTAAGGTACAATGAAGCTCCTCAATCAAGTCATAGTAGGCCACGTTGTTGGCCACAACTCGGTCAAGTAAATCCTTCAAGTACCGATAAGCCTCAATTGCTTGTTCTGAAGCATCATGGCCAAGGATGTCAACAATTTCTGATACACTTAGCTCTGTGTGACCAGCCTTATAGTATTCGTGACATTGCTGCATCAGTTTTGTATCATTGGCAGATAGCAATTCCATCCTGGCCATAAACTAATGAAGAGGAGACAACAGTCAACAAAAACAAATCATCAACAACAGAGAAGAACAAAGATGTATTTTATTAGATCATAAAAAGATTACATTATTTGATTACAAATGATAATGAAAGATATAAATGATATTGAACAACTTCACACCTTTTCCTTGTCTCCCAAGACTTTCTCGGGAGGCTGGGACGAGGAGCTTGGTTGCTCGGTGGTAACAGCAGCTTGATCAGCAGGAGTTGAAATTTTCTCAGGAGGAGGAAGCATGGAAGAAATGTCCTCGTTGGCAGAAGGTAGAGAGGCAGGGACTTGATCACCCATGGCCATGGAAGATTCATCAGAGATAGCCTCATCTTCTTCTTCTTCTTCTACAATTGGTGGGGGAGGACCAGGGAGGTGTAGCTGAAATAGCTCAGAGTCGTCTTTGATCTTCAATTCCTGCAGGGCAGCTACCCAGCCATCTCGGAAGTATTTCAACTTCCCGTATTGTACTTGGGATGTCATCGCAGCAATCCCTTTGTCCCATCCTTTATCCCAGCCAGCGCTGAAGGATTTTTTAACTGCAAGCTTTCTTTTCAGTTTCTCCGAGGAGAGCTTCTCGGATAGAAGATCCTCGGCAGTCTTTAACTTCGCATCCAATTCTTCTTTTTGGCGCTTGACATCTCGCAGGACGGACAACTCTTCCTCTGCCTTTTTCAGCTTATCTTCAAGCTCTCCAAAGTTCTTGAGTTTGTCGTCATATTTTTTATGCTCGACCTCTAAACTTTTCACCTTATTCTCCAAACTCTTGGAGATCTCAGCCAGCTTCACCTTCTCAGCTTCAACTATAGACAACTTTTTCTCCCAGTCAGCTTTGTCCTCATTATACTTCTGACGAGAATCCTTCAAGGATTGGGTCAAACCCAACAGAGCATCCTCTACCCCTGACGAGGAGCTGGAAGCTTTAATTGCTTCATCTTTCTTCACGATGTTGTTAAAACAATTCACCAGCTAAACAAGGGAAAAAGTGACAGATCAGTACAAAAATACAAGTATTCAAAGAAAGAGAGGAAATTCAGAGTGTGAGAAATTTACTGAAGCCAGGTGACGGGTAGCTAGGGATGTCAGCATATCCCTAGAAATCTTTTCATCAGTTCCTTGGACCTCGGGTATGATCCAAGTTTTTACCGAGCTCATGGCAGAGCTCGGAGGAATGATGGTTGGAACACCAACACCACCAGTTGGTAGAGAGGAGATGGTTTCAGCCAGATTGACAGTTTCAGCCAAATTGACTGAGGACGATTTCCTCAATCTCCTCAAAGGGACTTCAGCAGTTTCAACCAAGGAAGAGCTCTTGGTCGGAGAGATAGCAGTCATCTCCACAGGAGTAACCTTCTTGCTCGGAGCCACTGGGGGCTTCTCGGTAGCTTTGGAAGGCGCAACATCCACCTTCTTAGTCCCCTCTGGGACATCAATTTTGCTTTTCTTGGCCTCAGCAGCAGAAGTAGTGTCATCAAATAGAGCAGGAGGAGCTCTTTTCCTGTCCATTTTCTGGCTCAAAGGAATATGAGATTCTGGATCCGAGTCTTCAGGAATTTGCGCTGGATCACTCGAGCTGATCACAGGGCGAGCAGTAAAAGATGACGTATAACTCCTGTACTGCAACAAGTATGAGGCAGACCTGATATGCTCATCTGCAATCTTCTGATGCAAGCAACATATATGTTTCAATTGCCTTATATTAACTTCTGATTCTTTAGGAGTTTTTCTCTTGCTATTAACTGCAAACAAAAACAATTTGAAATGTCAATCATGCATTTATTCAAACATGATGAAGTCATAATTTCGAGAATAAAATAAAATGAAAATAACCTATCCCATTGCCATATGGGTGGCATTTGGGACCTTCATACACTCCGTCTCCGACTAAAGGAGCATGTTGCCAATTTTTGAAAACTAAGCCATGTTCAAAATAATCCCTGTTGGCATCAGGGAGATTGACTACTAAAGCTCTATTCAAAAATCTTGTTTTTAAATAATAAACGTTATCTAAAACAGCCCATCTATAGCAATACATAATATCAGGAATTCCTATGCGAGTTCCATGAGTTTGATTTAATTTATGCACCCCCATTAACTATTCTCCATGTATTGGGGGCTACTTTTGCAGGAACAACATCGAAATGTTGGCAGAATTCTAAGCATAAAGAGTTGGGTGGAAAAGAAAATCCACACTCAGCAATAAAGAGGCTGGGGAACCAATGTCCCTCAGCCAAACGAAAATAATCAAAGGGCTCAAGAAGATTCTCCAGAGTAACCCAAGACGGAATGGAATAATCAGAACGGAATTTTTCAATAGATTCAATAAAATAGACCATGATGAATAAAAGAAGAAGGAAAAAGATCTTACAGGAAGAAAGGAGATCTGTTGACAACGAACGAAAACAAAGATGAGCGCACAAGAGAAAGAAAGACTATGGAGAATTCGAAAGCAAGAAAATTGGAAAAGGTAGAAGACGATATGATTGCTTGGGAAGTTTAAATACTGTGCCTTGGGAAATGGCGAAAGAAATGATTACAAAAAGAAACTATCGAACTTTCGACGGCTAAAAGGACAAAAAGGGCACGAAGACCGAAGCGCCTAAAAAATGCAAAATGGCGGATTCTGCGAATTTGGAAGGAAATTCAAATATGAAGAAAAGGCTCCTAAAACCCAGGAAAGTCATTTAACATCGCCATATACCGAGAAAGAATGTTCCATACTCCTCAAAGTTCGAAATATGAAATATTGGGGGCTTCTGTTGATACCAAAATTAATAGGCTGATATGGACGAATAATACGAAGACACGTGTCAATCTACGTGGCACAATAGTAACGAGGAAGTTCATTTCCCCGACCAACTTGTGTTCTCTCCGAGCAACGAGGATACACCGAGGAACTTTAACACTCCGAAGTACTCCAGCGCTCCGAGGAACTCTTGAGCAACGAGGCGGTCCGAGCTGCATCTAGGCCATAGCATTAATTGCCAGATAATCAACAGTTCAACTATTCATTGAATGTTCATCATCTTGACGCACACGCTGCATTAAATGTATTACCCTTTCATATGTATATCATTTAATGTATCAACCCTTTCATGTACAGCCTAAGGGCTATAAATACCTTATATCGCCCTCATTCAAAGGGACCGGAATTTCTTGGTTGAACCACAAATCGAGAATTCCTAAACA
Source organism: Sambucus nigra (assembly GCA_949130495.1). NCBI lineage: Eukaryota > Viridiplantae > Streptophyta > Magnoliopsida > Dipsacales > Adoxaceae > Sambucus > Sambucus nigra. The sequence goes on from OX422207.1 coordinate 442,164,427, forward strand.
CTCAGCAATAACATAACAGTGGACGCAAGCCGTTCATATAAGGCTGAACCACTTTAAAAATCTTTGTCTCATTTTATTTATCTGTGATCGAATAATTATAGCGATCTAATTTTTTACATCAACACCCGCATAATCTAAAACACCACAATTATCAAAACTCAAACTGATTGATTTTCCCATCAAAAGCCTCAAACCCACGGTTAAACCTAGTCAAAATCACCTTGTCCATTTCTTCCCAAATCTCTAGTTTCATGTGGTCCTTGTTGTATTGTTTATATAAAGAAATCAAGGATAAAAGGGCTTCATTGCAGTGGCTAAGGAAAAGAAAGTTGTTGATCAAGTTTCCCAAACTCAGAATATCCAATGCTCATTTGATGATTTTGAGGTATTAAAACACCTCTTCTAGAACGCGTAAATGTAATTGCCCACTTCGATTGAAAGGCATTCCCCACGATATTGGCCGTTGGGGGGTTGAAGTTGTCTGTGAGCTACACGACCACGAGGTGTCAAAATCACTTGTTGGACAACCATATATCGGCCGACTCTCCCAAGAAGAATGGAACATTGCTTCGAAGATGATAAATAATGGGGTGGTCCCGAAAGAAGTACTCCAGATATTGAAAAAGAGATCGGAGTACAATTATTCATCCATACGAACAATATATAACACTAAAAGCAAAATGAAGAGCATTGAGATGCAAGGTCGCACCGCCATGTAATAGTTGATGCATTTGCTCAGGAATAAGAATTATGTCCACTGGCATCGAAGGAATGAGCAAACCGATGTGGTAGAGGATTTATTTTTTGCACATCCCACCTCTTTCTTGTTGGTCAAATGCTTCTCAAGTGTTCTTGTGATCGATTGCACTTACAAGACCAGCGGTACAGTATGTCATTATTTGAGATGATTGGGGTCACTTCTACCGGGAAATCTTTTTGCATTGCATTTACATTTATGAAGAGTGAGATGGGGAGAATTTTAGATAGTCTCTGTAACATTTGCGGTCATTATACGAGCCAAAAGCTTTACTGCAAGTTTTTATCTCCGACAAATAACAATCTTGTCTATCACATGTTGGTCGAGTGTTTTCATCTCAATCATGTCCTTAAAATGAACCGAGTGCAATAATACGAGAGTAATAAAAGTAATGCATGTAAAAACCATTGCCCGTGAGGACTTTGTTTAAATTTAAAAAAATGATGAGTGATACGGGAAAGGGCTGCGAGTGAATAGCTATCATGTCGTGAAATCCACCGTTTAAAAAGTGCCCGTGCAAAAAATTGAATGGCAATAAAAAGAATATTATGCCAACAAATGGCCAATAGGTTTTCTCTAAGTTGAGAATTTAGTACCTCATTAGATATATAAAAAAATTGCTTTATTATATATGAGGGAGTATGGTTGGAAAGTAATCAATGGGTTTGCACGTCCTTTGAAAAGTTCTTGAAACGGCACTAATTAGTTTTGGACGTTATTGGTGTGAAAATCACTTAGACTTTGATTTGTTGATTTGATTTAGTCGATATCATCTAAGTTCAACAACTTTACACCTAAGGATGCTTTTGATGTTCATTCGATAGTAGTACACGTATGCATCATGCACATATGCTTGATTGAGTTTTATTACCTATTGAATTTGTTCACACACATTCATTCTATATCCCTGATTTGGTTATCTTAGTAAAAATTCACGGTGTGTGATTTTTATAAAATTATTTTACATTTTTATATGAAAATATTGAAAAATTCAAAAATAGTTTGTTTGCTTTGTTTCCCGTGACACCCAATTTGCTTTATTGTGTGTATTCTTTCCTTATCTATTTCGGACAAATAAAAAGGGGGAGAACGAATTATGACTTTATGGGGGGAGTTTTTGAATTATGGGGGAGATTTGAAATTTTATATATGTTTTGATTTGACTTTATGTTTATCTCATTTCAAACTCAATATGTCACGAAGGTATTTGCTTTGTATCATGTGTGTAGGTACAAAGTTGGAAATTAGAGGATTGTACCCCCTGATGAGAAAAGCTTTGAGGTTTGAAGTTTGTTGAAGATTGAAAAAGTTTTAAGACTTGTCATTTACCTTTTCAGTTTTGGGTTCGTGGGAGGGTAGATTTGTATAGGTCATATTTTGATTGACAATTCGAATATTTTTATTTTGTACTGGCATAGACATAGGGGGAGATTTGTAAGGACAATTTTTGTTCTTATCAATTTATATGTCGTATACTGCTATACCATCGAAGAAGATCAAGATCACATTCACATCAAGACGGATCCGAATAATCAAGGTTCTTCAACAAACAGTCTCCGCAAGGTTAATTTTGGTAAGGTTACGTTTTAGAGTACCTTAATAACGCACTTAGAATATTGGGATTATTTTTCATAAAATATTTTCTAAGTGTTGGAGCGGAGCTTTAAAAGTTATTATTATTTTTTTTTTGAATTCATACTATCTAAAGATTTTTTTCTCGGACACCTTTCCGTAGAAAAATCATAACTAATTCATTAAAAAAACATACGAAACTGGCGGCCACGCGTTTGTATCGAAATTATATACAATTATGGCCTAGTTTGATATGTCGTTCAAACGAGATAGGATCTCGCTCGGATGAGATAAGGATCTCGTTCAAACGACATCGTATGTCATTCGAACGAGAAGAGTTTTTTTTTTACACGTCACCGCCTTGATTTTTAGTATTTAAAGGGTGTCAGACTTCTGATTTCGGGTAAAGAAACACTGATTTTAAACAGAATACAATTTTGAGTGTTTTACTTTATTCTCCAACATTAAAAGAGTTCAATCTCTTGTTTTACAATTCACAAAATTCCAATATCTTTTTGTGTGAATTGTTTTGGAACTCAAGAACAGAACTTTGCTATTGTTCATACTTTGTGGGGAGATTTCTACAACCGGAGGGTTGCGTGCTATTGTGGAGGGGGTCTCTATAAAGCTTTTTGACTGCGTGTCATAGCTAGTGCTTGCGAGTATTCCTGGGTTGATTAGACTGTATGTCCTTATGGTATAGCTGTGCGTGAACCACTGCAAATTTTTAGCTGATTCTTTAAAGGTTTGACGAAGGCACTGTGCGTTACACTTGAGGGAAGTTGTATGTAAGTCAATGGTCTTGTAAACTTTTCAAAGTTCTAGAAATAAAAGGTTTTGCTCCTGTCGGGGATTTTTCCTGAAATTTGATTTTATTTACATGCTTATTGCTTTATGATTTCATATCACTTAGATGCATTTGCTAGGACTGAATTCAAACTTGGTTTTCATTAAAACTGGTTTGGTTAGCACACAATTAAAATTTATTTATTTGAGAAGTCGCATTTATTCCGCTGTAGCACACTCTGAAATTGGTATCAGAGTGTGTTACGCCAACTTATCGCGTGATCCTGATTTATTGAGAATTTATTTTGTTGATACAATTTGACTACTCACGTCGTCAAATTGGTATCAGAGCGGGTATCGCTAATCTATTGCATTTGATCCTATTTTCGAAAATTGGGTTGAAAAATCAGTTTTTGATCCCGTTTCTCTCAAAAATTGCGTTTGGTGATTTTGATGACTTTCGGTGTCAACTTTTTGAAAAATCTAATTGGAAAATTCACACGAACTCTTGTTTTAAATCTTCCATTGAAAACAATTCTGAGAGATGTTCGGATTGTGAGGGTGTAGGTGACACGATAGATGAGTGTCCCAAAAAATTTGAGGATGAAATTGAATAAACGGACATCTCGTGTTTCTACACTTAGTGACAGTGATTCAGAAGAAGAAGTTTTTTTTGCTTCTAGGAGAGAATTTTCCACCCGTGTGACTGGTGATAAAAGTGAGGTGAGTGAGGATGAGTGTGACTTGCAAACTGCTTTCAATGAACTTTATGCTGAATCTTTGAAAATAAAGAAAGAAAATTTGGAATTGAAAGCCCAATTGCAAGAACGTGCCTTAAAAAATAATAATGATGTTTTAGTTGAAGAACTTAGGGCACGAGAGAAAATTTTGAAAGAGAAGCTTGGATATGTCGAGGGTGAGAGAGATGATCTTCGAGGCGTGATGGAAGTTATGAAAAATAAGCTTCTTGAGTTTGAGGATTCTAGGAGCTTACTTGAATCTAGGATAGGTGAACGTGAGGTGAAATTGAAAGATTCAAGTAAAGTGAAATTTGATTTGGAGTCTAGGTCTGAAAAACTTGATAAGATTTTAGGCACCATCGAGATAAAAAAGGATATGGGTGGGATTGGTTTTGAAAAATATTTTGCACCCATTCCCACACGTGTAAGAGAGCCTCATATGATTGTTAAGAAAGAGGCACCTAAGTTTGTTAGGAAAGAGCCCCCTGGGAACATCGTGAGAGGGCCTCCTAGGATCATTAGGACAGAGCTACCTAGGCAAATTCCGAGAGCCCCACCTAGAAATTGAGGAGAGCACCACCTTGGAATTTGAGGAGAAGGTCGCCTTTAGGTAACACTCACCGCTCGATTTACACTTGCACACATTGGGATAGGAACGGCTATATTAGGTATTTATATTTATAAACTTTGAATGGACCTAGGAAGTTTAAAAAGAAAGTCACGCCGATTCCTAAAGCCCCGTCACATCGATTTGGGTTAGGAAATCGGATTTAGAGGCTTATAGTCTTTTTGTTCATGACTTGCGGTTACTTGCACGTGATTCACCCCATGTTAGAAGCTTTGGCTGATCCCATTATTATTTTTTCTTACACTAGTTGTGCGTATTGATATACCTTTGCTAGTGTTATGAATCATTTTGTAGTAGCACACATTGACTTAGTTATTGAGTTTGCTATTTCGCTACTGTTTTGACTCTATTTTGCATTTGTCAAGCCCTTCTTGGTACTATTTTAGGGAAATTGTTGCACTGGGCAACACTGTTTATCTTTCTGAGTAAAATTGTGAAAGTTACTGTTTTCTCATTCGAGCGAGATTAAATGTCGCGAGAAGCTATCGTTCAAACGACAAGCATTCTCGTTCAAACGACATATCTGGTTTTCTGCCCTTTCTGTTTATAGTACATCGTGTCCATCTGCTTTGATTTTTGGTACTGTTGGTTGCTTCTGGAACAGTATATATGCAGTTATTCTTAATTGTCATGCTTAATTGCTCATTTAATCACACCTGCTTTGATTGATGATTATTTGTGTGATTTATGTTTGCTAGCATAGGATGATTTATATGCTGATATTATGCCTACTGCTAGTATGTACCATGTTTGTATTTATGGTTTTCATTTATTATATATTTTGAAAATACAAAAAGATTTTCATTTTTTTTTAAATTGAAAATTCCAAAAAGAGCTGTGTATTTTATTTACACCTTATATGAATGGACACTTAGGATAACCGAGTCATAATTTCATTCCATTTATCCATGTGACAATTTGACAGTGTTTTGAGACAATATATCATGTCATCCATGTGCTTTACAATCTTTGGAGTCATTGAGATGTTATTAGATGATACTTCCTACATGTTTGACTCAATATGTCCTTTACTACACACTTGCACGAATTTATCTGATTATTGTACTTGTCTATCACATGTTGGTCGAGTGTTTTCATCTCAATCATGTCCTTAAAATGAACCAAGTGCAATAATACGAGAGTAATAAAAGTAGTGCATGTAAAAACCATTGCCCGTGAGGAATTTGTTTAAATTTAAAAAAATGATGAGTGACATGGGAAAGGGCTGCGAGTGAATAACTATCACGTCCTGAAAGCCACCGTTTGAAAAGAGCCCGCACAAAAAATTGAATGGCAATAAAAAGAATAGTATGACAATAAAGGGCCAATAGGTTTTATCTAAGTTGAGAATTTAGTACCTCATTAGATATAAAAAAAATTGCTTTATTATATATGAGGGAGTTTGGTTGGAAAGTAATCAATGGGTTTGCACGTCCTTTGAAAAGTTCTCGAAACGTCACTAATTAGTTTTGGACATTATTGGTGTGAAAATCACTTAGGCTTTGATTTGTTGATTTGATTTAGTCGATATCATCTAAATTCAACAACTTTACATCTAAGGATGCTTTTGATGTTCATTCGATAGGAGTACACGTATGCATCATGCACATATGCTTGATTGTGTTTTTATTACCTATTGAATTTTTTCCCACACATTCATTCCATATCCCCAATTTGGTTATCTTAGTAAAAATTCACGGTGTGTGATTTTTATAAAATTATTTTTACATTTTTATATGAAAATATTGAAAAATTCAAAAATATGATTTCGGGTGAAGAAACACTGATTTTAAACATAATATGATTTTGAGTGTCTTACTTTATTCTCCAACATTAAAAGAGTTTAATCTATTGTTTTACAATTGACAAAATCTCAATATCTTTTTGTGTGAATTGTTTTGGAACCCAAGAAAAGAACTTTGCTATTGTTCATACTTTGTGGGGAGATCTCTACAATCGGAGGGTTGCTTGCTATTGTGGAGGGAGTCTCTATAAAGTTTTTTGACTGCGTGTCATAGAGAGTGCTTGCGGGTATTCCTGGGTTGATCAGACTGCATGTCCTGGTGGTATAGTTGTAGGTGAACCACTGTAAATTTCTAGCTGACGCTTTGAAGGTTTGACGAAGGCACCGTGCGTTACACTTGAGGGAAGTTGTATGTATGTCAATGGTCTTGTAAACTTTTTAAAGTTCTCGAAATAAAAGGTTTTGCTTCTGTGGGGGATTTTTCTTGATATTTGGTTTTATTTACATGCTTATTGCCTTATGATTTCATATCACTTAGATGCATGTGTTAGGACTGAATTAAAACTTGGGTTTCATTAAAACTGGTTTGGTTGGCACACAATTAAAATTGATTTATTTGAGAAGTCGCATTTATTCCACTGTAGCACACTCTCAACTTTGCCAAGTGTGTTTTCACTTGCTACCATTCTATTATGCCTATTCCACGTTCAAAAAAACATTGAAGGTGCATGGGTGAAATACAACATCAAAGGCCAGGAGAAGAAGGTATTCATGTAAGGTTTGATTTGGGTGTTGAAGTCGGAGAATACGAATGACTTTGAGAATGCATGGTTGGATTTCCTCCAAAACTGAGAAGAATACCCGAGCATGGTTAGGTACATACAGAAGAATTGGATGCCTTTGCATTTTCAGTTCGCGCATGGATGGACTAATCGCGTACCCCACCGTGGCAACCGAATAACTAATAGAGTGGAGGGTGCCCATGTGCAACTGAAAAAATGCTTAACAATTACCACTGGTTCGTTTGTGACGATGTGGAATGGTATGGACGCATTGTTTGGCCACCAAGTTACTCAAAATTCAAACGGAGTTTCAAAAATCACTCCAATCCACCAAGCATGGATACAGTGATGCGTTATTGCGCGAGATCCGTGGTAAGGCATCACACTATGCATTGGATCTAATTGTTGCTGAGATATATTGCACGTGATCGGTGTTTATTGTATCAGGCGCTAACACCCAATATACGGAGATACGTTGTTCCCACGTACTTCGCACCCTATACGAATTGCCATGTGTCCACGAGTTGGCTCAATTAGAGAAGCTAGGCCAATCAATTCTAGTATGGGCACTAGATGTTCATTAGAGGAAACTTATCATTGTCCCGGACATCCCTTGGTACCGTGACCTTGACTATACACCCGAGATGATATTGTTTAAGAAAATGTGGAATGAGGCAGGTGAAGCCGTTAGAAATATGATGCTAAGCAAGTTAATGGAGATTGGTAGGCCACCTAAGGGGAAAAAGTCTACCGATATATCTACGAAAAGAACTCCTTGTGCTTGCGACGAATTCACTTAAGCTAATGGTTGTGTTGATATCCAAATTTCAATGCTTAACTTTTGTTCCATTCAACATTGAGCCAAAATCACGGATGGAAGACAATCTCATCATCTATATCCTGAACTCGTCAAATATTCATTGGGTGAGTTTGAAATGCACAAGATTTTTCCCCTACCACCAATTGCCTCTAACTGGAGATCAAGGGCCGGTCAAGATGCCCTTGAGCGGCCTACTTTGTTTAAGTCCCGCTTTCAAATGTTTCAGAATTAATGTACCAAAGACATTACGATGAGAGATGAATCGTGCTTGATATCGTCGAATGAGGACGAGGACTTGACGGCGGCTTAAATTCAGTGGTAAAAGTCTTAGGGTTGATTGTAACCTTTTGTAATTATCAGGATTAGAAACTTTTTGTAATTATCAGGATTGGTTATATGTAAATTGGTTATTGGAGAAAGTCTAGGGCTAATGATTATAACTTTTTATAACTTTTTGTAATCATTGATTATATGTAAATGGATTGTAACTTTTGTATCTTGATGCAATCATTACTATAATATAAATTGGTTATATGTGATAATCATTACTTTTTACAATCACTATGGTCCATTGACACCTCATAGATGTATACACGGTGACACCACAACGTCCATGCCTAACCTACGGTGATACCACACCGTTAATAAAATAAACATGGTCTACTGAAATCGTCCCATATATTCAGAGACTTGGTCCATTTTTCACCCCAACTTACATGGGCCAATGAAACCGTGAATGGTATAGGTAGGGTGATAGGTAGTTGTATGTATATAAACCTTGGTTTGATCCCACCATGTGGTTTATGCAGAGACTTGGTCCATTTTTCACCCCGACTTACACGGTCCAACGAAATCGTGCATGGTCTAGGTAAGGTGAGAGGTATCCATAAGTATATATCCCACAGTTTGATCTCACCATGTGGTTTATGCCAAAACTTGGTCCATTTTTCACCCGTTACACGGTCCAATGAATCGTGATTGGTATAAGTAGGGTGAGAGGCAGACGTAAAAATATATCCCACGGTTTGATCTCACTATGTGGTTTATTCAGAAAGTTATCCCATTTTCACCCTAAATTACATGGTCCAATGAAACCGTGCATGGTATAGGTACAGTGAGAGGTAGCGATATGTATATAAACCACGGTTTGTTATCACCGTGTGGTTTATGCATAGACCTGGCCCATTTTTCACCCCAGCTTACAGGGTCCAATAAAACCGTGCATGGTTTAGGAACGGTGAGAGGTAGCCGTAAGTATATATCCCACGATTTTATCTCACCGTGTGGTTTGTTCAGAATGTTGGCCCATTTTCACCCCCACTTACACGGTCCATTGAAATCGTGCATGGTATAGGTACGGTGAGAGGTAGTCGTATGTATATAAACCACAGTTTGTTATCACGATGTGGTTTATACAGAGACTTGGCCCATTTTTCACCCCAACTTACACGGTCGAATGAAACAGTGCATGGTTTAGGTACGGTGAGGGGTAGTCGTATGTATATAGACCACGGTTTGATCTCACACGTGGTATACTCATAAAGTTGGCCCATTTTTCACCCCAACTTACACGGTCCAATAAAGCTGTGAATGTTATACTGACCGCCAGTAGTGGACGTATGTATATAAACCACGATTTGATCTCACCGTGTGGTTTATTCAGAAAGTTGTCCCATTTTCACCCCAACTTACACGGTCCAATGAAACCGTGCATGGTCTAGGCACGGTGAGAGGTAGCCCTATGTATATAGACCATGGTTTGATCTCACCGTGTGGTTTATTCAGAAAGCTGGCCCATTTTCCACCCCAACTTACACGGTCCAATGAAACCGTGAATATTACAGTTACGGTCAGTAGTATCCGTATGTATATAAACCACGGTTTGATCTCGCTGTGTGGTTTATTCAGAAAGTTATCCCATTTTCACCCCAACTTACACGGTCCAATGAAACCGTGCATGGTTTAGGTACGTTTAGTGGAGACCGTGGTTATTTATATGGCGGTGACACCACCCATGGATATTCTTAGCACGATGACACCACACCATAAGTTGGACACCTACAGTCATTTCCCACCGTGCATAAATACTCCACGGTTGGATCCCACCGTAATCTTCGATGCATAACCAATAAATAATTTATAATGTGATAATTCAAAATTGTTAACATTCAAGCAAATAACATGTGATAATTCAAGCACATAACATTCAAACACATAACACAATTTTGTTACCATTCAAGCATATAATATGTGATAATTCAAGCACATAACATTCAATCACATAACATAATTTTGTTAACATTCAAGCACATAACATTCACACACATAACATAATTGTTTTAATGTTGTTCCAATATGTGATAATTCAAAATTGTGATTCTTTACAAACAAAATATCATACAATACAATTATATTGAAATTGTTCCAACAAATTCTGTCTATTTCTTGACGCACCTGTGCCTTTCCCTGTTAAGTATGCGCGTGCATTCCCTTGGCCTTAAGCGCTGCACATGATAGTTCAAGGACATCCGTAACCTCCTGGTCCGAGCCTCCGTCAATAGCTTCCTGGAGCAGGCTAATGGCTACGTCCATCCACTTAGCCTATATATAAATTATCATCAAATGTGTTAGACAATTCTTAAACAAAGGAAATCAATTTACGAATAAATTTCAAAATATTTATCATTTTATATGAGTGCTTTAGCTTCGGCTAACGTATTCTATGCTCTAGATTTTGAATGTATGGATGGGATCTTTCTAGGAACCAAGACATGTACCCATCCACATATTCCCAAGGTACGGACCTCACCACGGTCGAACACCTGACATCGGACATAACATGGTTGACCGAGTTAAGTTGATACCACTTCTCAATATCAAACTTTAATTTATATCGGGCCTGGGTCTTCCCCCTCTCCTTTGATAAAAGGCGCATTGGTAGTCTAGGAATTGCTTGAACACGTCCAACCTGGCGTAGGACCCTCTTCGAGTAATAGGGTTCCTCGGTATCATAGCAAACAAGGAGGCCATTGTACTATGAGACCTCTTAAAATGGGTAGGCCTCACTTTTTTCAGAGTAGGTATCCCATACAACCTGAACGTGTTTCCAAATGTTAGTACATACATAAATAAAGAAAATAAATACTGATTTTAAAACAAATAATACTTATGTCTGAAGCTTTTAAATCGTCTAAGGTTTCCCTTAGCTCCAGTGTCTGTGCAAAGGCATCCCCTGACACCGTTTGCACCCTCAATTTGCCTAGACGCGGCTCGCTATGCTAAAAGTTGAGATTTCTAACACCCCTCGCCAAATTGAAGTGGTCGTATATCCACGCCTATAGTCAAAACAAAATAAAAGTTCAATATATACATATTAATTAGGAAATTATTATATTACAAAACAAAATTTAAAATCTATACCACGAGAAGGGGAAGATAGCCGATCACCTGTCGAACGTCTACCTGAGAGGCAATCCCCAACTACGGATATAAATGGTCCAATACACCCATTCCGCAAGCATAGTCTTTGTATTTATCGACCTTTCGCAAAGACTGCAGGTAGTACACTGGGACTCGATTGCCCGATTTATCTGGGAACAACAAGCAACCGACCATGAAAAGCAAGTACCCCATAGCAGCCTGCTAAATCCTCCTCTTTGTAGCACCTTCCCCCAACTTCTTAACACTCCCCTTACAAAAAATCATTATCCAGTCAGAACGAACGGCCTATACAAACTCACACTCCTCATCGGACTCATCTTATATACAACCCAAATATTTAATAAGCCATTGGATTTGGGTCGTCTTTTCCTCGGCTTTCTTCAAAATAGTACCGTATACCGATTTACCAACTATCGGGATTTGGAGGAGATGGTACACTTCATTTAGGGTAATGGTCATCTCACCGAATGACATATGAACTGAATTTGTCTCCGCTGCCACCGTTCGATGAATGCTAACACCGATACATGGTCTATATACTGATAGGAGTGTTTAATCAGACTGTACAGACCCTAGTCCCTCACCAACTTTATAACCCACTCATCCTCTGTATCTATGTCCCACTCAGCAAATTTCTTGTAGTGGTAAACGCACTACATTCTTCCCGTCTCCTCATCTCTATTCCAAATAGAATAACCGATATGGTTATGATAGTTTTCCAGAGTTAGGGGTTATTTGGCGTGCACTCCTCGAGCGATTGGGAATCAAAGTGGCTTATTTTTTTCGAACTTTCTTCTCAGGGGCTTTCGATATGGATGGTTGTATTTCATCTTCCGAGAAAGAAGACTCATCCTCTTCTTCCTCTCCTCATCTCTCTCATTCTTCCTCTATTTTTTCCTCTATATCTTCCTCTCTTTCCTCCTCTCTCTCTCTCTTTATCTATTTCTTCCTCTCTTTTTCCCCTTTTTCTTCATCTCTCTCTTCCTCTCTCTCTACCTCTCTTTCTTCATCTCTTTATTCATCTCTTTCCTCCTCTTTCTGTTCCTCTCGTGATTTATCTTCTTCTTTCTCTTTCTCTTCCTCTTTATCTCCCGCTCCTACCTCACCCCCTACACAAACCCCAATCAAATCACTTACAACCGCCTCAACTACTTGCTCAATTAACTGTGAAGTAGCACCCTCATCAACATTAAGTAAACCTCCTACCACTTGGTCGACTACTTTATCCAACTAACTTGTAGGAGAATATCCCTTGCTCGAATTATTGGCCTCACTGGCACTACTACTACTACTACTACTACTACTACTACTACTAGAGGAAGATACAAGTGGTTGTACTCCCTTCGCTGCCTCCAACCTCCTCTTCCGCTCGGATGAGGTAGGATGATTTTTGCTTTTCACCATTTATATGACCTACATAAGAAATTAACAAATTTTATTAGCAAATGAACATTGCTAACAACGAAGAAACAATAATTGGTGAAAGGGATACATGTATACATTAGAAATATAATTACTAAAGCCTACTTACTAAAACCCCCGAAAACACCTAATTACTAAAACCTAATTAGTAAAACCTATTTATTAGAAACAATAATTACTAAAAATACATGAATATATGAAATAGGAAATAGATTGGTACTTTAAGATATTACAAATAAAATTAGAAACAATAATTAGTAAAACCTATTTATTAGAAACAATAATTACAATGGTCTATTGTGAAAATAATCATTGCCCATTCAACATCTGCTTTTTAATTGTTGTTACTAAAATGTAATTAGTAAAATCTATTTATTATAAACAATAATTACTAAATATATACTAATATATGAAATAGGAAATACATTAGTACTTATGGTAAGAATTGGATGTGAAAAAATAGACCCACGGTTCTATATGGCCGTGAAAAGGAACCCATGGTTGTATATGACCGTGAAAAGGAATCCAAGATTGTATATGGCCATGAAATGGAACCCATGACTGTGTATGGTTGTGAAAAGGAACCCATGGTGCCAACTGGACTCATATGGCTAACCACGGTTTGATATGACCGTATATTGTTGCCACCTTCGGTGACGAAAAACCGTAGGTGCAGAGCAGTTTTTTTTCCAAATCTAAAAGCCCTAGGTTTTTCAAACGGTGTAAAACCCTATATGTTAACGCACAAATGGAATATATGTCCAGTTAGATTAATTAAGGTTACATTTTAATGAGTTTATAATGGATTTTTTATATATAGTTTGCATGTTAGGGTTTAATACACAAAATAAGAGCACATAATGAGAGCATGACAGTAATGGGAGTAAGATTTAATGGTGTAACATACCAGAAATGGAGCTTGAGGGTAATTAATAGGTTTTGAAAGAAAAATTGAAGTAAGTTGGAAGGTTTAAAGGTTTGGGAGAGAAGTTAGAGAGAGGGGGGGGGGGGGGGGGGAAGGAAAAAGTGAGGTTTAATTTTTTGGGGTTTTTATATGGGTGAAGGGTAATGCGATGTTGTGTGTTTTTGGTTTTTTGGACAAATATTGGATACTTATGTGGTGTTTTAGAGATATTTTTTTTGGTGTATTTATCAGGATCCAAACTATTTTTCAATTTTTTTTAGATATCACCCCGCGTTTTATAATGTTATATTTGATATAACCCCCACTTTAATATAATTGTTAAAATCCTCACAACTTAATTTCATCGGTTGTTATCTATTTGATAAATATAGTTGACTCCTAACGACACTTTAGAACCAAAATACCCTTAAAACACCAACTTCATCTTCTTCCTCGCATTAAAACCCTAAAACTTTTCTCGATTCATGATACAGACTCAAATGGAAAATATATATATGAAATGATGAACAAGATAAAAAAGATATACATAATCACATATGAGCAATCATATGAATTATTTGTGTTTCAAAACTTGACCAATCACCGTGGATTATGCAAAACACATGAAGTAATGAATTTGTTTTTAACAATCAAATGGAGCTTACTTGTAAGGCAGGAACATTTTTCTCCTCATCTCTTGTACCACTTCCCGGTTTATTTTGTAATGTAATTCGTGAGCTGAAACCATAAGAGTTTTCTTCCTTGGCCCACTTGACATTGAATTGGTACTATCTGTCGACCTACAACTCGAGTTCTTCACATCCTCATTTATATTTTCTTTAACAACGCTGAGTTTTTTTGTGGGCCCTTGCTCATATTGGACGTTCCTCTGAAGCTTTACGAAACATGAACAAATCTTTCAGCTTCTAATTTGCCAGTGTTCTAAAAGGCGCATCTAAGCCTGAGGCTTAGGAGAAACGCCTCTCCTTAAGATTTTTACGCTTTATTCTTGGTAAAAGACTTAAGGCGCACTTTACAAAGAATGCTTTAGTGAAATGATATCACCTTTTAAAGAATTTTTTTTACAAACCGGACAAATATCTCGTACAAAACAATCAAAAGACAAATACTATCCCAAACCTCTCTGCCTCTCGTCCAAAAAAAGTCTAACATTACCGACCGACTTCCGATCAAAAGTCCATATGTTTCATTTGAAATGTGAAAAGTACATTTCTTATATTGAATCATTTTGTATTGATTATTGATTATCAATTATTGAATGATTATTGATATTGATTATTGAATTATGAAAAATATATTTTGTATATTGCTTGTTAAATGTTGAGAAATACATTTTATGTATTGATTGTGGAGCATACATATGAGAAAGATGGTTGCCAAATATACTGATATATTTTCAAAATTCAAGGAATGTATTATTTTATTATATTACTATCCTTGTAATAATTAAATAATAAAAAAAGAAAAATGCCTTTATAGGCCTAGGCTCTTATGGCTTGAGTCTCTACCATGCCTCGCGCCTTTCAGAACCTTGCAATTTGCATATCAAGTAAAAGACGAAGTAGGAATTGGTGATGATGAAATCAACTCTGTTGGGATTTGGGTGGTGTAAATTAGGGTCTTAATTTGGGAAAAAAGATGAAGTTGGTGTATTTAGGGTATTTTGGTCCTAAAATATTATTGAGGGTTAACTCTAATTATCAAATAGAGGATAGTTTATGGAGTTAGAAGTCTGTTAGAATTTTGAGGGTTATGCCTAAGACATTAGTAAACTTGGAGTTATGTCAAATATAGGATTATAAAGTGGGGTTATGTAAAAAAAAATCCTTTTTTTTGCATTTTAAGTGGCTAAAATAGGTTGAAACACATTTTATAAATGGGGTAAATTTAGATCCATACATAGACTTTCACTTGGGAGTTAAGCACTATGTCGCCCCAATTATTTTTTATGGCATATTCGTAATGACGAGTGCTTAACGGTTATTTTTTATCGAATGATTAAAGGGATTATTTTCACTATGGGTTCCAAAATGTCATTGCTCGCCTGTCTGTCCAAAGGGACATCTCTCTTGTTATTCTCTTCCAACGTAGCTATCTGCCCTTTCTTCTTCCCTTTGCATCTCATACGTCTTCTTCCCTTTCCTCCCTTATTTCCCCGCATCTCTTCTCTTAGCATCTACACATCTCTTTTTCACAAAAATTCTTAGGCTCATTTTCTCCTCCCAACTTCACATCTACACTGCATAAAAAATCTAGGTATCATCTTGGTCGTTCCATCACCGCTTAAGGTATATTAGTAAAATATAAATAGGCCCAAATTTGAGTTAAAATTTTACAAAATTTCATATAATACTACCTATAGTTTTGTGTGTGTACAATTATCTTGACCTCGAAGCATGGACTTCGACTTTAAAACAGCAAATGGCATGAGCCAACTGAAGAAGAACTCCACCCCAAGTATCTTCAACTTTATAAAAAATTGTCTTCTACTTCATCGGGGTCAATCGAAAACATCTCTCTATTTTGGGAGAAGATTGATGAGTACTTTAACTAGGCTAAGTTGTCGAGTCTTGCAACACTAGTCTCTTGTCCGTTGGTAAACGACCATACAAATAGTCATCACCAAATTTAATAGTGCCCATGCCTAACTATTAAGACCATTGTGAAGTAGTTGGTGCGTCATGAATGACCTTAAGTATCTCAAGTACTTTAACGAAACTAGTGAGTACTTTAAGTTCGACAAGTGTTGAGTCAAATAGAATGACACTCCAAAGTGAGTCATTAACTTGCATGCCCATTTCAAGCAGCCTAATAAAGTTAGGGTCAAGACTACCTTTATCAACACCAATTCTTCTGAGCTCAGACTCCCCGTAACGGACGACCTTGTTACCCCAATGGCTAACTTGAACTTGGGGAAAGATGTTGACCTTATCCTCACTCTATATAGGCATCTGCAACCTGTGATAATAAACATGACAAAAATAAGAGAAAATTAGTTAGTGAATCCTCCTTCGAGGACCCCGAGTACAATATGGCCAATCTTCTCGTGTCTCAACTTTAAAGGATGCAAATCGACTACAATATCAAGATTCAACTAAAGCATGAGTTGCTTAAAGAAAAATTAATGCTCACGCAACAAAAAATGTGACAAATACAATAAATAAGATTGAGTAAATACCTCTTTAACATGATGTTATGCAACCTTATATGAAGAAAAAAACATGCGGTAATCATAATGGGATGTAACAAAGCTCAAAGCTCATAAGACGATGGCAGTTAGACGCCAATGGGAGTTTAACCAATGTGGAATGGAGCTCCATCATGGCCAAAATCAACCTTTTAAACATCGTGTGATTTTTATTCAGTTTTTAAATTAAATTAGTATTTTTTTATGAATCTAAAATAAAGTATTGAAGGTAATATGGTAATTCCTATGATAACAAATCATATTTCAAGCCCAGTATATATATTAATTCTAATGTACGATAATTTGTTATGAAAAACATTAATTGCAATACATTTGTATTTTGGGGCCCACTTATATTACTCCACACTTTATGCGCCACATATGTAATAATATTCTCGCTCTTATTAATCACTGATAATTTAAATTAGACTTACACATTCCAATTATATGAGGTGAAACTTAATGTGCACGTGATCTTTTATAAAGTGATACATCGACGTTGCTTTAGTTAGTGTGGGTAGAAAAATATTCCTCCAATAATAGTAAGACATGGCAAGTAAACTGACCATGATTACAATTAATAACAAATTTAATGTGATAAAGAAATACAAGTATTTGAGATAAGGTGGAAGACTAAACTTGACTGAAAGATCCTTTTATTGAAATTCAAATTGTATAAGGATTGGACTTATCCAATTATACCTCTTACTTTATATAAAAAGGAGACCACATTGTGTAAAGAGGGTTAAAATATAGAGAGACTCTCTCATGTAAATTATCCCAAATTATAATGAAGAACCATTAAAGCCTTGTGGATGTAGACCTTGAGATAGATGAACCACATCTCTCTCTCTCTCTCTCTCTCTAAAGTTATTTTAGATTATTAGCATGAGTGTGGATCGTACCCCCTCCAGGAGGTTTTTTCCCTACAATTTGGTGTCGTTTATTGAAAAAGATACGAAAAGTTGGCGTCTCAAACCTTTAATCATACCATTGGAGATCTTAGCTTGTTTGGTAAAGAATTCGATTTGGCAAGTTTTGTTTATCAAATCTAACGGTGGATGGGTTCTAAATTGTTGGTGCACATATAAATCAAATCAGGGTCGAATTGTTATTGGGCCCGAGTTATATATGTGGTGCATGTAAGAGCATATGTCTGCTCGGGAAACATTGGGTTATTAGGTTATCTTATTCTATTTCTAATACCCACTTTGAGTCTTAGTCCAAGAGGTCTTTGAAAAGATTCACATTCATGATTTCCAGATCGAACATCACCAAAGATTCATCACAGTACTTTCCCAGAGTAAGCTAGATTTTGAGACTTTTAATGTGAAGGTAAAAGTGACTTATAGGACTTAGAATTTACCCAACTGACTAAATATTTTCTTGTATTAAAAAATGTTTTAATTTAACCTTAAGGTTTTTTATATTGATAACTATACGATGCAGTATATTCTTCCTACATAAAAAGTATATTTAAAAATGTATCTTTTGCATTTAAAATTTACTTGATCATAGGTTGGACAAGGAAATTATGAGTTTTGTAAAATTTTGTAAAATTGGCAAAAACTAGTTTTAGGAATGACTATGCTCCCCGAGGCTTCACATTAGTGACATAGGTACTCACGTCCACAAAACTTTATCTTCTTTACATATGTAACCTTTAAAATCCTCCATATAAAAACTCCAGTTTGTGGCGTGACTTAGGGTCGCGTCGGTGAATACCATCCTTCGCGTCCATAACAAATCCACAAGTTTACTGGATTTTTGCACTTTTTATTATCTTCCCATTAGATATTCTTAGCGAATGTACCAAGACACCATCAAAATTGGGCAACCAAACAAAATATTTTCATGACCTCTGAGTGCGCAACACTTAAGTTACATCTCACTTCTGTTCTATATTTGTGTATATAAACTAAGGGTTATTTGTTGCTCTATTATATAGAAGAAAAAGACTAAATATACTGAGAGAATATTTTATGCTTTTAAGACCAAAAATCTTATTCCTTTGTCTTTATGTTCTTCAATTTTTTTTGTTAATTATTTAATATAGAAAGTAAAACTTTCATACTTGTAGACACCCCATTTGATTACCCCCTAAACTCTCCTTAGGTCCTTAGCACCTCCCGTCATCACTACCAACCCAAGTCATACCCCGGGTACTGACCTAGAGGCCATCGGATGCTTTCAGGCTCCGTTTGACCAAAAAATTAAACTCTTCAGCTCTACCGAGATTGAATGAATATTCTAAGCGTACTGAATCCCATTTCCAACGGTCTGTCCCGTGCGCGATTCTGGCTTATTATGCGGACGAACGACCAATTTTCCCCCGAAACCCAATCAGGAGAGCACCGGGCACTCCCGGGCTCCATTTGACTAAAGTAAACTCTTCATCTTGATTGAGACTAAATGAATCTTCAAAGGGCACTGAAACCCCTTTCCAACGGGTCACCCCGTGCACGATTCTGACTTATGGTACGGACGAACGATCCGTTTTACTCCGAGAGGTTATCGAATGGTTCCAGGGCCCGGTTGACCAAATTCAACTCCCCAAACCGGATCAATCTCTTTGGAATGTCTAAGTACATCTCCTAACCTTTCCAACGGTCCACCCCGTGCGCGAATTCTGTCTAACCATACCGACGAACGATCCGTTTGCGTCCGAAGTTTCCCCGTCCAAAGGACCGATGAGCGCTTCAGAGCCACATTTGACCCAAAGTCAACTCCCGAGTCCGGGAGCGGTCCAAATGACTTTCGAAGGTCTCTGAATTACCTTTCCAACGGTTTGCCCGTGCACAATTCAGATTAACGGTTTGCACTCTAGGACCAATTTTTCGAAGGAGCCTAAAAGAGACTGCCAAACGGCATGTTCCAGACCCTGCCTATCGGCAGTGTGCTTAAACGCACCTGCTGATTGGTAGGACCAGGGTTATGACGATCGGAAATGCCCTGGGCCTATAAAAAAGAGGCCCCGACCTCATTGCAAGGGGCGCCCAAATCTGAAATACCTTACTTTCAGCGAATCCAGAAAACCTCTCTCGAAGTCAGCGTGATTTCCACATCAAAATCCCTTTCCAACCTTCACTTTTCATCATCCTTTTCATCAAACTTGGTGAATTAACTACCCTTCATCACCATCCAAGTGCAAGGGTTGCTCTCTAACATTCAAAATCAAGCTCAAGATCTTCAAGAAGGTCCAATTTTCTCAATTCTCTCCTTAAATTCTCATAAATTCGCATTAACTTGTTTTATTACTTAACACTTTTATTCTCTCATCTCTCATCTCACATACCCTAATATACTTTTTATTTAGTATTATTGCACATCTCTTATTTTCATATAAATAAAAACTCAAAAAAATAAGAAAAATAGGGTTTGCTCATAAATTCCAAACGGGAATTCTCACACTTTTCTCACAACTAAAACACTTTTTTTACACAGACACATAAGAGAAGCCCCGGTCGGATTTATGGGATAAACCCCACCCCTCGTTTTGCATGCGAACTACGTGGACTTTGATGCCTCTATAGGCTACGTAGGCGTCTCGGGGTAAAACCTGAGACTCGAGTCCTATTCTTACTTCTTCTCTCATTTTCTATTTTCTCTAAACTCAATTCTCTTAGATTCTATACATTTACACACACACACACACACACATATATATATATATATATATATATGTTCTTAGCGGCGTATTATTCCACATAAGTTATCGTTCCATTATAACGATCAACGCAAGGATAATCGCGTAAATCCTATTTTCTAATATTATCTTTATGAACATTCCTACGGATGACTCGCTTTATCTCTTCCATAATATAAGTCGATGATTCCTATCTCCATTACATATACACATGCACACATATCATGGGGAAAATAGCAAAAAATCCATGAGAGACCGTAAGGACGGAATGGGTGCCTAACACCTTCCCATTTCGCAACTTAGCCTCCGGACCCTTTTTGAATCATTTTGGTTTCGTATGTATCAGTATGTCTTTGGATGTTGTCCTTCGCGAGGCTCCCTTTCTTTTGTCTGTTTTGAGTAAAATAGACTGGCGACTCCATCTCTTTACATTTTTCACCTCATCAACGACGCCGGTCGAAGCGCTCCCGAGAGGAACGCGCGGGATCTAGGATCCTCCTCTCTCACCCACCACGAGGATCGGGGGATGGCCATAGTGTCGACTCTGCTGGGGAATATTTATTTTGAGGGCTAAACTCTACTTACATGGGTGTTATATTTGTTTATATTTTCCCCTATTTTGCATGTTCCCCTTTTACTTCTCATGTGTACCTCATGCTTATGCTTCTATTCACACACTTGTAAAAAATTCTCCGTGTACACTTCACACCACGTGCACCTAGGATCACATATATCCCCACGTTGCACGCATCACCCATATTTGGTATACCATTGGTACTCATAATTTGCTCCCTGTTGGGCATGATCAAGAAAGATACTATCATCATAAGATACTAATAAGAGAATCATGCATGATCCACACGATATCACCAAAGACCATTGTGATTGACGAAATTATGTCCTGTAACTGGAGGGTCACTTCGTGATGGGCGCTGGTCTGGCAAGGCGCAGTTAGCCTAAGCGATATGACTCTCACCTTACATTGGCCAAGTATCTTCGACGTATATCGAACAGTTCCCCCGCATTATACCGCTTGACCGAAGTCATGACGGGAGGTATATCGAATTTTCTCTCACACGTACCGTCCCCACGAAGTATATAGTGAGGTAATTCACGTACACTCAGGTATATCAAATGGTTTGTCCATACGTACCGATTTCCCACAAGAGCAAGACGTATATCGTGGAAGTCACACCAAAGGGGGGAACCCTTTCCGATTCACCCAACCAACTGAATACCCGCATATAGGTGTCAAGCCTAGGACACACATATAAGATTGTCGATTTCAACCCGAAACTTTATCGAAATTTTGGGTCGTCCTGCTGCTCAAAATTTTTGCGCATTTTTAAATGGGACCCCGACTGTGAGCCTAGTTACAAGTCCAGCCATAGCTTTATATATATCACAAACCCTAATTTTTCAAGGCTCGGGTCACGTTTGGCATTTCATTTTGCATTAAGGAGAATTTAATACAAGTGAGAACATAATAATCATAATAATCATGCTGAGACTGTCTCCCAAATAAAAAAAAAACATTTTTCCCTTCTTTATCAAAAATCCAAAAACATTTATCCCTTCTTTATCAAAAATCCGAAAATATTTTGTCTTTCAATCTCAAAAAGAAAAAAAAATGTCCGAAATATTTTCATTCTTTTTCTAAAAAATAAATCCCATTTTATGCCTTCTTAGGTCGATCGCACGCCCTTGGCCTGACTCCTTATTGGCTTCGGTCTTCAGTCAAATCACCCCGGAGTTCTTCCCATTCCCGTGTTACTTCTTTCGAGTCCGGTATCCATTCTCTTTCCATGGAGAACACCGACCAAGCACCCGTTGTGCAGTCGGATCTGACAGCAGTCCTAGCTCAGCTCGTGTCCAAGATTGATAACCCCCAGACTGAGGTCCGAGAGATATAACGAAACCAGGTTCCCATTCCTCAAAGCCCGAGGACCTATTCCCTCATGCTATGGGCCCACCCGAGCCTATTTAGGTTCCCAAAGAGTATCAACACGCTCCACGTGCCCCTCCTGCTAATGGGCCGCCACCCGCCCAGCTTTCGATGCCGAACCTTGCCCAGCCTGGGGCTAATTTGCCTATGAACATTGATCCGAAAGAGGAAGGGTTGAATAAAGTCAGAGAAGATCTCAAGCTGCTAACTAAGAAGTTGGACCAAGTCAGTTGCTCTGGGAATTATATGGACTACACCCACATGTCTTCTTATCCTAAAGTAAGGTTACCCGAGAAGTTCAAGATACCAAATATTGATAAATTTGGAGGAAGTGGACCCCCGATCATCCATCTTCATAGTTATCACCATGCCATGACTCTCGTAGGAGCTTCTGAAGAGGTGATGGCCCATTTGACAACCACCAGACTGAGGTCCGAGAGATGTAACGAAACTAGGTTCCCATTCCTCAAAGTCCGATGACCTATTCTCTTGTGCTATGGGACTACCCGAGCCTATTTGGGTTCCCGAAGAGTATCAACACTCTCCACGTGCCCCTCCTGCTAATGGGCCACCGCCCGCCCAGCTTTTGATGCCGAACCTTTCCCAGACTGGGGCTAACTTGCCTATGATCATTGATCCGAAAGAGGAAGAGTTGAATAAAGTCAAAGAAGATCTCAATATGCTAACTAAGAAGTTGGATCAAGTCAGAATCTCTGGGAATTACATGGACTACACCCACATGTCTCCTTATCCTAAAACAAGGTTACCCGAGAAGTTCAAGATGCCAAATATTAAGAAATTTGGAGGAAGTGGACCCCCGATCGTCCATCTTCATAGTTATCACCATGCCATGACTCTCCTAGGGGCTTCTGAAGAGGTGATGGCCCAATTGTTTCAGGAAACTTTGAAGGATAGCGCCCTTCGATGGTTTTTGTCTCTCGAGGAGTCCAGAATTCGTAGCTGGGAGGATGTGGCTCGAGAATTCATGTCGCAGTACAAGTACAACGAAGAGCTTGAGGTCACCCGCCGTGATTTCGAGCTGCTCAAACAGAACTGTGGGGAATAAGTCAGTAATTTCATAGCCCGATGGAGGGAAAAAGCAGCTACCATGACCAATCGGCCTTCCAGGGAAGAACAAGTCAGCATAGTAAAGAATAACTTCTTGCCCCATGTCCGAGCAAAAATGGGAGGACAATACTATCCCCACTTCTGAGCTCTCAGAGAAGCAGGAGTGGAAATCAAGGAAGTTCTTGCTAAAACAGAAGTTGAGCCAAAGAAGGTGTCCGGACAATTCACCCCCAGAAAATATGACAAACCTGCCAGTGCTGCAGTCTCAACCATCAACAACATCTCTCAACCAACCACTTCATGGGCACCAGAAAGCCGCCCTGTCCTAGTTCGAAAGGAATACACCGAGCTTCATGCTCCCCCTCTCTAAAGTTTATCAAGCCCTGCTAAACCGAAACCTTATCAAACCCTTGGATTCTCGTCCATTGCCAAATCCACTCCCAAGAAACTTCAAGGCAGATGGTCACTGAACCTTTCACCAAACCGCTGGCCATACCACCGACCAATGCTTTCACCTCCGACACATAATCCAAGGTCTAATTGATCGGGGTACCATTGACCCACTAGCCAATCCTAAGCTAAACACTACTCACCACCCACTCCTAAATCATTCCAATGCCATCTTCCTAGAAGAGAACCCAAAATTTGATCCCTCAACTCAAATCACACCCATATACTCTCCTAAACCTCTCCAAACTTGACCATATTTTCTCCTACACCCTACTAGCCTCACTGATCAGGCACTGTCACTCCTTACTAGAGCATGCATCGCTGTCTGTACCCGTTCCGAAAATGGAAGTATAGAATTATCAGAAGTGTTAAACCAACTCTTGGAGTTCGGGCTGAAATTGCCCTCACAGATGACCATTGATTGCCAGAGGTTCAGTACGCTATTCTTGGAAGCACGAAAATGGGCCTGAGAGTCAGACCGTTGGGTAGTACCGACCGATGAAGTCAGCCTAGATGATGTTATCCATATCATGACAGAATTATTCAGGCAAACCAACGACATCTGCAGTATGATCGAGTTACTTGATACTCTGAAATTGCAAGGGCACCTGGTCCCCTCACCCTTACATATCCCCACGGAATGGGAAGACCTGTATGAAGAATCCATTGAAGTTGTGGAATGCATTGACTTTACATGGAAAGGCAGATTTGTTGCCACCGTATGGGGAGAAGAGTTCGAAGATTCAAATGAAGAGCAAGCTTCAGATAAAATTGGCTCGATAGCCGACATATGTGGGATGATATCATTTAAAGAACTCCTCGGAGAAATAAGCAAGATGGAAGAACAACCCGAGTTTGACGATGAAACAGGATTCATGTTCTTCCCTCCTTCGGTAAATCACATGACTAGATCAGGGAGGCATTACCAGACCCCAAGCTCGTTACCGGAAAATGACAAAGGGAAGGGCATTAAAAACCTTCCTATGCCAGAGATGACCCTCGAGGAGAGCAAGATCCTCGATCAACTAAACAAAACTCAAGCTAACATCACTCCATGGGGGATTTTCATGTATTCTCAGCTGCATATAAATGCCTTGATCAAGTTTCTCACTTGACCTACAGTTCCTACTTCTACCACACCAGAAGCGGCGATAAATTTGGTCGGATCCTTGACCTCTACTCGAATGCTATCCTTTTCCGAAGAAGAAATCCCCAGAATTGGGCCAAACCACAATCATACACTCAACATCTCCGTCTAAGTTATGGGGAGGGTCGTACCACTCTCTCTTATCTATAATGGATCCGCCTTAAGACTGAAGGAAAGTGACCTCGCTCCAACCTCCGCTGTTGTACGTGCCTACGATAATACCCGCCGGGAGGTGATGGGATCCATAAAACTTGTAATAAGGGCTGGCCCTATAAACCCTGCCATTGAATTCCAAGTTATTGACATCACAGCTTATTTCAACCTGTTACTCAGACGACCTTGGCTCCATAGTATCAAGGGTGTGTCTTCCTCACTCCATCAGAAATTGAAGTTCTTCGCCGACGGACGAGTCATCACCTTGGGCGACGAGGATAATACTGAGGGTGCAAGCACCAATAATCCAATCTTTGAGATACAACACGGGTGAAATGATATGCTCCTATCAGGATTCTGAGTTGAGCCACTCCTACTCCCGGTAGGGGATGATTTCAAAGAAAGGGTTTATCCAGAATACGACCCTCATGGCAATGTCAATGTGATTCAGATGTTAAAAAACATGCACTTCATGCCCGGACTGGGGCTAGGACAAAGACAACAAGGGATACTTGATTCCATTGAACTGAAGAAAGCTTTCCCTCCATGTGGTTTGGGGTATTAACCCTCAGAACAAGGGCTCAAAATGATCCGCCAGTTTCGACCAAAGAGGAGACTAGACTGCGTCCAAACCATCCCAGGTGACAACTTGAATGGACGATTCATCAAAGAGGGTGAAGACTTCCCCTTTTGCGGCTTTTCGGAACCATGGTATGACCATACAGACAAGAAGATGAAGCCTAGAATGGAGATCTTTTTTCAAGACACCCATGGGCCGAAAGTTCCCAACACCGTGTACAACTGCTCATCAAAGATACCGAAGATTCTGAGGAAAGTGACTCGGAGGACTCATTCAACTTACAAACACTGAGGCTGACACTCTGTATGGTTCACTCAAGCACTACATCACTGGATCCATCCCACCTGATTAAAGCTACTGATACATCTCTCCTCAACTGGCATGCTGCGCCAGTTCTACTTGTTAAAATCCCCCCTAATCCCAATGCTTACCCTATTTCTTCTTCTGTTGTCTATCCTTGCTCAAATGTAATCGAGTCCTCCTATGATGAGGTTCTCAATGCTGTTTTTCCTATCAATGAAATAAACGAAGATTTTGGGTATCTTACCGTGCCTTACATTAACTGTTTAGATTCTAATCAAACTTTTGATGATTATGATTTTACAAATGAACAATTCTTAACTGATCTAAATAAGGTTAATAATAAATAACATAACCGCGTTCAAGTTAATGAAGAAGAGACTATTATTATTAATTTCGGTTCTAGTAGCCAATAACGCGAGATTAGGATAGGGGCTACCCTTGACGAGCATGAGCGCGCACAACTCGAAGAATTATTTAAGGAATTCGTGGATGTCTTCGCATGGTCCTATGAGGATATGCCCGACATTTATCCTGAAATTGCTCAGCATGAGATCCCCACTCTTCCAGATTACAAGCCGGTTAAATAAAAACTAAGAAAGCTCTGCACCGAATGGTCGTTCAAAGTCAAAGAAGTGGTGGTCAAACAACTGAATGTGGGCTTCATTCATGTGATCGAATATCCCACATGGCTAGCCAACATAGTCCATGTGCCGAAATCAGGAGGGAAAGTTCAGATGTGTGTAGACTACCGGAACTTGAACAAAGCTTCTCCAAAGGATGATTATCCGCTACCTAATATCGACATGATTATGGACAACACAACCAATCATGCTCTTAAGTCATTCATCGATGGGTTTGCCGAATACAACCAAATCAAAATGCACCAAGACCACAAAAAAATACCACGTTCATCACCCCATGGGGAACCTTTTGCTGCACTATCATGCCATTTGGTCTCAAGAATGCTGGGGCTACCTACCAGAGGGCTGCCACAACCATCCTGCACGATCTGATTCACAAAGAAGTTGAGGTCTATGTGTATGATATGATTATCATATCCAAGACTAGAGAAGGACATGTCCCTGATCTTCGAAAGTTCTTCAAACGACTGCGACAATGTTAGATGAGACTCAATCCATAAAAATGCATCTTCGGGGTTACAAAGGGAAAACTCTTGGGATTTATGGTCAGTGAGAAAGGGATAGAAGCAGATCCTGACAAGCTAAAAGCCATACTTGAGATGCCACCTCCCCGAACGGAGAAAGAAGTCCGAGGTTTCCTTGGGAAATTGTAATACATCAGTCGGTTCATCAGCCAGTTAACCTCCATCCGCGAACCCATTTTCAAACTACTCCGAAAGGATTCAACCAAGGTTTGGAACGAGGCCTGCCAAGAAGCTTTTGACCGAATCAAGCAATATCTGACCCAACCCCCCGGTACTCATGCCACCATAGCCTGGTCTCCCTTTGCTCCTATACCTAACCATAACCGACACTGTAGTTGGGGCTTTGCTAGCCCAATACCTTGAAGATTCCCGCAAAGAAAGAGCCATCTATTACGCCAGTCGCAAATTGGCCAGATACGAAGTCAACTACACTGCTTTAGAAAAGGCATGTGTCGCGCTTATTTGGGTCACCCAAAAATTGTGGCACTACATGCTCGCCTTCCCCACCAAACTTGTATCCTGAATGGACCCCATCAAATACCTACTTGAGAAACCCGCCTTATCCATCCGAATGGCTCGGTGGTTGATGCTCCTAACTGAGTTCGATATCGTGTACATCACGCAGAAAGCCATGAAAGTAAGAGCCATCTCTAACTACCTCGCTGATTACCCCATGGATGAAGCTGATGTCTGGATCTCCAAATTCCTAGATGAAAACATCATCTGCACTGCCCAGGACAATCTTCGGTGGAAAATGTTCTTTGACGGCGCTGCCAATAAAAAGGGATATGACATTGGGATACTTTTGATTGACCCAGATGACTCCCACACTCTCATCGCCATAAATTGGATTTCCCTTGCACCGACAACAAGACTAAATACGAGGCATGCACGGTAGGCCACAAAGTTGCTCTAAAAAAAGGTATTCAATACCTAGATGTCTACGGGGATTTTGCCCTCATCATCGATCAAGTGCTCAGAAGGTGGAGAGTCAAGGACGAGAAACTCCAACCCTTCCATGCCCACTTAGAAGAACTAGCCTCCCAATTCCAAGATATCACCTTCCATTACCTACCTTGAGCAAAGAATAACCTAGCCGATGCCCTTGCTACCTTCGACTCCATGGTCGACATGCCCGAAGGAATAATAATGACCCCCTTCTTAGTTCAAAAGCAAGATAAACCTACCCACTGTTACCACATTGAGCTCGTCACCTTAGAAGATCCGGAGCTAGCCAATTGCTAGTACTATGATATCTGGCACCTCATCAAACATGGTAGGTATCCCATGGGTTCCAACAAGAAAGAACGAGCAACCCTCCGAAGACTGGTCGCTCAGTACATCATCTGTCATAAAGCACTATTCAAGAGAAAGTTCAATGGAACCCATCTACACTGCATCGCAGGGACTGACATTAAAGAGGTAATGCAGAGAATTCACAGCGGGGAATGCGGGCCCCACATGAACGGTCACATGCTTGCCAAGAAGATCATTCGATAAGGTTAATACTGGACCATCATGACCCAGGATTACACCGCCTATATTCAGAGATGCCTCAAATTCCAACAGTTCTCCAATCTTCAGCATCTGCCTCCGTGTAGATTATACAACATGACTTCTCCCTGGCCGTTCTCCACCTGGGGTATCGACATCATAGGGAAGGTTACATCGAAGGCTTCCAACGGGCATGAGTTCATCCTAGTTGCCATTGATTACTTCACTAAATGGGTCAAAGATGAGTTATATGCAGTGCTGAATGCCAAGAAAGTGGCCAAATTCATCAAGAAAAACATCATCTGCCGATATGGGGTCCCGCACGAGCTAGTATCAGACAACGGGTTGCATTTCGAGGCAGAAATTACAGAAGTGGTCAGTGAGTATGGGATTCAGAGACATAAATCTTCTCCCTACCGACCTCAGACCAATGGTGCAGTCGAAGCCTCTAACAAGAAACCTCAAATCCATCATCAGTAAGATGACCGAAAGCTGTCGAGATTAGGCCGATCGAATCCCTTACGGCCTCTGGGGCTATCGGACCTCAATCCGAACCTCTACTGGGGCTACCCCTTACTCTCTAGTCTACGGTATGGAAGCGGTCCTACCCGTGGAGCTAGAAATACCCTCGTTACGCGTCATGCTTGAAAGCAAGGTCAGCGAAGAAGACTGGTGCCAAAGCCGTCTTGACGACCTGACCCTCCTAGATGAAAGGAGATTGAAAGTTTTATACCACATACACGGGTACCATCGTCGAATAGCCCGATCATTCGATAAGAGAGTCAAGGAGCGTGGTGTCATAAAGGGGGATTTAGCCCTAAAAGAAATAATAGAACCCATCTGGGACCCCAGAGGGAATTCAAACCCAATTGAAGCGTCCCATACATTGTCAAGAAGATCTTGTCCGGCGGTGCTACCATGCTCACCGACCTAGATGGAGAAGATATGGCTCGTCTAGTCAACCTGGATCGTCTCAAGAAATTCTACCCCTAGTCTGAAATCTCGACGCGCTACGATTCTTCTCATCTCCCTTATATTCTAAAAAAAAACCTTCATTTCCCTCTACCTAGAACTTCGTGGGCCCGATCCTCTGTAAAAACCATTTTCAAGCAAATTAAAATTCTTTCAAAACCCTAGAGGTACGTAGGCAACTCACACATTTTACATGAGCACGATCCTTTCTTTTTCACAAAAAAATATTCTTTTCTTATCTCCGAGAATGACAGTTCATTCTAACATATACTTAAACAAAAGGATTATGTATGCCTTAGCGATCGGTATAGATAATTCAAAAATACAAAACTCATCAAAAGGCACAACTAGATGATCAAAAACTTGTTTATTTCATTAATAAGAAATTACGGTACAATTACATAAGAAAAGGAACTGATAATTCCCTCCCCTACCTTTAAAGCCAAATAAAATCCCCACACTTATTTTCCATTACAAAATAAACTCCCAAAGAGTCCTATCCACAACTACCAGAGGAGCCAGCTCCGTCATCATTATCTAGATCCCGGGGTCCCCAAG
Organism: Sambucus nigra; assembly: GCA_949130495.1. Lineage (NCBI taxonomy): Eukaryota > Viridiplantae > Streptophyta > Magnoliopsida > Dipsacales > Adoxaceae > Sambucus > Sambucus nigra. The sequence goes on from OX422207.1 coordinate 442,194,712, forward strand.
ATTCCCCTGCCTGAATAGAGTATCGCAGACGCTCCATGGATTGATAAGCTCGAACTAGCTTCGAAAAAACCACAACACCTCCTTCCATGGTATTAAATAAGGCAAACCATCTTTGTCCAGTCTCCACTTCCAACATCTTAATAACTACTCTCCTCCACAACCACTTCATACAATCCCCATGGATGTGCCAAACTCTCCCAACAGACTGAGAGGGACGGGTCGATGGACGCCGACTCTCCCACAAAGAGCCAAGCCACATGCGCATACGCTCAGTTAAATCTTCTACCAGAAAGAAATCTAGTGTTCGAGGTGGCACGACTCCCAACCAAATTTGCGTAGAAGCCGCCAAGAGAAATAAAAAGAGGTCTGTCTGAGACTAACCCACCGAACGTACGGATATTCTCCCAGCTCCAGAATAGGCAGCAGTTGTCCCCACCAAGGCACTGACCAGTACAGATTTAGATCCCCATGCTCTACGAACCAGTTCTCCCAGCTCTCAATATCCAGGCCAACACTGATGAAATGACGCGAAAAGAAATTGGGTACAACCGACAAAGGGTATTCCGGAGGAGTCACCAGGCGCAAACTTTCAGACAACCACATGAACAGCATCACATGGCTACCCCTCAGAAAGTCAGAACGACCTTATCGCCAGGAATCCATGCCATTTAAAGTCTCCGCCAGTATCACTGCAGCAGGATTGCGACGGTATGACATCCATGAAGTAACGGCTGCAAGTTATGGGTCCATCAGCAGTTCCCCAGTCACCAACAGCAATTTTGAAACCAAGCCCAGAACAACGGTTCCGGCGTATCTAGCATCACCAACCTCCTGCAAATGCATAGATTGTAACACCGCCAAAAAGGAGATCATTCCTCCAGCGACCAGTGGCCTAGCCGCCGAAGGCGAAATACGAAGAAGCCAGGCTAACAAATCCCTAGGAGAATGGGAAAATTCAGGTAAAGCCGCAGCAATACTGGGATTTATCCCCAACATGGCAGAAAATTCCTCATAAGTCGGACAGACTTCTTCTAAGCCAAAGCGAAATACATGGTCTTCAGGGTACCATAATTGTACCGTCGCCACTAGCATGTTCCACTCTATGGGCCGATTACGCCACAAAGAGACTCGACTCATGTTAAAAGCATCATAGTCGACATTATAAGAGCACATTGCTTCCAGGGCTTCGAGGTAGTTAGCAAACTCAATGCTACTAGGGAGAGCCATCTTGCAATATTAATAAATAGTAAGCAAGTGAGAATGTGGGAAAATAAAAGTGTGAAGGTGTGATGGAAATACTCCACCCTTACCCCTTTTTATACTAGCAAACCCTCACAAAAGACATAACCCGTGTAGAATTCGAAGAAAATCCTGCCCCACAAGGTACCAAAGGCTGAAGAGGGTACCAATCAAGGTTTTGAATTGATAGGACTGGAATTGACATCTGATATGCAGGACAAGGGGCTTGCTGATCGGCAACACCCTATTTTTGGAAATTTTCCTTTTTTGTCAAAATCAGAAAACTCATTAAAAATAAATTGATATTCTCAACAGAATTTCAAAAATCCCTCGTATAATTTCTCACCTTTAAAACTTTCCTTCAAAATCCCAAAAAATATCTCTTTTTACGGTCTCAGTAGCAAAGTAAAAAGCACATGTGCATGCATTCATTCATCAATAACAAAAGATAATAAAAAAAACCCATTGCATTGCATATATATGTTTTTCTATGTTACATCAAATTTTACAGGAAATAAAGAAAAGCAAAAACAATGGGACACAACCCGAACCCACACTTTCTCTCTATCCCTCTAACCTAAACTTCACCCCTGCGACGCGCTCTCTTCCCCTGCGACGAGACGACGCACCACCGCTACCCGAGCCAGATTCTTCCCCAGACGAAGCAGACGACACTAAGCAAGAAGGAATCGGGACAGCATCCCGAATATGGGCAGTCGCCGAAGATATCCAGTCTCTGATATCCCTTTACCAAGTGGTCGACACACGGACTTGCTGCAAGAAAAGGCAGAATCGGTATCAAAGCAGAAAAAAATCAAAAAGAAAGAAAAACTGGAACAGAAAGGTATACCAGAGGATGAAGGACCTCCTTTGTCAATCCCAACTCCTCTGGATCCATCGCATGAGGATGATGCAACATAGGCACCATCCCTCCATCAGCCCGTCAAATGTTGTACGAAGGGGTATGCAACCCCACGAAGGGAACCTCCAAAGTCATCGCCGTCGCAGATGTCGACGAACCACCACCACTGTGGGAGGACCCCATTAGACAACTCGAACCCGCATGAGGGAAAGGCAAGGCATCATATGTATAGGGCGCCATCAGCCAGCTGGTCACAAAGTCCATTTAATCATACGACACAACCATAACAGTGTACAACAGGTAGGACTCGCTGATCATCGCCGCGATCCTCGTATCCTCCGGTAGTATCCGCTCCTGCCTCATAGATATAGAAGGCCGTGCAGGTGGCACCACCACCTCCTCCTCAGTGATCTGTTGAACCACCCTCTCCCCGAGATACCAAGAGTGGCCAAACTCATACGCCAGTAGCGCCGCAGCTGTGCGTTCAACCTTGTCAACCCCGTATCCTGAATAGCAATCCCCCAAGGGTAAAAGGTCACCTAAAAATCCCAAGCAAATATAAGCCAATACAAAATCAGAGCATACAAAGAACAAAACTAAGGAAGGAAAGGTCTTACCCTATCACTTGTCAGGTCATTCAAGACCTGACGCACCGCCTCCAAAGAAAGAGATCCCCTCGACTGCCAATTGGCCTTGCGCCATCGATACGGCTGATAGAAGTCCCTAATAGTCTCATCTTTCAGAGCGATCAGCTAGGTATTACACCCAATCACCTCATAGAACCACGTCTGCCAAAGATAAGAACTTGCAATAAAAAAATAAGATGCATAAGGAACGTGTGAATACATGAAAGGAAAATGCGTAAATTAAAGAATACCTCAAGAAGATACATGGCACCAGTAAAAGTCTACCGCCAGCACCGACTGAATGCATCCACAGAAAAATAGAGGGTCGCCAAAGTCAGGCTCCCCCAATCATAAAAAGGGATGTTCGAAAACACTCTCAAGTACGACAAGAACCACAAGTGGACGACGTCACCGCTCGATGCCACCATAAAGCCCCCCAACGCTAGCAAGATAAATAATCGGGCCATCTGCCTCACTTGCATCCCGTCCTCCACGTCAACCGCCCTACCCAATAAAACATCCTTCAATAGGGACAACCGAATGGAATCCTCAGATGCTGTCCTCCCCACGTCATCGAGCGCCGCCCGCACCGCCTCCAGTCTCACCGGCAGGGAGCGATCCACCTATATCTGCTCCCCATCGCAATCTAGCCCCAGTAGTTGCTGCACATCTATGGGATTCACAGTCATCTCCCCGAAGCCAAAGTGGAAGGTGTGGGTAGTGTCCCACCATCTCTCCCCCAGAGCGCACAAGACCGCTGTCGAACGAGGCGTCTCATCCAGTGCAGACGCCAACCTCCCCAAACCTGTTGATAATACCACCCAACGCACCACAGGTGGAAGATGCTCCCAGACATCCTTAAGCCCCGTCGTCCAGCGGGCACACATGTTCTTCAAAGAGACACTGGACTGTCAAAAAGAAAAATCCTTGTCAAAATCTAAGAAAAGAGGAAAACATAAAAAAAGAATGCCAAAGGTCATTTTTACTTACATAACCGCCAGGGTTCACCACCCTCAAAGAGCGATGACGCGATGGCTCCCACAGAAGGGTCCGCTCATCCGTAACCGGCTCGAACGCATCAAAGGAGTTCTCGCTCCCCAAAGCAAGAGGTGCCCTAGACCTCCATTCTACGTTCGTCCAGCCATCAACAGTCAACCACTCCATGTGTACAATAGTGCTCATAAAAGCGACCATTTTTCAGATTACGAAATGCTAGAACGATTCGCAGAGGAAAATTGCAGAAAGAGAGAAGGCAAGAAGCTGTGAAAAATGAAAGGAATTCGCTCCCTTTATATAGGATGCCAAGTATCATGCCGATCGGCACTGACCCCCCCTCTACCGATCAATACTGCCTCTTTACCTTCCCAAGGCAGTCCAAAAGACCGTGCCACTGCCGAATGACACCCTTTAAACCATGCCGATCGGCACCCCCCTTAAAATTTCGTACAAAAATTCCCCAAAAATATCAGAAAATCCTAAAAAATCCTCAAAAAATTCCTAAAAACCCTAGGAAAGATTTAGAACATCTTCACCAAGGAAATTTCGCACTCCCTCAAGCGGAACCCCTATTTCCCCAGCGGAACTCTCAAAATCCAAGTGAATCTTCTCCCGGCGATGTCCCCGGAGGATCTCTAAGGATCGCCTCCTATACCCCAAAGGTCAAACCTCCCCGAGCAATACGTCTAATACCTAGACCACCTAATCACTTCTCCAGTGGAGTTTACATCATCAAATTTGCCTTTCCTCCATAAGATCTCCAAAATCACAAAGATTTCCCCAACAATCGTCTCCCCAACAACACAAGGTAATTTCCCCGACAGAGTTCCCCGAGAACATATCCATTTAAGTCCACAGAATTGGCTTTGACTCGCAGAATTGGTCACCTCTACATAAGCCCGCAAAATTGGCTTCGACCTGTAGAATTGGTCATCTCCATTTAATCCCAAAGAATTGTTTATCTCCATTTAAGCTCGCAGAATTGGCTTCTACCCGCAGAATTGGTCATCTCCATTTAAGCCCTCAGAATTGGCTTCGACCCGCAGAATTGGTCATCTCAACCTAAGCCCGCATAATTGGCTTCGACCCGCAGAATTGGTCATCTCTACACAAGCCCACATAATTTGGCTTCGACATGTAGAATTGGTAATCTCCGTAGATCCCTTAGAATTGCCTTCGACCCGCAGAATTGGTCATCCTTGTTTCCTTAGGTCCTCAGAATCGACCTCGACCCGCAGAATTGGTCATCCCCAGCACACTCCTTAGGTCCTCAGAATCGACCTCGACCCTCTAAATTGGTCATCCTCATTTAATTAGGTCCGTAAAATCAACCTTTTTCAAAAGGGATCATGCGGTGTCTATTCGACGGCTATCATTTATTCCAAACTCACCCGTTGAGGGGATCTCTAGACACCCTATTCTATTACCCCTAAACTCTCCTTAGGTCCTTAGCACCTCCCGTCATCACTACCAACTCAAGTCATACCCCGGGTACTGACCTAGAGGCCATCGGACGCTCTTAGGCTCCATTTGACCAAAAAGTCAAACTCTTCAGCTCAACTGAGACGGAATGAATATTCTGAGGGCACTGAATCCTATTTCTAACCGCTGTCCGGTGTGTGATTCTGACTTACCATAAGGACGAATGACCTATTTTTCCCCAAAACCCGATCAGGAGGCCACCAGGCGCTCTCGGGATCCATTTGATCAAAGTCAAATCTTTAGCTCGACAGAGACTAAATGAATATTTAAAGAGCACTGAAGCCCCTTTCTAATGGGTCTCCCCATGCACAATTCTGACTTACGGTACGGTCGAACGATCCATTTTGCTCCGAGAGGTCATCGAAAGCTTCCAGGGTCCGGTTAACGAAAGTCAACTCCCCAAACCGGGTCAAAATCTTTAGAATGTCTAAGTACATCTCCTAACCTTTTCAACGGTCCACCCCGTTTCTAATACCCCGTAGTTTTATGGATTTTAAAATTGGGGAGTTATTGGGGAGTTATTAAATTTTAAATTGAGATATTAATTTAGTATTAATCCGAAAATTTATTTTTATATTTACTAACGTGATGTGAGTTAGTAATTATGGGAAAATTATTGAATATTACTAGATGAGTAAAGTAATATATGAGATTCATTTTATTAAAAATTATCACGAGTGAATTAAATGACAATTATGGAAATTTAAGTCGGGACGCGCCTGTGTCGTCTCAGGACTAAATTACTATTATATAAAGTGAATAAATTATAAGTTTCTCGTATGGTCGTTTTGAGTGCTCCAATGTGTCCTGAAGGGTCGAGATAGTCAAAATAATGTACCCGGGGGTTTAGTTTGGGTCATGGGGCGTTTTTAGGCCTAATTAACATCCCGGGAGAGCGTTTTAGACATTTTACATTTTTGGGCATGAAAACCCACGAAAATTCTAAGTGGATATCAGATAATAGGATTCATCATCTAGGGTTAGAATAGTCATAAATTAAAGACCGCCATTGGAGAGGAAAATGAGAAGCTTTCCAAGGGGTTCTAGGCCAAGAACTCCACCGTTTGCGCCGCCGTCGCCGCCAAACTTTAGATCGCGCAACGAGGATCACAACCACACCCATTTATCCACAAATCTGAGCCAAGAATTCCCAGGCAAGTATCTATCTTGCTCTATTTCAATTAATGTTCCAATATTATTAGCCTAGGATTGATTAGGACTAGTGTTTGTGAAAGAAAAACCTATTTGGAGATTTGAGTTCGCATGTTGTATGAGTAATAGATGTATTCTGGAAACCCAATTCATATGTAGAGGTTGAACCAGGAAATTACAGTAATTAAAGAGTATGAAATCTGGTAAAAGGATGGGAAGAAATCAAACAAAAGAAATATTAGGGTTCTTGATTTTTTTATGGATTATGCGCTTTTAATTCGTTATTCATGATGAAAATCCGCATGCTTGACGTAGGAAATCACTTATTTGAGGTTATAATAATTGTAGTAGGAATTATTGGGAGTTTGGTAGTCAAATATATCATTTTGGATGATGTTAGAAGAGAAAACCCATAACTGGAAATTCTGCAGATTTGCCATACCTGCTTGATCGATCGATCGACCTTAGAGTATCGATCGATCGATGCTTCGATCGATCAAACATCTGCTATAGATCGATCGACCCCTCCTGCATAACTCACATTCCTCTTTTTATAGGTTGTTCCAACTTAAATGATTAGAAATTCTTGGATATCAATGTTAGAACATTTTGGGATATAAAGAAGACCAGTAGGACGTATTAAAAATATGGAACCTTTAATGTAAGACGAGATTAACATCTCACGGGGATGTTTTACATATAAGGGACAATGGGAATATGTGTTAAAGGGTGAGAATCGTAAGAAAGTTACGTTGTAAAATAAATGAGTACCTACTGAAATTACACTTGGGAAGATAAGAATCCACGAGTGTCACTTAATAAGTTGGAATAATCCCACAAATTAAAATAAGAGACAAACCGTTATACGTGATAACTAAATAATGAGTAATAAGGATAAATATCATAATTATGGGTCGTGCGAGTGTACCTAAATCTGATATGGGAATAGTAGTATACATATATGACTGTGTTTAGGCATATATTATATACGTGTAAAAATCATGTCCGCGCTACTTGCTATCCCTGAGGTTACCGCGCTGGGACAGTCTTATCTCAATGGGACCTTTATGGGGGATATTGACTAGTACCCTAGAACATAGGAATCCTTGGTACAGGCTATCGGATCGATAGTCAGACGGTCGTAAGAGACGTGAGGGTATGTGCTGACCTCTTAGTGACTTGGAACTATGCTTCGCCTCATTTTGTATGTGTTTTGTGTAAGTACAGTTCGAGAGTGATTCCGAACTAGTATTTCCCTTAGTACGAGTGATACGGGGAATGGATAGCAGAGTATGCCCGCACCATAGATTTTATGTGGGGTGCTATTAGAATATATATATATATATATATATATATATATATATCAATTTGGGAACAACCTGCTGTGACTATGGTAGGTAATAAAAGAATAATTATTTCAACTGGGGAATAAGTGTTTGAAAAGTATGATATATTAGTGAGAAAATTTATTATCAAATAAGGCTTATGTGAGAATTGTGCTGTTAAATAAAAATTAACCTCCTTAACATTTGAAATTATCGGCTTGAAACCTTATGAGTAATTTAAGATAAGATAAGTTAAACTGTTGAGAATATTAGTGCGATAGGTGTGCACATTAGAAGAGAGGTGAGAATTTCTCAAGGGAGTGACGCACTAATATGTTGGTTGCATTGATCGCTAAGCATTTTAAATACTTGCTAAACTAATTTTAAACTGTTTTACAATCGGGCTCTGACCCGTTTTCTACTTTCTCTTCTCTCCTGTATATATGTGTATATATTACAGGTGCCCAGCCATATGGGCGTCTTGCATAGGGTCCTTTGGAAGGAACGCGCTGCAGCTTAGGTGGGAGTTGGAGGCCTCTTGCTTAGACGGCCTCATTGTTGATTCCACTTCTAGCACTATTTATTCCGTTGGGCATGTGTCGCCCTTCTTCATTATTTAGTTGTTTTATCGGAGATTGTGATTCGTTTATTCCAGTATTTATACTTTGGGATTTATTACTATCAGGATGTTTTCCTTTAAGTTTTAAAGTTGGAAATTAATTAGTTGGATGTTTAATTGTTTGGATTATATGTTCCAGTATAGTTGTTGTGTGATTCCTTAACTATGAATTATGTAAAGTTCTAAATGATGGTCTTTAAAATAAAATTTGGCAATTGATGTCTAAAAATGGTTTTGACACTTAGCTTAATTATTTAGGGTGTTTAAATTGGAAAAGTTATTTTTGCGACAGTGATGCTAAGAATGAACCAACCGTTCACCTTTATTATAATTTAATAAAGGACTGATCACCCGGTATTTAATTAGGCGGGGTGTCACACCCGTGCGCGATTCTGACTTACCATACGAACGAACGATCCGTTTGCGTTCGAAGTTTCCCCGTCCAAATGACCGATGAGCGCTTCAGAGTGACATTTGACCCAAAGTCAACTCCCAAAATCGGGAGCGGTCCAAATGACTTTCAAAGTCACTAAATTACCTTTCCAACAGTTTTCCCCGTGTGCGATTCAAATCAACGGTTTGCACTCTATGACCGATTTTTTGAAGGAGCCTGAAAGAGACTGCCAAACGGCGGGTTCCAGACCCTGCCTATCGGCAGTGTGCCTAAATGCACATGCCGATTGTCAGGACCGGGGCTATGCCGATCAACAATGCACCGGGCTTATAAAAAGAAGGGCCTGACCTCATTGCAAGGGGAGCCCAAATCTGAAATACCTCACTCTCAGCGAATCCATAAAACCTCTCTCGAAGTCAGCATGATTTCCACATCCAAATCCCTTTCCAACCTTCACTTTTCATCAAACTTGGTGAATTAACTACCCTTCATCATCATCCAAGTGCAAGGGCTGCTCTCCAACATTCAAGATCAAGCTCAAGATCTTCAAGAAGGTCCAATTTTCTCAATTCTCTCCTTAAATTCTAATAAATTCGCATTAACTTGTTTTATTACTTAACACTTTTATTCTCTCATCTCACATATCCTAATATACTTTTTATTTAGTATTATTGCACATCTTTTATTTTCATATAAATAAAAACTCAAAAAATAAGAAAAAGAGGGTTTGCTCATAAATTCCAAACGGGAATTCTCATACTTTTCTCACAACTAAAACACTTTTTTTACACAGACACATAAGAGAAGCCCCGGTCGGATTTATGGGATAAACCCCACCCCTCAGTTTTCATGCGAACTACGTGGACTTTGATGCCTCTATAGGCTACGTAGGCGTCTCGGGGTAAAACCTGAGACTCGAGTCCTATTCTTACTTCTTCTCTCATTTTCTATTTTCTCTAAACTCAATTCTCTTAAATTCTATACATTTACACACACACACACACACACACACACACACACACACACACACACACACACACACACACACATATATATATATATATATATATTTGTTCTTAGTGGCGTATTATTCCACATATGTTATCGTTCCATTATAAGAATCAACGCAAGGATAATCGCGTAAATCCTATTTTTTAATATTATCTTTATGAACATTCCTACGAATGACTCGTTTTATCTCTTCCATAATACAAGTCGATGATTCCTATCTCCACTACATATACACATTCACACATATCACAGGAAAAATAAAGGAAAATAGCAAAAAACCCATGAGAGACCGTAAGGGCGGAATGGGTGCCTAACACCTTCCCATTTCGCAACTTAGCCTCCGAACCCTTTTTGAATAATTTTGGTTTCGTATGTATCAGTATGTCTTTGGATGCTGTCCTTTGGGATGGCTCCCTTTCTTTTGTTTGTTTTGAGTAAAATAGACTAGCGACTCCATCTCTCTACATTTTTCACCTCATCAACGACGCCGTTCGAAGCGCTCCCGAGAGGGACGCGTGGGACCTACGATCCTCCTCTCTCACCCGCCGCGAGGATCGGGGGATGGCCACAATACTCAATCTAGTTTTGACGAAAACACTATTTTCTCTAATACAACTCAAAATCATTTATAAAATGGGTCTGCGCCAGCGGTGTGCACCGTTGGTATGTCTGTAGCCTGACTCTCTCTCATTCTCTCTATCTCATATATATATATATATATATATATATATATATATATATATATATATGAGAGAGAGAGAGAGAGTATATATATGTATGAATATATCTGGGTGATTGATATATATGAAACATACCTATTCTATGGATGCTATCGTTAGAGGTTGCGTGTAGTGGGTGATCTACCCTGGCGTTGACCAGCAGGTGCTGGATCGGTTCCCCAGGTCATTGGTCTGTCGCATGACCACTGTATGTGAGTTTAGAGTCTAATGGGCTGCCTCTAGTAAGACTTTGACTGCCTCTAGTAATTCGTTTACGATTAGGGTTCGGTGGAGAGATTCCGACCCGATGGCCCAGGAGTGGTACGTGATGTACCTGGAGCCTGATAGCATACTAGAGAATGAATCCACGAGGTTAAGCTACGGGGATGCTTTATACGTATATAGCTAGTGATATATACATACATACACATATATATATATATATATATATATATAAGCCTGATAGCATACTAGAGAATGAATCCACGAGGTTAAGCTACGGGGATGCTTTATACGTATATAGCTAGTGATATATATATATATATATATATATATATATATATATATATATATATATATATATATATATATATATATATATATATATATAGATATATATATGTGTATGTGTGTGTGTGTGTGTGTGTATGTGTGTGTGTACAAGATGTGATATGTATATACGTATATATGTGTGTTAAATATATACGGCTAAACAAAATGAATGTGTGAATATTGAATTAATAACTGGGGTGAAGTTATATGTATCGGTTAATGATGAGAATTAAAATGATTTAGCGTATGTGTTAGCTAAATTAGAATTTAAATCAAAGAATAAATACATGTGACACAGTTTGGCTAGAAGTTAGCGTATGGGACTAAGATAAGTGTTGGTACGGTTAGGCAGGGTAACATAACTAGGGTGTTTAAAATACATGCGATAGGTGTGCACTATAGATGAGGGGCGAGGATTATCTCATGGGAGTGAGACACCAGTTTAAATATGAATGCTTACATTACATATGTATCATTGTATTTAAACACTTGCAAATTATTTTTTCAAATGGTTTTTGGGCTCTGACCCGCACCAAAATATTTTCCAAAACCTTTTACGTGCCCAACCACAGGAACGCCCGATGTAATTATTTTTTTCGGTCGAACGGTGCTGCAGCAGTTGTAGATGCTTACAAGGATTGCTTAGACGTATCTATCTTTGATCTTTAGATAGGATTTAAATTCAGTTATTTATTCGGGCATGTCGCCCATTATCAGCCAATGTTTATTTTATTTAGACTTTATTTCATTTTCAGTTCTGATGGAATACTGCATTGAGACTTTTACCGAGTGTTATTCGGTTACTTCGATTATTACAATCAGTATTCAGTTTATTATCGCGGTGAATGGATATTTAAATTACTTGCATGGTTTTTTGTATGAATAGATTTTTTCATAAACAAGTTGATAAGTTTTTAAAATTGGCACCGGGCTTAATAGGCTATTAGTAATGAATTTAATTTTCGATAGTGATGCTAAGAATGATCCAGTCTAAGAATTCTGTTTTATTTTAGTAGAGGGATAGCCACGTGTTATTTTAATAGTTGAGGTGTAACAGTATATTCTTAATTTCGAGAATTATGAGAAGCTCTCCCTGCTTGGGAATCCTCTAAAAAATCCCCATGCTTGGGAATCACATTAAATAACAAATAGAATCACGCCATCAAACATGCAAAAAGAGAAAACCCCCCTTTTTGGGAATCGTTCAAAAAATCAAAGTAATATAGATTAAATAAAGCATGTAAACATGTGAGATATATAACCAAATCATCTAATTATCAATGAATACAGTAAAAAGTATAGCACCCCTATAAATCATCTCCCCCTTCAGGTTATCTCTCATTATCTTAGATATTTTTTTCCCTTTTTTACATATGGGAAATAAGATTATCTCCCCCTTTTTGACAAAGTGAAAGGAAAACTATCTCCCCCTTTTAACATGAAAAGTCCAAAAGAGAAGAAAATATCATAGACAACCGGTATAGCATGATAATAAAGCAAAATCACAATGATAAATAGAACTAGTGAAGCAATAGCTAGTAAAGCATGTGAACTACCAAAGCTATAAATGGAATAATTAGTGAGCATTTACATGTGTATCATCATATGAATATAAAAAATTATAACTAGAAATGGTATGAAGGATTTACTACAAGATGAATGATATCAATTAATAAGAACATAATAGGATATGTGATATACAACAAATCTAACTAGCAAAATAAGATCATATATCAAGCATGGATATAACAATATGAGCATAAGAATATGAAGAAATCTAAATAATTCATAAAAACTACCCAAAACATCCATAAAATTATCCAAAAATATCCAAAGTACCAATAACAAAACGGTACAAATATCCAGTACATATAGAATTTATCAAAGCACCCCGAACGATACTATAAAATAACAACAAAATGAAATAGAGATAAGCAGAAAAATCTTTAATCATCCAGCGTCGCATCATCATCAGTATCAGTATCATCTTTCTCATTGTCATTAACATCCATTGGTGGTACAGATGCAGGAGGAGTGGTAACTGGAAGTTGTACAACAACAGCTAAATCAAGAATAAGACCCATGTTTCTCAAATACTCTGCAATAAATGCAACATCCTATGAAGGCTGGCATGCTCATGGCCAATCATATACAAATATTGTCCATAATATGCACGTGAATTCGTCATCTCAGCTCGTATCTTTCTATGTTATCCTTTTATATATGCGAACTGAGCCTCCATAAACTCTCTCTGACCTTGATGAGATCTCGACTCTAGAATAGGTTCAGATTGAGGAACGGTTACAGGAGCAGATGCCACTGCATTAGGATTAATAGGCTGTCTAGGGGGTATACGAGCGGTCTGGCCTAAAGAACGTGAATAGTTAATGCTCGAAATAACGCCAATAATAGGAACAACCTCATCCGTAAGCAATCTAGGCATATCTAACGAATACAAATAACCCGTAATCAACCTCCCATAAAGTAAATCCTCCGCTTTCTGAATCAGTACACGCCCTCCTCATCACATGACAAACGACATCAGGATAATCTATGCTTTTTCTATACATAAGAGCATAAATCAACCTACCAATCGAGTAAAGGAATTTATGGGTGAGATGATGAGGCATGAGGTTATAAACAACCAAGAAGTGTTGTAACGAATATCGCTTAGTCATATAAGCCTGTCAAAAAATAGACCAACCTAATGAGTCTTATACCCCACAAGAAAATAAGAAACTTTATCATGATTACCCTCACTATATGCTCGAAAACCAGGATCAAGAATACGAGTCTTAAGACTTAAATGTGTATAAAGAACATCATAGGTGAGCACAACCTTAACCCCACGTACAAAAGTATTCAATGTGATTGGGGAAGGAGATGCCATATCCACATTTGCATAGAACTCACGAACAATGATGGCATTGGCCGACTGGTATGGCACGATCGACTGGGAATCACGAATGGTATCAATCAAGGACAATAAATATTATCCCTCTTCATAACAATTAAGTCTATAAGTCCAAGTCTCTCTTGGTGATAATGAATCGTGTCGTGAAACTCTATGCAAGTCTCAAATCATCTCTAATTAAATGTATCCTAGAGGCATTAACTGTGGCTATTGGAATTGGGATAAAGTCACTCGGGGCCTATCTAGAACATCTCGTATATGATGGTGATGACGATGACTTTTTAAAAAACGATGTCTCATAGGGACCATTCAGGGGTCTAACCTTCTTCACATCTTTTGTTTTACCTTTCACCATAATGCAAAAATATGGGAGAATTCAACGGACAAAATAACTAGGGCAGAAAACTAAAATGGTAAGAGAGTAAACAAATGTATAAACTCGAAAATCACCAACAATCACTGTTGTACGTAAAAATTATGCATCTATGTGGACCAATGAGTAATGAACACATGTCCTCCTGCGTGGCTACCCTAGCAATCTCGATCGGCTCCGGAGGCACTCAGTCGGTCAACAAGCTGACCAACCTTAAGAATATGAACCATCAAGAATAGCAAAGGTTACTTGGGTGGGGTAGAGACAAGCACCAATGAATATCAACAGTCTTATTTATTATGTACAGATGTAAATGCCTGAATATATAAAGGTATTCCATCTTTTGGGTTCTTAACCACGATAAGTACATGATTTCCCTTAGCTCAAGGGGAAGATTCAATGAAGCACAAGCACACTCAATACTGAGCTATTGTAACCACCATAAATAGTACAACAATGTATATAGGCTTTTCTTATAGCTAAACTACTTAAAATTTTTTGTTTGGTTGTGTGTTTGCCTTGTTTGGTTATATTTATTTATCTATGATTATAAATTTGAACCGCCTCTATATTTAGACATCAAAAGATTGGCGCCGTCTGTGGGAACATTTGTCTGTCATCATTCTCTACCACTTATTTCATTTATTTTTCCTTGGAGAAATGACTGACCCAAAAAATAACCTTAGGAATGAAGGCAACATTGTTATTCCATCTACTCCTCCTAGTGTGGCAGATCTTCAGGGAATTTTACTTAACCTTGCTAAAGGGCAAGGAGCTATACAAGAGTCAATTCGTTAATTGGCTCGCGCGTTGCATGACAAATCGACCACTG
This sequence comes from Sambucus nigra, assembly GCA_949130495.1. NCBI lineage: Eukaryota > Viridiplantae > Streptophyta > Magnoliopsida > Dipsacales > Adoxaceae > Sambucus > Sambucus nigra. The sequence goes on from OX422207.1 coordinate 442,209,808, forward strand.
AACCATCTCAGAGGGATATTCCACCTCCACCAGCGAAAAACAAAAAAAATGATCGCACTAGATCTTCTCGTGATAGAACTTACCATCCTGGGGTCGAGCGCCTTTAAACGCTTAAATAAAGCATTTGCCTTTGATCATTTAGGACCCCGAGTAGCTAGAGGTTATCACAGAGAGCCAGACCAATCCCGCGAGCACATAGAAGGAACCTTGAGATCTAGGGCTAGCATAAGAGGCTCTGCGTGCACCGAGTAAACTTCTCAAGAAGAGAGCTCAGTGCATGTTCACAGTAAAGCCACAAAAGGTTCCTCTGCCAATTCTAAACCAGAGGAACATTCCTAGAAGATCCATGCCACGACTAAAATATCGTTTGGGAGAAATGGCTAAAACTAAAAACCCTTTATAAAGGAGTTTTATGAATGGATCCCATTTTATTCAAGTTATTGTGGACTACCCCACACCTTATAAGTTCAAGCCACCATTTATCACTCCCAAGTATGATGGGAAAAATGATCCAATCCTCCATATTGAGAAATATCAATCTGCTGCTGACATCTACTCTGTACCCAACGAAATGCGTTGTCGAGCATTCTCAAGTTCCATTACAGGCCCAACCCAGTTAAGATACAACAACCTACCCAGAGGAAAAATTTATAGTTTCCATCAGTTAGCCAAGTTATTTATCGATAACTTTTATTTTGGGGCAAAGTCGATCAAGAATGTCACTCATCTCTTGATCGTTTGTCAAAGACCCTGAGAAAGTAATCGGGAGTACATCACTTGCTTCAATAATAAGAAAATAGAAGTGGTTGATTACAAAGAGAAAACTGTCATTGCAACACAAATAAGCTGGTTGCTCACTAATGACCTTTATTATGCTCTTGAAAAGAATCCTCCCAAGACCATGACAGAGTTGATGTCCAATGTTGGGAAGATTATGAACGTCGAGGAGGCTATGGCTGCTAAAGAAGCTCCAGAGGTGAAAACTGAAAGTCAAAAGAATTCAATCGAGAAAGATCAGAAAGATAAGAAGATTGATAAAATTAAGAAATATAACGAGTATACCCCCTCATCAAAGGTGTCCATCACATATTGGAGGAGATCAGGGGAAACAAGGATTTAAATTGGCTTAGGAAGTTGAAGTCACCTCCCAAAAGGAGAGTTAAATCAAAGTATTATGATTTTCACATGGATCACGAGCACACCACAAACAATTGCATCGCCTTGAAAAACAAAGTGGAAAATCTTATCCGACGAGGAAAGTTAACCAAATTTGTTAATCAGGCTGGTGGTTGGGACACCAGAAGTTGATTCGAGTCACCTGTCCACGGAAAAGATAACAAAAAAAGGGCACGCAATAATAATTATAAGGACGATCCCGCCTACCCAAGAAGCCTTACGAACTAGAAGTTGAGGTATGAATGATTTCTTTTGGATGTCATTTCATTACAGAAGGAGACTTTGGTAGATGAGATGCGCTATCTGAGAAAAAGGTTTATCTGAATGAAGCCAAATTATGTCCTTCTATTAGATAGAGTGACATGTCCGAATGCACAGATGGTCGGCCTAAAAAAGTCAATAAGGATAGATTAGTGATCGGGTTCTCTAAAAATGATCTGAGCGGAGTACTTTACCCTCATGATGACCCACTGGTCATCACTTGCAGGGTTCATTATGTCAGAGTAGCAAAAATCCTGGTAGATAATGGTAGTTCAACAAATGTCATGTTCTATAAATGTTTTCATAACCTAGGGCTACGAGACAGTAAACTAGATTCTTATAATAGGCCTCTCATAGGATTCTCAGATGAAGAGTTTATCCCTTGGGGATAATTAAGCTGGATGTCTTGGTCGACCCTTGGCTAGTAAGAAAAAATGAGAGGATTTATTTCTTCGTACTAGATAAAAATGTCCCTTCAGCCTACAACATGGTTCTTGACAGAGTTGGGATGAAGTAGTTGGAAGCAGTATCACCTATAGTACATCAGTGTATGAAGTTTCCTACTTATTATGGGGTAGGAGTAGTAAATAATAATCAAATGGAAGATAGAGAGTACTATTACACCTCCGCCAACCAACAAGAAGTACATAAGAGCACCACCACCTATCATACTGACACCCTGGATCCTTGGGAGGAAGAAGATTTAGTCAAATGACATGTTATGGAGGCAACAAAAATAATTGTGCTTGATGATGAGAGTTTTAAAGAACCACTCAAATTGGCTCGAACTTAACACCTTCTCTCAAATAGGAATTGATTGTATTCCTGAGAGAATAGAAGAATGTGTTCGCCTGGAGCCATGAGGATATGCCAGGAATTGATCATAATTTCATCTGTAATGAGCTCAACATCAACAAAGACTCTAAGCCGATCAAACAAAAATGTAGAGTGTTTAATCCCGAGAAGAACATGGTCATCCAAGAGGAAGTGAAAAAATTATAGAGAGCTGAATTTATAGAAGTTATTAAATATCCCAGCTAGTTAGCCATTGTAGTGATGGTAAAAAAGAAGAATGATAAGTGGCGCGTGTGCATAAACTTCATTGACCTCAACAAAGCATGCCCAAAATATTATTTTTCTTTACCAAGGATTGATCAATTGGTGGATGCAAGTGCAGGTCATGAGTTAATTAGCTTCATGAATGCTTATTCTGATTACAACCAGATTAAAATGAAGATAAAAGATTAGGAGAGCACTTTTTCCATCACTAACCGAGGAATATATTACTACAACGTTATACCATTTGGGCTAAAAATGCTAGAGCAACGTACCACAGGGTGGTGAACAAAGTATTTAAAGAACAGATCGACAAGAACATAGAGGTGTATATGGACAACATGCTCACCAAAATCAAGGTTACTGTCGACCACATTAAAGATTTGGCTCAGACATTTGACCAGTTAGAGAAGCACCAAATGAAACTCATGCCTACCAAATTCATATTTTGGGTATAAGATGGAATTTTCTTGGGATATTGTAATACCTCGTATTTTTAAAGATATTTAAATTACACTGTGGATGTAATTTGGTAATTTGAAGAATTACTGTGAATAGTAATTCTGGGATTTAATATAAAGTGAATAGTAAATATTAGTTTTCGAGTGGAAAAACAAATTATATGACTACAATGCATGGAAAAACATTCATTTAACATTAAGCACACAAATTTGAGAGATATTCACTAAAAATTAAACAACTCACACACTCATATATACAAATGCAAACACAAAAGTATAAAGTGTGATTGTGATTCGGAAACATATGATAAAGTTAATTTGACATAAAGATTTCCTTAAATTATGATTAAAACATGAATTAGAAACACATTTAATCCAAATCTTAATCAATTCAACATATTAGATATAAAATTCTTATCAAATAAATTTCTTGCAACTTTGTACATGAATCAAGTCATGATTTGTGTGACAAATATAAGTACAAAATTAAAAATGAATACACATAACCAAATCATATGAAAATTATAAATGATGCTTAAATTTAACATTTTAGCAATATCTTTTCAATATCTTAAGTAAATGGTAGTTTCTAACCATTTTTCTCCCTCAAGCATATGTTGCCAACTCATGTAACAATTTTCATTTTTGAGAAGTTATGCCCTATTTTGTTTTTTATGTCCACTAAGCTCTTGACTTGTGGCTTTTTCCAAAATATTGGCCTTTACCGTTGATTGGCCTTTCACACACCTAGATGACACTTACCCAATGATACTTAAATTCAAAATTGCGTGTAATCATTCTAATGGCATCCCTTATCAATGCATAAAAATAGTCATTCTTCAACTCCTTTAATGTACGAAACACATAAAAATCTCACACATGGACCGTAAAAACTTTCAAAACCAATAAGAGATCTCGTGATTTGATCATGGTTAAGTCAAGCACTAAAAGTAAGAATCATATAGGTATAGTCAGACACATTAAGTAATATGGATGTTAGTGTGAAATCAATACCAAAGACTTCAACAAATTTGACAATCATGATTTTTCAATTGAATTTCAACCTAATAATTAAATCAATCAACAAAACCCAAATGGTTAAAAATTCCTTTTTAGTTATCATTCAAGTTAAATCAATCATGAAATCATATTAATAAAGACTTAACCACATAATCACAACAAGGAGCAAACATAAAATCTTTTTTAATTTTTTGATAAAATAATGATGCAAAATGCATGAAAAATGCACATATGCAAAAAATCCTCACCAAAATATGAAAAGTGATGCCAAATGATAAACTATAACCCATAATATTTTATTCCTCATAAATCAAGAATGTCTTATGAGGGGACCTAATACAAATAAGATCGTAGGCATCCTAGAAAACTATTTACCTTGATAACGATGGGTGCTCCATCTCCTAAATTAATGGGAGGAACAAACTTAACCTCTTTTAACATAAACTTCTTTTGAGTAGCAACAAGATCAATCCTCTTTTTAGGTGCATTACTAGGAATTCCACTACCAACCCTCGGTATAGATATCTCATTACTCATGGGATTATTAAGCGTAGTCCTCGAAATTTGAGTGTAACGTCTAGGTCTAGGAAACTCACATCTAGCCTCACCATTATTTTGCACTATGAACGACATACTTCTCATCAAATCACGAACTTGACCTATAAGCTCATCAATGATCTCTCCAAAAAAAAAATTCTCCTATTGTCAATGAACCTAAAGTTTCATTATCTTAATCACCTACATGATTGATTTGTATGGCCTTGTACTTTGCAAAATGTACAAAAAGAAACATTCCTTCTAATAACTCTTCTCACATTCTTTCTCATCTCCTGAGATTTCAAACCAACTCTTTTAATATTCTTCTTTTTGAAACAAAAACGAACAACATGATTGATTTTACCAAAAAATGAAAATCGATCACCATTTTTCATAAAATTGGATTTAGGCTCAACCTCCTTCATTTTCAATAATGGAGTTTGTTCCTTATCCCTCTTTTCATGAATAAACCTTTCAACTTTCGATTTTTAATTTATAACCTTTTTAACTTTTAATGAATCTTTAAAACCAATGCTATGATTGTTAGGTTTCAATTGAGCGTGACCTAACAAAATACTATCTAGGGTACTTATCTATCAAGTAAGTTAATATTCAAATCCTTGGCATGGTGCAACTCATGCTTCAATTTTTCAAAATTAACTTTCAAAATTAAGTTTTCAAGTTCCATGTATTCCTTTTCTTTTAAAATGGATTCATTTTGCAATTTTAAAGAATCATATTCTTTTGTTAAAGAATTATCCATATTATTGAGTTCAAAACATTCCAATTGAACATTATCAAACTTTTCATCTTTTTTTCAGGTTCACTTTGGAAAAAATCATTTTGTTCAAAAGTTTAATGTCTGACTTTTTGAGTTTTAATTACTCTTATTCGTCAAATTTTTCTTGAATGTTAGCCGCATCATCATCACTATCTTCTTGTGATTTTGGATAGAGGTTCATGAACCTTTACTACTACAAGACATCGAGTCACTAAGTGACCTTTCACTAGAAGCTTTCATTATATTTTTCCTCACAACACTATCTAATTGCATTCGATCTTCCCTCACTTTCTCACTCTTGTATAGCCTAACCATAGAGGCTATTTCACTCCTAATTTCATCACTAGTGTAACTCTCAGCACTCTCACTTTTCGAGTCACTCAAACTTGCTTTGTAGACTTTCTTCTTCTTGTCTACTTCCTTGTTCTTTTTAATCTTTCTCAGATGTGTGGGGCACGCATCTATGTGGTGTCCGACATCTCCATACCCATAGCATTAATCTTCCTCCTTTTCCTTGTATTTCTTATTATCACTCTTCTAACAAAAAGAAGCATGTTTTGTGGGCTTGTACAGTTTTGGCTCACACTTTCTGCCATTTTTTAAAATTTTCTTGTTATTTTTTTCAGAAATTTTTAAAATATTTTACAAATAATGACCTTTATACCTCAACATTTTCTTTGGATTTCTCAACACCTTTCAAAGACACATTCTCACTAGACTTAATAACAAATGCTAAGCCTTTATTAGGTTTAGGCACAACAACTCCTTGGTCACAAATTTGCAATGACCCTACCAATTCCTTAATACTTCAAGTGTTTGTGTCTTTCACATCATTTAAAATGGAAACCTTCATATTATACCTAGAATCAAGAGTTTTAAACAATTTTTTAACAACTTTGTTTTCGGGGATCTTCTCTCTAATATTAAATAAAGCATTAACAACATCATTAACCTTATTTAGTAGTCGTTGAAAGTATCACTCTACTCCATTCTCACAGTCTCAAACTTTGTCGTAATGTGTTACAACTTGGCACATTTAACACTAAATGTTCCCTCGCGTGTCACTCTAAGTATATACTAAGCCTCTTTTGATAATTCGGAATTAAGAATAATGTTGTATTCTTATGTGTTTATGGAAGCAAATAATTCATTCAAAGCAATACAATTATAATTGAAATCTACAAACTTTGAATCCATTCAAAAGAACCCTATGATTTTTCACTTTAACACCTTCTTCTTCTATTATAGGATAAATCCAAACTTCTTCAACACTCATCCAAACTCTCTCACATTTAGACCTCAAATGTGTTATCATTTTCACTATAATAGCCATAATTAGAACCATCAAAGTATGGTGGTCGATTTGTGTAACTTGAATCACGATATTGATCCATGATATACAAACCAACATAATTAACAACAGGCAATATATATGATCAGGAACACAATAAACACACAACAGTTTTAGGATCAACTCAAGCACGTGAATGTAAAATTAAGAGCATCTTTCTTTGATACCAAATGAAGATGTGTGTTTATATCGCAAGTGTTCAACTTAAAACAAACTTAGAGAGGGGGTAAATAGGTTTGATTGCATAATATGGCTAATTTTTTTATTCAATTTGTTTTTGCTTGCAAATTTAATTACCCTAGCACGTGAATTAACTAAGTGATGTGATGTATGCATTGAATTAACCAAAAAACAATATTAATTCTGTAGATTTAGAGAAAATAACGATAATTAAACACATAATCTCAATTTTAACCAATCACATTATATCTAGATGTGATCTACGTGTAGTGTGTGATCAAAATGTGCAATTGAATAAATAATAATCATAATACAGCTCCGTCGTGTACATGGTTGAGTTTTTTTGCGTGCACGATTTTTGGCATTAATAAGAACTTGGCGCAACTGTGCATATGGGGGACCGTACGAAAGGTGTCATGCACACTATTCCAATTAGGATTGTGCGAACGATTTGAAGATGAAGTTCAAGACAAGCCTCACACTTTACACAAAACTTCTGAGAAAAAATCACGTGTTCAGCCAATTTTAGAAATTACACATTTTGCAAAACAAACGGGTACGCGTGTGTAGCCATAAGTCAATTCACAAGACTACCAAAAAGGATATATTGTGACACCCCGCCTAATTAATCCCGGGTGATCAGTCCTAAATCAAGTTAGAACAGGTTTCTCATTTGGTCCATTCTTAGCATCACTGTCGTTTTATTAAATTACTAACCACCTAAGTGAGAAAAATAGACTGGTGCCAATTTTTATCTTTCATTAATAAAACAAACTCACGCGGAAAATAAAACAATATAACTATCACAGATAATTGAACTAATCATTCCACAAGTAAAAATTAATTAACCGAATAAACCATCGGTCCAAATAAAAATCCCATAAAGACAAGAATAACATCCCAACAAGTCTAGGAAATAAATAAATGGAAAGCGAGCGACATGCTAGAATAAATAATAATGAGTCTCTACATTATGAATGAAAGAAAGAGGCGTCTATCAAAGGTCCCGCAACATCCACATATGCTGCAGCAACGGATTTCCTGGAATCGAGTCAAGTCTGGCGTCCCTGTGGCTGGACACCTAAAAGGTTTTTAAAAAGTTTTTATAGCAAGGGTTAGTACCCAAAACATTTGAAAACATTTAGCAAATGATTAACTTGCAGTAATAATAAATACGCATGCTCTTCATATTTTAGTTAGTGTCGCACTCTCTTGAGAACTTCCTTACCCCTCCTCTAATGTGCACCACTAACGCTTTAATTATCACCTAGTTATCTATCTCATGACTAGATAATTATTAAAGTCTCCTTGAACCCCTTCTACTCTAATTTGAGTAAAATGTGATTATGTTATTTAAGTCATTAGTAACATCAACTTAATTAATCATTTCCCTTTTTGATTCATATAACTTCTCTACTCGTTATACATATACAACAACTCATACTTGTATTTATTTAGCCCGTATATAATAATCACCTAATTATATACTTAGAATTTATTGCCGCATTCACACACATACCGGAATACATAAAACACTAACATCCACCCGAGTAAAAGTACTCCCCGGATATAATTTCTCTAAAGTGCTAGTACACTAGGTATATTCACATATCCTAGTTATCCAAGTTAGAATCTCTCACTAACTTGGTTTAGTATACGATTGGAGGCGGTCATATTCCTTCCCGGAAAGTGAGATGCCCCTCACCCCCTGTAACGGACGCTATGACCTGGGAATCTACTCGCCCTACTCCTCAAGCTAGGGGATTCATCCACTGCGCGTAACCTCCCCCTATAGCACTAGAGTATAATAATATCTAACCACTGATATTAAAGCATACACTATATATATATACTATCACACACCGTATATATATATAAAAACATATATATAAAAATGTTCCAGCTACACCGTGTACTAAACCCGTGACACAAGCCTATTCCATTTTTATTATGATGTTATTACCCAACTCGAATCATTAAATTAATTTGCACATTAATAGATTCAGTTACTTTTGGTGTTACCCTCACCATTTAATTTGGACTCAATCTCATAGCTCGAATTAATCTCACCCGAGTCTAAATCCCGACTCTAAATTACTTAGTCCATTATTGAATAAAATAGTATACTCCGATGTCGCTCAACCAAATTTTGACGTGACACCCGATTTCTACTCCCATCTTCTAATTAATTTCCCCACAATTAATTAGATTTAAATCATGCATTAATATTTTTCTCACTAATTAATCACATAACAACTTTTATATAAATCTCTTCCTATATAAACAAAACTGGGCGAACTGTCAGTTTCTGCCGACCGTCGATCGATCGACTTCATGGCGTCGATCGATCGACTTCATGGCGTCGATCGATCGATCGAACAGGTACTCGTCTTCTTCGCGAAGACGGACAGCCATGGGCGAAAATCTGCAAACCCTAATTTCCTTCTACACTGAAACTCAGTCCCTTTTAGCATTTGTACATATTAGGAAACCCATTAGGGATCTCCAGAATACTCATCCACATCAATAATTTGTCCATTAACTCCAATTTCTAAATTTGGGGAAAGTTTCATCATTAACCCTAGGTCCATTTATACCCAAAATTTCATCATCAAATTCGTTTCCAAATATGCAGATAACATTCTACCAGATATGCAACAACTCACCATTATCAGATTTTTTTTTTTACAAGAATTATCACCCAAATTTTGTAAATCAGAATTGTTGTTTTCAAAATCCCATGTTCATTCCAATAACACCCCAAAACGAATTTCTACATAATCACTACACATGAATATGAATCGAAAACAGATTTAATGCTATTGCAAGTTATCCACTTGCCTTAAGGTTCGTAGAGTCTGAATTGGAGCTAAATCCCAAGGTTGAAGATGACCTTTGATGGCTCTCTTTGATCCCCAATTTGGCTTTGGCTGCTGTTAGGGTTTCCTAACCCTTAATTTGCTTTTTCTAATTAAGTTCAGCCACCCCCTTCTTTCTTTTTATTAGATCAATTAACTTAATCCCGTTTTTTGACCAATGGGCCAAGCCCAAGTGACCCAAATGTCCCCGAGTGGGCCCGGCTATGTCTAAAAACGTCCCGTGACCCGTTTACTACCCCCGGGTACACTTTTCCGACTATCTCGGCCCATTCGGACTCAACTGTACCCTCAGAATTTGCATCCGAGTTAATTTCTAAAAATACTTATCCCCCACCCTATGTAGTCTATACCGACTTCCGAATGTGATAAGTACATCCTCGTCACTAATACTCGAGACGACGTAATTACATTATTACTATTCACTTAGTAAATAAGTTTTCCCTAAATATTAACCATTCAATCCCAGATTAATATTTATATATATTATTCCGTTCTAATTAATTCATTAAATTACAACACACTAAGTAATTTAAAATCTCCGAATTAATTAAATTTTAAATGTACCAAAAATACGGGGTGTTACATACTCCCCCCCTTATAAAGGAATTTCGTCCCCGAAATTAGATCGTACCTGCGTTGAACAGTTCTGGATATTGTTCCCGCATATCCTCCTCTCGCTCCCAGGTAGACTCGTCAACATTGTGATGACCCCACTGTACTCTAACCAATGGAACGACCTTGGACCGTAATTTCCGCTCACTATGATCCAGAATTGCTACCGGCCTCTCCTCATACGAGATGTCTGGCTGTAAGTCGATCTCCTCGAGCGGAATATGCCAAAAGGCTCTCTCGCTCCTTCGATATTTCTTCAGCGATGCCACATGGAATACATCGTGTATTCGCTGAAGATGATCTGGTAATCCAAGCTTATATGCCACCGGTCCCACCCTCTCAATAATAGGGAAAGGTCCTACATATCGCGGTGCTAACTTACCCTTCTTGCCGAACCTCATCACCCCTTTCATAGGGGATACCCGGACTAAAACCTGGTCCCCAACTTCTAGCTCCACATGTCTTCGAGAAGCATCAGCATAACTCTTCTGCCTGTCCTGAGCTATTCGAATCCTTCCTCGAATCAACCCTATCTTGGCAGATGTCTCCTGGACAATATCCGGCCCCAAGAGTTTGTTGTCCCCCACCTCTAACCAACAAGCGGGTGAACGACAAGGTCTCCCGTACAGTGCCTCAAACGGTGCCATGCCAATCGTGAATTGGTAAGAGTTGTTATACGCAAACTCTACCAAAGGAAGATATTTCTCCCATCCTCCCCCGAAGTCCAAAATGCACATTCTGAGCATGTCTTCCAGCATCTGATTAACTCTCTCAGTCTGTCCGTCAGTCTGTGGGTGATACGCTGTACTCAAGCGCAACTCCGTGCCCATTGCCTCCTGAAAGCTCTGCCAAAAGTGGGCAACAAAGATTTTGTCCCTGTCGGATACGATATTTATCGGCACTCCATGCAGCTTAACAATCTCTGCTATGAATAGCTGTGCATAACGCATCGTCTCAAAGTCTGTGCGTACCAGCAAAAAGTGGGCTACCTTGGTCAACCGATCCACAATAACCCATATGGAGTCGTGACCCTTCTGCGATACCGGCAACCCTGTGATGAAGTCCATGGAGATGCTCTCCCACTTCCACACGGGAATGTCTAACGGCTGTAGCATCCCTGATGGTCTCTGGTGGTCAACTTTCACAAGCTGACACGTGGCACATTTTGAAACGAACTCCGCTATGTCCCGTTTCATCCCTGCCCACCAATACTGCCTCCTCATATCTTGGTACATTTTATCCCCACCGGGATGTACCGCAAATTTCGAACCATGGGATTCTGTCATAACGGCGTGCTTTAAATCCTCATCCTCTGGCACCATTAACCTCCCATTAAAACGTAGGCCTCCTTCTGAACTAATCGAGTAACCTTCCGCTCCTTTAGCTAACAACTGGCCCACCCTATCCCGGCAATTCTGATCCTCTGCCTGAGCCTTCACAACCCGCATAATGATCTCGGGTGTGATTGACAAAGCCGACATGCAGGCCTTTGCTACGTCGTCCTCATATTGAAGCTCTCTCCACTTCGCTTTCCATACCTCCGATATTTCCCCAGTCGATCTTCTACTCAATGCGTCTGCTACTACATTGGCCTTACCAGGATGATACTGGATATCAAACTGGTAGTCCTTCACGAATTCTAGCCACCGCCTTTGTCTCATATTCAGATCCTTCTGTGTGAAGAGATACTGAAGTGACTTGTGATCCGTGAATAGAGTAAACTGCTCTCCTAGAAGATAATGCCTCCATATCCTCAAAGCAAAAACGACCGCTGCCAACTCTAGGTCGTGAGTGGGGTAATTCCTCTCGTGGGGCTTTAGCTTCCTGGAAGCATAAGCTATAGCCCTTTCCTCCTGCTGGAGCACACCCCCAAGACCCCGTAAGGATGCGTCTGTGTAAACCCGATACTCTAGCCCTCCCTTTGGCAATGCCAGCACGGGTGCAGATGTCAACTTGTCCTTTAGCTCGTCGAACGCTAATTGACAACTATCATCCCACTTGAAAGGTACCCCTTTCCGAGTCAGATTCGTCAAAGGTCCTGCAATCTTAGAGAATCCTTTAATGAATCGCCTGTAGTAACCAGCCAAACCCAGAAAACTGCGCACCTCGGTCGGTGTCATGGGCTGTCCCCACTCCCTCACCGCTGACACCTTATCCGGATCCACTGCAATACCCTGATCTGACATGACGTGACCAAGGAACTGTACCTCCCATAGCCAGAATCCACACTTCCTGAATTTGGCATAGAGCTGATGATCCCTCAGTGTCTGTAAAACCAGGCGCAGATGCTCTGCGTGCTCCTCCTCGGTACGCGAGTAGATTAGGATGTCATCAATGAACACGATGACACACTGATCTAGGTACTCCCTGAAAACCCTGTTCATGAGGTCCATGAACACTGCTGGTGCATTAGTGAGCCCGAAGGGCATCACCCTGAACTCATACGATCCATACCGCGACAAGAAAGCGGTCTTAGGAACATCCTCTTCTCGGATACGCAGTTGATGATACCCTGACCTCAAGTCGACTTTGGAGAAGTAAGACGCCCCTCTCAGTTGGTCAAATAAATCATCAATCCGAGGCAACGGATACTTATTCCGTACCGTCACCTTGTTCAGCTCCCTATAATCCACGCACAATCGGAGTGACCCATCTCGTTTCTTCACAAACAACACCGGCGCACCCCACGGCGATGTACTCCGCCGAATAAAACCCTGACCTAGTAATTGCTGAATCTGCTCCCTCAATTCCCGCATTTCTGAAGGGGCCATTCAGTAAGGTGCCCGAGCAATAGGCCTCGTCCCCGGTGCCAAGTCTATAACAAATTCGATTTCTCTGCTGGGTGGTAATCCTGGTATCTCCTGGAATACATCCTCAAAGTCCCTCACTACAGGGATAGAGTCTAAAGGAACTGCCACTCCCTGCGAGGTTTCTTCCTCAATGTAGTATAGATGAGTGGTCGAGCCTCCCTCTGGGCGAGGCATCGTCACAACAAACATCTCCTGTCCCGGAATGGCGAAGATAAGGCTCCCACCGAAACAATCAATCATGGCTCTATAGTCAGCGAGCCAATCCATACCGATGATCACGTCATGAACATGCATATCTAGTACCAACATGTCCGCAGGTAAAACTAAACCGCCAATCTCCACTCCTACTCTCCGACATATAAAGAATATAAGCGACCCATTTCCCAAAGGTGAGTCGACACACGTAACAGTGCTCTCTGCGGTGGCTAACAACCCTAAAGCCTTCGCGAAATGTGTAGCTATAAAGCAATGAGTGGCTCCCGTATCAAATAATACCCGACCCATAGTGCCATGGATAGAGAACGTACCCTCGATCGCGGGCGGCGCCTGCTGTGCGGGAGGATTGGGAACGTCCCGAACGTTATACACACGTCCGTAGTGCATCTGCCCCTGCTGCTGTGGGGCGGGTGGTGCTGGTGCTGCTGGTGGCATCTGACCCTGTTGCCCTTGCTGGGCACCCTGCTGCTGGCCTCTACCCCTCTGCGGGCACTCCCTCTTGAAGTGTCCTGGCTGGCCACAGGAGAAACAGCGTTTCTGGTCGTCACCCTGCCGTTGGCCCTGCTGGCCCTGACGTTGCTGGCCCGGTTGGCCTCCCCCGTTGTTCCCTTGGCCCTGACGGCCCTGAGGAACCTGCTGTTGCTGATTAGGGCCTGGTTGCCCCTGTCTGAACCCCTGTCCTCCCGGTCGGAACCCACCAGGCTTAAACTTCTTAGCCTGATTCCCTTGCTGAATGATGACCTGCTGCTGTGTGCCACGCATCTCACTACTAGTGATCGCCTTGCCCTGATGGCTCGGCTCACCTGCCTTCTTGTTCCCCTTAGCGTGGAAATAATGATCCTGACAATGTATAAGTGCGGCATTGACGACATCTGTATAGGTCACCAATGCCGGGTTTCCAATCAAGTGCTGCCTGATTCTCCAAGCCAGACCATCCATGAACTTGGACTTCTTCCGCTCCTCATCGCTCACCTCGTTTGGCATAAAGTTTGCCAAACGGGTGAACTCCTCCTCATATTCTGCCACTGACCTGTCACCCTGTACCAACTCGCTGAATTTCTTTCTCATCTCAGACTCAACTGCTGGAGGGAAGTACTTGCGGTCAAACCGCACCCAGAATTCAGAAATCGGCATCAAATCCCGCTCCTCAGCGGTGGTCACGGACTCCCACCACTGTAAGGCTGCCCCTGACAGACGAAAAGTAGCCAGCATCTGTTTCTGCACCTCTGTACCCTCTAACATGCGCAGATGGCGCTGGATGTTCTTCTTCCAGTCACAAGCCTCAACCACATTGGTGCTACCTCAAAACTCAGGTGGGTGACCCTTCTGAAAGGTCTCCCTCACTCGCTGCCAAGATGGTGGCCCCACTGGAGCCTGAACTGCTGGAGCCAATGGAGGCGGTGCCTGGGGCTGTGGAAAATGAGCTGCCATAGCTCGCATCGCTGTCTCCACCGCTTGGGCCACTATCACTGCCACCTGAGTGGTAGAAATCAACTCGGGCGGGAGTGGTGGTGGCGGTACCTGTGGCTCCTGGCGAGCCTCCCTCACCTCATCTCTAGCCTCAGCCCTCTCCGCTCTCAGTCTCTTTGGCGGCATCTGAAATATATTGAATTGTATAAGTACACAATTTATACAAAAATTAATAGCAGGAATACGATATCTCACAAGCGGAAAATATAATCAACAGTCCTAATAATAGGGCTCTATAACAACCGAACGCTACGCTGAAACGTAGAAAGCCGTACAGATCCTAAGGACTCTAGAACCTGATGCTCTGATACCATCTGTGACACCCCGCCTAATTAATCCCGGGTGATCAGTCCTAAATCAAGTTAGAACAGGTTTCTCATTTGGTCCATTCTTAGCATCACTGTCGTTTTATTAAATTACTAACCACCTAAGTGAGAAAAATAGACTGGTGCCAATTTTTATCTTTCATTAATAAAACAAACTCACGCGGAAAATAAAACAATATAACAATCACAGATAATTGAACTAATCATTCCACAAGTAAAAATTAATTAACCGAATAAACCATCGGTCCAAATAAAAATCCCATAAAGACAAGAATAACATCCCAACAAGTCTAGGAAATAAATAAATGGAAAGCGAGCGACATGCTAGAATAAATAATAATGAGTCTCTACATTATGAATGAAAGAAAGAGGCGTCTATCAAAGGTCCCGCAACATCCACATATGCTGCAGCAACGGATTTCCTGGAATCGAGTCAAGTCTGGCGTCCCTGTGGCTGGACACCTAAAAGGTTTTTAAAAAGTTTTTATAGCAAGGGTTAGTACCCAAAACATTTGAAAACATTTAGCAAATGATTAACTTGCAGTAATAATAAATACGCATGCTCTTCATATTTTAGTTAGTGTCGCACTCTCTTGAGAACTTCCTTACCCCTCCTCTAATGTGCACCACTAACGCTTTAATTATCACCTAGTTATCTATCTCATGACTAGATAATTATTAAAGTCTCCTTGAACCCCTTCTACTCTAATTTGAGTAAAATGTGATTATGTTATTTAAGTCATTAGTAACATCAACTTAATTAATCATTTCCCTTTTTGATTCATATAACTTCTCTACTCGTTATACATATACAACAACTCATACTTGTATTTATTTAGCCCGTATATAATAATCACCTAATTATATACTTAGAATTTATTGCCGCATTCACACACATACCGGAATACATAAAACACTAACATCCACCCGAGTAAAAGTACTCCCCGGATATAATTTCTCTAAAGTGCTAGTACACTAGGTATATTCACATATCCTAGTTATCCAAGTTAGAATCGCTCACTAACTTGGTTTAGTATACGATTGGAGGCGGTCATATTCCTTCCCGGAAAGTGAGATGCCCCTCACCCCCTGTAACGGACGCTATGACCTGGGAATCTACTCGCCCTACTCCTCAAGCTAGGGGATTCATCCACTGCGCGTAACCTCCCCCTATAGCACTAGAGTATAATAATATTTAACCACTGATATTAAAGCATACACTATATATATATACTATCACACACCGTATATATATATAAACATATATATAAAAATGTTCCAGCTACACCGTGTACTAAACCCGTGACACAAGCCTATTCCATTTTTATTATGATGTTATTACCCAACTCGAATCATTAAATTAATTTGCACATTAATAGATTCAGTTACTTTTGGTGTTACCCTCACCATTTAATTTGGACTCAATCTCATAGCCCGAATTAATCTCACCCGAGTCTAAATCCCGACTCTAAATTACTTAGTCCATTATTGAATAAAATAGTATACTCCGATGTCGCTCAACCAAATTTTGACGTGACACCCGATTTCTACTCCCATCTTCTAATTAATTTCCCCACAATTAATTAGATTTAAATCATGCATTAATATTTTTCTCACTAATTAATCACATAACAACTTTTATATAAATCTCTTCCTATATAAACAAAACTGGGCGAACTGTCAGTTTCTGCCGACCGTCGATCGATCGACTTCATGGCGTCGATCGATCGACTTCATGGCGTCGATCGATCGATCGAACAGGTACTCGTCTTCTTCGCGAAGACGGACAGCCATGGGCGAAAATCTGCAAACCCTAATTTCCTTCTACACTGAAACTCAGTCCCTTTTAGCATTTGTACATATTAGGAAACCCATTAGGGATCTCCAGAATACTCATCCACATCAATAATTCGTCCATTAGCTCCAATTTCTAAATTTGGGGAAAGTTTCATCATTAACCCTAGGTCCATTTATACCCCAAATTTCATCATCAAATTCGTTTCCAAATATGCAGATAACATTCTACCAGATATGCAACAACTCACCATTATCAGATTTTTTTTTTACAAGAATTATCACCCAAATTTCGTAAATCAGAATTGTTGTTTTCAAAATCCCATGTTCATTCCAATAACACCCCAAAACGAATTTCTACATAATCACTACACATGAATATGAATCGAAAACAGATTTAATGCTATTGCAAGTTATCCACTTGCCTTAAGGTTCGTAGAGTCTGAATTGGAGCTAAATCCCAAGGTTGAAGATGACCTTTGATGGCTCTCTTTGATCCCCAATTTGGCTTTGGCTGCTGTTAGGGTTTCCTAACCCTTAATTTGCTTTTTCTAATTAAGTTCAGCCACCCCCTTCTTTCTTTTTATTAGATCAATTAACTTAATCCCGTTTTTTGACTAATGGGCCAAGCCCAAGTGACCCAAATGTCCCCGAGTGGGCCCGACTATGTCTAAAAACGTCCCGTGACCCGTTTACTACCCTCGGGTACACTTTTCCGACTATCTCAGCCCATTCGGACTCAACTGTACCCTCAGAATTTGCATCCGAGTTAATTTCTAAAAATACTTATCCTCCACCCTATGTAGTCTATACCGACTTCCGAATGTGATAAGTACATCCTCGTCACTAATACTCGAGACGACGTAATTACATTATTACTATTCACTTAGTAAATAAGTTTTCCCTAAATATTAACCATTCAATCCCAGATTAATATTTATATATATTATTCCGTTCTAATTAATTCATTAAATTACAACACACTAAGTAATTTAAAATCTACGAATTAATTAAATTTTAAATGTACCAAAAATACGGGGTGTTACATATATATTCTTCAAAGCACGTGTCAGCATAAGTCTTGCGATTGTTGAGCGACTTACATGATCTTCAAGTTTAAAAATTCATTTAATTCAAAGGAACATGCCTCACTCAAACTTATAAAGCTTATGTGGCTTGAATGACTCAAAGAATTAATATTTTATCCCAAAATTTAGCTAACTTTAATATACAACTGATATCATATAAAAATTTATACTTTCACATAGCTCCAATAGGAGGGTCACGGGCAGGTTCAGGCGGTGGATGGTACATTTTATGTTTATGGCACCTTAGCTAGAGTTCTGTTTGACACCGATGCCATATACTCATTCATTTCACGTAGTTTTATAAAGATTTTGAGGTTATTGTCTAGACTTTGTGATAGGTCTTCATTGATAGATACGCCATTTGGTGTATCTACTAATATTATGGAGATTTGTGATGATGTGTAGATATAAATTGGTAGGGTGTGTTTTGAGATAGATTCGTTATTTTAGATACCCACGCATACGATATGATATTGGGAATGGATTGGATGGTTTAGTATGAGGATCGTATATACTTTAGGGGCCGAATTACTCTTTTATAGTACCGGTTTAAAAGATGTATATTATGGTTATGACTAGGGCAAAGGGTGGTGCTAGATGAGGAGATTCAGGAGAGGAATACCATTTCGTTAGATTCAATATTGATTTTTTGGGATTTTATTGACGTATTTGAGGAGGTTCCCGGGTTACTGCCAACCTGAGAGATTTATTTGTCTCCCAGCACAATGCTAATTATCAAGGCATCGTATTGGATGACTCATATGGAAATGAGGGAGTTGAGAGAGCAGATTAAGTAATTGTTACAACATGGGTTTATTTGGTGTATCACATCACCACGAGGAGCTCAAGTTCTCTTTGTGAAGAAGCGAGATGGTTCATTATGGTTATGTGTTGATTAATGTGAGTTTAACAAGATGATGGTGCAGAATAACTACACTTTATAGAGGATAGATGACTTGTTTGATCAATTATAGGGTGCTTCATTCTTCTTAAAGATAAATTTGTGTTTGGGGTACCATCATTTGAGGGTAAGGAAGGAGGATGTGCTAAATACTACATTTTTTTACTCATTACGGTTCTTACGAGTCTAGGGTCATGCCGTTTGGGCTGATTAATATCCCTGTCGTGTTCATGGATTTGATGAACTAGATGTTTTAGTCATATATTTATTGGTTTATCGTCATCTTCATAAATAATATCTTGGTTTATTCCTGGACTGAGGAAAAGCGTATTGAGCATATGAGATTTTCATTTTAGATTTTGTGGGTGGTATGTCAAGTTCAAAAAATGTGAGGTTTGAAATGAGAGGTGCAATTTTTGGGCCATATGGTTTCGGAGTCGAGTTTATAGATGGATTTGAAGAAGGTGTCTGTCATTTTGAATTGGGGACAACCCACAATATTTATAGAGGTTTGTAGATTTTTAGGATTGACAGGGTATTATCGTAGGTCTATTCAAGGATTTTTGAAAATAGCGGGACCATTAATCAAGTTAACTCGAAAGGGGATATCATTTTTTTAGGCTAAGAAGTCTCAACATGCCTTTGAGGATACAATTTGTTTTGACTGAGAAGTATCAACATGCCTTTGACATTCTGAAGAAGAAGTTGACTTCGACTTCAATTTTGGCTCATCCTATGAGTGGGGTTGAGTATTTGGTATACACCAATGCTTCCCTATAGCGATTTAAGGGAGTGTTGATGCATGAGGATCATCCCATTACCTTGTGTCTCATAAATTAAAACCCCATAAGGGTAACTATTCGACTCATAATTCGGAGCTAGCAGTTATAATGTTTGCACTGCATATTGGAGGCACTATTTGTGGGGTGGGAAATTTAGGATTTTTAGTGATCATAAGAGTCTTCAGTATTTGTTCACAGATAAGGGTTTGAACATGCAACAATGACAGTAATTCAAGTTTATTAATAACTATTAGTTTATAATTTAGTATCACCCAAGAAGGCCAATATAATGGAAGATGCTTTAATTCGCCGACCTACGGTCAATTTTTCTTTTCTTCAGTTGGTCGATGTGGGGTCCCGTTCAAGTGATTAATGAGTTAGTCGATGAGTTCATGGGGATGCTCACCATGACTCCCAATATTCTTATGCAAGCGATTCGATCATAGGTAAACAATATGTTTTGTAAGGAGAGAGTGCCTGAATTTTTAGTCACCGGTGTGCCTCTTTACACCATTGGTTCGAATGGTGGATCGTGGTGCAGTGGGAGGTTGGTTGTGCCATCAGACAAGGACTTGCATAGGGTCATCATGCAGGAGTTCCATGGATCATAATTTCTGGTGCATCTAGGTGGGGATAAAATGTAACAAGATATGAGGAGACATTATTAGTGGGCCATGATGAAGTAGGACGCTGCTACGTTTGTGTCCCCATGTAACACATGTCAAATGGTGAATGTGGACCACCAGTGACCGTCGGAGAAACTTCTGCCCTTACATATTCCCATGTGAAAGTGAGACAATATTTATATGTATTTTATCGCCGGGTTGCCTTTGATGCCTAGGCAATACGATTCAATTTAGGTTATAGTGGACCGTTTAATGAAGGTTTCAGATTTATTCCCCATTCCCATGGACTTCAAGACAGAGCGATATGCACATTTATTTGTGGTTGAAATTGTTCGGTTGCATGGGGTACCTTTGTCAATCATATCAAACAAAGATCTGACTTTTGTATCTCACATTTGGGGCAATTTTTAGGAGGTTTTGTGGACTAGGTTTCACTTGAGTACATCATTCCATCCTCAGACAGATGGGAAGATAGAGCAGGTGAACCAGATTTTAGTGGATATGGTTTGAGCGTGCGCATTGGACTTCAAGGGTAGTGGAGAGTCACATTTACCTTTGGTTTAGTTTGCCTAAAATAACATTTATCACAAATCAATTAGTATGGCAACGTATGAGGCATTGTATGTGTGACTGTGTAGGTCACCGGTGTATTTGTTAGGGCCCGAGTTCGTTTAGGAGACTAGGAGAATATGAAGATGATTCGAGAGAGAATCAAGATAACCTAGAGTATGCAAAAGTTTTATGTGGATCTAGAAGTTATGCCCAAGGTATGTTAGGTCGTGTATGATCACGAATCGGGTAGGGTCTCTCACTTATCATTTAACGCTTTGAGATGGTGATGCATTTTGGGAAGAAGGGAAAGTTATCCCCAAGGTATGTTGGGTCTTGTATGATCACGGATCGGGTAGGTTATCTCGCTTATCGTTTAGCGCTTTGAGACCATATAGCTTGGGTACATAATGTGTTTTATGTATCGATGTTTCGTAAATTCTTGAGGGGTAAGGCCACGTATTAGCATATTTACTTCAAGGATATCCTGTTAGACGCCGATGTTTTGTAAATTAAGGAGCTAACCCGTATCTTAGACTATATAGTCCCTATTTTGAGCACTAAGGAGATACCATTAGTTTATGTTTAGTGGGGTCATCACAGTGAGGATTAACCAATATTTGCATTTATTTTGAGGAAGGTATGTTATTTTTTTAATGAATTCTGATGATATAATTCTTTTTATTAGAGGGGAGGAATTATTAATTATTTAATCAATTGGAAAGCAATCAGGTTAAATTTTGTGATTAAAATGGAGAAATTATATTTCACATTGAGAAAATAAGTTATATGAAATAAAATTATAATTTTATAGTTCAATTGATAAATGATGAAATAATTTTATAGTTCAAATGATGAAATAGTTCAATTGATAGTAGCGTTTCACCTTATGCTTTAATTGTAGTAGTTTTGGTAGTAATCGCCCAAAATGATGAAATTTAGTATGTCAACTTCATTCATGGTATAGGAACTTATGGGAACTCTTATTAGATTACTTTGAAACATTTGAATTATAAATAAAACCCTTATCATGAATTATGCCCTCAGAATTTTAATTACACTCCCCTTTTATGCAATAAAATATTATGAACCTATAGTTAAAATACTATTGTTGTTGATAACAGATATATTATGTAGACGAGGTAAAAGGAGTAAGGGATTAATCTATATTGGTTGTTGGATTTGTGTGGTTGTTTTGGACGAGTTGGTTCAGTTGTGAACTTTGGATATTTAGACTTTTATTCCCTCAATTTAACCTTTCAAAATAAACTCTTAATTAATTTGTCTTAACAACTACCTTATTCAAAAGGAAGTGTATCAGGGAGTTCCTTATTTGGATTTCACTTCAGTGAGATGTCCCACATAAGGAGTTTAGAGACGAGTAGGAGTAATGGCTCAAAAAATAAAATCAATATACCTTTACTTTAATGTTTTATATTGCAAGAAGTTACTTGCAGGCTTGGTTGATCTTGTGATTTGCTCTAAAATTGATTAAGTGTTGTAGATATAGGTTTTCTTGACTAGATTCAATTAAATTCCACTTGTTTGTGTGTTTTAAATCAATTTGATTAGGTTTTATTGAAATCAAGTGTTAAGGATTTAAAATTGATAATTATTTTTTGAATATGAGAAAAATTGACCAAGTATGTTGACGAGATGAAATATGTGTCTCTAATGCGTGTAAATATATGACTCAAGTGTAAGTCGGTCGTTCAAGTAATAATCCTATAAATCGGATGTCAAACTCAGGGAATAAGACGTAAAACAAAACGACGAATAGGAAGAACAATGAACCTTACGGCTGACTCAGAGAAAGAGGGAAAATATGATGATTTGTGACTTTTCTATTAACTAATGCAATTTAATTAAATTAGTAAATAAACTACATATGCAAGAATAGCTAAATGAGTTTTAAATGACTATGGAAAGATGGAGTTAGGGTACACTCCCCCAAACCATCGGTGATTATGTAGAACATAAAAGCTTCAAAAACCTAATTCTCAATTCAAAGAAACATCAAATACTCTCTAAGCATTCGACATATGTGGATTTTAATCCTCACAATATCAAATCAAAAATTGTTTTTGACGAGGATGATAAATTATCAAAACGCCAATTTTACCCTTAAACATTCCGGTTACCTCGAGCAAACGAAATTAAAAGGCTTAAATCCCTATTTTGATAAAGTTCAAACCTTTGAATTGTTAATTATATTTTATTCACTTTTAAAACCATTCGTAAACTCTAGGTTGGGTTCATGTACCCCAACCCGCCAAAACTTTGTCGGATATAGCTATGTGGGAAATAACCAAAAATCTATTATTGCATGCATTGGAAATCATAATTGAAATATGGCTAAACATGCGTGAGAACTTCAGAGTCCCAAAAAAATAACGAAACATGCAAAGATGAAGAACATGCAATAACAAGAAAGAGAAGATAAACTAGAAACAAGAAACCTTGAGAATTTTATCAACAATTGTGGAATCTTAATGTATGAATTGGTACTAGGGTTTTTGCCTTCTTCTTTCTCAAATTCTAAGGTAAAAATAGTTAAAAGATATCTAGAATACTAAAAGTGTAATAACATCACGTTTTCCCAAGTGTTTCAACCTTGTATAACTCTATTTTTTTGGTGGAAAAAACTAATTCGATCAGGTGCCCGCGAACTGGTTCGGTTTGGCCATTAAGAGAAGTGAAAACCGATTCGAAATTCCAGTAGCGAAGTAAAAATTGCAATCAACAACAAACCAGTTCGCTAAAACCGCACCGTTTCGGACTTGTAAAAATCTATCTTTTTCTTCCTTAAATTCTTCTAATTTTCATATCTTCATATCTTATCAACCAGGGCTCGGATTTGGATGTCGTTTCTTCCTATGTGCTCGTGAGATCGAGGTCTTCAAATTCTCTTAGGTTATGCATCTGAATTCCAGTTGCATAATTACGCTACTACCCTTGACTTTTCTTTTCGATCTTCATTCCGATTTCTCTATTTTCTTCGCGTGTATGAAATACCTGAAAAAGTCTATGAGAAATACACAAAATTTGGTGTAATGATTAAAAGATGTTAATAAAAATGATATGAGATAAGTTCACTTCAATTGCACTACAAGGGGTGATAAAAGCCGCTAAATTATGGGGAATGAATATGAAGAATTTATGCCCAATCAAACCCCTTAACTTAGAACTTTGATCTTCCCGAGCAACGTAAAAGAATCAAACAATATCAAAACACTTGAAAAATATTTTATTGATATAGGATGTCTTTTTCGCGGACGAGCGATTGCATTTAGTGTATGTAACAAGACGTTAAACCCCTAGGTTACCCTAGTAGGACGAATGGTGTCTCGTGAGGGTTTGCATGAATATACCCACACAATTCATTTTTCGGCTCAAAGAAAAATCAAAATATTAAAAAATTCTACAATTTAAATTTTCCAAAAATGGTCACTGTAAATTTATATTGAAGCGTGTCAATTTGTAGTCTCTGTGTGTGTGTGCGAAGCCAAAAATTCAACCGCTAATTTTCGCCGATTGATCATTACGTTACTTTTTGAAAATTTGTTTTGATTCAAATTCTCACGGATGCTCTCACAAACAAATCACTCGGTATGTGGTTAATTCTCTCGATGTACGTGATTTATAAGAGTAAATATAATGGAACACAAATTCAAGCACACCACTTGAAAGACGAAATTATTTTAGGTGAAACGATCTCTTCAACGGAATACAGTTATTGAAAACTTGAAAAATTGAAAATATCGCCTCTTATTCGCACCAATTAATCTCTCTTATTATCTTTTCGTGTCTTAGCTCTTCACGTGGTACTTAATTTCATTATTCGGATTCAGTTAGGACTTTTTCGGGTTAAAAGGTGCATTGGGTATTAAGAGAAGAATTGAGAAATTTTGGAGTTGAAATTTTTTCTTGCGATGTCCCTTGGCACTTTTTCGGGCAATTGATCTTTACTTTCCTTTTTCTAGTATTTTCTTGTATTTTTTTTTTCTCATTTTTCTGAATTTTTTGTTTCCCTTTTTTTATTGAGCTTTTTTCTATTTTTCTTCCCCCCTTTGTATTGCACCATTTGGACTTAATTGATGAATTTTTCGATTTTCACAACTCCGGGCTAATTTGGGTTTTCGGGTTATCAAACGAAATTGGAAAATTTATTTGGCTCATTGGGTTAGTAAAAGGGATAATTTTTTACAACTTTTTATGGCTAACATTTTTGAGTTAAACAAACGATGGCCTAACTTCATTTATCCATAATACTCATTATTTTACCATATGCGTCTCGAGATGAATTTAGTTTAGAGATATTTTTAGCTCGTTTTTATGACAACATATCGCTCACTTGCTGTTACTGATCAAAACAAAGGAATGGATATCTTCGATGATTTATTCAGAGCTAAATTAAACTTTGAGCTAATCATTAACTCAGATTGATTTAATTACTCACAAAAATTGATAGTCTCGAAATCTCATCGGGTTAATTAATCTCCACACTTATTCGTAAAGTCATCAATTTTCGCTCAATTTTCATCTTTGATCAATTTAGGCTTTGTGCATTTGAATTTTTACAATTTGAGGCTTTAAACAAAATTTTAGTGATATTTTTGAAAAATTTAAATTCCAATTTTTATTTTAAAGATTTTTTTTTGCTTTTTCTAAATTTTTCAATATAAATTTTATAAATTCTACATTTTAAAATTTTCCAAAAATGGTCACTGTAAATTTTAAAATTTGTGAAAGTTTTAAAACGCACGTGTACCCCCCCCTAACTTAGACTTTTGTAATGTGCTCACGCAAAAAGGACTAAAATCTAAACAAAAGAAGAGTGCGTAAAAAATGACGAATGGCAAAACGCAAACTTTTTGTATTAATAGCCAACTAAGTACAAGCAACTAGAAAGGATAGAGCTTACATAGTTCTTTTCAACAAAGATAGACAACAAAGATAAAAAAGAACTACATAAAGGTAAACCAAAACAACCATTAACCATTAATTGCGGGAGCTACTGTGGGGGTGGGTGGGAAGGTTTGGGAGCGCTTGGATCATAAGGGTCGTAAAAATAAGTCGGGAGTGTGACATTGGGTACGACTCGAAACCTATACATCTCGGCTTGTAAGCGGACCATTATACTAGTGTCACAGTGATAAGCTTGCTGATCTACCCTATATTAATTCAAAAACCCGTTGAAACTCGCCTCTAGATTTTCAAAGCGGCGAGTGAGACCCTTTCCCTATGGATTAAAATCAGAGTCATCATCCTCGTTGTACTCGGGTTCTTCTTCCCCCATTTCAACATCTTCCGCCTCCGATGGAGGTGGGCGCACTACCTTCATTTACCGCACACTTTGAGTAAGGGATTCTTGCCTAATGGTATTGTGGAGTCGGGGCTGCATTTGTGGTGGTCGAATTCCGGTATCCTTTAAGAGGGAAGTTATGAAATGAGCATAGGGGACTGCGGCCTTGCCTTTGCGATCCATGGTGGCATGAATGCTTTCTCCATAAAAAGTATGGGCGAGGTGAATGGAGATTACCCCAAGGAGATGGTAAAGGAAATTACCATGGTGAATGCGAATGGATGAATTGTTAGACGTTTGTGGGATAGCTCTTCAAGTAATTAAGAAGGCAAGACGGGTAGTTTCGTTAAGGTTGCCCACCAAAAATGTGTCGCGGTCCCAAACATGATTGGGGGTGATGCGCTCAATGCATTGGTGTTTCGGGATGGGGTTACCCACAATGGGGTAATTGTATCTTTGGGGGTCGGGCACTCGTTGGGATCGCATTTTTTGGATGACGATGTTGAGAGTGAGACGGATACACGTCTCATCGACGTAGGCTTCATAAGTATTTTCGTTGACTTTGACGAGAGTGCCATAAAAGGTGCGCACTTCGTGAAGCCATACGTTGTCGTTGGGAGTCGTTGGGAAATGGCACCACCTTTGTCGGCTGAACATAGTAGAGAATTTAGGCTATATCTCATACCAATTTACTTCACATTCGATATGCACGGTGCGTGTGGGAGAGAAGAATGTCTCACACCAAATACTCTCTTGGAGAGAGCAGTAGGGGTGATCACCATCATGTAAAATTTTCGTTGAATTGTACTTGACTGGGAGTTCAACATTGGTTATTTGGGGAGAAGAACTAGGAATTAATTTAAGAAGAGTAAGAGTGAGGATATATGGAAGAGGAGGAATGGAATGGAGGAGTGGAGGTGTATTTATAGGTGGAGGGGAGATGGAAATGGAGGGAAAAGAAATTGGAGGGAATGAACGTCCAGGGAAAGGTTGGAAGGAAGAATGTGGAGGGAAAATGGGGAGGAACGTGGGGGAAACGAAATTGGAGGGAAATGAATGGAAGGAAGGAGATGGAGGGAAAAGGGGGATCGGTTTGGCCTGGGGCGAATCGATTCGTCTCCTTTAATTTTTATATTCGATCAGTAGGGCAAACCGGTTCATTCCTGATAGTAAGGCCAGGGCGAACTGGTTCAGAATTACCATATACCCCCTAACTTTCATCTAAAAAAAACTAACTCCGAAAACTCACTTTTCCAAAAAATTACCAAAACAATCCCACTCACATTTTAGCTTAACCCCCCCCCCCCCCCCCAAAAAAAAAAAAAAAAAAACTCACTTTGCCTCAAAGTAAACTATCCCGAATTGTGCATTTGTGCTCCTATCCTTTCTCGACTTGTAACCTATGGACCTTTAGCTAACATAACATCCACGACCTACTATGATACAGAAAAATCACCCGATACATGTCAGCGGTGCGACGACCTCTCCTTTAAGCTTAATCAACCTCATAAATGGGGTCCGACAACCAAATTATGTCATCTTCCTCAACGTACCCCTCAACAAAATGGCTTTAGGTATTAACCATTCACCTTAAACGTGTCTTCCCCTTAGGATCTTCTAATTCGACTGCTCCATTGTAATACCCCGTATTTTTATGCTTTATTAATTTGGGGATTTATTAAATTTAATGTGAGTTATTAATTTAATTTAAATCCGGAAATTAATTACTTTATAATTATTAACATGATGTGAGTTAGTAATTATGGGAAACTTGTTGAATATTACAAATCAGTAAAGTAATATAATATCGGTTCTATTAAATGTCAAGAGTGAATAAAATGATAATTTTGGAAATTTGAGTCGGGACGCGCCCGTGTCGCGTCGGGACTAAATATTGATTAATAAAAGTGAATAAATTATAAGTTGCTCGTATGGTCATTTTGAGTGTGCCAAAGTGTCCGGAAGGGTCGAGATAGTCAGAAAAGTATACCCGGGGGTTTAGTTTGGGTCTCGGGGCATTTTTAGGCCTATTTAGCACCCCGGAAGGGCATTTTGGACATTTTGCATTTTTGGGTAATTAAACCCACGAAAATTATTAGGCTATATCAGCCATTTGGAATAGTCCTTTAGGGTTAGCAGACTCAAAACATTAGAACGGCCATAGGAGAGGGAAGGAGAAAGCTTTCCAAGCAATCCAAGGCCCAAAATCTATCCGGTTGCACCGCCACCACCACCAACGCGTAAATCGCTCGACGGGGAACGCAACCACACCAAATTCGTCATCAAATCAGAACTTTGAAATTTCTAGGCAAGTATTTATCTGGATTATTTTCGTTAATGCATCGTTCATGTTAGTCTTGGGTGATTAGGATGAGTTTGGTTGAAGAAAATCCATGTTGGAGATAGGAAAATCGCATGTAGTAATGATTTGAATGATAATCTGGAAACCGCTTCACATGTAGAGGCTTAACCACAAATTTATGATGAATTAGGAGTAGAAATTTCTGGAAAAAGACTGATTACAACCATGTTAAAGAAATTCTAGGGTTCTTGAGATTTATATGAGTTTTGGCCTATTAATCTATGGTTATGGATGAAAAATTGCATGCTTTACATTGAAGATGTATAATATGGGTTCATACCATTTATAGTACGAATTTTAGGGAGTTTGGGTGTGAAAAATATGGATTTGATTGAGGTTATATTATGAAACCCGTAACTGTTAATCTTCAGAATTCGTATACGTGTTTGATCGATCGATCGAACCAGGGGTGTCGATCGATCGACGCATCGATCGATCGAGCTCCTGCCATCGATCGATCGACCCCTTCTGGCAGACTCACATTTCCCCTTTGAAAATATTTAAATTCAAATTAAATGAGTAGAAATATTTGGGCATCCTTATTTAAAATAATTTGGAAGTTAAAGGAGACCAGTAGGACTTATTAATAATTATGAGACCTTTAAGGTAAGACGAGATGTACAATTTTGGGATATTTACATATAAGGGACGATGAAATTATGCATTAAAGGGAGAGACGCGTAAAATAGTTACGTTGGAAATTAGATGAGTACCTACTGAAATTCTACACTTGGGAGGATAGAGTTCATGAGTGTTACGTAGTGAGTTGGATTAATCCCTCAAATTAAAGTAAGTGACGAACCATTATAAGTGACGACTAAATAATTAGAAACAAGGATAAATGTTATAATTATGGGTTATGAGATGAACCTAAATTTGATATGGTAAAAGTAGTATATTTATATGACTGTGTTTATGCATATACTATATACGTGTGAAAATCATACCCGCGCTACTTGCTATCCCTGAGGTTATCGCGCTGGGACAGTCTTATCTCGATGGGACCTTTATGGGGGATATTGACTCGTACCCTAGAAGATAGTTATCCTTGGTATAGGCTATCTGATCGATGGTCAGACGATCCTAAGAGACGTGAGGGTATGTACTGACCTCTTAGAGACTTGGAATCTATGCTTCACCTCAATATTATTTGTGTATGTATTAATATAGTTCGAGAGTGATTCCGAACTTGTATTTCCCTTAGTACGAGTGATACGGGGATTGGATAGCAGAGTAATCCCGCACCATAATTCTTAAGTGGGGTGCTGATAGAATATATATATTATGCGAGTATTTAATATATATATGAATTTCTGAAATTTAGAATTTCCTACTGTGTCTATGATAAGTAAGAGATGAGTGATGATTTCAATTGAGAAATACCTGTTTCGAAAGTATAGTTTATTTTTGGAAAAACTTTATTAATAAATAAAGTAAAAAATGAGAGCTTTGTCACAAAATGAAATTTACTTCTTAAATAGTTGAATTGTTTAGTTTAAACCTTACGAGTAACCTAAGATAAGATGAGTTAAACCGTTGGGAAGGTTAGTGCGATAGGTGTGCACATTAGAAGAGAGGTGAGAATTTCTCAAGAGAGTGTCGCACTAATATGTTGTTGCATTGGCCTGTAAACAGTTTAAATACTTGCTAAACAAATTTTAAATCATTTACACTATCGGGCTGTGACCCGTTTCTATTTTCCTTTCTCTCTTGTATATATATATATATATATGTATATATCACAGGTGCCCAGCCACAGGGGAGTCTTGCATAGGATCCTTTCGAAGGAACGCGCTGCAACTTAGGTGGGAGTTGCAGGCCTCTTGCTTAGACGACTTCATTTATTTGATTCCACTCCTAGCTTATTTATTCAGTAGGGCATGTGTCTCCCGTTTCCATTATCCATTTATTTTATTGGACATTGTGATTCATTTATTTCTAGTATTGTCACTTTGGGATTCATTACTGTCTGGATGTTTTACTTTAAGTTTTAATGTTGGGATTTAGTTGTTGAATGTTTAAATTATTTGGATTATATGTTCCAGGATAATTGTGGTGTGATTCGTTAATATTGAATTATGTAAAGTTTTAAATCATTGGTTATAAATAGAATTTGGAAAGTAATGTCTAAAAATGGTTTTGACACTTAGCTTAATTATTTAGGGTGTTTAAATTGGAAAAGTATTTTTGACAGTGATGCTAAGAATGAACTAACTGTTCACCTTGATTTTAATTTAATAAAGGAGTGATCGCCCGGTATTTAATTATGCGGGGTGTCACAGGTGGTATCAGAGCATCAGGTTCTAGTTTCCTTAGGATCTGTACGATTTATTTCGCTCTCAGCTTAGCATTTTTGATATAGAGCCCTATTTTAGGATTGTTGTATTATTGCTTTCCATTTACGTCTTCAGCTATTTGAGATTTGGTAATAACTGTAGACTAATAAATTTCTTCACGTTTCAGATGCCTCCGAGACGTGCACCAAAGGATAGGTGTGCCCAAGCCGAGCAGCCAGCAGCTCCGGCTCAGGGTACGATGAATGCTAATGAGGTAGCTGCTATTATTGCTCAGGCGGTGAATGCAGCGCTAGCGGTGGTACAGCAGGCTCCACCCCAGATTTAGGCAGTGGCGCGAGTACCTGCACAACTTCCATCTGCAAGGGAGCGGGTTAGGGATGCCTTTCAAAAGGCGCATCCCCCTGAGTTCTCGGGTAGTTCAGATATCTTCATCGTCAGCTAATGGAAGAAAGATATCCAGTGGAATCTTCGTATGTATGAGTGCACGGACGTGCAAAAACAGCTGTTGGCTTCCTTCAAGTTAGTGGGGGCCGCTTTGTAGTGGTGGGAATCCACCACCACCTTGGAGGGGAGGGATACTATCCCGATTCAGGTATTCTGGGAGTGGTTTGACCGCAAGTACTTCCCACCCGCCGTGCAGACTGAGATGAGGCGGAAGTTACTAAACTTGAAGCAGGATAATTCTATCGTTGCTGAGTATGAGGAGGAGTTCACGAGACTTCTCACCATAGTGCCATATGAGGCACCTATTGAGGGTAAGAAGATAATGTTGTTTGTGGATGGGTTAGCTTGGAGGATCCGTCAGCATCTTATAGGGAATTTGTCTCTGAGTACCTTCACAGATGTACTCAATGCTGCCTTACTACACTGCCAGGATCACCGCTTCCATCTGCAGGGAAGCAAGCGAGCAGGAGAGTCCGACCAGTAGGGCAGGATAGGGGGTAGTGGCGCTAGTGGAACACCGACATCCCAAGGACAGACTCATCAGCATGAGCAAAGTTCCCATCAGGGGGACCCTGCCAAGCGCTTCCGGTTAGGTGATTCCAGGTAGGGATTTGGGGGTTATAGGCAGGGTCAGCAGGGCCAGCCTAATCAGCAGGGCCAGCAAGGCCAACACCGACAACAGCAGGGCCAACAACGTTTTCACCAGGGCCAACAGGGCCAGTGGAGGGGTGGTAACGACCAGGAGGGCCGTGGTCAGCAAGGTCAGAGGGGAGGAAATTTCAGAGGCCGATGTTTTGTGTGCGGCAAGCATGTCCATAAGCGCCAGGATTGCCCAGAGGGTGATAGGCCCCACAGCAGCAGGGTGCCTGTAATGAGCCACAGAGGCCACTTTTTCCAGCCGCCCTCCCAGCACCAGCCCAGGTACTAGCCCTACCAGCCATTCCAGCAGCTCTAGTGCAGCAGGGGCAGTTACACTATGGACGTGTTTATAACGTCCACCAGGCAGCAGCTCCGCAGGTACCACCCGCGATTGAGGGTATGTTTCCTATCCATGGTACTATGGGTCGAGTTGTATTTGATACTGGGGCGACGCATTATTTTATAGCTACTCATTTTGTGAAGGCCTTAGGGTTATTAGCCACATCAGAGAGCACTGTGACGTGTGTAGACTCACCACTGGGAAATGGTTCGCTTATTTTCTTTATATGCCGGGGTGTGGGGGTAGAGATTGGTAGCTTGGTATTACCTGCAGACATGTTTATCTCAGATATGCATGAGCATGACTTTATCATCGGTATGGATTGGCTCGCTGCTTACAGGGCCATGATAGACTGTTTTGGTGGGAGTATTGTTTTTGCCATTCCGGGGCAAGAGATGTTTGTAGTGGCGATGCCTCCCCCAGAGGGAGGCTCGACCACTCATTTGTATTACATAGAGGAGGATACCTCTAAGGAGGTTGTGATTCCCTTAGACTCGATCCCAGTTGTTCGGGAGTATTCCGATGTATTTCAGGAGATACCAGGCCTACCCCCCAGCCGAGAGATAGACTTTGTCATAGATTTATTACCGGCTACTAGACCTATAGCACGCGCTCCAAACCGTATGGCTCCGACGGAGATGCAAGAGTTACGAGATCAGATAGAGCAGCTGTTAGGTCAGGGCTTCATTCGCAGGAGTACCTCACCTTAGGGTGCTCCAGTCTTGTTTGTGAAGAAGAGAGATGGTTCACTGAGGCTATGTGTGGACTACCGGGAGTTGAACAAGGTCACGATACGGAACAAGTATCTGTTGCCTCGAATCGATGATCTATTCGACCAGCTGAGGGGAGCAACTTTCTTTTCGAAGATAGATCTGAGGTCGGGGTACCACCAATTACGTATTAGGGAGCAGGATGTTTCAAAGACTGCTTTCTTGATGAGATACGGGTCCTATGAGTTCAGAGTGATGCCATTTGGCCTCACAAATGCTCTAGCCGTGTTCATGGACTTAATGAACCGAGTGTTCAGAGAGTTCTCGGATCAGTTTGTCATCGTATTCATAGATGACATTTTGATATATTCACACTCCGAGGAGGAGCATGCCGAGCACTTGAGGCAGGTTCTTCAGACTCTACAAGAGCATCAGTTGTATGCTAAGTACGAGAAGTGCGAATTCTGGTTGTGAGAAGTACATTTCTTGGGGCATGTTGTTTCTGAACAGGGGATAGCAGTTGACCCGAGTAAAGTGTCAACGGTGAGGGAGTGGGGACAGCCCACGACACCGACGGAAGTGCGTAGTTTCTTGGGGTTAGCCGGATACTACAGGAGATTCATTCGGGGATTATCCAAAATAACGGATCCATTGACGAACCTGACTCGCAAAGGGGTTCCATATGTTTGGGATGATGCTTGCCAATTGGCTTTCGACGAGCTGAAAGACAAGCTTACTTCAACACCGGTCCTTGCTTTACCAAAGTCGGGTGTGGAGTACCTGGTTTACACCAATGCCTCTTTACGGGGACTTGGGGGAGTACTTCAGCAGGCGGAGAAGGCTATAGCTTTTGCCTCCCGCAAGCTTAATCCGTATGAGAAGAATCACCCCACCCACGACCTGGAGTTAGCATCGGTCATTTTTGTATTGAGGATATGGAGGCACTATTTATTGGGGGAGAAATTTCGCTTGTTCACAGACCACAAGTCACTACAGTACCTGTTCACTCAGCGAGAGCTGAATATGCGTCAACGCAGGTGGTTAGAGTTTGTGAAGGACTATCAGTTCGACATACAGTACCATCCGGAAAAGGCTAACGTATTTGCTGATGCGTTGAGCCATAGACGATGTAGCGAACGTCTGGAAAGCAAAGTGGAAGGAGTTGGGTCACCAGGACGCAGTAGCCCGTTCGAGCTCTGGTGAACCCAGACTGGGTAAAAATGGGACTTTAGTGTTTAATGGGTTTTTATAATGCTTGTTTGGGTTATTTTAGTTGAGGGAAGTTAGAAGAAGAGGTGGAGAGAGAGACAAATGGTGGTCTTCCACCATTATTGAGCACCTCCCCACTTTGAACCACCATTCCACCACCAAATAACCACCTTAAACCATCATGTTCTTCTAGTCTTAATCACATCCAAGGTTTAGATAACCATTTCCTCCATTGTTGATCATAGCTACGAATTTGTAGATGTGTTGTTGTTTTTTTTTAGAGAAAATGAAAGTGGAGTTTGAGGAGGGTTTTTGAAGGGGTGTTGCTTGGAAGCTAAATTGAGCACGTTTTTGAGTGGGGCAACCTCCTTGAAGCCACCTTAGAAGGTGGGAGGTTACCATCTTCTTAGATCTTCCATGCCTTCCATTATTGGTGCTTCATTGAGGTGGGAAAATATACTCTTATATTAAGACTCTATTTTATGTGTTTGTAGTCTTGTTGGTAGAATGTTAAAAGTAGAATGCTTATGAACTTGATGATGGATTTTTTAGTAAAATTAATGATAAATATTTTTATGTAAACAAAATGTTGGGAAAATTGCATTTTGTTATGAATAAATGAAGAATACATATTTCAAAGTTTCTTAAAATAAAGGGTAGAATTTTTATGAAAATGGTGTATTTTCTGAAAGTTTGATGGTAAACATTTTATGAAATAAAATGTTTGGAAATGATGTTGATTTTGCTAAAATATTTGATGAAATAATGTTCCAAAGTTTCTTACAAAAATGATGATTTTATGAAAGTGAAAATTTGTGGAGTTTGAAGAAATAAAATGTATTTTATGCCTTGAAAGTATATTTTTGCAAGTATTATGAATTTCTAAAATAAAATGTATGTTTGACTCATTAATAGGATTTTAGGTTTTAAAATTCATCTTCTCAAGCATATAAACTTGTAGTATTTTGACAATGAATATATAAACAAGTTTAAAGAAGGTTATGATGGGTTTAAACATGAAATAAGAAAAGTAGAAATTTTAGTCTTCAAAGTGTATGAAAAGAGGATTATAGGTGATAAGTGTAAGGTTATAAGACTACATGTGTTGATAAAAGAAAATGGTATTTTTCTTATAATGTAGTCTTATATGTTCAGTGATTCTTGGAAATGAATGTATTGAAATAATGATGTTTTTAATTGAGAAGAGTATTACTCCAAAAGGTTAAAAAGGTGTTAAGGTATTAAAAACACTTAAGAAGTTCGTATGGATAAACTTAATGGTGTTTAAAAATTAACACTTGTGAAAATGGAGTAAAAGGCAAGTTTGGAAACCAATGGGTAAAATTGTAATTTTACGTAAAGTGGAACATGTTTATGAAATAAAAATATTGGAAAGAGTGTTACATATGATAGTCCTGATGAACATTATTTTTGGAATAAAATCAAGGCTAAAGTGTAAGGGTCATAAAATGGTGATTTTCAAAGTGTCACACAAGTTGGGGTGGAACCCCGGGTTTTGGCATTGGTCGGGTAAAAGAAAGGTGGAATAATGTGGACATTTATAAAATATTAAATTACATTAAAAAGGAACTTGAATGGCACCGAAAAAATTAAGGAGGGTCTGGAGTCCAGGGGTGAAAGACCCAAAATCACTGGCCAGAGTATGTGGTGCGCATAACCAACGGTGTTGAGCTTATTAAAGTATGCGGTTATTGGAAGATTCTGAGAAAAAAGATAAGGCATAAAGAATATGTCAATAAATGGGTTGTGTGGTGAAAATGTGTTGTGACATCTTAATTTGAATGAATTAATGAATGTTTCGATAATGGTAAAATGCACAAGTACATGTGTAAATTGATTAATATCCATAAGGTAAATGAAAGGTAAAGTAAGTGGGTAAATGCGTGGCTAAACAACCTAAGCAGTTTAACCCATAATTACCACATGGGTGTGTTGTGAAGGGTTTTCAAACTGCTAAATAAGTATTTTCTAACACGGTGTTCGCGTGTGTTGAAAGGGTGATTTTCAATAAAAATACTAATGTGGATTGGTTCAAATTAAAAGGGTAATTTTGATAATGACATATCTTTCGATCAAACCAAGTGGAGTTGTTTCAAATATTTAACTGTGTGTGTTCGATAAAGGGATAAATGTCCAAATGAGAAAATGGAGGTCTTTTACAAGATTAAGGTAAATTAATCGAGATAAATAAGGTTTTCAGAAGTAAAATTGTCTCAATACATTAAGTATACATATATCTATGTACATGGTAATTGCATGTTCATTTAACCGTAATGTGTTAGAGTCTTCTTTCTGCCGTTCGATTCTATATTGCATTGTTGTATATTTTCCACTGAACATTCGACTCATTTCCTCATTTTGTTACGATAAGTTAGGTGCGGTAGCTTTATACAGGTAAGTACTCTCTTTATTTTTTGTTAGTAGCTCTTTATGCTTGAACTCCGGTGTGATCCCTACTGGTCCCTCACGTAAGTTGATATGAAATTGGAATCGCATGCTAAAGAAATGAAACGTTAATCAAAATAAAACTGTATTAGAAACATTATATAGATTGTTTCATTTCACTTCACACTTAATGCTTGGTTTGGATCGAGTTGACTATGGGTAGCCCATAAATTCGGGCTGAGGTGTTACATAAGTGATTGGCTTCTGGTACTCCACATAAAGTCTTCACGCATTTTAAGGAACACATACTTCCGATTCCATGTTAAGGCGAATAGGAAGGAGGAAGGTCCGAACGTTTGACACTCATTCTAACGTCGTCATTCTTGTAATTTTGAGTTATTTCAAGTAGCTTTCTCATTGATATGGGTATTTTGCAAAAATACCTCAATAAATTTCTAGCAATGATACATGTAACGAAATATGCAAGTTATACAGTATCATTAATTCAACTACATATGGGGAGTCAAGGTCAAACTTTTTGTTATGTTATTTAAGGGATTACCTTGTCATATGCCGGAACTTGATCAATGAAGTAATAGGTTTTCATATCTTCTAGGATCCTATAAAGGGGCCAATAAATAATCTGGTCAACTTAATGAAGTTCTTTATATTTCCTAGCCTTAGCTTGAACATGGTTAAGAATGATGTGCACAAGACTTCATCAGGGGTGTACTTAAGCAGCATGGGAAACTATACATGCCTAGATGTTTAAGCCAATCCTTTATCCCATTAAAAGGATTATGTAATACCCCGTAATTTTAATGACTTTTAAAATGGGTTATATTTTAAATTAATGGATTAATTGGATCTTATTATAAATTAATTCATTTGGGTTTTATCCGAATTGTGGATATTAAAATGGATGATTCTGAATATTACTTAAAGATATTTAGGTAATATATGAATGTGATGTCATTGATATGACGGTATGATATAAATTCGGTAATTTGAATTTTTAGTCAGACGCGGTATGGGACGTGTCGGGACTAATTTATTAAATTAAAAAGGAAATTTATTTTCTATCGACCTTATAGTCATTTCGACTGCGTCGTTGCGTCCGGAAGGTTCAAAATAGTCAGAAAAGTCTATTTGGATGTTAATTTTGAGTCTCGGGTCATTTGGAAATGAAAAGACAACCCAAAAGGGCATTTTGGTTATTTTTACAAGGGGGATGAATAGTGATTTCGGGTTTTGTTATATATATATATATATATATATATATAGAGAGAGAGAGAGAGAGAGAGGTCTTCCGATTTGAGATATTTGAATGAGGTCTATTTTTTTAAAATAGTAAAAAAAAATATTTTAGGGCTGATATTTTTTTATGAATTTTAAACATTTCAGTAGGACCATAAAAAATAATCAGTTTTCGAGACCCAAATTCCGAACCAACCTCCCACGTGAAAGGACCGCAAACCTAAAATCTAACACTCATTCACAATCAAAACACATCTAAAGAGCACACGTTTCTCTCTATCTATTTTCCATTTCTTCCAAACAGTGTTCGTATCTCAAAAGTCACCATCAAACCCACATCATGTTATTAACATAAAAAATTGTTTGTATCTCAAAAGCCACCATCAAATCGGTTTCGTGATACAAAACCATTTTTCAACTCAAATGGGTTTTGTAATTTGAACCCCCAAATCTGATTTCAAACCTTTAAATAGATGTTCCCTTTGATTCACCCTCTAATATCGATTCAAACCGTTAAAATCGATTCAATCCGTAAAATCGATTTAGGCCCTAACTATTTATGAAGAAAAAAAAGTCAATAAATTCTTATGAAGATGTAAGATATAAAAAAACTCAAAAATAAGCTCACGTTACGCGGTTCGGATTGCTCGGAATGTAGTGGACATTATGAAAATCGGGTTGCCAAACGTGAGGTGTTTCGTAATGGGTGACGATCATGTTTTTCTTCTTTCAATGGTTGTTTTTGTCCTGCAAATAATAGAATGAATTAGAAATAAAAAATGAATTAGAAGCGTAAGGGGAGGAGAGAGAGAGAGAAACAGTGAGAGAGGGTAACTGTTACCATCTACAGATATAAATTCTGTTGGTGGATCTTCTTTCACAGATTTTGATACCTCCTTTCTTAAGAGATTTGAACTTGGCTTTCTTCTTCTTCTTCTTCTTCTTCTTTGACTTGGGTTTTGGAGCCATTAATATTTCATTTTCCAAAACCAGTAACCTCCCAGGTAAAAGACATGGGGATGGCCACTGATGAATCGAAGTACTGCTATAATCAGAATAGGTTATATGTATATATCTGTGGACGAATGACGAACCACTTTTTCGAGATCTTAATGTCGTTTGGATTTTCAATAGATTTGAGAAGGAGAGAGAACATTTTCATTTCCAAGAAATTGAGAGGTCGGGAAGAAGAAACACGTGGAAAAAGAGTTCCATATACATTCTTATATCAAGGAGAGCCCGAGTAAATGAGAGAGATTTGCATTTATGATAATGCCATGTGTTATTCTGAGAAGATTTTGGTCTAATAGTATTAAAGCTTGCATTCATTATTGTTGACATGTGTCAATTTTTTGTAAAGATATGTGTCAATTCTCTGTCAAGAGACGCCAAAATTATATTATGTTATTGATACGTCGGAAATATTGCGTATTTCACCCGTTAACATACGCGTTATTAGCCCCCTCGGGTATCTTATTCCCTATATTTATGCTCGTTAACCGGACAACCCTCGGATTTCTATGATAACATGTTTCGCAGGTGTTAATTGAGCTTTTGTAGGTATTTGGATGCTAAGTGTGAAGTCCGGATGCGTTTCGCTCGATTTCCGTACACAACCGCACGCGCAAGGGCATTTTAGTCTTTTGACAGTTTGGGTACCTGGCCCGACATCTACACGGAAGTTGTAGCCCTCCTCGCTAGCTTCGCGTGGCCGCGAACGGTGCGCGATTCTGATGCATAACGACAAAGTTACGGCGATTGGATCGACGTTGGATTGTATGCCAAAACAGGGAGGATTGCAGGCTGCCCTGCTTGGTCGATCTATCGACCATAAGGGTCGATCGATCGACCATTCTTATTTTTGCCACGAATTACACTGTCGATCGATCGACCAAAGGAGTCGATCGATCGATCCCCTGTTTTTCTGCAGATATTTTCTTTTCTTTTCTTTCTTCTTTTCTTTTATTCTAACTTACTATATAAGCTAATTTTGTTGTAATATTCAGATATAATTAGTTTCATACGTTTTTAGGTTAGTTCTTAGCTAGGGTTTGGGGTTTTTGCTTGGTTTGGCTTCAATTCTCTTTGGTTTGACACCCCATTTGGATTGTAAGTTGTATTATTCATTACCCTCACCATTAATCTAGTTGTATTTCATTCTTCCCTTGCTTTCTAGATAGTTTCCATGCTTTCCTAGATAGTTTTATTGCTTTAATTCTTGCTTTCTTAGTCTAATTAGCATAATTTAGTTTAACTCACCATGCACCCTTAGATAAATAGGTTCGGGATTTCATTTCCGCCATTTTCGGGCCCCGAGCTCCGAAAACTAGGTTTAGTGCAAAAATCGCGTTTAATTGAAACCGCGCGTATCAAAGTTGGATTGCTAAGCGTTTATCTTTCTTTGTCATGCAACGTTAGAGTTTATAGCGACAATCCGAATTTAATCCGCGCGCGATCATTTTTTAGTTAAATGTTTTATCTCGCAACTTTGGGTTAAATTCCTTCTTGCGTGATGTTTATGCTTAATTGGAAATGCTCGATTAGATTGCTTTCGAGCCTTAACTCTAGTTAGTAGTTGTTTCGATCCGTTTGGTAGAATGCGATCCCGATCCTCGCTTTACTTTAATTTAGCGTAACTTCTCATTTTCTTTAGTCACCATAACCACCTATCACCTTTTACACTTTTATTCCTGAAGTGATTAAACAATTAACATCTGAAATTTAATAACTCCCTGTGGATTCTCGATACCCGACTTACCGCTCTACTTGCTTGTCAAGTGTAGTTGTAGTTTAGGTTCTTTTGTATCGAGTTGGCGAAACACACGACGATTAGCGTACCTACGCGACGCTACTTTTCGCGCTCGATCAGTTATTAGATTTGGAGATTAGTGTATGTAGGTTCATTTTATCTCTTCTACACAAAATTGAAAAGTCATCTTCTTAGAGAGAGTGGAAGGTTGCTTGGAAAGAAAAAGAAGTTTGCTTGGGAAGGAGGAGAACCAAAGGTCAAAGGTCACCACCACCATCACCACCTGTGCTATTCAACTCCAAAGGGTCAGATCTTCATTAGAGGCAAGTGTTTGATATTTGCAATTTAAGTTCGTATATTGTCCATGTTAGGATAGTTATAAAAAGAGATGATTTTCATGCTTGGAAGATGAAAGGATATAGTTGTTAATGGATTTTTTGGAATCTAAAAATATATAGGAATTAAACTCATGTTGTAGGTAGTTAGTAATCCAATAAATATTCATCAATCTGTGAAAGAAATTCTAAAAATAATTTAGTGTTCTTGAAGATAATATGTTGATAATTTTCTAGAAAAAGAGGCAAAAACGAGTGGAATGAGAAGAGCCAATTTGGAAGGTTTAGATCTTCTTTTTGAGTGCATTTGGATGAGATTTAAGAAAAACTCAAAACACATACCTGACTCAATTTTTCGTGTAGAATCCAAATCTGAAGTCGGATTGATGATTTGAATAATTTTTGGATCTGATTTTTCTGAGTATTTAAAATATGAGAATTCATGATGTTGTTTCTTTTTTATGTTGGTTCTTATCCCAAAACTTTTGTAGATCTTCGGTGATTATTAATTGGATATTATGGGACTTAGAGAAGATCAGTAAGCCCTAGTTAAGATTTGAATTAATTTGATTGGGATTTAATTGATTAGAATTATGATAATTAAAGTTAAAGAGATTTCGGTTTCTAGATTCATGTGTTGGATTCTAATCTGTTTGTATGAGGATTAAGGATAGTTCAAGTAGGGGAGATTTAATATAACACCTGGGTAGCCTTAGGGTTACAATTTAAACATCAAGGACTGAGTTTAAGCTCATTATTGATTTCGCAAGGGCTGAGTGTAGTACACGAGCGTAGTGGTATGGCTCTTGGATAGAGATGGGAGTTTAGAACACATTTGGTTGAAAGAGGGGATGAGGTTATTCCGATAGCATATTTGAAGTTGACGAACCTCCTCGATCGACAAAGTTAAGTAGTAGTGTATTGGAGGGGTTCCTTATTTGGATTTCGCTTTGCGAGACGCTCCGCGCATGAACCTTAACGACGTCGGGAGTGGAGAGATGTTATAGGATGCGAGGATAATTAAATTATGAAGTAAAGATATGACATTTTAATACGTGGGATTTAAAGAGATATAATGCTACGTAAGGGAATAATCTAAGGTTAATGTGAGTACCTTGTTGTTAGTATACTATAGGTATGATAATACCTATTGGATTGATTAATGATTATGTGTATGACATACCTAGCTTACTTGCTATCTGTGGGAGGTTTGCGCGTGAGGGCAGTCATATCCTGATGAATCCATGGGATCTTTGATTTGTCGCTCGAGAACATAGGTCTATGAAAGACTTATCGGGGAGTTGATAAGTCCGCTGACTGTGGGTACGTAGGTATGTGCGTGACCCATGGGTATGAGAATTATGTTCGCCTCCAATGATTGTGTTGTTATTTGTGGTTCGAGGTATCCTTACCGAACCTTTTGTTCCCTTTTCGGCGACCAACGATATTGGGATATGATAGCAGAGTAATGCATTGCACCGCAGCTGTGACTCGGGTGCCGTATTATATATATATATAATGGATTAAATGAATGAATGGATATTTATTATGGTTAAATCTATCTACGGTGATAATTGTAGATAACGGTGAATAGAGAAAGATAATTGAATTAAGTTAATGAATGTTTATTGAAAAACTTAATTCATATTAATGAGAAATGATTCACGTTAATGAGAAGCGATGAGAAATGTAAATGAATAATGATGTGACGTATGGTATGGGACATATGGGGATTATGATATTGGGATGGAATTATAATATGGAGACTAAAAAAGAGGAACCATTAACTAGGAGGTTAATAGGAAACGGTAAGTGTGCACTCTAGTTGAGAGGTGAGAATGGCAAGTGAGAGTTGGGTCTAACATGTACATAATAAAAGATTTATTGCACTTGTTAAATACTTGCTGTTTTAAAAATCATTTTCACAATCGGGCTCTGACCCGTTTCCTTGCATATTTTCTTTTCTATTGTATCTTCTATATCAGGTGTCCAGCAACAGGGACGCCAACCTTAGCGGATTATGACAGGCTATGGATTTATGGAGTTTTGCTTAGATGCCTATCATCATTTGATTCACAGTATTCTCTTAGTAGGGCATGTCGCCCAAAGGATTCAGTTATCTTCTTCTATCGGGGTCAAATACTATTGTATTCGGGTCTTTTTAATACATTTAATATTGTTGTGATTACTGAAATAGATTAATATTATTTGGGAATGTTTATTCCATTTGCATTTAAATTCTTTTGTGTTATCTACTTGGTTATCAGTGTTGTAGAATAAAATGTGTTGTGTTATTCTTAAACTGGAAATGGATTTTGTTAAATTAAAATTTGGAAAGTTTTTAACACCAGCTTAATTGGGTATTGGGTGAGTTGTAAATATTTTCGACAGTGATGCTAAGAATGAGCCAACTGTATATTCTGTTTTAATTTGGTATGGGACTGGCCACCCGGTATTTAACTAGGCGGGGTGTTACAGGTGGTATCAGAGCATCAGGTTCTAGTGTCCTTTAGGATCTGTACGGCTTACTGTGTTTTCAGCTTAGCGTTCTTTGATATAGAGCCCTATGTTTAGGATTGTTGATCTCTTTGGTAAGATTCCGTATATATCAGTGAATCTTATTTACGTTCGGGAATGATCGAACAAAGAAGTATGGCAGATGAGGGCCATTGAATGGATTGATTAATGATTATGTGTATGACATACCTAGCTTACTTGCTATCGGTGGGAGGTTTGCGCGTGAGGGCAGTCATATCCTGATGAATCCATGGGATCTTTGATTTGTCGCTCGAGAACATAGGTCTATGAAAGACTTATCAGGGAGTTGATAAGTCCGCTGACTGTGGGTACGTAGGTATGTGCGTGACCCATGGGTATGAGAATTATGTTCGCCTCCAATGATTGTGTTGTTGTTTGTGGTTCGAGGTATCCTTACCGAACCTTTTGTCCCCTTTTTGGCGACCAGCGATATTGGGACATGATAGCAGAGTAATGCATTGCACCGCAGCTGTGACTCGGGGTGCCGTATTATATATATATATATATATATATATATATATATATATATATATATATATAATGGATTAAATGAATGAATGGATATTTATTATGGTTAAATCTATCTACGGTGATAATTGTAGATAACGGTGAATAGAGAAAGATAATTGAATTAAGTTAATGAATGTTTATTGAAAAACTTAATTCATATTAATGAGAAATGATTCACGTTAATGAGAAACGATGAGAAATGTAAATGAATAATAATGTGACGTATGGTATGGGACATATGGGGATTATGATATTGGGATGGAATTATAATATGGAGACTAAAAAAGAGGAACCATTAACTAGGAGGTTAATAGGAAACGTTAAGTGTACACTCTAGTTGAGAGGTGAGAATGG
The DNA here is from genome assembly GCA_949130495.1 of Sambucus nigra. Taxonomy (NCBI): domain Eukaryota; kingdom Viridiplantae; phylum Streptophyta; class Magnoliopsida; order Dipsacales; family Adoxaceae; genus Sambucus; species Sambucus nigra. The sequence continues at coordinate 442,254,139 of OX422207.1, forward strand.
CAAGTGAGAGTTGGGTCTAACATGTACATAATAAAAGATTTATTGCACTTGTTAAATACTTGCTGTTTTAAAAATCATTTTCACAATCGGGCTCTGACCCGTTTCCTTGCATATTTTCTTTTCTATTGTATCTTCTATATCAGGTGTCCAGCAACAGGGACGCCAACCTTAGCGGATTATGACAGGCTATGGATTTATGGAGTTTTGCTTAGACGCCTATCATCATTTGATTCACAGTATTCTCTTAGTAGGGCATGTCGCCCAAAGGATTCAGTTATCTTCTTCTATCGGGGTCAAATACTATTGTATTCGGGTCTTTTTAATACATTTAATATTGTTGTGATTACTGAAATAGATTAATATTATTTGGGAATGTTTATTCCATTTGCATTTAAATTCTTTTGTGTTATCTACTTCGTTATCAGTGTTGTAGAATAAAATGTGTTGTGTTATTCTTAAACTGGAAATGGATTTTGTTAAATTAAAATTTGGAAAGTTTTTAACACCAGCTTAATTGGGTATTGGGTGAGTTGTAAATATTTTCGACAGTGATGCTAAGAATGAGCCAACTGTATATTCTGTTTTAATTTGGTATGGGACTGGCCACCCGGTATTTAATTAGGCGGGGTGTTACAGATTAATGTAGGGAATTTTCCATTTAAGGGAATAAAATAACATTGTACTTTGTTACAAAAAAGAGACATTTTTTTGGATGGAAAATCGATGGAGTTTGGTGCCTTATCTTGATATTGGCTAAAAAGTTACCCAATTGGTCTTATATTTTCTTAATTTTATGATCTTGAGGCTTGACTACCCTCGAACCTACATGGGAGCGACCTCTTAGGAGGGAAAGTTTATAAAAATTTAAAAGAAAAGCTTGTGATATTTCAGGATGTGGGAGAGCTTCTTTCATATGCATCTCCATAACTAACTATTTTAAATCTTAGTCTTAGTTATCTCAATTGGTGTTGTGGTGTGACATAGTTTTAGCAAGACATGAACAACTAATGGGAGCCTCATTAAGACAATAACAATCCTCTCTTGAAGTTAGTTTTGGCAAGTTTTCATTTCTTTCATTTTTGGGACCAATTAAGTATTGATCATCACGGTGAGCAACTAAAGTAAGAGAGATTTGGTAGATATAAATCTTAAGAACAATCATTCCCATAAATGGAGCCAAACTAATGGGTGAGGAATTTGTCAAAGACCTCACCCTCACTAAATGATCCACTTAATAAGAGGGGAAGGGGATATATATTGATTATCACAATAACACTAGATGTGAAGTGGTTCAGCACGAATACTAAGGTGTCCATGTCCCCTTCAAAGGTGGTTTCCTTACATATATTATCGTTAATAATAACTATTACAAGCATGATCTTCCTTAGGCTTTGGCTAAGATGGTTTGAGGTTGCATAAAGTCTTTGTTATGAGTGAAGAATCCCTAGGTTGCCTAAGTGTTTCTTACTTAATTATGACTCTATAGACTGAAATAAATATAGGACACCTAAATGTCATACCTAGTATATAATATAAGAGAATGAAGTGGTAATTTCCTCAACAAGTACTCTGTAACTCGTAGGTGTGAGAACTACCGATAATTACTACAGTATCATTCACAAGTCTTCATTCGTTTGCAACAGTGTTAGGGTCTTTACTACTGAGCTTTGGCATTAATGTATAAATCATGTTAACTTTAGAGACCTTGAGTGTTTAGTGAAGAAAAACCTAGTTTGTGGCTCTCCATATTTTGGAAAACCAACATCCTCAGTTTTTAATCCTTGCCAATAAGGAAAACAAATCAAGAGTTCTCATAGGAAGTTGAATACCATTACCACATCCCGTCTTTTAGAGTTGATACACTTGATCTCATGGGTCCAACGCGTATGAAGAGTATTGGTGGTAAGAAGTATATCCTAGTGATGGTTGATGTCTTTTCGAGATATTCTATTGCCGGAGTTCTTAGAGAAAAGTCCAATGTTGTTGAGTTTCTAACAGTCAAGTGACGAGTTTTTCAAAATCAACATGGTGTCACTATAAATCATTTTCTTAGAGACAATGGCACTAAATTTAAAGATATCGGAGTGAATGATTATTGTAATGAAGTTGGAAACAAACATGAGTTTTTGAACGTTCTTTCCCCTCAGCAAAGTGGCATTTTTTAGAGTAAGAATTGAACAATTTAAGATATGGCATGGTACGCTCTTCTTGGAAGGAAAGTGATGAGGCATTTCGGGTGGAGGCAATTAGTATTGCATGCCACATAGTGAATAGGGTTTATTTATGTCCACACACTAATCAAATGCGATATGAATTGTGGATCCGTAAAAATCCAAACTTATCTTATTTTCGAGTTTTGGGGATTCCGTGCAACATCCTATGGGATAGAGATCTTTTAGGAAAGTTTGTTGTGACACCCTGATTAATTAAATACCGGGTGATCAGGCCTTTATTAAATTAAAATAGAATATCCAGATTGGTTCATTCTTAGTATCACTGTCGATTTTTTTTTTAATATTTACTAACCACCTAGTATTTGAAAAGTTGAGGTCAAAGTATTATCTTTTTATTAACATGCAATATTTAAAACAATTAAACAATTAAATATCACATTCACCATACTAAATAAATCAACACCACAAGTAATGGAATATGGAATCAAATAAAATATGACAGGAGTAAACACCCCAGTCTAAAATACTAATACAATAGTCCATACAAAAAAAACTAATTCCAAAATCCCCCTCATCATCTTCTTGGGCCCGTTGGGAGGACAATCGGTGAGAGTAGGTGAGACCTATCAGGGGGGAACATGGAAGGGTAGTGTCGGCTTGAGGGATACTGCAATTCCGCCCCCTACGAAACGGGTTATAGGGGGACTGGGCCTTTCTTCTTCAACTCCCTGCTCCAAAGTTATCAAGAAATGAGAAGATGCAACACACCTTAAGAGAAGGGGAATAAGAAATAAAGAATGCACACATACCTCAGATCCAGAGGGAGAACGAGAAGGTATAACCATTGGTGAAGGTGGGAGAGGAGGTAGCAACAGAGGGAGTAGAAGATGGAGGTATCTCGATTGTTTATTTCTTCTGGGACTTAGTGCCCAGAGTTTTCTTCCTTGCACTCGTTGCATCACCACTATGAGGTACCCTCAACCTTTTTCTCCTCTTTGCTGATGGCTCAGTCAGATCAACGACGATCGCGGGAAAGGCAGCCGAAGGAGGAATGATGACAGCGCGTCTTTGAAACTCAGCATTTATTCTTTCAACCTCAACTTGAACCTACCTCCTCAGCTCTTTAGCTACCTCTGTAGACATATGGGGGAACGGAGGCAATAGGGAATGCCTCCAAAGGAGTTTATGCTTGAGCTTTGGACTTGGATTTTGAGGAAACCCCACTTTTGTACTTCTTGGTCTTTTTAGCAGGTGGCTGAGAAGGCCCTTCCCCTGTTGCAGCTTCGCCTGAAGGGGTAGGTGGTTTGGGGGTTGCAGTGGCCTTAAGCTTGGGCATGGCAATGGGGATCATGGGGAAGTGTGGAGGAAGTTCAGTAGGAGGTACTTTGGGGGTCTGGCTTAGAGGGAACTCAATCCCAAGAACAAATTTCCCTTTAACCCCAACTCCAAGGTAGAAAAGGAAAGAACGGGAGGATACACGGGATCTCCCTCGATGAACTAAAAAATTTAGGCCAGTTGTCTCGGCCAGTACTTTATTGTAAATAGAGGGGTCACGTCCCCTTTCCTAGTGATGCTGGGAATGGTGACTCGCCCAGCCATTGTTGAACTCACTCCCCATGCAGCGGTTGAGGAGAACAAGGAACATGCCTCGCTAAAGGAGACCTTGGGGTTAGACAATTGAAAAATTGGGTGAGGAGACCCTTGATCGAAGCCAAACTGACGGTTGCATCGGTTGGGATTGTAGTGCTCACTGGTGTATCCCCACTCGGTGTAGGAGGGCAGGTATCCTGGTGAAAATAGAAGGACCACAGCTAGTGAAGGGTCTTCAATAATGAGGTCCAGAGTAGTTGCGTGGACCACTTTTACTTCATGGTTGAAAAAACCATAAGTGTAGAGAAAGATATCCTCTTCATAGGGCCTCATCACAAAATTCGAAAAATCATCAATAATGAAGGTCAACTCCTTTCGACTTTGTCTCTTGTGATAAACAAAGGAGCGTGGGGACATAATTATTTCCCCCGAAAGAGGGCAGTTAGTCTTGGCTGCTACGCGGGTAAACACACAGAGAGGAAGCTTGTGAGGAGGACACAATTGGCAAAGTTGGTCAGGTTATAACGACCCAGAGATCGTTCCATGTTGAAAAAGGTTCTATCAAGCCATGTGTAGAGAGATCCCAGGGAGATTGCAGCTAGAAGAAGCTTGATACCCCAGGCCAAACGGAGGGATATATTGATGAGGTCCTTTCGAGGTTGGTCGTTGGGTTTCCTCGTGAAAAGAAAATGAGAAAGAACGACAAGGATGTAGGCAGGAAGTTCCAACGATGTACCTTGGTCGAGGGCTGCCTCAGAAGAACTACCTTCAGACAGATCCTTGAAGAAATAGTTGATAAGAGGAGTGAAGGTTGCTTTATTTGAAGTACCGATGAACCTTCGGTATATACGGCCTAACTCCAAACGGTCAGTAGTCTCTTGGGCATCCAGGGCTTCATCAGAATAGGGCTCATGGCCTGTTGCCTCAAGGCCTAGGAGCTCGTACACGTCCTCTAACGTTGTTGTAAACTCGCCCCATACAGCAATGAATGCATGAATGGTAACGTTCCAACGATACACCAGAACGGGAAGGGCAACATTATTCTTGAATAGGGTGAACTCACCAAACCATTTAACCCAATGAAGCCCAATTTTAGTGAGAGTGGCAGCATGGGGACTCTGTATATAGGAATTCCAGACAGCAAAGTGAGCAGGAGTTCCCCCAGGCCCTTCGAAGTCGATGTGGGACCACAGGAAGTCCCCTTGCTCAAGACGAAATTGGAGAGTCCCCTTTGGAGGTAGAAAGCCTAAGTCATTAGCACTTTCATCTTCATAACCAAGTGTCAGAGCATCATACTTGGCATTGAACACGCAAGTCTTATAAAACCCAGGAAAATTATCACCCTGGATGAATATGGGGGACCGACGGTAGAATCGCAACTGGTCCTAGCAGGCAGTAGTCAATGAGGTGGCAGTGGGGGTGGTGATAATGGTGGTAGCAGGTGGAGCACTAGTGGCAAGCATGGTAGGATTACCTGATGAGGCCATTGAAGACAACAAGAAGGTGCAAAGGCTTAGTAAAAGTGGGATGAGGAACAAAAATGGAGGAGAACAACCACAGGTGGTGGCGTAAAAGATAAAAGAAGAAAAAAGCTAAGTAAGAGCTTGGTAAATAATGGAGTTCGCACAGAGTTATCTCTCTAAAGAAGACAAGATCTTGAAGAAGATTAAAGAAAGAGAAGGGTTTGAAAAAAGAGACGTTTGAAACCTTTTAAGGAACTCGTCTGTTGAGTTTCCTACCACCACACGTGCAAGACCGCCTATAATCATTTCAAATGGACACGTGGCACTTCGGGAGGTGTTTTTACAGCTAAAAAGATAGCGCCACATCATTTACGAAGCGACGCCTGGGGAATAGAAAGGGGTTTCCTTCTTCAGTAAGTTTGAGTTTTGGTGCTAGAATATTTATCAGACATATCCAATAACTCCCAATGGAAAAGATGTCCCAACGGTTCAAAAAAAGCTATGATGTCCCCTCGCCATAAGTCCAAACGTTGTTTAAATCGTGACTCGGCTACACCGGGGAGAATTTTTACTTTTTCGAACATAGTAGGCCTTTTGGGAGATTTTCTAATAAAAAAGTTAGAACAGTTGAATCTCAGCGTTAGGAAAAGTGGCGATGTCCCTTCGTCAGAGCACCAATATGATGTAGCTCTTCGGTTAAGGTACATCAGGGAAAATTTTACTTTTTCCTGAAGATTCTAATGTGGTGGTTCTAATGAAGGAAAGGATGCCAGATTTTTTTTACTCATAGAGGAGGTTCATCGAATTGAGAAGTTTTTGTTCAGACATTTCTTGTTCTAACAATAAATCTCTCCACAAAAGGGCAAATGTAGAGGGGGCTTGAAGGTAATCCTGAGATTAGGGATAATTCCCCTAATTACAACAGTATCCGGGGTTAAGGCAGCTTAGCGTGGCAACTCAACGAGGAAACTCAACATAGCAACTCACATTTTAGTTTGTTATGCTACTTAAGCATATTGTATCTTTGTTTATATCAACTAGGAGCTATAACGATTGTAATGATGCAACGAGAATAATAAAGAGTTTTAGTGTGAGGTCAAACAGTACTCGCGAGAGACCAGGCTTGGCAGGGCCTGGGAGAGCTTTCATGCTCTATCGAATGACCTCGCCATGGGAACTTTAGAGGGAATTAGTTTGGAGGATTGATAAGTGAGGCACTGTTGGGTCTCGTTCCAACCATCTTCGATACGCCTGGTAAAACATTGAAGGACCCTGATCGTGGAACCTCGGGCTGAGCAGCTTGGAGTTCCATCGGGCATTGAGTTGTGAACCAAATAGCCCTCTACTTAATGTCACATCTACTGTAGGTGATGTCACTAGCCAGCTAAACAATGTCAGACCTTCACTTGAGTAAATCGCCATGGTATTTGAGGCTGTCAGACAGTTAGTGAGCTACCTCTGTGACAACAGCCCCTGACACACAGTGGTTAGGCAAAAGGCATGTCTTGGCATTTAATGTTTATGACGTGGAGACAACTAGTGCATCAGGTATTCAATATTAGTGACATAAAGTATGAGGGAGGTCTTTCATAGGCATTGATGACTGAGTTGCCTCGGGGATGGTATGGGGGGATATTTAAGGACCCCAACCACCTTTGAGGAAGGGAGATCTTTCTCAGAGTTCAGAAGTTATTGCTAGAGATAATATACATTAGAGAGAGTTATCACAAACCAGAGAGTTTTTTACTCATCCACCATTGTCATTTATTACGAAGCTTTTAATACTTGACAGAGATTCTTGAGGGTGGTTGGTGATTGGTGTTTGGCTTCCTGCCAAGGTGTATCTAGGGTGCTTACTTCTCTCTCCCTCTAGGTAAGATGCTTCTAAGTTCATTACTACCTTATGAGTTATACACGAGAGATTTGGGAGTCCAAACTGAGTTCATCTTAATTTAGTGGTATTTGTATGGCCTATGGTTAATCAATAGTTTGCTAGTTAATTTATCATTACTATACTCAAAAAAGGGGTTACACCTCCATCTTATCTAAACTACCCTCTTACAGAGATGAGTATGTACGGAGATCTCACATACTTCCTAGGTCTTCAAGTGCGTCAACTCGATAGTAGGATATTTTTGTCCCAATCTAAGTATGCAAAATATGTTGTGAAGAAATTTAATCTAGACCTCGTTAAGCATGCAGGTACTCCCATGACTTCATCTGTTAAGATTAATAAGGACATGTAAGGAAAGGATGTAAAGCACACTCTATTTAGGAGTATGATAGGTAGGTTACTCTACTTAACTGCTATTTGTCTAGATATTTACTTTAGTGTAGGAGTTTGTACCCATTATTAAGCCTCTCCAAAAGAGTCCCATTTACATGCCATTAAACGTACTATCAAATATGTTAATGGGACCCTATCATTTAGAATTTGGTAATCTTTCGACACTAATGATTTTCTGTCGACGTATTCAGATGTCGATTGAGCAGTAGATGTTAATGGTTGTAAGAGAACCTCGGGTGATTGTTTCTATTTTGGTAGTTCACTTGTCTCATGGATGAGCAACAAATAAAATACCATTTCTTTGACCATAATAGAGGCCTAATACATAGTCGTCGGACGTTGTTGCACTCAACTTATTTGGATGAAGTAAATGTTGGAGGATTATGGTATTTTATAAGGCACAATCACTATTTATTGTAATAATACGAGTGTAATCCATATTTCCCAAAATCCAATTCAACATTCTAGAACAAAGCACATTAGGATTCGAGATCACTTTATTCGAGAGTTAGTTAAAGATAAAGTCATTTCCTTGAGCTTTGTAGCAATCGTTCATCGATCAGCCGACATTTTACCAAACCTCTAGATGCCCTTAGGTTTGAACCTTAGGAAATCCATTGGCATTTTCTCTTGATTGAGTGCGGATTCGTCCATTTAGTTTAGGTTGAGCTTCATATTTACATCTATACCAATGAACTAGATTATATTTTGTACATATATTAATCAAAAATTCCAAAAATATTTTCATTTTCTTTTGTGTATAACGGCTTCCATAAAACTTTTGTCCATATAAGTTATGTGTGTGAGATTTTTGGATCACTATTTCACTCCATGTCTATGTGTCTTTCGATGAGTAGCTAGTCTGAACTTCATCTCACTTGTGCGTTTTGATTCTTGTTTATGATATATTCTTCTATGATTGCCTCATATCTTTGCCTTTCATGCACGCACCTTTCACAAAATTGTAAGGATGTCTACGTCACCTTACATATGCTAGGTGAAGCAAGGTGTTGTCTTATCAATTTTGTCACCTAATCTTATAAGCAATAGATATTTCGAATGTGCATGTAAGAACCATTGCCCGGATTGGGAAAAATAGACAAATATTGATTCGGTAAAGTTTGGTTAGCAATGGAATCAAGTTGCGAAAGTAAATTTGTCTTTACATAAATACACACCATTTGCAAAAAGAAAAAGATCCTAGAAGAATATATGTGACAATGAATGCTATGAAAAATATTGTGCATAATTCAAAAGAATATTTGATTTTATGGGTGAAATAGGCTGAAGATCAATGGGTATGCCCAATAAATCATTATATTGCTTTCTTAAGGTGATGCTATTGGCCAGAGAATCATTAATCTTCTAAGTGTTTTTGTTTTTGTGGATAGTGTCCAATTGTATTCCTTTTTATTGGCATAAGGCATATGTAAGTGTAAATTGTGTTAATAAATTTTTTAGCATTTTGCACTTGTGCGTTGTCCTAGTTAATGCTCTCACTCACATTGTTCACACCCATTCATTCCGTTTCCACGGTTCAAATATTTCTACACTACATAGGAAAATTGAAAATCAAAATTTATGGGTTTATAACCTTTACAGGCCTTTTTACTCTTTATTTTTATAAAAGTTTTCATTTTGATTGAGGATAAAAAGTTCGAAATCTCATTCAAACGAGATTCTAACTACCCTCTGCCCTAAAAATCCCTGCATTCTCGTTCGATTTCTCATTCATAACTTCGTTCGAATGATGTTGTTCGAACGAGATTCCCAGAAGTTGTTTAAACGACCGGGGATTTGGCAGATCGGTTGGGATTATTTTTTATAGTCGTTTTTTCTCTTTCCTTTCCCTCTTTCTCTCTTTTCAAAAATAGTTTCCCTTCCTCATTTATCTTGGACACTCACATCCATTTCACCCACACTCTCCATATTCCCAACTCTTCATCTCCATATTCTCCTATTTAAATTCTTCCACGTTGTAGAGCCATTTTTCATATCTCCTAGAGTTGGTGTGGATTTCTAGAGCTTGATTTTTGAGGTATTTTTCATTCCATTTCTAGTATATTTCTTCATAGTTTGATTGAGGATATATGATTTGAGTCATTTTTTGTTATGTGAAACACCCTCATAGTGTTTATTTTTCACCATTGACACATTTTGTATAAACTTAACATATTTTCATTGGGGATTCTCTCTCTCTCTCTCTCTCTCTCTCTCTCTCTCTATATATATATATATATATATATATATATATATATATATATATATATATATATATATATATATATATATATATATATTTTTTTTTTTTTCTCATACAATTTTTTCAAAACATATATTTGTGTTTGCCCCGATTAAATGAAATATCATGAAGTTATGACATTTTTTTTAAAACTCAAAATTTTTATTATTATCAAATTTCATGCAATTTCATTTAATCTGTTTAAATTAGTTTTATCTTTTCTTAATGGTTTATTCTAATGGAGGATGGGATTTATTATTGTTGTTTTTTGTTGGTTTTTGGTATTGTGGTGGTTTGGTTGGTTCATTTTGGGTAGGTTGTAGTCATCTAGTTATTTTTACCATGGCTAGAAGTCGTCATCCCAAGCATGCCGCCCCTTCGGATGATGAACGTTCTTCCGATGAAGATGATGCCATCCCAAATTTTTGATTGTGTTGGGGTATACATGCAAACCGCACACTTTTTCACACCCTTGGTTTCCCTATTCAGTCCATTGTTAAGGAAAAGGTCATTAATTTACTTTCTTTTTCTGGTACCACCGTGTTCACTTGGCCAGTCACCCATGGTTGGGATACCATGTTTAGTCTTTGTCACCCTTCCTATCCCGACCTAATTAGGGAGTTTTTATTTTCTATGCTCATAGAAGAGATAGGTCTTATCTCTCGAGTTTGTGGTAGGGAGATTGTTATTACTTCCGACTCCTTTGCCTGTCTTGTCGATTTACCCTGAGTTGCCAATCCTACATACCCTTGGACCAAAGACACTAAACCCGATTCCAATCTTATTTTAGAGACCGTCTTTCAGGTGATTCAACTGGGTTAGATAATCTTGTATCATAGGAATCCAAAGTCTAATTTTATGATCCTTAATTAGATCGTTTGTGCATGCCTCTTACCACGCACAAACCATATTCATATTTCACCAAACCATGTGAATCTAATGTATGCAATCAGTGTTGGGAATTCTATTGATTTTCCTAAGTTTATTTATGGAATTCTTAGAGCCATGCGTATGTCCCTTTTTATGCCTATTCGTCAGGCTTTTCCTTTTAAAGTTCTAGTCAGTCTTCACTGTTTTGATGTAGGTTGCCCTATTTTTCCTTTGAATATACCCTCAATCCGTTTTCAATCCATAGACAGTTCATCCATAGGTCGATCTCATGGTCATCTTCCTAGGGATAATCCTCTTCCCACTCCGTCTCACTCAGAGTCATCCCATTCTTCCGCCTCATCCACTCCATCTCTATCTCATCCACCCTCAAATTTGGAGGAGCTCAGGGTCATGCATTTGTAGGTTGAGAAACTATAGGAGGAGAGGCATCAGGATTGTGCTATGATGTAGGAGTTATTTTCCTCCATATAGAGGGATATGAAGCTATCCGAGGAGTCCCAGGCTCGTAGAGAGGAGACTCAGACTCGTAGAGACTTTTTCTTGATGAATCACTTTCAAGAGCTTCGCAGTGCTGAGATGCGATGTGGCGCATATTCTTCGGGCAATGAATCTGCTCTTGGTGATGATCCTCCAAATGAGACTCCCGATGATGCCCCTGGTGATCCCGCACAATGATTCTTATTTTAGATAGTTGTTTTCTTTAGTGTACTTGTGATAGAGATATTTTGCTTTTGTATATTTGTACTCTCATCTGTATCGGATACTTGTTTTCATTTCCATTTCCTGTTTTGTTGATTTGGATATTGTTTCATCTTTGTGGGTTGTATTTTTTTTGGATTCATGTTAATTATCTCTTGATTTATTTTAATCATATCTCATTGTGATGGATGCTTTTTATTTCTATGTTATGGATATTATCTCTATTGTTTTATCATGTTAGTGTTGCCTTTTCATCTCTATTATATTGTTTTATTGCACTAACTTTGCAGGTGTATTATATTCCTTTGCCTTTTTCGAAAAAAGGGGGAGAACTTGTTCACGGGGAATGCTGGTAATTTTATTTACTGTTCTCTTTTATTTACCCATTCATTTTATGGTTTTATTGTTTCATGTGTCTCATAGTTCAAATTCATGCCTACAAAAGCTTCATATTGTACCCGTGTAGTCAATTATGTCTTTTTTTTTGGTTTTGGGGATGGGCTTTAGAATTGGCTTGATGACCTAGCTTAGAAAATTCGGATTCTATTTATTTTTTTATGTTTTTTCCTGGAATAGATAAAGGGGGAGATTTGTAAGGACAAATTTCAGCTTTCATCGTACAACAAGTTCACATTAGCATCCGATTGCTCATTTTTCGGAAAGGTATATGACCCGATCTTTTTTAATTTGTTGGAGACAAATATTGAAGTTTTATATGCTTTTTGTAAAAAGTTTTCAACATCTTTTGGCCTTAAAAAAATAATTTAAAATTTTCAAAAATTAGAGAGGTCGTTTGAACGACCCTTTTCTCTTAGTCGTTCAAATGACATAAACAATCCTTATGCTTTTGGTAATAAGTTTTCAAACTTCTTTTGGCCTTTAAAAAATAAATTTAAAATTTTCAAAAAGTAGAGAGGTCGTTTCAACGATCCTTCTCTCCTAGTCGTTCAAACGACTTCAAATGATTTCCTTAAATATTTTCCCTGAAATATCGTTTGAAGGACTTGTTCTAACGACATTCTGTAATGTCGTTCGAAAGAGCCAGTTAAGTCATTCAAACGAGCGGTTTTATTTTTGAAAAATTTGGTTTTTCCCTTTAACTTCCCTTGCCCACTACTTCTAACTTTAAAACCACTTTAGATCTCGGGAATCACATAATATTTGGCCATTTCACTTTAAAGAAAAATAAAATTTTCTCTTAAGAAAATTTCTCCAATTTTTCATGTGATCTTTAGGATCATTTATCCAAAAACAACAACCTAAACGTCTCATTACTTTCATCCTAGCTTTGGGTGAGGTGGACTTGCACAAAATTTTGTTTGGAGATGGTGCTTGGCTTTCGGTGGATACCGAGACATAGGAGTGCTGTGCAACGTGTTAAATCTACACGTGCTACAGACGGAGGTGTTAAAGATGGCACCATCGGGTCTTATGTAGTAAAGTCTATAAGTCTTATGTGTCTTCTTGTAAATACCATATTCGTAGTGGATTTTTTCTAGGCCTGGCCGTCTAAGGGTTTTTCCACTTGGGTTTTCCTTGTACATCGACGCGTTGTGTGATTGTGATTTCTTTTTACATTATAGTTGATATCTCACATGTTCATGTTGGAATTCTAGTAATCAAGATTAAAATTTGGAAAGCATAATCCTGCTAGCCTAATTGCTATTTGAATCTCGTGTTTCTATTTAATGTGATTTAAAAGGAGTGTATTTATTGAATTGAATAGAATCCATATAACCCTGTAACTTCAGGTGCAGTCTCTTAAACTCCTCCCAAATGGAGGACAAAGTAGTGCTCTCAACCATTCCACTACGGTTGGCCCTCTGTTGTTGCGAGAGGGAGTTTGCAAGCCGACGCACAACCTGTTCCATTCATCTAAGCTCACTGTTCCATGATCCGCTAGCTCCACTATGGTATGTAGTCATCTACACAAGAAGAGAGAGTTCAATACAGAAGGATACGAAATTAAAGCGATTAACTTAAACGAAAACTAAAGCGGTAAGTACAAAAAAAATGTATAAAGGAAGCATACTAAGAAAGCATAAACACTTCGTCACACTGGAGGATCCTATTTCTATGATACCAATTGTAATGCCCTCACCTAAATTTGGATCACCATTGGGGTAACCCGCACCGAGTTAGGGAGTTAAATGGTGAGGGGAAAAGTCCATTTATATTATTTAAGAAAAATCTTTTAATTGCACCATTTTATAAGGATTAAACTACCAATTTTAAACTGAGAAACAAGTGGTCACTTTAAGTAATTGGTTGATTAACAAGTTTTATTTATGAAAACTCGTTGAATCTAGCAATTCTTAATAAATATGAAATAAATTGTGACTATCCTTGTATTATTGCATCACTTGGGCAAGGGCCCGAATAAAATGATTTAAAATATTCCAAATGCAATGTTTCTAGAGACAAGTTTAAAAACAATGACAGAGCTTCTAACGACGATTATTACCCTTAGGGACCTTATCGACAACCTAGTTAACGTCCGTACTCGATGTACTTGGGATGGATGTGGGTGTGTTAATATAAAAAGTAGGGGTGAGTGAATGCTCAGCAGGGTGGGAAATACTAAGCTATACATTTTTTTTTATAAAAATACTATACATGTAACATGTATTTTAAACAATTCCTAAAACATTTAACAATTTAGCTAGAATTAATGCAACTACCATGCAATTCACCTGATCGATGTGCTCATACTCACACTTAACCATTTCATACCACCCTTTACCGGGTCTAGAGACTATTTGATCATATTTCTTAGTCTCCATTTATTCCTTTCATTAGGTTGTCTTATTTACATTCCTTAAGCACAAAAAAGTTCATTTTCATTTTCATTATTTTTTCTCAAAATCCTCCATTTATCTACATACTTTAACGGTCTGTACCTCGTCGGTTATACTACCATATGCTCTAGCTAGTGATTTTGGGTCTTTCACCCTCGGCCTCTGGGCCCTTCTTAATTATTTTTGGTCTCATAAGAGTCCATATTGACATTTTTACCAATGTCCACATTGTTACTTTACTTTCACTATTATCATGCCATTTCATTCATATATCGGGTTTTCACAAATCGACTGATAAGGTCAAATGAGGAAATCCAACCATTAGGTCCCTTTAAATTTATTAAAATTACCTTTTAACCCTTCATTTATCGAATCTCGTGAAAGACGTATTTCTTTCACCATGGCATTATAAATAGTCATTTTATGTTCAAAACCACCATTTATGTCCAAAAATTATACATTATCCTTTTTCTCAAAGAAAATCCCATTTCTTTATATTTCTTTTCGAGAAACATATTTAATGTCATAAAGACCATTTTTACAAAATGTCCACCTTACCCTTATACCCAAATGTTGCATTAATTATCATTTCCTTTTCATTTTATCATGATTTTACAACATACTTAGGGATGATTTTTTCAACTTCTTTATTTCATTAATAAACCCATTTTTAATTCCACATATCATGTCTATAAGTCCTTATTTAACATGCTCCAACATTTTAACCATTTATGGAGGATTTCAATCATAGAACCCCTTAAATATGCAACTAAACATGATATAGATATGGGAATACATTATCATGATTATTTACTCATTTTCCAAGATTGAAATACCATTTGTTCATCCAAAGCCATTTTAAAACTAGTTTTCTCAAAAATCCAATTTTTGCAAGAAAACATTTTAATAGACATGCTAGAAAATATTTTGCAAAAATAAACTATTCTATCATACATCCTAATAGCTTTTAATCTTGAAAACACATGGAGGAAAACCCTACCTTTGATTTGAAGAGGTAAAACTAAAGGGAATGACTTGAAAGCTCCAAAAAACTTCAAAACTCCAAGAAATCTCCAAGTTTATCAAGAGAGCTCCAACAATGGCTTATTCTACCTAACTTATTCGCCAATTAGGCTTCAAATTGGTGTATTTAGCCTAGAAATAGCTTTGAAAATACTTGGGATGGAAGGAAAAAACCTTGAAAATGATGGAAAATGGGTGAGGAATGAGAGAGTGTAGTTTTAGAGGGGGAGAGAGAGAGAGCTCGAAAAGTCTTATGGAAATGGCATCTCCAACCCCCTCACCTCTATTTAAACCCACCAACACTTAACCCTTTAACTAAGGGTTAAACCCACATTTTGATATGAGTCGCTAAGAGCTCTACAACTCATCAAATCCATTGCCCCACGTCATGAAAACACATTAAAATGTATATAAAGTTTTGATTTTTATCCGGTCATTCAAACGAGTTGGACCTTGTTCAAAGGATATCCCCTTTAGTTCGAATGAGAGTTCTACTGAGGGTGAAACCTAGGATCAAAGGGGCAAAGGAACCCACTTCGTTCGAATGCAAAACAACCCCTCATTCGAATGAGGAAGTTCGAACGAGATTTGAGAGAATGACGAAAATCGAACAGATCCTAGTTGTTAGAAGTTCATTCGAATGAAAAACCCTTTCTCGTTCAAACGATGTAGCCAATTGTTCGAACGACAACCAAATTCTCATATAACAACATTAGGAAATTAAATTCCCAATTTAAATTGCACAAAGGCCATAAGGATAACTCTAATTCAATATCCATTCATAATATACAGTTTATGGCCCAATGGTATACAAATTACAAGGAGCAGTACAAATCTTGGGCATGTGTGTTATAACCTTGGTCCTATTTACCCCTATCCTACTTCTGACTTACATTTATCCCGAATAGGACAAACGGTGGAATAATTATTATAACCTTGGGTATGGGGGTTGTACGACTGGCGGGAAGGCATAATTATTTTCCTTGATAAAAACTTTGAGATTATAGGATGGGACAACGTACAACTATACCTATTATGACACTAGTGATCCCCGAAGGCATTAGAGATAGGCCTTCATGGTTTTATTTGTGGGTTTGAGAATAGCCCACTTATTTTGTATGTGAGTGGGGTATACCCACTTGGTTATTGGATTTATGTGATTCTATTATGTTACACTAAGATTCTATGTAATACCCTCATTTTTGGTATTATTTAAATAATTATTTATTGTAAATTGTGAAAATAAATTAATAATAAGGGATTAATTATTATCTGAGTGAATTGATAATAAGTTAATGCATATTTATATGATGATTAAATTTGCATTTTATTGGATTGGTTGTGCCGCATGTTATGTTTATGTAATCGGTGTAATTAATTAACAAGATTATATGTGGTTACCCGTAATATAATTAATTGAATGTTTTATTTTATGTTGTGGGGGTATCACCATGCGATACGAGGTATTATCATTTGGAGCAGACTCTAGAGTGAGACAGAGATCGGAATATGTGTTTTTATCGTCTTAAGTTGGTCCCAAAGGGTAGGTATACCCTTAGGCTAAGTTTTGTGCTATTCTAGATAGTATTTTGGGCTCATCCAGGGGATAAAAAATGAGACTATTATAGACATGCGAGATTAGTAAGTACTTAAGGGAGTTTATCCTCATTAATTAACTACTTTACACATAAGAACAAAACCTATAAGCCTTATACTTATGGGAGAACCTAAGGATAATTTGGGAGAAGAAGGAACCAACGATCAAACGCTCAGAGAATGCACCATTTTTCATTTCAGGAAAGAAATCTCTTGCAATACCACTTTATAATTTAAAACTTGATTATAATTAGTGTTTTCTTATTATAATCAGGGATTAGAATGCATGCTTAAGGTATGAATTGGTTCATCTTAATCATGTTTATGTATTGGGTTAATTATGATGAGTATTAATTGCCTATGCATTGAGGACTTGTACTTTTAGAGATATAAATTTGAATTTAAGAGTTTTGATATATGATTCTCTCATTAGAACTCATGTTTAGAATTTATTTTCATAGAGTCATTGAATATCCATGTTAGATTAGGGTTTAGACTTGAAACTAATAGTTATTATAATTCTTTTGTATATTTAAACTTGGTTTAATTTGGAGATTTTATCAATTGAACCCATGAATATGTTTTGTTGAGGTTTAAATCCCTTAGAAAGGAATTATGATTATGAATAATGAAGTTTCTAGGTTGGAGAACTTGGTTTGGATGGTATTGGAGATTGACATGGGCATTAATGAAGGTTTTGGGTTTGAAGCCTTCATTTTTAGGCAGACCTATGCCTTCTTCCTAGTGCGAATCGATTCGGCCCTAGGGGCAAATCGTTCGGCTCATGGATTGGGATGAGGTCGTGTCATTATTTTGTGTGAGAGGTTATTTCGAGTTGATTTGAGTTAATGAATTGTTATACACATGGTAGGTGGTTGATAAATTTAAGAAGTTAGGTTTATTAATGTATAAACGAAAAGAAAAATTGATTAACTTTAATTAAAGTTGAAGATTGGTTAACAATTCAATTAATTGCACAATCTCGCATTGGGGATTGGGTTAGAATCGTTGCGTGAGCGAAGCAATATTCTCTCTCTCTCTCTCTCTCTCTATATATATATATATATATATTATTTGTTGTGTGAACATACCATTATTCGTGGTGAATCTATCGATCAGAGTTACTTTGGAGGTTGGGATCGTGTACTGCGCACTTAGATGTTGACACAAGCAATTCTCGAGGTCGTTGTTTTTTACCGTTCATTCAGGATGGTTACTTCTTCGTGACGAGAGAAGTTAGGTAGACTCTATCCATCGAGCGAGTTTGGGTATGGGACTAGGTGATGGTGTTAATAAGTAGTGATCTCCCTGTATCTACTTCTGAGTTGCTTATGTTTGTTAGGTGAATGACTCCTACAGACTTATCGATAGAGGCACGAGAGTGTCCCTGAGGTTGTTGCCTTCGTGTGATTATATTATGAATATATGAAATATATACTTTATTCTAATGATAGACAAGTTATTAATGAACCCTATGTCACATTAAATACATTATTGTGTTATGTGTATTCTTTTGTGGGTGACATTGTGGGGGTTGTTACTTCTATTGTATTATGACACACGTAGTTAGTTACATCCATATTGTCTTACGATTATTAGTTTTTTACTCCTTAAGGTAGTATCAGAGACTTGTTACCATAGTTATGACTTGGGTTGGGACATGCTCGTAGTATTGCATTTATTTGAGGGGTGAGGTACTTATTTCATGTGAGAGCTGACGTGACATGTTTATTAAAATGAGTCGCATGATTAATTACTATTGAAATTGGAGATTTTTTTAACTTTCGATCTCTAATACCAATATAACAACCCCTATTTTCCACATAACAATCAGCCATGCTAATATACCAAAGGTAGGGATTGTCAAACAAATTATGTTCTTCTCAGCATCATATAAATAAAAAAGAGTGATTTTAAAACCATTCACAACATGCGATAACTAATACGATAAATAAAAATGATATAAATAAAGCCTCCAAACCATCTAATAAATAAATAGTCTGAATAACTCACTCCGATCACTAGAAGATGATTCATGATGTTTTTTTATGTCTCGACGTTAGGGAAGTTCCTTGGAGATGAGTTATCGTATCGTCATAT
This sequence comes from Sambucus nigra, assembly GCA_949130495.1. NCBI lineage: Eukaryota > Viridiplantae > Streptophyta > Magnoliopsida > Dipsacales > Adoxaceae > Sambucus > Sambucus nigra. The sequence continues at coordinate 442,273,002 of OX422207.1, forward strand.
TGATCACGATGAGTGAGAGATTTAGCCCGATGTGCGTTACAAGGAGAAACCAATTGCCATTTTGGATCGCAGGGAGCAAAAACATCATTCTAAGGTGATTTATTTAGTTTGTGTCGAGTGGGGGTATCACAATGACAATGATTCTCCATAGGATAGGGAGGATGACATGCGAGAGAGGTATCCAAAACTCTTCTTGTTAGGTACGTGTCAAATTCTGAGAACATAGTTCCTTTGTTAGGGGGAAGACTATAATACATCATATTTTATATATTATTTAAGTAATTGTTGATTGTTAATTGTGAGAATAAATTATTAATCCGGAATTAATTATTACTTGAGTGAATTGGTAATAAGTTAATGCATATTTAAATGATGATTAAATTTTCATGTTATGTGATTTGTTGTGTCGCATACTATGCTTAATTAATCGGTGTAATTAATTAACTTGGACTCTATGCGGTCATGCATAAAATAATTATTTGTTGTTCCGCATGCTATATTACCATTTGGAGTGGACTCTAGAGTGATATGGAGACCCGGATAGATATTTTTATCGTCTTAAGTTGGGTTAGGGGGTAGGTATATCCTTAGGCTAAGTTTTGGTCTATTTCGGGCTCATCTACATGCTCGAAAATAGGCGTATTATAGACATGCGAGATTAGTAAGTATTTAAGGGAGTTTAGGCTCATTAACTCATTAAATTACATATAATAACAAACCCTTTAAGCTTGGTACTCATGGGAGAACCTAAGGAGACTTTGGGAGAATAAGGAACTAAGGATCAAACGCGTAGAGAATCCACCATTCTTAGTTCCAAGCAAGAAATATGTTACAGAACCATTTTATAATCTATAACTTGTTTATAATTCATGTTTTCCTTTTATATTATGGGATTAGGACGCATGTTTAGGATCTGATTTGGTTAATCTTAATCATATTTATGTATTGGGTTAATTAGGATGAATATTGTAATACCCCATAATTTAGTGGTATTTACTAATAGTTAAATATTAAATTTGAAAATTTAATACCCCCAAATTTAGTGGTATTTATTAATAGTTAAATATAAAATTTGAGAATTTTTAATTAATTATTTTTTTGAAAATTGAATATCCTATAATTTAGTGGTATTTATTAATAGTTAAATATGAAATTTGAGAAAGTAATACCCCAAAAATTTAGTGGTATTTATTAATAATTAAATATTAAATTTGAGAAATTTTAATTGATTATTTCATTGAAAATTAAATTTATATATAAAAAAATAATGCATACTAACATTGAATGCTACAATTCATGAATAGTAACATTGGATGTTACTTTTTTTAATAGAAGAGGGATAGAGCCCCCATGATGATATTGTTAAAGAGAAGAGGAAAATACATCTCTCAAGAGACATTGAGAACTTACAATGAAGGGAAATTTGAAAACAATAAATATGTGACTTTATAATAGCCCCATTACAAAGAAGAAGAAAACTATGAAAACTTCCTAATGTAGTGACAACCCGATTCGTCTAATTTTAAAGCACCTCTAGACAAGGGAGGAAGCTCTAAGAAGTTATGGAAAACTAAAAGAGAATGGATGTTTAAAGCATGATTTGCAAGAGCGCCAGCTAACATGTTTGATTCCCTGAAGCAATGAGACAAAATGAAGCTATTTTTCTGAATTATCTCCTTAATTTCTTCAACAAACTCTGTAGGCTCCTTTTTCAATGCGAAAAGTGTTTTAAGGATGGAAAAACAATATACTTTTTATGAAAAACCTTTTTCCATTTTTTTTAATTCGCACCAAGTTGTGAACCAATTTCAACTTAACCAAATTTTATCTTGATTAATCCTAAACATGCATCTAGTGATTAAAGAAAGTAAAATAAAGTAATACTCACAACGCCGGATGTACGAGGAAACCACTAAGGGAAAAAACCTCAGATGGCCCAAGCCAGACAATCACTATGATGTGGAATTACAATGAACAAACATAAGTCTTATTCAACTACTCGATGCCCACAAAACTTGATGCTCTTATGATCTTCAACCACTCCTCCATAGTGACCAAGCAGAAAGTCCTTCTTCCACGATGCTCGTCCATAGCACACGCGTCCATGTATCTCTCGGTGTCCACCGATATGGCTTTGTGTCGTCTATGATGTTGAACACGAACTCCTTCGCTTCTTCACCGCGAAACCTAATGTTCAAGTGTAGAGCAAACTCTTCTTGGTTCAACCAAATATCATTATATATCATATAGTAATGAAAACTCGGATCTTTGAAACTCTAAGTATGTATTTGGCTTTAGAAAACCTTAGAAAACATGTGTAAACAACGTTCTGGTCGTATACTACTTTTGTAAAATGCACACTTACGAAATTCTGATGAAAACACAACTCTTATAATTTTCTTGAGGCAGCGGCTCATTCAATCGACTTTGACATGTCGCTCGAATGAGATGGACAAATCGTTCGAACGACAATTCCATCTCGCTCGAACGACTAGTCATGTCGTTTGAGCGACACAGTGAATTAGAGTTTCAATAAACACTACTCGAATCGATCCTTATCAAAATAAAATGAAGTGTAAACCATTTCAAACACTTTTAAAAACATTTCTTTAATAAAATAACATCCTTAAATATTTTAAAATAAATTTTGAGTCTCACTAAAATTACGCATTCATACCTGAGTGATCTCGGAATGCAATTAATCTTGAAGACAAAATATGCACCATAAAATCGGAATGACAAATCTTTGAAGCTTTGCCACAATGTTGTCAATAAACTTCAATACTTCATAGTGTGTGTGGGATCGTAACAATAAAAATATGACCTATGACTCAAACGTGTTTTGTTCCAATAATAAGTCAAATAAACATACAACAGACTCAATTGGAAATTTTGTCCTTATAAATTTCCCCCTTTGACCATTCCTGAACAAAACCAATAGTGAAATGCCTAAGTCGGGCCCGTCAAGCCGTATGATGCCCAAAACCCATCCCATAAACCCAAAATCAACAAAATATAGGACAAGACTAGTAAATGATGGTTCGGCAAGCATGAATGTCTGAATGTGATGTACACTTGAAATATCCGATCTCTAATGCATATCTACACACATGAAACATACAAATACCTAGTGAAGTATGGAAGAACAAATGATATAAACCAATATGTAAAATCAAATCCAAATAATTTGTTATGTGAGCAAAACATGGTATCAATATGTAAACATCTAAATCAGGATACCAATTTGTATTGATGCAAAAATAATATTATACCAATTTATGTAAACCAATAATATAAACATGAAAGAATATAATTACAAATATAATACCAAAAAATAATGCAACAAATGTATCTGCTCATAAAAAAAACTCCCCCCCTACATCACATACATCTCTCCCCTTTTTTGTCTCGAATAGAAAATCCGGTGAAAAGATAAACATATCTAGCGATGGCATATTATCTCATGCTAGATAAACAGAAATAACCAGATAATAAAGATCAACAAATGTCAAATCCCTAGGTAGCAAACAGTAATCACACAATAGGAATCAACAATCTAAGCATCTGTGACTGAACGAACATAATGCAGTAAAAGATGTAATCAATATGAAACTGCATATAAATTGTCCAGAAGCAACCCAACAGTAGAAAAAATATGTAACCATATGAACCAGGGTACTGAAACAGAAGGACAAAAATTCCAAATTATAGCTCAAATGAAACATCCCTGTCGTTCGAACGACAGAGGCTTCTCGTGAGAAAGACATTGCCCGACATCTGATTCTCGCTCGAATGAGAAACTCAAATTCTCACATCCAGTCCCAAAAATTAAACAGTTTCGCCCAGCGAAATGTTTTCTTGAAAAGACTAACTGTAAGTGGCAGAAAACAACAAAAAAGTAGCGAAAATAACAAAAACAATATGAGTTACATGCTAACATAGATCCGATGTGCTCAAACATGAACATGGAATATGGGAGTGAACTACAACAAATGAATCACAATTCCAACACACCGAAATGATCAAGAAGATCTAATTGATAAATATAAACCACCAAACTTTATTTTAGCCATATGTGACAGCTAAAGTGTGAGCTAAATGAAATAAACATCAAACATGTACACAAATCCAGAATTTTGACGATTCTACAAACATAGTGTCAGGACATGATTTTTCAACATTAGGATTCGTGGTGCAAACCTATTTAAATTATCCATCTAAACTCCCTCAAATATATATATATATATATATATATATATATATATCATATTTTTCTTTTGGAATGAACATAAACTAATTGGCCCATATTTTGACATATGATTCCTTTTATTGCTTAAAATTTTACTTTCGGCCTCTTTTAAACGGTGGCTTTCACGACAAGTCAATTTTACACTCTTGTAGCCTTTTCCCGTGAAAACTACTCATTTTTTCAATTATAAACCTCACGGTAAACAGTTCTTACATGCACACCTCCTCCTTATGTCTACTTACGCATAGATAACAAAATTGAGATAAGAAACTCAAATATGCAAGAGATGTCAAACATCCATATAAACTCGTGCATGTGTGCAAAGATGGCATAGTTACAAAGTCGAATCAAAATGCATGTCAACTTCGAAATGACCCCATAATACAATGGTTAAGATCATTCTAAGGATCAATAATTATGACCAAATGTCCTAGACACATGGATAATGAAAGGATGGGCGTCCAAGCACACCAATATGCTACATCAGACATGTAAACTCAAAAACAAAAAACAAATCGAAAATCGTTTTGGTTTTTCCAACATATTTTGACTCCAATAAAAGCAAAATCTACACAAGAAATGCTCCAACTTCTCTCTAGAACCACCTGCCCCAAAACGCCTCCCGTCACCTTCTATACACCTTTTCCTACCTTACTAACACTATCAAATCCTCCATGGTAACCACGGTCAAACCTTCAGGTGACAGACTTGCCAGGCCTACACAGGTGGTGGCTGGGTTCGAAGAGTTAGAAGACGGCCAGTTTGCCGTGGACCTCATAGACAACCCAGGGGGGTTAGGAGCTGTGATGGGACCTCCCACTTCACCGCCCGACTCTGGTCCTGTATTGACTCCCATCGCCGACATCGGGGTTCATGGCCAGGCCATTTTGACCAAAGTTACGGTCGACGAGAACTATGGGAATAGTTCCCCGGCCGTTGACGTTAACTCCAATCGCCAGTCTGATGGGCGGAACGTGGGTGAGGTGTTGGCTTTGAGTGTAGCTGACGAAACCAAGGAACGTAGATCAGATAGAGGGGTTGGTACGAGCTCTGGGCTCAATGGTACGGGGATGGGAAACTTTCCTGTTGACACAGAAAAGCTGTCAGTTAAACTGACGAGCGCCCCAACTCTCCAGACGGAACTGACTTCCCAATAACTGACGAGACACAATGATAGGACGTGGAGCACTGTAGCGACAGAAAAAAACAACCTAGGATTCGTCTCACCTACCACCAGCCCTCTGTTGTGGATTCTATCATCACGGTAACGCCTCCCGCTGCAGTTGCTACCGGTGGCCATAAAAGGTGGGAGAATAATTTGGTGGGTTATTTTTTTGGGAAGAAACTCCCTTTCTCCTACGTTAATAACGCTGCCACCAGACTGTGGAGCAAGTTTGGGATGACCAAAGTGATAGCACACGATAATGGTTTTTTCTTCTTTCTTTTTGACAACCCCTCTCAACGGGATGAGGTTCTTGACAATGGCCCGTGGCATTTTGCGGGGATGTCCATTATTCTAAAAAAATGGCATGCTAGTTTTAGCTTCCACAAGGATACAGTGAAGAAGATACCCATTTGGGTGAAGTTCCACGACATTCCCGTCCAACTATGGACGGAGGAAGGACTCAGTTACATTGCGAGTTCGGTAGGAGTCCCTTTGTTTGCCGATGCTGTCACGGAGGAGATGAATAGAATTTCTTATGCTCGAGATTTAGTTAATCTAGTGCGTTATGTAGCATATAGAGATTTAGTTAATCTAGTGCGTTAGAATATAAGCCTTGAGATAGGCTGGTACTGTGAATGAGTATATGGTAAGGTACCATTTAAGTTAGTACCTTTCAACTTTTGTGCACTAGGAGGTAGTGTGATTCGCGATCCTAGGTCGGTAGTACCAGTCATATCCGAATTTCGGGGACAAAATTCCATTGTAGGGTAGAGAATGTAATACCCCACACTTTTATGGATATTTAAATTAAATAAGTGAGTGTAATTTGGAAATTTGAGGAATTTATGTGAATAATAATTTTTGAAGTTTATGAGTGTTAGATGATTTCCGATGAGTGTTACATTTACTTTTGGGATTAAGTAAATAAGTCGGATTATTTTAATTACGTGTTGCAGTTGGGTAAAGCAACAAAGGATAATATTTTAATGGGAAAACTCGTATCGATATGTGTTGGGTTTAATTAGTGAATTGAAGTTAAGTGACTCGGACGGAGATTTCGAGTGTGCAGTTGATTTCGGAATGGGCGAGATAGTCAGAATAGAGTATCCGAGAGTAGTGTTTAGGTTCCGGGGACTTTTGGACTAATAGGGACTCGCAATTGAGTAAATGAGTCATTTTTGGGTTTATAAGGAATAGAGCCTTATTCTCTCCTATATAAGGCACGTGAGAGGGAATGAGAAGGAAAGAAAAGAGAGAAAAGAAAGAGGAGAAGAATGTAAGGAAGAAAGGGAGAGGAAAAAGGAGATTCCGGCCAAACTCCGTAGGATTCGACTCGTGGTCGTCGTATTTTATCCTCGAGGCAAGTGTTTACTTGCTTTATTCTTTTGAATGCATATCTCATATCATAGTTGGTAATAACAAAAAAATAATGATTTTTGGTTTGGGTTTTCGTGAATCAAGCGGGTGTTTCAGAATTTGAACGGATAAAAATCGGATAATATCCAATTTGAGAAACTTAGAAATCAACTGAATTTCGTTTTTGATTCTTGGTTCTAGGATAATTAGAACCTATTTTCCTTGAGTATATATAGTTGGTTGTGATCAAAGGAGGTTGGGAGAAGAAATAAAATCTTGGGGGAGCTTTAATGGCTGAAATAGCTTCTCGAAAAAAAAGCTGCCCTGATCGATCGATCAATCGACGGTCAAGGGTCGATCGATTGACCCTTCAGGACTTTTGACAATTTCGGCTTATTTAATTTAAATGGGGTAAATTCCAAAATTAATGGTTTTTAGAATATTTATAGGAGGAAATAAATATCCAATTAGGAGAAATTATTCCAAGCCATTTAAGGGAATTAATTGGGGTTAGGAAGGTGCAAAAAAAATGGTGTGTCGCTAAAGGAATAGTTTTGAGAAAAATAAATTGGGAGTTTAATATTTGGGGTTCCTAAATGTAGTGAAAGAACCTCTAAACTATTATTGGAGTGATGTGTATATCTTGGGTTACTTGAAGGTGAAATCCAAGGGCTTACTAATTTAAGGGCATTTGGGACGAGTAATACTCAGGGTGATATTCCGGTAGGCGATTATATATATATATATATATATATATATATATATATATATATATATTGTGCGCGTAGAAAATGTGATTATATGTCGATTGTGTCTGAGTAAATCCTACGAGGTGGCTGGGATGGAATTGCGTATATTCGGGAGTATACATAAACCCTTAGAAAGGGATTAAGGTTCGAGTTATATTTTAAGTAAGAGAATACTTATAAGTTTAGTATTATAAGCGTGTGAATACTTATATACTATTACGAATGGGAACAGTCGGGATATTGGCTATCGCTATATGAGATTGGCAATTATAGCCTTATATATACATATATATATTTGAGAAGTGATTTAGGTTATATATACGATGTGGTTACAATATATATAATATGATACGCAAATACATATATATATGTGTGTGATTGGTATATTTGTATCTTATAGGCTGATTCCATGGGCTTTCCCGACCGTATGGTTAGAACAACCAGATTATATATCTTCTCTAGTGCGATCCAAGGAGGTTGTGCGATGTGGGTGAATCCCCTGGCTTGAGGAGAAGGGACGGTATATCCCCAGGTCATATCATCCTGCATATAGGTATCCCACTTTCAGGAGGGAATATGTCCGCCTCCACCGTTGTGTATTTTTACCATAACCATGAGAGAGTCTGGTTTTGTACCGTGGTATAGTGTGTAAACCCATATTTGGATAGGCACTATGAGAATGCATCCTCGAGTTATAGCTCACTGGGATGGTTATCATGCTTATGATTGCAATAGGTATAATCATATACTTGTTGTGTACAGTATATCGTTTGTATATGAAGATGAGATATCATATAAAGTAAACTTATATAAATTAAAAGAATGAATAAGAGTTATTCTCATTCTGGGAGATTATATCCGGACTTAAATTGTGATTTGTATATTAGAGCAAGAAGTGTATATATGAGATTTTAAACTAGTGAAAGTTTTGGAAAAATATATATATATATATATATATATATATATATATATATATATATATATATATAAGCGTTATGTGCTGAGGGCCTAATGAATCATGACGATCAACATTTCCAGGTAGTAGTGTATCGGGGAGGTTCCTTGTTTGAATTTCTCTTCGCGAGACACCCCACGAACGAAACGTAGATCAATATTGGGAATGGGGAGAAGTTTCGTCCTTAGTACTCGGGTTACGAGTACTTTTAGAAGATGGGTGATAGAGATTAGTCAGGGAGGGTAGCTTAAGTATGTTGTCTAAAAGGTATGTGATAGGTTCACTATTAGAAGAAGGGTGAGGGGTATCTCATGGGAGTGCAATACCAATTTAAGTATGAGATAAATCATATTTTAAAAAATGGCATTTATGCACTTGCTAAAAATATTTTAAATACTCGGGCTCTGACCTGTTTCTCTATTTTCCTCTCTTGCTATATATAGGTGTCCAGATATAGGGATGCCTAGATGATGATTCCTTCGAGTCAGACGTTTGCTGCAGCAGCTGTGGACGCATGCAGGTTTACTGTAGACGCTTCTGTCCTTGTAATCTAGATAGGAGGTACTGTAGAAACATTCGGGCTGATAGACCATTTGTATTTATTTATTTTTTTACCGCCTTTTGTGTGGCATTTGATTTGGTTGTATTATGTTAAACCGAGTGTTCAGTTATTTTATTTCATATTCAGTTGTTGCATATATAAACTGTGTGAATGTTTTATTTAGTTGGCTTGATTAAAAAGATTATTTAAATATACTTTTGATGCCAGTCTAATAGGTTATTCGTAATTAAATTGGTTTTCGATAGTGATGCTAAGAATGAACCATATGAGACTCCTGTTTTAATTTGGTATAGGATTGATCACCCGGTCTTTTATTAGGTGGAGTGTCACAACTCATTAATGTAAAGGCAGGCTTGTGAAATAACATGGAAAATGTGAAAGCATGTTAATGGTTAAATTAATGGGATAAGGGTAGTAAAGTAATAAAGATTAAGTATGAGTGGGCTCATCATCTGGGTTGCATGTTCATAACATTAATTTCATTGTTACGATTCAACTTTCATCAGAACACTTAATCAATTGAAACATGATTTCATAATTGTTATAATACATTATATATGTGTGTAGATATTCATTTTCTATATTATACTTTTGCTAATATTTCCCCTGATGGGTGTAAGATCGTACACCACCATTTGACACCCCTCAGGTACTTCAAGTGGAGGAAATAAAAAGAAAAACAGGAAAGGAAATGAGAGTTATCAACGCTAATTAGATGTCTGTCACTATTGATTTTAATTATGTAATTTATTTTCGAACAATGGTTTTTATCATTTGACTGTAATGCAAGGACTTTCAATTTGGTCGTAATAGTAAATGGCAAATGCTTATTTTCCTTAAATGACTATTTATTTAATGAAACTGCAAAATTCTATTGTTTTTAAGTATTCCTGTGAATTTCAAAAGTTGAGCATCATTTCATAAATTAAATTAATATATTTTATGTTATAAATAAATAAAGAAACTGTTTATTTTAAAAGGGGATTTTCTTAACTGAAATCAAAGTATGAAAAGATTTTTCGCATTGTCACCTTATAATGGGGCGTCACAACTTGGTATCAGAGCAAAGGCTACGTGAGTGTTGGAGTGTGCGCTTGTGTTCTATTTTCATATAGAGATAAACTGTTATATTTGTCTACGCTAAGGTATTAGTTCATTTTGTCTATATTGAGGGTAAGTGTTAATAAAATTGAATTTAATCCTTTGATGCTCGGGTTTGAGTTTGAAAGATAATCCATAAAGTGAAATTAGGATAAAAAAATGCTTATGTACACGAGTAAGTCACTAAGATGATGGTTTTTCCCACGTTGAGTAGTAAAAAGTTAAGGTTATTGAAGATCATGCCACTTGTGTATGGGATTAATAATGGTATTGAAAGTTGTTAGTGTCAAGGAAATGTGACACAAAAGAATAATTCAGGTGGACCCTTGGAGATAATGTATCTATATAGGGATATAACATGACAAATGTGTTAGTCTAAAATAAGTTTTAATAGTTAAGAGAGTATGTGGTAGTGTACAACAAGAATTTCAATTGTCGCTAGTCATTATGACCCGCGGTTCATGTTGAGCCATGAAGGAAATCTTTTTAATCGTAACAAGTATCGAGAAAATATTGGCCTTGTTTCTTAGGTGGAATGATTTTGTTTGATTGGAGACATATGATAAGTCACCCAATGGTGTCTAAATACGAAGGAATTTAATTGGAGTTCAAAAGTGGATTTTCAAGGTTTTATCCTTTTCAATATAAGAAGTTCATTCTTCATGGAAGTGTAATGACGAGTTTAATTTAGTATCGAGTGTACATCATTGTACATAGTTTAGTATACAAAGGCAAGGTACACATTACCCTGTGAAGAAAATTTTGTTAATATTTTTGATGAAATAAATTATTTATGGTAACGAATTAGTGAAAGAAAATTACGTCAAGATGTAAGGAAAGGCTTTCGAGCAATTGTAGTCATTAAAGGATAACTTTGTTAAATTTTTGTAGCGGAGTTTCAAATTTTAATGAACTTGAGGAACAAATTATCTTGACATGTTTGGTAACAATCTTGGATCAAAGACTTATGTTTGGCAAAACTAGTAAAGTTTTTCACTTTCGAGTTTCCCTTATGTAAACGGGTTGAGTCGTGAACACTCCATAATGGTTTGAAGTTTCCATTAGTGCCTTCGATTAGTGGGGAACAACTTAACAAGATCTCTTACACACGCATAAAATCTAGTAACCATAGGCAAGTTGCACTTGTGGTAATATAACAACACGAGTTAAGACCTAAGTGTAGGATCAATATACACGTTAAGTAAGTAGGGCATCATGTGTAGATTCACCTCCTTGGATAAACTTTGAGATAGTTTAGGATTATTAATCTATTGATTGATTATAGTAGAAATGTTTGTAGAAAACTATGTTATGGTGATATTTACGTGTATTGATTCCTCAAGGTAGTTAAGTTTGGTTAGTGCAAGATGGAACGTAGCACTGAAAAAGGAACAAAGACAATAATCTTATGGAAATAGTATCCTAAGTAGTTTAAGTGAATTCCAATATAGTAAGAGTCAACAATGATGCTCCTGAACAAGTATTAGTAACATTGTAGGATCAAATAAGACTCGATATCTGGATCGTGCCTTGTCAGACATCGTAAACGTATTAAGGGTATAAAATGCAAGAAATATTACATCAGGGCCATGTATTAGAAAATATGGGTGGTGCATCATGGTAACTGAGTTCTTTAGTGAATGTCCATGGTGTTGGGTTGCACAAGCATTCATATGCATGAATTGAATGAAAGATAATAAATTTTCATTGCATGTGATGTCATGGTTAACTTAGGATTAGTAGTCTACAACATTTAGACTCGTGAGATTATGAGAAGTTCATGTAAGCGAATGATTGTGAGTGAATTATAAATGTAGAGTTAAAATGATCTAAATTGGGGAAAATAGCGGACACACAATGGGTTGAAAAGAGATTAGTAGACCTAAATAATTTTTGACTTCACGACACAATAAATTGTTATGGGTAGCATATGTATGTATTATTAGTGATTGCACGATTATGTGTTGTCACCGGTATAGAAAATAAATTACCTAAGATTAGATTTGGTTAAGTCTAGGACTTTAAACTTTAGCTAAATAGCATTTGGTAACAAGATTCAATCGAGAGTCTATGATAATTTATTTGTGTAAATTCAATGAGTATAAGGATTTTGAGAAATTGGAGATGATCGGAATATTGTGTTGTGATTTCTAAGGGTGAAATTAGGAATGAGTCGTTTGCAAATAGAATAATAAATTATAGCTATTGAACTAAGAGTCTATTATATGGCCACACGGATTGGCCGCATTCTCAGGCATAGGATTGATAAAGGTTTATTTCCATGTCCTGAACAGTTAGTCTTTAACTGATAGGTGCTAATGATTATTCAATTGAAATGACCGCTTAAGTATAAGGCATTGGAAATGATAAGTGTTTTAATTTTTTATGGATTGGAGATATTATTTCACGTCCAGAAAAGATCACGGATGCATAACATTGAGAAAAATAGATTAAATCGCGTTACTTGGTCTGAGAATTGTCTATTGATGAATTAGTGAAGTAATCAAAATTTTAAATGGTCACGTGTTTCCCAAGGTCGAATCTAGATATGAAGTGACTAGACTAGTTAGAATGGAGATATTAGGCTATGGGCACATTGGACCTTCGGTGTCTTGGAAAGGTTGGGATGGTATCTTAAGGGTTTAGCATTACTGTCAGAGTAGTCCCATGTTCATAATATATTCCATATTTTTAGTGTCAAAAGTGTGTTTTATTTATCACACATGGTGAGTCGAACTATCTTGGTCTTCATGATAATGTTATTTGTGCTTAAACCCATATCAATAATAGGTAAGGGACAAGAGGTTCAATTATTGAGACAATTTTGTTGATCAAAGTCATATAAGATAAGACATGAGACAGAAAGAATGAGTTAGTAATTAAAGTCGAGCTTGTGTAAGAGCTATCCGAAATTACACGCATGGGCGCAGATTGTTATAAAATTTTAGGGAAGAAATTTCCTAAGGAGGAAATAATGTAACACCTCAAACTATTAATAAAAATAAATTAATTATTAAATATTGGATCACGCAAAAATTTGACATAAAAATAGTTACACTACATGGGTCGCATAAAGGCCAAAAAGAATAATTTATGTTTGAAGAAGAAGTTCCACGTAAATGTTTACATGAAATTTTTTATATACACTATGCGGAGGATCAAAATATCAAATAAGAAATCGCATGTTATGCTCGGGCTTGGTTTGATGCATATATGACGCGCATGCATAAAAAGGATAAAAAAATGGCAATTGTGGTGTTTAACCTTAAGAAAAGAAATACAAATGTATGAACCACTTGTATTATGTCAATAACATATAATAAATGCAGAGGACATATTTGTAAGGTTATTTTTATGTATGGGGTACAAATCTTATTCTAGAAAAGTAATATATTTGGTAAGAAAAATATTGGATGAATAGTAACATCGATGAATAGTAACTTTGTAAAGATTTTAATTAGTATGTACCGGTACAAAAATTATAAGAGTCTCTATTTTGGTAAAAATGTGTCATTTTGTTAGAAGATTATTTTTTCATAAAAAAAATGGTTAGAAAATTTTGAAAACCTCCAGAAAGATATAAAATTCAATTCCAAAAAAACTTTTACGATTTACATTTTTTTAAAACAAGTATTTTAATGCATGTTTAAGGAACTTTTAAATTCAACATAATTCCTATTTTTGAAAGATGTTAAGGTGGGTAAGTTTAGGGCATTAAATGTAGCGATTACCCATCAGTTAGGACCACCTTTCTCTCAGATTTTGATTGTCCTAGGTATGGGGGTCTTCCCTTAAGGGTGGAAATCATTTATGGTGGGTTATAGGGTCATTGAAGAGGGTGTAAAGAGGGACACCAACCCCATATACTCCATTTTTGAAGTGAGAAATTCTTCACTTTGACAAAATCCAAAATTGTTAATTTATGTCCCTTGCCTAGTGAACTAATAGATGCATTATCCACCCTTCAGTAACGCAAACTAGAATACATTCCTAACTTCCATTTTTGAAGTTTTTTCAAATTTTGTAGAAGGGTGTTCTTGGGTGTAGAAGATGGTTTTCAGAAGGATACATTTTTAGAAAGTTGGAGCTTATTGGGAGCTTCTTCAAAGTAATTTATCATCATAAGAGGTAGGGGTTCTGCACATTATTTTCGAGTTTAAAGACAAGCATGAAATATATATATATATATATATATATATATATATATGTGTGTGTGTGTGTGTGTGTGTGTGTGTGTGTGTTCGTGTATGTGTGCGTGTGTGTATGATTCAAATGTTTATCTATACTTATTATAACTACATATTAATATATGTTGAAGTATATGTGATAAAAATGGATGAAAGATAAGGATTGAAAGAAGGTTAAATTTCCTAGTGTCTAAGTTAATTATTTCTTGAAAAAATCATGTAAAACTCGTTGATTTCATGATAAATGTTATATTGAACTTGTTGAAGAAATAGTAGGATGCATATATGGATTTTATGGGTATAAAACCTTACATTCATAACATAGACTTGTGTAATTGGGATAAATGGGTTACATGTGTTGAAAGTGTATGGAAATAAGTCTTTGAATATGAAATGATAAATGCTAAAATTTAGAATACTAAGCACATAAAATGATATAATTAATGTGAACAAAGTTTGGGAAAGTTTAAGGAAACAAAGTAAATGGGTGCTATGCTAAGTGTAAAAGTAGTAAAAGCATTATTATTCAAATGTATAATATTTAAAATCTGAGGCCCAAATTAAAACAAGGTAATAAGGACAATAATGATAAGTTATCAATCTGTAAGACAATTCTTAAAATGTCAAAACTAAGGTTTTGGGGCCAAATGTATTTTTTCATTAAAAGTTCTGACAAAAAATAGAAACATTTGCAAAAATTAGTATTGTTTTGAAAAATTAGTTTTATAGGAAGAATATGATATGATAAATTCAAAGTTACTGTTTGTAACACCCCGTGTTTTTAAAACATAAAATTTGTTGGGAATTTAAAATTTTGGGTAAAAATAATTTTTTGGAAATTAACTATTTTCACATTTGAAAATGTTGATTTATATTAAAAAAAGGACTATTTATCAAAATTGAAAGCGGATTTAAATTAACAGAGTTTTACATTTTATAGAAGCAAGGGGAATTTTCGAATCCAAGTGATCCGAACCGGTTCGCTGGGTGGGCCGAACTGGTTCACTTCATCTGTTTAAAAAAAAACTCGTCCTTTTAGAGTCGTGGATGACTCAAACTATTTTTGGTACAAAAATACATAGTGATGGTTTTAAAATATATTTCAGCCTTCTCCAAAAGTAAGAGCCTCTCATAAATTTCAACCTATCTTTTCTTCAAAACTTAAACCCTTTATACTCAACTCTCAACTCAAGATTTGAAGAACTTAATCAAGATTTCTCAAGATCGTTCAATAAATTATTTTCATTATTTTCGCGAGAGGAATGCAACCATCAAATCATATTCTCCGAACGATTTTTATAGGCATGAATACTTCTATTATTCTCCTTTAGTATTATGCATTTCAAACGTTGCCTAAACACTAATAATAATTATTTCCCTAAAATAAATTAGGGAGACTAATTAGGAAAATTGAATTTAAATTTGGGACTTTTTTTATTCAAATTTTTAATACGAATTAAAACTCTAAACCCTTGCATGCTAAGATTAGATGTTGGGATTCCATTATAATTTATGATGTTTGCTTGTAGAATAAATCGTAGGGATGTTATAAATTGCTTTCGACATGTAAACCACGTTAATTACTTGTATAGTATAGATCATGGATTTATTGTTGTATGTTCCCAAAAAAATATGCATGTGAACAGAAATTCTATAACTTGATGAGAAAATGATTTTTTTTAATTAAGGGGACATAATTTGGATAAGAAGTGATCTTGCGATTAATTTAAAGAATTGTTGTGATAAAATAAAAATAAGCCTCTTGTTATTTGTTAATGTATTAATTATTGACACCATGGGGATGATGGGATTGTTGGGGTAGTTAGAGCTCTCACCTTAGTTTAGGTTTATTGCTAGGTAACACTTTCTAGGTATGGCACTAGATATTGTGGATTTTTACAAATGGATGAATTCGAGGTGGGGCTAGATTTTACGTCATTTTTTGTTGGATCGTTAGCCTAGGTGCGAGGATAGGTAGTAGTTAATGGTAGGTATTTTTTTATAAATGATATGCTAGGATACACTTGCATTTGGAGCAATCTAGGTATGGGGATAGAGGTAGGTTGAGGAATTTATGCTCGATAAAGGGTGGGGGAGTTAATAAGAAAATAATGGGAACTTGAGAGAACAGATAATTAATGCCAAAAATAATGGGAACTTGAATTTAAAATACTCTATTATGATATTTATCATATATAATGCTATTGTCTAGGTTTACGGACCCTAATTGGGAGGAGTATCTAATATTCATGTGGTGGGCTATGATCCATTGCGTTGACGCACATTTCAGGTATAGTGCTGGAGTAACTGCACATTAGTGATTGGAGATATTTTTGGGAGTGCCGTTGGAGATTTATTTTACTTGCTTTAGTAGTTTAGATTTACTTTTCCATTCCCCCACTTCTATTATAAAACTTTTATTTATGGATTTTGTGGGTCAATTAATTCCACAATTGTTCATGGTTTCAGTCACATATTTATAGCTGGATGATTTCATTTAAGTTTATATTTATTTGGAGTTGGATTTATTTTGGAGATAGCATGGTGATGAATTTTAAAATTGTATGAATGGTCATATTTATTGGACAAATTTGATTATTATCTTGTGAAAAATGTTTAGATGTCTCGTATATCGGTCACATGTTGAAAAATGATAACTTATTTAGTGATGTTTAGCGTTGTTTGGCAGCGGCGACTGGCGACCTCGCTTTCCAGAATGCGCTGGGTGTTATAGATGGTATCAGAGCCAGATTTTAGGTCTCGTAGGTTATGAGTCTACTTTAGCTTCTGAATTGCCTATCTTTGATTCCTTTTGATGATTTTTACTCTGAGTTATTATGAGTCTAATTATTGTTTATTCTCATCTTTTCAGATGGTGAACCATAGGAGATCTATAGATTAGAGAGAGGGTTCGATTTCTGGTCCCCCAGTATAGGAGAGGCAGGGCCAGTCTGTTTCGGGTGCTAAGGAGTTGGCGGCTATAGTTCATGAGGCCATAATGGTCGGTATTGAGATGGGGAGACATAGGTGGGTCACTCTAAAGGCGTAGCATCAGCGTAGACCCGCTTTAGTTTCGGACTGGGTGAGAGCCAGTTTTCATAAAGACAATCGTACCACCTTCATAGGGGGATCTGACCCAACGATTGCTCACCGGTGGAGGAGAGATATGGAGAGTCACTTGAGGATGGTAGATTATACTTATGTTCAGAAGCAAATGTGGGCTATGTTCAAGTTGACTAAATATGCATTGCAGTGGTGGGAGAGTGTCACCACATCTAAGGATAGGGATCGCCTGAACTATAGAGACTTTCTGGGAAAGTTTAACGACAAATACATTACATATTTGATTAGGAGTGTGACACATATATGTGGGTATGCGTTATTTACTTATGACTCGGAAACTTTAGGCAGGACAGGCTTAACAGGAGCTAAGGCGTGGCTAGTTGGATATCATGGTATGTAATTATTTTCCTAGATATGTCTAGTTAAATATATATATATATATATATATATATATATATATATATTATTTTGTTCGCGGGGTCGGTGCATGTAGGGTTGGGTGTATGAGCATCCAATTGTGACATTCTATGGGTAGGCATACATGAGCCTTATTTTATTATTGCGCATTTGCGCTTCATCGAATTTTGAGGACAAAATTCATGTGCTACAGGGGCGCGTTTTTAAAACATAAAATCTGTTGGGAATACAAAATTTTGGGTAAAACATATTTTTGGAAATTAAATATTTTCACATTTAAAAATGTTCATCTTAATTTATATAAAAATGAATTTTTATCGGAATTGAAATCGGATTGAAATGAAGAGAGTTTTACATGTTATAGAAACAAGGGGAATGTTCAGATTCAGGGGATTTAAACCGGTTCGTGGGGTAGGCCGAATAAGTTTACTTGGTCTGTTTAAAAAATAAAACTCTTTCTTTTAGAGTTGTGTAGGACTCAAATCGTTTTGGTATAAAAACACAAAGTGACGGTGTAGGGGGTTGCTATATTTTCATCATAACATTCTTGAGAAGGGAACCCCACCTCCTTACAATTAAAAAGAATATAGAGTTTAGGTGAGATACCCCTCCCCACCTAGTTTCAGTTAAAAAGAAGATATAGTTTGGACGAGGGACTTCTACCCCACCTCCTTCCAATTACAAAGAAGATATAGTTTGGGTGAGGGACCCCTCCCCCACCTCTTTCAAGTTCCAAAGATGTTTGGGCGAGGGACCCCTCCCCTACCTCCGTCTATTTCCAAATATGTTTGGGTAAGGGACCCCTCCCCACCTCCTTCCAAATCCAAAGATGTTATATCCTAGGTGAGGGACGTCCTCCCCCACCTCCTTCCAATTGCCAAGATGATATTGTTTGGGTTGAGGGGATCCCCCTTGTCAAAGCCGGTTGAAATGATACCTGGATGAGGGAGCCCACAAATAAGGTACCCCTTTGCCAAGAATAGCTAAAATATAAAATCAAGTGAAGAAGTCCATAGTGAGGTACCCCTCTGTCAAATGTTCAAATCCAATTATTATTATTTTGCAACAAGAGGGTCTAAGACACAAGTGACCCCAAGAAACAAAACAAGTCAGGATGAGAGGCTCTACCATGAGGAGACCCTCGCCATACAAAAGTTATTCTTTTATGGAACAAATGAACTAATATTTACTTTCTTGTATAGGTAGCCTAGTTGAACAGGCAGGGCTCAAAGAGGCCAGTTGGGATCTCCTGGGAGTTTTGGCTTGGTGGCTGAGGAACCAGTCTTGTTGAGCAATCTCAATCATTTAGCACTTTAAGATAAAGAGAATACTAGTAGAGAGACCTTAGAAGTCACTCAAGTCCTTACACATCTCACACTTAGTCACAACTGAGGTGAGTAGCCAAAGGGCTGGTAAGAAATGAACTTCTTACAAAATGATTTTAGAGAAGGTGGTCCTCGAGGCCACTATCAAGTTTACAAAGTTTGTACAACAAGTTTCCATTTCCAAAGATATTTACCAAATAAAATATTATGTTTACATTAGGATACATATTTGCTTGTTGACCTTGGTTCACACGGGGTGTTGTCTGTTAGAGAGGACAAGAGACTACAGATTTAGTAAGGATAAAATGTACACCGCAGTCATTGTCCCTCTAAGCTTTGCCTCTTATTTTTGGCACCCAAAAGGCCCAAACCATCCCTAGAATTCACCTATAAATAGGACCATTAGTGAGGTCAAATCATAGATCAAAACTCAATTCATATCGTTACTCTGTCAAAATCACACCAGACCACCTAGTATTCTCTCCATGCTCTCTCTAAGTGCTGAGTGCTTATTTCTTCACTCCCATCTTGGCAACCCTCCTTCTCAGGAGATATTATTCTTAAAGTTACTATTATTGTTGTGAATTTTATCTTTTTACAGGGAGTGGTTCTGGTCTTGACTCTATTTCTACCAGAAAGGGAAGGTTTTACTAGGCACTTCTTTTGAAACTTCTTGAAGACCTTGGAGGCAGAGTCCATTGAGGTGGGTCATGCATCAACCATTCCAGTTTCTTACCAGACCCTAGTCACACTACCCTACTACATTTGACGACTCCGTTGGGGAGGTTTCCTCACTTTAATGGACAAAAAAGGTTTTAACGTTTCTAAACAGCTGATTTTTTAAGACACACCACCTCAGAATGGAGATCAAAGTGATCAGACCGCCCAAGAGGAGGTGGTGGTGACCGGATCTAGAGTGCTTGCTCCTAATGGAGGACGTACAAGTACACCAACATTATCTCCATTGGTAATGAGCATGTTTTTTGAGTTTTTGAAACAAAATAATGTGGATTTGGAAAGCTTAAGACAAAGTTATGTAACAACAGTAGCAACCCCCTCTAAATGGACAGCCGTTGCAGAAACTTCAACAGTAGAGGTGGCTCCACCACAAAAGGTGGTGCCTGAGTAAGTTGTGACATCATTGAGTTCATCAGTAGTAAAGAATATGGGTTTGGAGAAAAATTTCCTCCATGGTTGTTATCATAGAGGAAGTGAAGAAGCTACTCTCCTCCCAGAGGGATACATCTCATCTATATGAGGAGTTGCAGAATCCCTACCCAGAAAGTGTAAATGAGAAGCCATACCTGGAAGGGTATGTTCGACCAAAATTTATCAAATTCAATGACAAAGGAGAAAATCTAAGGGAGCATGTGAAAATATTTATGGAGTACCAACGAGTGCATAAGAATGATAAAAATCAGAAGTTGAGGGAGTCCTCCAAGACCCTCGCAGGGAAGGCCTACACGTGGTATTCCCACTTGGGGCCCAATAGCGTCCCCACATGGGAGGAAATGCACAGGCAGTTCCTTCAAAAAAAATTCGTAGCAACGGATGAGTTCACATTGAGATACTTAGCACAGGAGGTGCAAAACTCTGATAAAGAGCTGATGCAATATATTACGTGTTTTCCTGAGAGGACACTAGATGTCCATGAGGATATATTGGAAGAAAGGCTCATGCAAATATGTGTCGAGGGGATCTTGGAGTAATATAAAGATCCACTTGGTCAATGAGACCAGAGATGGGACTTTTAGAGAGTTCACCAGGGTTTCTAGTAATATAGCCATGATAATCAATCCTAAATCCTCAAGTTGCAGGATGCAAGTGCCTCTAAATTCTATAAGATTTCAAGTCTCATGGAGGTAAGCAGTTAGTTATGTAGATGGAGGTTGAAAGGACAAGAAGGGAGGCCCGCCCAGCTAACAAGAGGAAGTTTGGAGAGGATGTCCCATCGTCACTATCTTGCAGTGTGGCAAAAGTAATGGACTATTATCGTACATTTATACGAGAGGGGGTAGCAGGACCCCCTTATTTAAATGGGGAAATCCCAATAGTAGTAGAAAAAGATAATCCCAAGTATCGTGAGTTTCATCAAAGGGAACAACACACCACCAAAGACTATTAATACATAGGAAGGATCATTGGCGAGCAGGTGGTTAGTGGTACTTTACAAATACCTCCTGTAGATGTCAACGAGAACCCACTCCTTACGAATCATTATGGTTTTGCCTATATAGTTGTAGCATATGATGAAGTAGGACCTTAAGACACGATGGAATGGGAAGGTACTAAACAATATGTGAAAATCTAGAAGTATTAGCACTTAACAGCGCACAGAGAATTGAAAATGAAAGGGAAGAGTGGTTATTCAATCCTATAAAGAAGAGGCTGAATGTGAGGGGGTTGAACAACTAAACCTCCCAGAAGGCAAATTAGATGTCATCCTTTCTATGGATGAAGGAAGAACATCTGAAGTAGAATATGTTTGTAATGCTCAAACTTATGAGGTAGACTTGGATTCTGAGTGTGAAGATATAGTAAGAAGCCCAAAGTTCAAATGGTTCTGTGACCAGATAGGAGTAAAGTATGACACGAGGGTAGTCATCAAAACAAATGTTTTGGAAGTAGTGCAACAGTGAGGGGACCCCTCACTAAGATGGAAGGAACCTATTGGGAGGTTGATTAAACGATACACTTTTGAAGTGGTATTCTCTGAGGCAAATAGGCAAGTGCCATATTTTCACAACCGCCCGCTCTACGTGACAACCATGATCAATGGAATTTCTTTCCCCGGGCCATTAATGGATGGGGGAACATCCATTAACATCATGTCAGTCAACACCTTCTATGAGATGGGTATCTCTAAAGAAAAGATAGTGATCGTGCCTTTGGTAATTTCAGGATTTTATAGTGCAGGCATGCAGTCGCTTGGATACATGAATGTGGGTATCAAGCAAGGGAACTTCACTTCCCACATTAAGTTTTATGTCATCAATGCCAACAAAAGCTACCAGCTTCTCATAGGGCGAGTGTGGATGCACACTCATGACATATTACCTTCCACATTCCATCAATGTGCCAAAGCCAACATTTAAGGTACTGAGATTATAATCAAAGAAACGCAAAAACCATTTTCTATTGAGAAGTCCCACCTGGTGGATGCAAAATTTTATATGGAGCTTGGCAGAGAGAGAAGGAACTCAATAAGAATGTTAGAGGGAATGCAAGTGGTGGCAGGAGATACCCAACCAAGAATGTATGTGCATGACTGTTTGGGGGAGAGAGTGATTCCCTAGAAGGAAAAAGGAAAAAGGAAGGTAGAGGAGGTATCCAAGCCCCCTAAAAAATGCAAGAAGTTGGTCCTACTGGATGGGAAAGTTATATAACACTCATAATAATTTATGCAGGAGGCATTCTGGAATGAGAGCGTCGACCGACACCGAGTGTTTTATGGTGGATGAATCCCACATTATCGAACATATTGAGGAGCCTGAAGAAGCCCCTGAGTGTATGAAAGATGGACCAAAGAAACATTTGCAAGAGTTGGAGGAAATTAATATGGGAATATAAGGGGGTGAGAGTAGACCAATTCTAATTTCCAAAAGTTTGAACTCAAGGCAGAAAGAGGAGCTCGTTAGCCTGCTCGAGCAACTCACCGATGTGTTTTCTTGGAAATACACAGAGATGGCGAGGATAGACCCAGAGGTGAGTTACTACATATGTTCTTCCTAATGCTCTCCCAATTAGAAAAGAATCCCGTACATATAAGGATGAGCTAGAACTTAAGATAAAAGTAGAAGTAGAGAAATTTTTGGCGTCAGGGTTCATCAAACCGATTCAGCACCCTGTGTGGCTCTCTAACATTGTGCTAGTGGAAAAAAGGATAAAAGTTAAATCTAGATTTGCATGGACTTTCACAACTTAAACCGGGCATGTACTAAAAATGAGTTTCCCTTATCGAGTATAGAAAACTTAGTGGATGCTACTGCGGGTCATGAAACGTATAGTTTCATGGATAGATACGTCGACTATAATTAGATCAAGATGGATTTGGCAGATGTAGAGATAATTTCCTTTCTTATGCCATTGGGAAACTTTCATTACACAGTCATGCTAATTGGGTTGAATAACATCGTGGCCACTTACTAGTGGACCATGATGGCCATCTTCATGATCTGTTTCATGATATATTGGAATTCTCTTTGGATGACCTGGTGGCGAAGTCAAAGAAATATAGCAAGCATACCTAGGACCTCAGGCGGGTGTTTGAAAGATGTCGCAGGTATAAGATGAGAATTAGCTCCTCGATGTGTGCCTTCGAGGTAACTACAAGAATTTTTTTGGGATTTGTAGTAAATAGGTAGGGGGTGCAGGTCGATGAGGAAAAGAAGAAAGCCATTGTGATGATGCCACCACCAAAAAGTCAGCAGTAAATCAAGAGCTTCTTAGGAAAGGTGTCCTACCTAAGAAGATTCATACCTGCACTGGAGGAGGTGACACACTCGTTTACCCTTACTGAAAGAAAAAGCTAAGTTGATTTGAGGAGAGGAGAAGAAGAAGGCCTTTCGAGAAAATCAAGAAAATTTTAGCCTCTCCGTCAATAATGGTACCACGGAGGTCGGGCACCACTGATGCTCTACTTCACTTAAACAGAAAAATCTATAGGAGCAATGCTCACTCAAGGGAAGGAAGAGGTAGATAAGCCATATTAGTACTTGTCAATGGTGATTTTAGGTATGAAATCAAGAGATACCAATGTTGAGAGGCACTATCTCTCCCTGGTCTTCGTGGCCCAAAAGTTTAGACACTATTTTCTAGCCTCTATAATTCACATTGTCACTAAGTGTGACCCTATCAAGTGCCTCTTGGAACGGAAGGTCCTAGCAGGGAAAGAAACAAGGTGGTTCTTAATACTTTTGGAATATGATTTGAAGTGCATGGTGCCAAAATCCATTAAATGTCAAACAATAGAAGATTTGTTGGCCCACTTCCCAAGTCAAAATTTTGAGCATCCTTTACCTATGGAAAATTTCCAAGCATGTTTGGAAAAAGAGATGGAGGAGTGGGAGATGGAGTTTGATGGATCTAGTGCACAAGGAACAGGGGGTTCGTTCGGGTATTATCCTCTCAAATAGTAAGGATACCGTCACTTTATCCTTCAAGCTATAGATTACAAGTGCTCGAATAATAAGGCTGAGCATGAGGTCCTCGTTCTGGGATTGTTGGAGCCGCTAGAAAGAGGCATCAGAGTATTGCGTATACGAGGGGACTCTAACTTGGTGGTAAAACAAGTTAATGGGGAGTTCTCCCTCAAGCATGACAACCTGGAACCGTATAGATCCATCATCCATAAGCTGCTAGGCAAATTCTTGAAAATAACCATTGACAGACATGCGCGAACAATGAATAGGCGCCTTAATACACTAGTTATAATAGCCCAAAAATTAGACATGGATGAGTCAGAAGAAACCATCACAATATAAAGGAGAACAACACCTATCACAATGAGGTCCCTGTTTCCAAGTGATGAGCTGAAAGACTGGAGGTACCAGGTTATAAAGCAGCTAAAAATAAGAGAAGGAACAATGAAGATGTTAAAGTTGTCCAGATACCACCTGCTGTAGGGAAAACTTTATTATAAGAGCCCCGAGGGGTTATTATCAAGGTGTGTAGGATAAGAGGAAGCTAGAGAGGGGGTGGAAGCAATGCATGAGAAGCATTACGGGGATACTGATATCCCTCTTTATCTTTAGCTAGAGTGGGGGGGTCTACTACTGGCCCATCATGAGCACGAAGGCTGCTCATCTGTAGCAGGGATATCTAAAGTGCCAAACTCAATTTGACTACCCATCATAAACTAACTTTTTAGAGGACTTTGAGGATTGGAGGAAACTATACACAACTTATCTAGAAGATGATGAGTTGCCCACGGAGAGGGCAAATGAGATTTATCTCCGAAAGAGAGCGTCCTACTTCTATTTAGTAAACTGGGATCTCTACAGGAAGGGCTACAATAAGAAGGCATAGAAATGTATAGCTAAAGGAGATACATAGAGGGTACTAAAAGATGCTCATGATCCCTCCCACATGGGAGGTGCCAAACTGTACGATCAATTAATGATGCTAGGGTACTACTGGCCAACTATAGAGGCTGACTCCATCGATTATGTGAAGAAGTGTAGAGCTTGTCAAGTATATGGAAACATGGTACAGGCCCCTTCAGTCAGTCTCAAAATCTTAGTAACTCCTTATCCCTTCCAGTCATGGTCATTTGATCTAGTGGGCTCTCGTGGCAAAATTTTCATTATGATCTCTACATAATTGTATACCAAATGGGTAGAGGCCATTCCTTTAAGAAGAGTGACTTCCTAAGTGGTAACCTAGTTTATCAAAGAGTAAATCATGTGCAAGTTTGGTATGCTGAAGGTGATTCTAACAGATAATGGGAAATAATTCATATGCAAGGAGATGACACTTCTCATTGATAAGTATAAGATTGTGCACAATAGCTCAACTATCCCCTACCCAAAGTAAAATGGCCAAGCAGAGGCCACAAACTAAACTTTGATCAATATAATAAAGAAGATGCTTGAGGACATGCTAGAGGCATATGATGAGAAGCTACCCATGGTACTATGGTCTTACCGCACTTCAAAGAGAAAGCTGACCAGGTTTACTCCATTTTCACTTGTGTATGAGACCGAAGTTGTCCTACTGGTGGAGTTGGTGGTACCCTCAGCTAGGGTCGCTCTTTACAACAGACTCATCCTTGATCCACAACATGTGAAGTTGGAGGCACTTGACGAGCACAGAGATAAGGCAAAAGAGAACATTAAGTCTACACCTAGAAGTTGCACAGAGCTTATAAGAACCTAGTCAAGACTATAGAGTTTCAAGTGAGAGACTTTGTCCTTCGCGCATCCACTCATCACATATGTAGCATGTCAGCGTTAAAGTTCAAACCCAATTGGGAAGGACCCTTTGTAGTGTGGGGGGTAAGAAAGTCAGGGTACTACTAGATCTCAGACATTTGGCTAAGATTCATTCCTGCATGTGGGAAAAAATAAGAACTTTAGGGTTGCTTGTTGGGGAAGATAACGTTCATATACATCGATTTCTTTAGTGGTACATTGCAGTTGTTTATTTTTTCATTTGAAGAATCATAAGGAGATGTAGAGTAAAATTTTCAATATGTGCAGCAATCACTGATGATTAATAGGTCTTCTGGAGACATTATCTATTGGGCCGGAGAGTGACTATCTTCAATCCATCAACTGCAAATGGGTAAAGAGGTATTATGCCTAGTATTTTGTTCAAATTCATTTCTTTTGAAAATTTTGAGCGACCTGCTCTAAAACTAAAAAAAAATTGTAAAGATCATAGATCAACAAAGTCTTGTAAAGAATACCAATATGAAAGAAAGGAATAACAGCTCTTTTTTTATCATTAAGATTATTATTCTTGTTTCGTTTACTTACCTACTGTATGAGGTAGATGCACCAGAACCCTTTTTGCCAAAAAATAAAAAGTAAAAAAAAAATAGACACACTCTCTACTAAATTAGAAGGGGTCCATGGTATAAGGAACTTTACTCATTATACTTGGGGGTACATCCATCCTAAAAAAACATATATTGAGTGAATTCCCTACAGATATAACAGATAAATTTTTCTCCCCACTAGACCAGTAGGAGACTGTTCTCCTAGTAATAATAAAAAAATATGACATTTTTTTGTTATTGCCTCACAACAGATTTATAGCCTAGAGGATAAGTTCTAACCTTTGTTCTTAAGAATAAAAATTTGGGCTTTACTCAATCCGTTCTCAGAAATTGTTGAGGAGGGGGTCTACCCCCTTTCTAATTTTTTTTAAGACTATGGAAGTTCTTAAGAAAAAATGTGGAACAAGAACCCTGCAGACTAAGGGTAGTTTTAGTTAAAAATAATCAGTTGTCCTTTACTTATTTCATTTCTAAAGACTTTTTGAAACAGAACCTAAAGGAAGGAGAAGGGGTCACCCACCCTCCAAGTCATTCCTTATAAACATATATACAAAAATATGTAAGATTACCCCCATAGTTAGAGGGGAAACTCCAAAAAAGTAACTTGCTCAGAGAACATGCAAATACCCCCATAGTCAAGGGGCAGTTATTAAAAAATATAACTTGCCCAGATTTATGCAAGTACCCCGCAGCATATGGGGCAGTCCGAATTGACCAAGTGCTCACAGAAAATAAGAGCAAGTCATGATAATCAAATACCAAAAGTACAGACAGATGCCAAAACCACAAAGGAACCAAAAAGTTGTTTTCTCATTTATAAATGATCAATCCTTTACACGTGAAATAAAAGTATACGATGCAAGAGATAGCCTATCCACTAGAAATAACAAAAAGTAAATCCTTGCGGGAGGGGGTTCCATCATATAATGGGCCCGCCTCCTACAAAAACTCATCCTCCAGCTTGGCCAATTGGCCTTATCATCCTGATCAATAACCTCAAGTCTATCAAGCCTAACCTGAAGGGACTTAATCTGACCTCGGATCCCAGTAGCCTCAGCCCGTCGCTGCTCGACCCTAGACTTCCTAGATGGGTGAAGCCTCACCATCTTCTGAAAGGGAATACTCGTGAAATGATAGACTCTGACATTAAGCCAACTTACCCAGAAATGGTAAAATTACTGCAGATTACAAAGACCATCCAAGAATAATAATGTGGAAGCACTATTCATCTCGGAGGGATAAGTAGACAAGAAATAAAACATATGAGTAGAAAGGGCTTTTGGGTTAAACCCTATGAGGCCATTAATGTGAAGAACACATTGATATGGGAATGTCTCAGGTTGATGCCCCCAAATCAAATTCAAAATATGATGCTCATGTGTCCAAAAGCGCTCAGGCCACTCCTCGTGCCACAACCTGCTCATAAAAGTCGCGAGAGCCTCCACCTCAGTGTCACCCTCTAAATGGAGAGACTCTATCCCAGAGTCAGCATCATCGGCTATTAAAGTGGCCTCAAAACTCCGATCTCCCTCATCAATTGCCCCAATGGACTCATCGATAGGATCCTAAAAACAGACAGCCATATTGAGTCAAGGGAGAAAATAAAACAAAGGACAACTATACTTAGATTCCGTAAGGGGATATGATATAAAGCTTACTTCAAATCTCGGGAGGCGAGTATGCCGTCACCCAGGCGAGAGGAACCAATTGGAAGAGGGATGCCAGACTAAGCTAAACAAATAGCAAAGAACAATATCAGTATGTTTCACAAGTTAAAAATGGAAGATTATGAAACTAATAGCTAATAGTAACTCATGTATGATAGTTAAATACCTCAGGAGTGCGCAACACAACACTCTTCGCCCGTTCCACATAACTAGGAATGGTCACCTCACTAACCTCGAAACAATGAAACAAGGATGAAGGTGAGCATACTTGCACACTAAATCAAGAAGAAAAAGGTGAAATAAAAAGAAGATAAGGGTATGAGAGTACAATACCTTTCTCATAGCTATCTCTCCAATATGTTAGACAGTTATTGGAGTAGCTACCTCACAATCCTAGAAACGATGAAATAAGGGTGAAGATGAGCATACTTGCATAGTTAAAGCAATAAAAAAAAGGGGGAAGTAGAAAGGAGAGAAGGGTGTGATAGTAAAATACTTATCTCGCAGTTATCTCCCCAATGTGTTCCACAGTTACCGAAATAATTGCAACACTAACCTGATATTAAAGAAATAGGTTAGTGTTAGTGAACACTTGCACAGTACAATAAAGTTTGAAAAGTATAAAAAAACAAGTATTTACCTAGATAACCTCATTTGGGACACTGGTTAGAGGTCCCACAGTAATGGGAACAGAACTCGTAACAAGTCCCCGAGATAAGGGGACTTTGTCTATGCTAGTCTGATGACAAGATTAAAAGGGATATGAATAAAAAAGGGTGGCACAGAAATACATAATCTCATACAAGAAATACATAGTACCTGGGTGATCATCCCCGCAATAGTTAAGGGGGCCTGTGAGTGATGCCTGGGGTATTACCTCCATAATGCTCAGTTCGAGAGTTGCAGATAAAGAGGTCTATGCAAAACTAACCTGTAAATGAAGAAAAAAAGTCAAGTGTTAGAAAACCACTTACCTCACGAAAAACAAGTGTATTGAAAATGTAAAAGCCTATAGCAAAAATAATTACTGGAAAAGGAACTATGACAGGACCCTCACTAGAAGCAACAAGGAAAGGTGACTCAACTACAACAGGGCTGCTGGAGAACAGTAACAGGGGGCACTGATGAGGTAGTGCCGTCAGCCAACTAAAAAAAATCAATCGTCAGTATAAGCTAGATAAAGAAATCAAAGGAAGAAGGATAATGAAATAACTGAGCCACCTCCAAAGAATAAGGGAGGAAGAGGACCACTAGAAGGAACTATAGTAGTGGCCTAATCATCACAAAGATGTTAAAGAACCAAACATAGATAAAGAAAGAAGGTGAGCATAATAAGAGTAAGCAATACCTGAGAAGAAGTGATAGCCTGCGTAATAGGATCATCAGAGGTAATGGTGAAGATTGGCCGAGCGGGTATGGGATAGATGTGAGGACTATTATCCATAGGCCTAAAGACTCGAGAGATAGGAATCCTCCTCGAAGGTGGAAAACCTGGGGCAGTGACTCTTGTAAGTTGTACCATTCCCTCAATGGAGGAAGGGCTACGTGGGGACAATCCCTACAAATAAGAAAGACAAATACAATACAATTATACATAAAAATAGCAAAGAATAGAGAAAGACAACAGAAGTGACAAGCTCAAAATACCTGAGACCTAGAAGAATTACCCACTATAGTTGAGGTGGGAAGTGGAAAAGTGTGTCCAGGAGGAATGGTCATCTGTGAACACACCAAAGAAGAAAGACCTCAAAAATATGTTTAAAAAAATATGACAAGCTGAAGGAAAAGAAAAGAAAGGATGATTACCTGGATAGAAGAGGACGACACTGATGAGGCCCTCCTAGTAGTGGGAAACACGAAAGATAACTACAAAAGTAAAAAAGAACAAGTTATATCAGTAAAAGAGGAAGAAAAAAATTACATTTTAATAGGTAGGAAGTGATGAACCTCTCTAGATAAACTCAAAGAGGAGACTAACATGGAATTCCTTTCCCTAGGAAAGGGCCCCCGGACAAGGAGAGGAGGCGAAGGGCCACTTGGCTCAGAAGAATTAACCCGTGAAAAGGATCTCAAGAAAAATTATTAAACAATCAATGATGAAAAGAAAAAAATTGTGCAAATAAAAACTAAGTAAAGTAAGACTTACAGGATCTAGATGCGAAGTTTGTCCATATGGAAGGCGTCTAGTAGCAGAGCTGATAACTCATGGAGAATATGGCATCCCATCTTCACTAAAAGACTCCCTCCAAACTAATAAAAAAGCAGAAGTGTCAGTATTCCTTTCACCATGGAAGTCCAGACCATCCACATCATTTGAAGAAGAACTATGAGCATCGTAGGAAGGGGTGATTTCGTAGTCAACTAGTTCCCCTTCAAATGAATGAGAGGGGGAACTAGCATGTCAAATTCCATGAGAGTTAGTTTCACTAAGTAAAGAAGATTCGGATATAGTACCTTCTGTAACTGGAATAGATGTAATAAGTGGCTCCTGAAAAGAAAAACCAAGGTCCTCATAACCACGCTCTCGAACAATCCTATGTTTGACCCCTGATCCGGTGGACAAGGAGCAACAGCATCAGTATCAACTCTCATCTTTTTCCTGACCGCCCTAATCTTTATAGGTGTAGGGGAGAATGGGGGAAATGGTAGTGACATGTATGAAATTTGACGCATTCATTTCGAGGTATTTTCTCTTGCTCCCAATAGGGGCTTTTTCTTTCCCTTTGCCCTTGGATTGGCCTTTTGACTTAGCATGTTGAGGCTCAAGTTACTTCAAATAGATAGATTCATCAAGGAGTGGCTTCACCAAGATAATAATGACTTGCTCAAGAGGTGTCTTTAGTGTAGTACTGAGGTGTCAAATTTCCTTCTGAGTCCTTTTGACTAAAAACTTGGCCATGACATACCTGGTAGAAATAGTTTCATGAGGGACCTCAGCCACATAGTTTTGGATAAGAAGAACTCGCCTCTACTAGATTAGGAACCAAGAATGAGTGAAAGAGGTTAAGTGGTCACGAGGAGGCATGTATCTTCCATGTGTCTCATCCTATGGAGAATTCCCTGGAAAGTAAAATTCATATATGCCTCCAAATATAATAATGAGGGGTCACTGCTCGAAGGGTAGGAAGGGGTGTGAACACCCTGGTTATAGACAAACTATCTCCTCACCCTTTCAGAATGGTAAAACTCAATGCCTTGACCCATCTTTGTCAACGAAAGAAGGAGGCATGTTAATAATATTGCCACCACATTTATATGTGGTCAAGAAGAGATAGAATCCATATGAGAAGGATAATGAAAAGTACCCCTAGCAATCGAGAAAGATAGCCAATTGAAAGTACCACCGGGACATTTTCTTTAACGGGGAAAGTAAAAATCATCAACATTACCAATCAAGGACCCTAACGGTTTCTCGGGATCTTTCCTATGACACCTCGTGATGCGAACTACTTTGTTATGACAGGCCTTGGCTTCTGCACCAAAGTTGGGAAACGCTCAAATAAAAAATCCATTAGAATAAAGGAGTTGGTGACATCTTAGCAGCCATAAGATCTTTTAATATCTGCATGGGCACCATCCAGCCAAGTATAGAAAGACCTAAAGGTCAAAGCAGCAAGGGGTACAGTCATCCTTCGCACTAGCCTCACTACCAATTTGAAAACAAGATTATGAGAGAAGTCGTCTGGCTTACCTAGAAGCAAGAATATACTAAGGAAAGTAACAAGGAAAACACCCAAGTGTGAGGGTGAGTTAAGCTTGGTACCATCCTAACTTTTGAGTTCTCTTATAAAAGATTCTCCCTTCAGTAACTTCTCAAAGTCTTTAAACCAATACCTCTGCCATTTGGTAAAATAATGCTTAGTAAGTCTGGTTACATTGATAGCCACATACCTTGTACACTCAAGGGGATCTTCATTGCCTGCTCAATGGGATCCTCATAGCCATTAGTAAAAACGTGCTCCCTAATAAAGATAGGGCAAGCAACTCATAGACATCCTCCACGGTGGCAGTAAAATCACCCCAACTAGTAACAAAAGTATGAAAATCCTACTCCAACGAGAAATCAACAAATTGAGGGTGGAACAATGTTTAGCCATAGTACATGACTTCAGGCTATCAACTGCAGTGGGAAGACCATGTCCCTTGAGAACAACCTTATTGTAAGGACACAAATTTCCAATTGAGTCCATATATAGTTTTGGCTCAATTCCGGACAAAAACATTTATTCATAGGATAGTATTTATTGTAATATTCAAGACCTATGAAGTGTTTGTTGAAGACGTAGCGGCAAAGAACTTAAAGCTTCATCAAAATGCCGGTTTGTGTGCCTCGTTTCTACGTCATCAACTAAGGTTCCATGCTTCCAAGGTATGAATGTAATTATATGTATATAGGAGCTTGGAACAATGTTTATTTGGGTGTTAGGTTTAATAAAAGCCATGTTTATTTCAGAAATAATTTAAAAAGAACTTTATATTAATATATATAAATGCTTCTGGGCCAAAATAGAATTTAACAAAAATTTCTGAAACTCGTTCGAAATTTCGTTCGAACGAGATTTTTCGTTCGAACCAAACTTCGTTCGAACGAGACTGCTTTCTAACCTAACTGGTCAGTCGCTAGATAAGTCGTTCGAACGACTTTCTCGTTCTAACGAGGTATCTAACGAGGTTCTAACGAGCCCAGGCTGGTCGCTCGTTAGAAACCTCGTTCGAACGACAGTCAAAGTCGTTCGAACGAGAATGCCAAGCGGGAACAGTTTTGAGCAGTTTTTTGGCAGTTTTCTCCCATGATCCCCACTTGTTTTTTAACCAACTTTTTCCAGCCTTATGAGGGACGGGAAACACCTTTTTCCTTTGAACTTTTCCAACTCATTTCCATCTCAAAAAGAGAGTTTGAGAGCATAATTGTTTAGGGAAAAGGTTCATGTTTTGAGTGTCATCTTTTAAAAGAAAAATTCACACACTCTAGTTTACACCCAATAATGGTTTATCCAAGTTCTCCTACATAAATATCAATTACTTGGAGGTTGTTTTGGCACCGGTTTTTCTCTACACCGAATTGAAGAGAAGTTCGTTTCATTTCTACCCATTTGGAGAAAGGCTCCATGTTGGGGTGACGGTGTGCCTAATTGCCCGATCGGTGAAGTCCGAGACCACGGTGGAGCTACGTTGGTTATCTGCTAATTGGAGGTTGATACAAGAAGAAGCATCACGGCTTGAGAGGGTTCGAGTTTAGGAAGTAAGTCTTTTGTCTTGTATTTTGTAATACCATTTTTAGTGGATTTGAGGCTAGGGCCGTCCCGAGGTTTTTTCCCGTTAGTGGGTTTTTCCTCGTACATCGCGGTGTTGTGTGACTGTTGATTTTATCTTGATCTATTTCACTTAGAACGCATGCTAGATTAATTTCAAGATAAAATTCGGTTTAATTATCACACTCATTTAATTTGGGACTTAAATTAAATATTGGATAAAATTTGGTTTATTCAAGTCACTTGCATTAATATGGTTTCGCCTAACTTTGAATAATTGTTAATGATGACTTAGGCAAATTCTAGGACTTGAATTGAATTATGTTGTTTTAATTTGTTTCTTAAGATATTAAAACCCGGCCTTGTTTTGTTTTGTTGAACCATCACTTGTATTTAATCGCTTCCGCATCTATTTATTTAAAAGGAAATTAGATATTTTAATTGGGACAAAACTGCGTTTTCAAATTGGTATCAGAGCCAAAAACGATAAATTATTTCGTTAAAGATCCTTTAATTTTTGGCTAAATATGGATTTTTCCCCATTTTCAAAATTTCCTATTTTTGATGGTTCTAACTACGCGTATTGGAAAGCGCGAATGAAATCGGCACTTAAATCTATCGATGAACGTGTTTGGATGTCTGTTGTTAACGGTTGGACCCCACCAACACATTTAATTGAAAATGTACATGTTCCCAAACCCGTTGATAGATGGACTGAAAATGAGTTTAAGCTAGCAAACTTCAATTCCCGAGGTTTAAATGCCTTGTTTAGCGCTGTCGCACCGGATGAATTCCGACGTATTATGACGTGTGAAACCGCTAAAGAAGCTTGGGATATTTTACAATTAACTCATGAAGGAACGAGTGTCGTTAAAGCTTCTAAACTCCAAAACCTCACCACTCAATTTGAAACTATCAAAATGGATGAAAAAGAAACTTTTGATAAATTTTATGCTAGACTTTCTGATATTGTTAATTCATCCTTTAACTTGGGAGAGAAAATACCTGACGACCGTGTAGTAAAGAAAATTTTAAGGTCCCTACCCGATAGATTTATTCCAAAGGTGACGGTTTTAGATTCTTTACCCACTTTAGCCTCTACGAAATTAGAAGAGCCTGTAGGTGATTTACAAACCTATGAACTAGATATGTTTCCCTCTAAAAATGAAAAGAAAATTGAAAAGGGCGTTGCTTTAAAAGCCCGCAAAGAGGTTAAACAAGTAGTAGAGAGCGATAGTGATAGTGACTCGGAAGATATGGCTTTGTTTGCTCGCAAATTTAGAAAATGTCTTAAATTTAACAAAGATAAATATAAAAATGATTTTAAGAAATTTGATACTTCTAAACATGATAAAAGCGAGAAGTTTTCTAAAGCCGAAAAGATCCCTAAACCTAGCAATGAAAATTTAGAAAGGGACGAGTCTGATAAGTGTTTTGGTTGTCAAGGTTATGGTCATAGGGCTTATGAATGCCCCACTAAACTAAGGAAAGAGGGTAAACGACCCACTGCATATAATGCAACCCTTAGTGATAGTGATAAGGAAGAAAAGCCCGATTCCCCCACTAAGAAAAATTTTGTGGCTTTTATGGCTAGTCATGTGAGTGATAATGAGAACTCATCGAACGATGAAATTATAGCACATGCCACTTCCAAGGTCATTGTACATGATTCTCTTATTTTTGATGATAGTGAGAGTGAAGAAGAAAGAGAGAGTGAAAATGAAGAAGAGGTTGATGAGAGTGAACTTCAAAATGCTTTTCATGAATTATATAAAGAATCTATTAAATTAAAAAGAGCTAATTTGAAGTTAGAAGCAAGTTTAAGAGAGAGTGTCAAGGTCATTGATGAAAGTGCCTTAATAGAAGACCTTAGGACACGTGAGAGGACTCTTCAAGAGAAGCTTAACTACGTAGAAGGCGAGCGAGATAGCCTTAGGGGTTTAATGGGATCCTTGAAAAAGGAGCTTCTTGTTTTTGAAGAGCGAATTTTTTTACTAGAATCTAACATTTTTGAATTGGAAACTAAATTAAAAGATTCTAGTAATGTCAAATTTGATTTGGAATGTCGTTCGGAAAAAGTTGATAAAATGTTAGGAACGGTCCAAGTTAAAAATGACACTTTTGGTTTAGGCTTCAATACTTGTAATGAATTTAACCCTAAAGTCAAAACCAACATTTTAGGAGAATCTACTAGGAATGCACTTCAAGATCACTCCTTAGGTAAATCTTTTCGACATGTTTTCACGTGTTCACATTGTGGTCGAAAAGGTCATCATAAGAAATTTTGTTTTGATCTTAAACGAATTCCTAGAAAATCCCATAGTAAAGTAACCACGATAGCTAGCGTTCCTACACCCCAAGATAGTAATTCTTCATTAATTTGGGTTAGGAAATCCGACTTGGTTGCCTTACAAAATAGGGATTTTGATTCTCATTTACTTTCACATCCTTCCTCCCTTGCTAAATCTAAAGGATGAATGTGTTAGTGTTTGCATACTTTAGCGTTTGTACTTCATGCTATATTCATATGCTAAATGTATGCTTGTTTAGTCATTCTCTAGTCATTGCCTTATTTCATATCACATGCTAGAAATTATGACTTGTTTATCTTTTTGTATTATATTTTGTGTTTGAATCGACTGCATAATATAAAAAGATTTTTGTTTATCATTTGTGTTTTATTTATTTCATTTAAGCTTAATGAAAAATACAAATGATTTTTGTTTGTTCTTTTGAGTAAATATTTATTTTTGATTAAAAATGTTAAAAAACTCAAAAAGATTTTGTCTTGTGTGTATTTTTGTTTGACACACTTTATGTGGCATATATTTGTGTTTGAATCCTATCGTTTACGCTTCCATGTGGCTAGAACTTTTGGTTTAGATTTTCAATCCTTAAAATGTTCTTTACCATGTTTTATATGGAGTAGTTGGATTTTGTATTGTTTAAATGGATTCTATTTCTATATGCCTCTATTCACACATGCACGAGCTCTTTTGAAATCTTAATGTCACATGTTATATTTGAGCTCTTTGAGGTGTTCTCCTATCAATCTAGTCATCTACATATCTATGACCTAGGAGGACTAGTGCATGTCAAAATCCGTTGCATGTGAGATTTGTGCGAAAAATGAAAACATGTTAAATTAATATATGCACGGGGAAGGGCTCCGAAAGGATGAATTAAATCCTTTGCGATAGTAAGCCACCGTTGATTGGATCTAAAAGAAATACGCAGAATATTTGGCATTAAACAAAAAGCAATTGCCAAGGCCAATGTTTGTTTGATATATTCATTCAAAAACAAAAGAATATATAAGCTCATTGAGGGAGAATTGGATGGTATATCAACGGTTTGCACCATGTCCGTTTATCCTAGTTGTCTTTAATGTCATGACTCTATTTGGTTTGTAGAATCATCATCATGATAGGCTTGTATGCATTGTGTATGTTTGTTCATTGAGTTCAATCTTTATATTGTCACATGAGGTTATATTTAACTGTGATGAAGTTTATAATCAAATGAGAACTCCGTGAACGTTTCTTAAGTGTTTGGGTCTAAATTTAATTGTTGCTTGTTCACACCCCTACACTTCCGTTTCCATATGACACATTTTTGCCATACGAGTGTGCAAACTTATTATATTTTGTGTCATGTGTGTGTTTATATCTATCTATATATGCACGTACTTATTGGTATATTTATAGTATATATATATGATATTTGTTTGTCTTTGCCTTGTTTTTAATTGCCCATATGCTTTCACGCCTTATCACTTTAAGCTTTCACTTGCTGTTTCTTAGTTCTTTATCCTTTGCCTATTCCCGAACAAAAAGGGGGAGAATGATGATAGGGGGAGAAATGGTATCTAATCCTATTATTACCGTATCTTCGTTTGGGGGAGATTTATCTTAGGGGGAGACGTCTTTCTAAGTAGGTCATGTGTTTAAAGGGAGAATTAATTTAGGGGGAGTAATTAATTTGCATTTAATACTTTGATATTCCCTATGCATTTGATGAGTTTGCTTAAGTGTGCAGGAATTATTCTAAAGCGGCATCTTTCTTTGGCAAAGCGTTTGATCCTTGGGTTGAGTCAAGTTTGGGCGGGGTATGTTTTGAGTCTAGTAGAGCTTGACGGCCCTTTAGGATTTTTGTTTGGTTTTTGTCCCGGAATAGCCAAAGGGGGATATTTGTAAGGACACAAATTTCCAATTGAGTCCATATATAGTTTTGGCTCAATTCCGGACAAAAACATTTATTCATAGGATAGTATTTATTGTAATATTCAAGACCTATGAAGTGTTTGTTGAAGACGTAGCGGCAAAGAACTTAAAGCTTCATCAAAATGCCGGTTTGTGTGCCTCGTTTCTACGTCATCAACTAAGGTTCCATGCTTCCAAGGTATGAATGTAATTATATGTATATAGGAGCTTGGAACAATGTTTATTTGGGTGTTAGGTTTAATAAAAGCCATGTTTATTTCAGAAATAATTTAAAAAGAACTTTATATTAATATATATAAATGCTTCTGGGCCAAAATAGAATTTAACAAAAATTTCTGAAACTCGTTCGAAATTTCGTTCGAACGAGATTTTTCGTTCGAACCAAACTTCGTTCGAAAGAGACTGCTTTCTAACCTAACTGGTCAGTCGTTAGATAAGTCGTTCGAACGACTTTCTCGTTCTAACGAGGTATCTAACGAGGTTCTAACGAGCCCAGGCTGGTCGCTCATTAGAAACCTCGTTCGAACGACAGTCAAAGTCGTTCGAACGAGAATGCCAAGCGGGAACAGTTTTGAGCAGTTTTTGGCAGTTTTCTCCCATGATCCCCACTTGTTTTTTAACCAACTTTTTCCAGCCTTATGAGGGACGGGAAACACCTTTTTCCTTTGAACTTTTCCAACTCATTTCCATCTCAAAAAGAGAGTTTGAGAGCATAATTGTTTAGGGAAAAGGTTCATGTTTTGAGTGTCATCTTTTAAAAGAAAAATTCACACACTCTAGTTTACACCCAATAATGGTTTATCCAAGTTCTCCTACATAAATATCAATTACTTGGAGGTTGTTTTGGCACCGGTTTTTCTCTACACCGAATTGAAGAGAAGTTCGTTTCATTTCTACCCATTTGGAGAAAGGCTCCATGTTGGGGTGACGGTGTGCCTAATTGCCCGATCGGTGAAGTCCGAGACCACGGTGGAGCTACGTTGGTTATCTGCTAATTGGAGGTTGATACAAGAAGAAGCATCACGGCTTGAGAGGGTTCGAGTTTAGGAAGTAAGTCTTTTGTCTTGTATTTTGTAATACCATTTTTAGTGGATTTGAGGCTAGGGCCGTCCCGAGGTTTTTTCCCGTTAGTGGGTTTTTCCTCGTACATCGCGGTGTTGTGTGACTGTTGATTTTATCTTGATCTATTTCACTTAGAACGCATGCTAGATTAATTTCAAGATAAAATTCGGTTTAATTATCACACTCATTTAATTTGGGACTTAAATTAAATATTGGATAAAATTTGGTTTATTCAAGTCACTTGCATTAATATGGTTTCGCCTAACTTTGAATAATTGTTAATGATGACTTAGGCAAATTCTAGGACTTGAATTGAATTATGTTGTTTTAATTTGTTTCTTAAGATATTAAAACCCGGCCTTGTTTTGTTTTGTTGAACCATCACTTGTATTTAATCGCTTCCGCATCTATTTATTTAAAAGGAAATTAGATATTTTAATTGGGACAAAACTGCGTTTTCAAATTGGTATCAGAGCCAAAAACGATAAATTATTTCGTTAAAGATCCTTTAATTTTTGGCTAAATATGGATTTTTCCCCATTTTCAAAATTTCCTATTTTTGATGGTTCTAACTACGCGTATTGGAAAGCGCGAATGAAATTGGCACTTAAATCTATCGATGAACGTGTTTGGATGTCTGTTGTTAACGGTTGGACCCCACCAACACATTTAATTGAAAATGTACATGTTCCCAAACCCGTTGATAGATGGACTAAAAATGAGTTTAAGCTAGCAAACTTCAATTCCCGAGGTTTAAATGCCTTGTTTAGCGCTGTCGCACCGGATGAATTCCGACGTATTATGACGTGTGAAACCGCTAAAGAAGCTTGGGATATTTTACAATTAACTCATGAAGGAACGAGTGTCGTTAAAGCTTCTAAACTCCAAAACCTCACCACTCAATTTGAAACTATCAAAATGGATGAAAAAGAAACTTTTGATAAATTTTATGCTAGACTTTCTGATATTGTTAATTCATCCTTTAACTTGGGAGAGAAAATACCTGACGACCGTGTAGTAAAGAAAATTTTAAGGTCCCTACCCGATAGATTTATTCCAAAGGTGACGGTTTTAGATTCTTTACCCACTTTAGCCTCTACGAAATTAGAAGAGCTTGTAGGTGATTTACAAACCTATGAACTAGATATGTTTCCCTCTAAAAATGAAAAGAAAATTGAAAAGGGCGTTGCTTTAAAAGCCCGCAAAGAGGTTAAACAAGTAGTAGAGAGCGATAGTGATAGTGACTCGGAAGATATGGCTTTGTTTGCTCGCAAATTTAGAAAATGTCTTAAATTTAACAAAGATAAATATAAAAATGATTTTAAGAAATTTGATACTTCTAAACATGATAAAAGCGAGAAGTTTTCTAAAGCCGAAAAGATCCCTAAACCTAGCAATGAAAATTTAGAAAGGGACGAGTCTGATAAGTGTTTTGGTTGTCAAGGTTATGGTCATAGGGCTTATGAATGCCCCACTAAACTAAGGAAAGAGGGTAAACGACCCACTGCATATAATGCAACCCTTAGTGATAGTGATAAGGAAGAAAAGCCCGATTCCCCCACTAAGAAAAATTTTGTGGCTTTTATGGCTAGTCATGTGAGTGATAATGAGAACTCATCGAACGATGAAATTATAGCACATGCCACTTCCAAGGTCATTGTACATGATTCTCTTATTTTTGATGATAGTGAGAGTGAAGAAGAAAGAGAGAGTGAAAATGAAGAAGAGGTTGATGAGAGTGAACTTCAAAATGCTTTTCATGAATTATATAAAGAATCTATTAAATTAAAAAGAGCTAATTTGAAGTTAGAAGCAAGTTTAAGAGAGAGTGTCAAGGTCATTGATGAAAGTGCCTTAATAGAAGACCTTAGGACACGTGAGAGGACTCTTCAAGAGAAGCTTAACTACGTAGAAGGCGAGCGAGATAGCCTTAGGGGTTTAATGGGATCCTTGAAAAAGGAGCTTCTTGTTTT
The DNA here is from genome assembly GCA_949130495.1 of Sambucus nigra. Taxonomy (NCBI): domain Eukaryota; kingdom Viridiplantae; phylum Streptophyta; class Magnoliopsida; order Dipsacales; family Adoxaceae; genus Sambucus; species Sambucus nigra. The sequence continues at coordinate 442,313,809 of OX422207.1, forward strand.
TGAAGAGCGAATTTTTTTACTAGAATCTAACATTTTTGAATTGGAAACTAAATTAAAAGATTCTAGTAATGTCAAATTTGATTTGGAATGTCGTTCGGAAAAAGTTGATAAAATGTTAGGAACGGTCCAAGTTAAAAATGACACTTTTGGTTTAGGCTTCAATACTTGTAATGAATTTAACCCTAAAGTCAAAACCAACATTTTAGGAGAATCTACTAGGAATGCACTTCAAGATCACTCCTTAGGTAAATCTTTTCGACATGTTTTCACGTGTTCACATTGTGGTCGAAAAGGTCATCATAAGAAATTTTGTTTTGATCTTAAACGAATTCCTAGAAAATCCTATAGTAAAGTAACCACGATAGCTAGCGTTCCTACACCCCAAGATAGTAATTCTTCATTAATTTGGGTTAGGAAATCCGACTTGGTTGCCTTACAAAATAGGGATTTTGATTCTCATTTACTTTCACATCCTTCCTCCCTTGCTAAATCTAAAGGATGAATGTGTTAGTGTTTGCATACTTTAGCGTTTGTACTTCATGCTATATTCATATGCTAAATGTATGCTTGTTTAGTCATTCTCTAGTCATTGCCTTATTTCATATCACATGCTAGAAATTATGACTTGTTTATCTTTTTGTATTATATTTTGTGTTTGAATCGACTGCATAATATAAAAAGATTTTTGTTTATCATTTGTGTTTTATTTATTTCATTTAAGCTTAATGAAAAATACAAATGATTTTTGTTTGTTCTTTTGAGTAAATATTTATTTTTGATTAAAAATGTTAAAAAACTCAAAAAGATTTTGTCTTGTGTGTATTTTTGTTTGACACACTTTATGTGGCATATATTTGTGTTTGAATCCTATCGTTTACGCTTCCATGTGGCTAGAACTTTTGGTTTAGATTTTCAATCCTTAAAATGTTCTTTACCATGTTTTATATGGAGTAGTTGGATTTTGTATTGTTTAAATGGATTCTATTTCTATATGCCTCTATTCACACATGCACGAGCTCTTTTGAAATCTTAATGTCACATGTTATATTTGAGCTCTTTGAGGTGTTCTCCTATCAATCTAGTCATCTACATATCTATGACCTAGGAGGACTAGTGCATGTCAAAATCCGTTGCATGTGAGATTTGTGCGAAAAATGAAAACATGTTAAATTAATATATGCACGGGGAAGGGCTCCGAAAGGATGAATTAAATCCTTTGCGATAGTAAGCCACCGTTGATTGGATCTAAAAGAAATACGCAGAATATTTGGCATTAAACAAAAAGCAATTGCCAAGGCCAATGTTTGTTTGATATATTCATTCAAAAACAAAAGAATATATAAGCTCATTGAGGGAGAATTGGATGGTATATCAACGGTTTGCACCATGTCCGTTTATCCTAGTTGTCTTTAATGTCATGACTCTATTTGGTTTGTAGAATCATCATCATGATAGGCTTGTATGCATTGTGTATGTTTGTTCATTGAGTTCAATCTTTATATTGTCACATGAGGTTATATTTAACTGTGATGAAGTTTACAATCAAATGAGAACTCCGTGAACGTTTCTTAAGTGTTTGGGTCTAAATTTAATTGTTGCTTGTTCACACCCCTACACTTCCGTTTCCATATGACACATTTTTGCCATACGAGTGTGCAAACTTATTATATTTTGTGTCATGTGTGTGTTTATATCTATCTATATATGCACGTACTTATTGGTATATTTATAGTATATATATATGATATTTGTTTGTCTTTGCCTTGTTTTTAATTGCCCATATGCTTTCACGCCTTATCACTTTAAGCTTTCACTTGCTGTTTCTTAGTTCTTTATCCTTTGCATATTCCCGAACAAAAAGGGGGAGAATGATGATAGGGGGAGAAATGGTATCTAATCCTATTATTACCGTATCTTCGTTTGGGGGAGATTTATCTTAGGGGGAGACGTCTTTCTAAGTAGGTCATGTGTTTAAAGGGAGAATTAATTTAGGGGGAGTAATTAATTTGCATTTAATACTTTGATATTCCCTATGCATTTGATGAGTTTGCTTAAGTGTGCAGGAATTATTCTAAAGCGGCATCTTTCTTTGGCAAAGCGTTTGATCCTTGGGTTGAGTCAAGTTTGGGCGGGGTATGTTTTGAGTCTAGTAGAGCTTGACGGCCCTTTAGGATTTTTGTTTGGTTTTTGTCCCGGAATAGCCAAAGGGGGATATTTGTAAGGACACAAATTTCCAATTGAGTCCATATATAGTTTTGGCTCAATTCCGGACAAAAACATTTATTCATAGGATAGTATTTATTGTAATATTCAAGACCTATGAAGTGTTTGTTGAAGACGTAGCGGCAAAGAACTTAAAGCTTCATCAAAATGCCGGTTTGTGTGCCTCGTTTCTACGTCATCAACTAAGGTTCCATGCTTCCAAGGTATGAATGTAATTATATGTATATAGGAGCTTGGAACAATGTTTATTTGGGTGTTAGGTTTAATAAAAGCCATGTTTATTTCAGAAATAATTTAAAAAGAACTTTATATTAATATATATAAATGCTTCTGGGCCAAAATAGAATTTAACAAAAATTTCTGAAACTCGTTCGAAATTTCGTTCGAACGAGATTTTTCGTTCGAACCAAACTTCGTTCGAACGAGACTGCTTTCTAACCTAACTGGTCAGTCGCTAGATAAGTCGTTCGAACGACTTTCTCGTTCTAACGAGGTATCTAACGAGGTTCTAACGAGCCCAGGCTGGTCGCTCGTTAGAAACCTCGTTCGAACGACAGTCAAAGTCGTTCGAACGAGAATGCCAAGCGGGAACAGTTTTGAGCAGTTTTTTGGCAGTTTTCTCCCATGATCCCCACTTGTTTTTTAACCAACTTTTTCCAGCCTTATGAGGGACGGGAAACACCTTTTTCCTTTGAACTTTTCCAACTCATTTCCATCTCAAAAAGAGAGTTTGAGAGCATAATTGTTTAGGGAAAAGGTTCATGTTTTGAGTGTCATCTTTTAAAAGAAAAATTCACACACTCTAGTTTACACCCAATAATGGTTTATCCAAGTTCTCCTACATAAATATCAATTACTTGGAGGTTGTTTTGGCACCGGTTTTTCTCTACACCGAATTGAAGAGAAGTTCGTTTCATTTTTACCCATTTGGAGAAAGGCTCCATGTTGGGGTGACGGTGTGCCTAATTTCCCGATCGGTGAAGTCCGAGACCACGGTGGAGCTCCGTTGGTTATCTGCTAATTGGAGGTTGATACAAGAAGAAGCATCACGGCTTGAGAGGGTTCGAGTTTAGGAAGTAAGTCTTTTGTCTTGTATTTTGTAATACCATTTTTAGTGGATTTGAGGCTAGGGCCGTCCCGAGGTTTTTTCCCGTTAGTGGGTTTTTCCTCGTACATCGCGGTGTTGTGTGACTGTTGATTTTATCTTGCTCTATTTCACTTAGAACGCATGCTAGATTAATTTCAAGATAAAATTCGGTTTAATTATCACACTCATTTAATTTGGGACTTAAATTAAATATTGGATAAAATTTGGTTTATTCAAGTCACTTGCATTAATATGGTTTCGCCCAACTTTGAATAATTGTTAATGATGACTTAGGCAAATTCTAGGACTTGAATTGAATTATGTTGTTTTAATTTGTTTCTTAAGATATTAAAACCCGGCCTTGTTTTGTTTTGTTGAACCATCACTTGTATTTAATCGCTTCTGCATCTATTTATTTAAAAGGAAATTAGATATTTTAATTGGGACAAAACTGCGTTTTCACTTATAAGAAGGGACAACAAGAATATAATGGATGATACGCAAATATTACGTATTTTATCCTTCGAACGGACGTATTTTAGCCCCCTCAGGTATCTTATTCCCTATATTTATGCTCGTTAACCAGACAACCTCGGATTTCTATGTTAACATGTTTTACGGGGGTTAATTGAGCTTTTATAGGTATTTGGATGCTAAGTGTGAAGTTCGGACGCATTCAGCTTGATTTTAGTACGCGATCGCACGTTCAAGGGCATTTTAGTCTTTTCAAAGCTTGGGCACCTGGTCCAACATCTACCCGGAATTTTTATCCCTCCTCGTAATCTTCGTGTGTCCATGAATAGTGAATGATTCTAATTCAGAACGAAGAAGTTACGGCGATTTCAGCGGATGGGATATGCATTCAAGCCAAAACAGCAATGCAGTGGCTCATACTTGCTTGATCGATGGATTGACCAAAGGGGTCGATCGATCAATCCTTCATTTCTCAGCCATCCTGGGGAGACAGTGGGCTCATTTTATGAGCATCGATCGATCGATCACAGGGGTTCGATTGATCACAGGGGATCGATCGATCCCCTGTTTCCAGGAGATATTTTGCCTTATATTTTCTTTTTCCTTTTCTTTTCTTTACTTATTCCAACTTACTATAAATACCAAATTTTGTTGTAATAATTAGATATTCTAGTTTAGATAGTTTGAGAAGATAACTTAGGTTAGGGTCTGGGTTTTTAGTTAGTTCTTCTTCATTTCTTCTTGGATTGACACCCTTTCGGGCTTGTAAGTTGACTATTCATTCACCCTCTCCATTAATATAGTGTGTATTCCATTATTTCTTGCTTTGTAGTGTAATTTTCATGCTTTCTAATTAGGTTTATGTGCTTTCTTCCGTGCTTTCTAGTGTAAATTTACCGTGTTTATTAATTGCGTTTATTTTCCTTGTTTTTAACATGCTTTCTAGGTAATTTAAATTAGGTTGTGTTTGAATTGAACTCACTCGAGTTGACGCGTTTCTTGGCCTTGGTGATGGTGTCTATGAATCTCTTTGGGGTGTGTTGTCCTAGTTATTGCGCCTAGGAGATTTGATGGAGCATATCATGTATGTCCCGTGCTTACGACCTTTCGTGTGCAATTTTCGGGGTATTTGTTGATGCCAAAATCTTATTAGGCTTTCATGAGGATTTAGGGGCGTGATAACCCTTGATTCAATTAACTGTCGAAATGAGACGCATTCTAAATAACTCGTCAACCCATGTGACCATTTTATACAAATTAACTCGGGTGAGGGATATTCGATGCAACCTATAGTTTTACTCTCTTTGTTAGTCTAGATTCATTTTCCCTCGCCTAGATTAATCATTTCCTTTTTCGCATCTTTTCCTTTTTGTTGTTATTTATCTTTTACACTTTTATTTCGGAGCACTAAATCATATAAATTCTAGCATCAAGTCCCTGTGGATTTTTCGATACTCGGCTTACCGTTGTGCTTGCCCCGCAAGTGTAGTCGTAATTTAGGTTTGTTTGTATTGAGTAGGCGAAACGAAAACAACGACCGTGCACTTACACGCGCATGTATTTCGTACTTGATCAAAATGGCATCGTTGTCGGGGATGAGTTTGTTTTAGACTTTATTTGATTTAGTATTTCATAGTATTTTCTTTCTATTTGTATTATTTGCTAATATTTTGCAGTACTTCCACATTTGAGCACTTAGAAACGCTTGAATTTTTCCCACGCACACCTACTTTGTGGAATCTGCCACTTCGAGCCATTTTTGGGGTAAGCATGTCTTATTCTAATTCTTTTGGTAATCATTGTTAGAATTCTCAAAATTCCCATAATCCTATGAATTTCGGTGAATACTTAGAATCCCAAAGTATTGCAAATTCAAATATGACTTTGGGCGAGTATAACGAAAGTCAAAACTTGGGTTATTGGAATTTTGATGATGATGATGATTATGATAATGATTTTGGGACTTTGCCTTGTTATAATAGGAATTTTGAAACAAATTGCAATAGTTTTCAAAATTCCTATAATAATGAGTTTTTGTTTAAGTCCGATAGTAATTTTCAAAGTTCCCAATTTCATGGATCCGCACCTCAACCTATGACATTCAGTGAGGGCTTGCATATGTATGAAAATGAGAAAATTGAAAATCGTTATCGGGAAGAAAATCATTGTTGGGAACATGAATTGGATTCATTATTTCAGTCCGACGACGATTTTGCTTTCGAGACTTTTGAAGTCGAGGAATGTTTTGAACCAAATGAGGTCTATGTGCCTACTTTGGAATAAACCATTCTAGACTTTGCCCATTGCATAATAGATATTGAAAGTGAGGATGAAAATGATGTAATATACATTTGCAATGAAATGATTTCTTCTTTGGCCCCCAAAGAAGAACATTTCATTGAAAATGAAATTATTTTATTCGAAACTCAATCTTCATGTGATGATGATTCATCTCATGAGCTTGAATTTCTTTCATCCCCATTTTCATTCTCTATTATCACACCGTCGCAAGTACCCGATGATTCGGTTTCAAACTTTAATTTTTTAAACCTTTTCGCCGATGAGGAGTACTTGCTCAAGTCGCCTTCCATGATCGCATCTTTTCCTTTGTGTGCACCGCCTCCTATTCCAATTTCGAAATCCTTGGGAGGATATTCGTCTTTTCTCCATCCCCACATGTTTTTGTCACCCGTTCAATCCAAACCCCCCATTGTCTCTCCAAAAAATTTAATTGGCGATGTTCCTTTCTTACGCCTTACACATGCCTTCCGTTGTTCAAACAAAATTCATATTTTTTATAAGGCATGCTTGTTTGTGAGGGTACACTGGTTATCCTCCAAAGTCAAATCATTTTTATGGTGGACCCTCAGCTATTTAGACTTCTAGTGTACAGTTAGTGTGATGCCTAAATAGTAGGTTGTATATTGTTAGCTTTTTATTCTTTCTTTCTTTTTATTTTAGTCTAGTATAATTAGTTAACTTTTTGTTATTTGTTTTTACTATGCTCGGTACTAACTTGTTTTGTAGATTCGTTTGACTTGCTCTTATGGGGATCGCTCCGTTTTTGGGTAATATCGCTCTTTTCCTCTCTTAACTTGGTTCTTAATTAACATTGAGGACAATGTCAAGTTTTAAGTTAGAGGGTGTGGGATATTCTATCCATTTCACATTTCAGTCCATGTTTTTGCTCACATGTTAGTTACTCCGTATGCTTTTCTTAGAAAATTTGAAAATTTTCAAAAACATTTTCTTTCTTTTTTCTCCTTTTTTGGGCCTTTTAGCTTTGTTTTCGATGATAAATTTCAATAATTTCTCGATCCAATAGACAACCCAATGATGCATGTTCTCGATTTTAGAAGTTATTATACTTTAGTCTCACTTATTGATATTATGAATAACTTCATGAATTAAACTTTAATCCCATGAGCACATGCACCGTTCTTGAATTATTGATTTGGTTTAAGATTTTTATAACTCGGTAATCTTTTATTGCATTGTATATACTTACACTGAGTAAACTTTGTACCGTTCGTCGTTTGTGAGTGTATACACTATTCTTTTCTCACTGAAAACGTTGAATTCGTCGGTAATCTCACTATTCCTTCATTTGATCGTTCATTAATTGAGTTCATACTTGAAATGTGTTACTTGATCACGATTTTCATATATTGTTTTGACTCGAGAATTGCGTAAACATTTGGAAATGATCATAGGCCATCTTTGTTATATCACCCATATTGACCATGACCTCACCCTTATATGTTTACCCTCGTCAACCCCTTCAAGCCTAAATATAGCCTTTCATTTCATAATCCAAAATCCCAACCAACTCTAAATTGGAGTTTTAGCCCATATATACACCTTTCATACCTTTGTTTGGATTGTTTCTTGTGATTGAATGATGTTGTTTTGATGTCGGTTGCAATTTAGGCATATGAGAGTTTGAAAAGTAAAGAAAAGAAAAGGAGAAAAAATGAAGAAAAAGAGAAAGGAAAAAAGAAAAAGAAAATAAAAGAGAAAAATGAGAAAAAGAAGAAAATAAAAAGAATGAGAAAGTTGTAAATGTTGTATATATTTCAATAAGCTTTGATTACTCTCCCCGATGATATATCCAATGCCGTTTTGGAACTTATTTTCCAATTTTGATATTGCCCGCATTTTCCCATTATCTCGAGTTTTCATTTCCAAACACTTTGAATCCGTATATACATTCCTTCATTTCATACCCTAGCTAAACCTATATTACAACCCAATTCAAGTCCTATGTGATCTTAGGTTGATGTAATTCAAAAGTCATAATAGTTTTGATAATCTGTGAAAATGCATTTCGCCTCTTTCATATGCGCGGTATATTTCATTGAGATTACAATTTTTCATTTTTTATATAGCGGTCTTCTTTTGTGACATGTGTACGGCCTAGTTTCCATTTACATTTACTCTTTATGCCCGCATGTTCAGTGTGTTACCTCCCTGTTTCGAGTGAATTCACTTGATGAGCGTAATGCCCATGAGGATTGAATCTATACTTGCTTTAACGTTTATATAAGTTTTTGTCAAATCACACTTTTCATGTGCTCACTCCGCCTCCCACATTTTAAGGTCTCAATTCTATGAGGTGCATTCTATAATGTTAATGATTTGGACTTTTGTTTGAATCTGTTCACTTTGCTAATAATGCATATGAAATCTTGTTAGCTATTGTTGGGCTTGTCGTATGTTGGTTTAGGCATATTTTGAGGAAACCATGTGATGTTTGTGGGTATCATCCCTGAAAACCCTCACGAGACTACACTCGTTCACCAGGGTAACCTGGGGGTTTAACGTCTTATTGCATACGCTAAATGCAATCGAATCACCCGCGAAAGTGGCCTTTTGCTTTTATACCATTTTTTTGTACTTCTCATGTTTTTGGTTTGCTTGTAGTTCTTGTTGCATCCTATTTCATTGCTAGGGACTAGTAATGTGTAAGTTAGGGGGTGTGATGATATGCAAATATTGTGTATTTCATCCTCCGAACGGATGCATTTTAGCCCCCTCAGGTATCTTATTCCCTATATTTATGCTCGTTAACCAGACAACCTCGAATTTCTACGTTAACATGTTTTGCAGGGGCTAATTGAGCTTTTATAGGTATTTGGATGCTAAGTGTGAAGTTTGGACGCATTCCACTCGATTTTCATATGCGATCGCACGTTCAAGGGCATTTTAGTCTTTTTAAAGCTTATGCACCTGGCCCAACATCTGCACGGAAGTTGTATCCCTCCTCACAAGCTTTGCGTGGACACGAACGGTGCGCGATTCCGATTCAGAACGAAGAAGTTACGACGATTTCAGCGGACGGGAATTGCATTCAAGCCAAAACGGCAATGCAGTGGCTCATACCTACTTGATCGATCGATCGACCAAAGGGGTCGGTCGATCGATCTTTCATTTCTCAGCCATCCTGGGGAGACAGTGGGGTCATTTTCTGAGCATCGATCGATCGATCACAGGGGATCGATCGATCGATCCCCTGTTTCAAGGAGATATTTTGCCTTATATTTTCTTTTTCCTTTTCTTTTCTTTACTTATACCAACTTACTATAAATACCAAATTTTGTTTTAATAATCATATATTCTAGTTTAGATAGTTTTAGAAGATAGTTTAGGTTAGGGTTTGGATTTTTGGTTAGTTCTTCTTCATTTCTTCTTGGATTGACACCCTTTTGGGCTTGTAAGTTGATTATTCATTCACCCTCTCCATTAATATAGTGTGTATTTAATTATTTCTTTCTTTGTAGTGTAATTTACATGCTTTGTAATTAGTTTTACGTGCTTTCTTCCCATGCTTTCTAGTGTAAATTTACCGCATTTATTTATTGCGTTTATTTACCTTGTTTTTAACATGCTTTCTAGGTAATTTAAATTAGGTTTTGTTTGAATTGAACTCACTCGAGTTGACGAATTGCTTGGCTTTAATTAATGCTAGTTATTGCGCCTAAGGGATTTGACGAGGCATATCATGTATGTCCCATGCTTACAACCTTTTGTGCGTAATTTTCGGGGTATTTGTTGACGCCAAAATCTTATTAGGCTTTTATGCAGATTTAGGGGCGTGACAACCCTTGATTCAATTAACTGTCAAAACGAGACGCATTCTAAATAACTCGTCGACCCATGTGAACATTTTATACAAATTAACTCGGGTGAGGGATATTTGACGCAACCTATAGTTTTAGTCACTTTGTTAGACAAGATTCATTTTGCCTCGCCTAGATTAATCATTTCATTTTTTGCATCTTTTCCTTTTTGTTGTTATTTATCTTTTGCACTTTTATTTCAGAGCACTAAATCATATAAATTCTAGCATCTCATCCCTGTGGATTTTTCGATACCCGACTTACAGCTGTGCTTGCCTCGCAAGTGTAGTCGTAATTTAGGTTTGATTGTATTGAGTGGGCGAAACGAAAACAACGACCGTGCACTTACACGCCCACGCATTTCGCACTCGATCAATAATCAACCCAAGTAACCCACTCCTCAGGGGAACCTCATGAAGATTTGACTTTGACATTGGAATGAGGAAAGTCACCATGATCCACTATAACTCTAAGAATGGAATAATGAAGAATAATGTGGAAATTAGTGGACTCACCTAACTTCACACGGGGTTTTTCAACAATTTTGGCGATAAATTTCTCCTCAAACTTGTCAAGGGATGCCATAAAGTTATCATTTGGTCCAAAATAAGGTGCACGACAGTAGAGAACAAAAATTTTTCCATGATGAGTGCACATATAGTCTTGGTAGGATTGAGAAAGGGAGAAGGTGGTCGAGAGACCCTGAACAACTATTGATTCAGATGAGGAACCCCTAGCAGCATATGTTCCCAAAGAGAAACCCCTAGCGAAAATCGGTTCCAATGAGGAACCCCCATCTACCCTTGATCCCAATGAGGAACCTTTAGCAACAGAGGGTCCCAACGAGGGATCCCCAATCATAGGTGGTTCTAGTGAACCCACTGTAGCAGGGGCTTTGGGAGAGGAACCCACCAACGAGAAGCCTTCGATAATAGGGGATTTGACTGAGGAACTCTCACAAGAAATATTCACCAGCGAGGGACCCTTGTACTGTTTCCACCAAAACAAAGTTATTTGGTAGAAGAACCCCTAGTTGAAAAATCATCAAGACCCACTTCCTCAAACGAGGGACCCCTAGTAGTTGGATCTTTAGAATGAGAACCCCCATATCAACTGCCTCTTGTGAGGAACCGCTAGTGATGTTGGCCCCTAAAAGAGAACCTGTTAATGTTGCTTCGAAAGAAGGAAAAGTGGTGACGGATATAGTGCTGGAGCCAGTGGCCACCACCATAGATACGGTAATAGAAATAGGCAAGGAGCCGACTAAAAAGGGAATGACAGTGGTGGAACCACTAGTAGAGGGGTTTGACAATGATTAAGCCATTTAGGATGGGTACTAGAAAAACTTGAAAGAAAGAAAACTATGTAGTTTCTTGTTACGAAAATCTCATCTCTCAAAATGCTCTCTATGAGAACTTGAAAAAATTTGTAAAAGTGAAAGATTTTATTCAAAAAATGGTTTTTGTATGAAAATAGAAGGATGCGTGGGAAAACCAAAAGGTTTACATTTTTTTTACGCAAATGGTGGGATGATAGTTCCCATGGTGACACGTGGCTCCTCGAGACTCCAAAACCTGGAATGAAGAGACAACGCATTTATTAACCCTAGGGGTAACGATGAAGAAACATTAGAATCCCTAGAAGTTGAAAATTGTATTTATGGCGCACAAAGCCTTTTGGTATGCCCATTACAAAAGACTTTGCACGAGGGGCTAATGTAGGGGGTGGTATAGTTTCATCATAATATTATTTAGAACGGACCTCCCACCTCCTTCCAATTACAAAGAAGATATAGTTTGGATGAGGGACCCCTCCCCCACCTCCTTAAAGATACAATGAAGATAGAGTTTGGTTGAGGGAGCTCTACCCAACCTCCTTCCACTTCCAAAGATGTTTGGGCGAGGGACCCCTTCCCCAACTCCTTCCAATTCCAAATATTTGTAAGCGAGCCCCCCCCTCCTTACATTTTCAAATATGTTTGGGTGAGGGACCACTACCCACCTCCTTCCGAATCCAAATATGTCATAGCCTGGGGGAGGGACCCTTTCCCCCACCTCCTTCCAATTCCCAAGATGATATAGTTTGGGGTGAGGGACTCCCCCTTGCCAAAGTCAGTTGAAATAATACATGGGTGAGGGAGTCCAAAAACGAGGTACCCCTCTACCAATACCATCTAAAATATCAAATCAAGTGAGGAAGTCCACAATAAAGGACCCCTCTGGAAAATGTTCAAATCCAAGTATTATTATTTTGTAGCAAGAAACCCCAAGAAACAAACAATTCAAGGCGGGAGGGTCTACCATGAGGAGCCCCTCGTCATACAATAGTTATTCTTTTATGGAACAAAAGTACTAATATTTACTTTCTTGTACATGTAGCCTAGTTGAGCAGGCAGGGCTCAAAGATGCCAGTTGTGATCTCCTGAGAGTTTTGACTTGGTGGATGAGGAACAAGGTTCTGTTAGTCAGCTCAACTACTTAGTGCTTTAAGATAGAGAGACCCTAGGAGTAACTCAAGTCCTTACACAGCTCACACTTAGTCACAACCGAGGTGAGTATCCAAAGGACTTCTCACAAGAAAAGACCTTTTTACAATATGATTTTAGAGAGGGTGGTCCACGAGGCCACTCTCAATTTTACAAATTTTGTACAACAGCTTACCGTTTCAAAAGATATTCACCAAATTAGATATTTTGTCTCCATCAGAAGACATATTTGATTTTTTACCTTGGTTCACACCAGGTGTCGTCTGTTAGAGGGGACAAGCGACTGCAGACCTAGTAGGGACAAAAGGTACACTACAGACCTTGTCCCTCTAAACTTTCCCTCTTGTTTTTGGCATTCCAAAGGCCCAAACCATCCCTAGCATTCACCTATAAATGGGACCATTGGTGAGGTCAAATCATATATCAAGCACTCAAGTCATATTGTTACTCTGTCAAACTCACACTAGACCACCTAGTATTCTCTATACTCTCTCTTCACTCCCATCTCAATAGCCATCATTCTTAGGAGATCATATTCTCAAATTTACTATTATTTTTGTGAAGTTCATCTTCTTGCAAGGAGTGATTCTAGTCTTGACTCCATTTTTACCAGATTGGGAAGGTTTTACCAAGTGCTGCTTCTGAAACTTCTTGAACACCTAGGAGGCAGAGTCCATTGAGGTGGGTCACGTCTCACCCATTTCAGTTTATTTCCACACTCCAGCCACACCACCCTCCTACAGATGGGTTTAGGTTTTTTAAAACATATTTCAGGATTCTCCAAAAGCAAGAACCTCTCGTAATTTTCATCCTGTATTTTCTCCCAAACCTAAACCCTTTATACTCAACTTTCAACTCAAGATTTGAAGAACGTAATCAAGATTTCTCAAGTTCTTTCAATAACGTGTTTTCATTATTTTTCTCAAGAGGAACACAACCATCAAATCAGATTCTCCAAATGATTTTTAAAGATATCAATACTTTTATTGTTCCCCTTTAGTATTATGCATTTTAAATGTTGCTTAAACCCTAATAATCATTATTTTCCTAAAATAAATTAGAGATACTAATTAGGAAAAGTGAAACTAAATTTGGGACTATGTTTATTCAAATCTTTAATACGAATTAAGACTCAAAACCCTTGCATGCTTAGATTAGAGGTTGGAATTCCGTTAGAATTTATGACGTTCGCGGGTAAAATAAATTATAGGAATGTTATAAATTGATTTCGACATGTAAATCAACGTTAATTATGTGTATCGTGTAGAGTCGGGATTTATTGTTGTATCCTCCCAGAAATATATGCACGTGAATAGAAATTCCATAACTTGATGAGGAAAGGATTTGTTTTAATTAAATTGACATAATTTGGATAAGTAGTGATCTTGCGATTAATGTAAAGAATTGTTGAGATAAGATAAAAATATGTCTTATGTGATTTGTTAATGTATTAATTATTGACATCATAGGGACGATGATATTGCTGGGGTAGTTAGAGCTCTCACCTTGTTTTAGGTTTATTTCTAGGAATGGGACTAGTAGGCAGGCCTTAGTTGTTGGTAGTGCTTTCTAGGTATGGGGCTAGATAATGTGGTTTTTTATGGATGGATGATTTCGGGGTGGAGTTTAATTTTATGCCATTTTTCGTTGGATCGTTAGCCTAGGTGCGAGGATAGGTAGTATCTATTGGTAGGTATTATTACAAATGATAGGCTAGGATACACTTGCGTTTGGAGACCTTTAGGTATAGGACTGAGGGTAGGTAGAGGAATTTATGCTCGATAAAAGGTGGGGCGGATAAGAAAATAATGAGAACTTGAGAGAACAGATAATTAATGCCTAAGATAATGAACAGGTATTAAGATGAATTTACGTCGCGAGTATGTGCAGGGATGATAGATATCAGGTTGACTGGGTATAGTGGCGTGTGTGTGTTGGCATCACGAGTATGTGCGGGGCTCATAGAATACGGGTCGATTGTCTATAGTGACGTGTCGTGCGTGGAACCTCATGAGTATGTGTAGAGCTGACAGAAATCAGGTTAATTGTCTATAGGGAGGGGGAATGGGTGCGATGTGTAGAACCTTAGGCACGCAAAAAGTGTGTGCAGAACTGATAAGGGGTCGACAGGCCATAATGGTATTGGATGAACATAAAAATAATTGGATAAATAAATTAAGTAAGGATAAGAGCTAAAATTTAAATAATATTTGTGATGGAATAATTAGATTTAAACATTACGATGGCTTAGTTATATGGATAGATAGTAGTAATTATTTACTCGCATGTTAATATATTTTTTGTTTAATTTAAATAATCTATTGTGATGTTTATCATGTATAATGCTATTGTATGGGTTTACAGACCCTAATTGGGGGGAGTATCTAGTATTCATGCAGTGAGCTCTGACCCATTGTGTTGACTAACATTTCAGGTATAGTGCTGGAGTAAATGCACATGAGTGATTGGATATATTTTTGGGAGTGAAACTGGAGATTTATTTTACTTGCTTTAGTAGTTTAGATTTACTTTTCCATTCATCGCTTTTGTTATGATTTTTATTTATCGATTTGGTGGGTCAATCGGTTTCAAAGTTGTTTATGGTTTCCGTCAAATATTTATAGCTTGATGATTTCATTTGAGTTTATATTTATTTAGAGTTGGATTTATTTTGGAGATAGTATGGTGATGGATTTTAACATTGCATGAATGGTTATATTTCTTGGATAAATTTGATTATTATCTTGAGGACAAATTTTGAATGTCTCAAATATGTGTCACGTGTTGATAATGATAACTTATTTAGTGATACACAACATAGTTTGGCGATGGCGACTGACCACCTCGCTTGCCAGGATGAGCATGGTGTTACACTGTTTTGATAAAGTCTTGAAATGGGAAAGGAGATGTTTTTGCACAAAAGTGTCATTTATGTGAAATATGGGCTTGAGAATAATTTCACCTGACTAAAGAACTCTAGTTAAAGAGTTAGATTTTATGTTATGCAAAGTCATGTTTTGAAAAGTAAAGATGAAAAGAGGCATTTTTGGCGAAGTGTATAAAATGAAAGATTACATGTGTGCATGAATAGTGAAAATCACATTAAGGTGTATAAAACGAGTATTTGAACTCAAAGGTTAAGTTTTACAAGAAATGGCGATTAAAGTTGTTTTCAAAAGATGAAATACCGATTCTAATGTAAAATGAAAATTAAATTTTGATAAACTGTGAAATATGGAAATAAAGTGTGTTAGGACTGGTCTCGTCCCAGGTATTTTCCTCATTGTCCGGTAAAAAGGAAATAAAGGAAAAATGTAGTAAATAGCATGTGGTAATTATTATACATCGTAGAGGGTTATATCAATGGGACTATGTTATATCTCAATAGGGAGTCTCATGTAGGCTATAATGAGATCGAGATAGTAAATTTATGTAGGGTTACTTGGATGGATGGAAATTTTGAGGTCACAGTTGATTCCGAATGGGCCAAAATAGGTAGAATAGTAGATCCCGGGGAATTTTTAGACCAACCTGGCAGTACGTTAAGGCGTTTTGGTCATTTGGAAGTATAGGGTTAAAAGAACACTAAATTTTAGAGATGATCCTTAGTCCATTCTACACCTTTTTCGACTATTGACGTTGCCTGAAACGAGATAGGAGCAAGGGAAGAATGATTACATCATCAAATAACGAAAATCAGACCTGCAAATCTAAGGAAAGTTTATTTCTTACAAATATTTAGACCCTATTATAATACCCATGGTAGTGTAGGGTTGAAACTGCATGATCAGGTGAATTCTTGGGATTTATATGGGTTGTGATTCATGATATGGAGTAGAATTCATGTTAGAAATGATCCCTCTACATTAATATTATGAAATCTGAGATCACATGATGATAAACTTTAATGAAATCTAGAAATCTTGATGAACATGCATGAAGAATATCAAAAAATAAGGTTTATGATTTATGGAGTTTAAATATGTTTATGGTTAGACTTCTTAAAGATTTCATGTTATAATTACATTAGAATTGTCCATACACATATATGTTATTATTGGGTATGTTATATGGGAGAGTGGGAAGGTTTCATGGAGGTTTGATAGGTTATAATGTTGAAAAACGTAATTGGGATAAATGTATCAAGTAGATGTTGATCGATCAACCGAGGGATGTCAATCGATCGATGGATGGATCGATCGATCATTTTTGTCAATTGATCGACCGAAGCTGAAATGGAGCTTTTTGTTTATTCACGTAGTTTTCCTTATCGATAATTGTGTGGTACTTTAGTAATGTCTTATTAACTATATGGCGAGTTGGAGAAGATCAATAGACCTATAGTTAAAGCTCGACTTAGTCATTAATGAGGGTAGATTGGGATTTGGATGTACGAGAGTTAAACAATTGTGTTATGTACGAAAACTTATAAATTGAGTTATGGAAAGATTAAATGATAACCCAAGGTTTATACCAGTAAATTAGTGATATTTTAACTACTGAAATTACTTAAGGGATAACTAGGACCCTTTGGGTATTGAGTGATACTCTAAAAACACGAAAAGAACAATAAGTGTGAATCGTTGGTACGTTGAGTAGTCGAGAGAGATATATACTACGTAATGGATATATTATAGGTTGTGTGTATATCTATACTAGAGATATTTATAGGTTGTGTGTATGCTTGTTATGCGCTTTCTTTTTCGTATGAGCATACCTACACTTCCTATTATCAAGGGAGGTTGCGCAGTGGGAAATCCCACCTTGGCGATGCCAGCGAGGTCTGGATGTGTGCGCCAGAGCATAGGACTTAGGGTGGAGCACTATATGTGTGTATAATTGTGTGTAGCGATCATTTGAGTGAGTTAGGTATGTGCGTAGCTCAAAGGCTTAAAACTATGTTCACCTCCAATATGTGTTTATTTGATTTATGGTTTGAGGTTCCATTTCGAACCGATAGTCCGTGATTTGGTATGAGAGGTGCATGGACTTGATAACAGAGTATGCATGCATTGCGGTGGCCATTACGGGGATGTTGTTGTTTTATATATAATAGTGTGATATATATATATATATATATATATATATATATATATGCAAAAGTGTAATGATTCTACTTTTCTATGATGGTAGAAGAGACACATAGTGTATATCCAAAAGTAACTTAAGTGAGAGAAACTTAATGAACATTGCAAAATTAATATTCGACTAATATTAATTAATGGTTTTACCGTAGGGTATCGTATGGGAGCTACGGGTGTGTTAAACTTATTGTGGTTAGTTATATATTTATGTCTAGTTAGGCTGAGTACCATAACTAGGTGGGCAAAATAAGAGACGTTAGGTCTGAACTATAGTTGAGAGGTGAGGAACTCAAGGGAGTTTACATGAGACTAACATGTGTATTTAATAACTGCATTTAACTTAAATTTAAATACTTGCTAAATGTTTTTCAATGGTTTTGGGCTATAACCCATATCAAATCTATTTTTCCAAAAACTTTTAGGTGTCCAGCCACAGGGATGCCAGACTTGATGATTCTTTCCATGAATGTGTAGCTGCAACACTTATGGAGGCATGCAGGACTTGAGTAGACGCTTCAGTTATTTCATTCCTAGATTAGGATTCATGATCAGTTAGTTTCATTGGTAATGTTGATCGTTCAGTTTAGATATTTATTCATAATTATTAATCAGACTCTATATTTGGATTCATTTTCATTTCAGTTAGACTTATTCAGAATTTTTCATTTATCATTTATCTATGTTATTTTGTGATGTTTCAGACTTCTATTATTGCGTGGATGATTTATATTATTTTCTTTTCGCATGTTTCTATGTTAATGAAAGATAAAAATTTGGCACTGCCTTAATTTAACATAGGTGGTTAGTAATTAAAAATGTTTTTGACAGTGATGCTAAGAATGAAACAAATGAGATTCATGTTTATTTTGGTAAAGGACTGATCACTCGTGATTAAATTAGGTGAGGTGTCACAGATGTTATCACAGCATCAGGTTTTAGATTCCATAGGATCTGTGCGTCTTACTACAATTTTAGCGTAGCGTCCTTTAATATAAAGCCCTATTATTAGGACTCTTGCATTCACCTTTATGTATTTGATATTTCATTCTTCTGGTAATACTTTTGTATTAACTGTGAACTCATACAATTTGATCTGATTTTAGATGCCACCCAAGAGAGGACGACCGACTAGGGTAGCGGCGAGAGCCGATGAGGGGGAGGCTTAATAGGAGCCACAACCACCACAGGGTATAATGACAAATGTTGAGGTGGCCGCTATTGTGGTACAAGCAGTTAATGCTACTATGACTACCATGGAACTTCATTTTCCTTTATCCTAGACACAACAGCCAGTGGAGCCGGTGGTTCATTCCCATTCGGGGCCATCTGGTTAGCAAAGAATGATGGGGGGCTTCCAGAAGGGTCACCCACTAGAGTTTAAGGGTAGTTCCATATGATCCTTGCATGTCAGTCAAAAAAAGACACTCAGTGCCACCTTCATATGGTTGAGCGTAGCGATGTTCAAAAGCATATGTTGGCTAGGTTTAAGGTTGTGGGATAAGCTTTACAGTGGTGGAAGTCCATTACCACTTCTGAGGAGAGAGATAATATGCCTATTACTTAGTTTTTGGTGTGATTTTACCGTAAGTACTTTCCACCTACGGTTGAGATAGAGATGCAGAAGAAGTTTAATGAGGTGGTTCAGGGTGACCATTCTATAGCAGAGTATGAGGAGGAGTTCACCCATCAACCTAATTTTTGGCTTGATGAGCTGAATAATGAGGAGAGGAAAATGTTAAAGTTCATGGATGGGCTCTCTTGGAGGATCAAGCAATGCTTGAATGGAAACCAAACATTGAAGACTTATAGTGAGGTCATCAATATCGCACTTATTCATTGTCAGGACCATAATTTCCATCTGAAGGGGAGCAAGAGAGGGGTGAGACTATACAGTTAGCCAAGGCAGGAGGGAGCAGGGCTAGTGGGGTACTATAATAGAGTATGAGTAGTCACCAGGGGCAGGACTCTCTGCAGGGGGATTCAACCAAGCTATTGAGATTGGGAGGTGGCTGACTCGAGGGTAGTAGATTCAGGCAAGGCCAGCAGGGTCCTCAGCAGCAGCATTTTTCTCAAGGTCTCCAAGGCTAAGGGAATAATAAGGGAGGCTAGTAGGGCCAGTATCAGGGATAACCTTGACAGGGCCATCCGGGTCAGAGGCAGGGAGACTTTTTGGGTCGTTGTTTTACTTATGGACAAACGGTTTATAAGAGGAGAGACTTCCCACTACGAGGTAAATTACCACAACAAGATAGAGCACCACAACAGGGTGTCCAATAGGGACAACATGTGCAGTTACCCCTGCAGCACGAGCCCCACCAGCGCAGTTATAGTATGAACGTGTCTATAACATCCAATATGCAGTCTTACCGTAGGCATTGCGAGCGCTACCATCAGTAGAGCGTACAATTCATATTCATGGTCTTAAGGGTAGGATTTTATTTGATATGGGGGCATGACACTCATTTATAGCTACCAGATTTACACGCACCACTCGTCTATTAGAGACAACTACCAGTCTCCTTATGTGTGTAAAGTCATCTTTAGGTAGTGTATCGCTTATACACTCGATCTGTAGGGGTGTAGATATTGACGTTGGGAGACTATAATGTCATCTTGGTCATGGACTAGTTGGCAGGTTATAGAGCGCTGATTGACTTCTTTGGGAGGATCATTGTATTTTCCATTTCGGGATAGGAGATGTTCCTTATGGTGATGCCTCTTTCCTAGGGAGGTATATTGAGGAGGAGACCTAATAGGAAGTGGTTGTCTCTTTAGATTCGATTCCAGTGGTGAAGGAGTTCAAGGATGTGTAATAGGAGATACCCGAACTTCCTCCCTATTGGGAGATTGAGGTCATCATTGATTTAGAACCAAGTACGAGGCCGATTGCCCAAGTGCCTTATCGCATGGCTCCTTCTGAGATGCAGGAATTGAGGAAGCAAATTTAGCAGCTTCTGGGTTAGGGTTTTATTAGACGGAGTACATTATTGTGTGGTGCGACGGTGTTGTTAATAAAGAAGACGGATGGGTCGCTTCATATGTTTATTGATTACAGGGAGATGAATACGGTCACAATTTGGAATAAGTATCCATTTCCTCATATCGATGACCTATTTGACCAGCTGAGAGGAACAATGGACTTTTCCAAGATAGATTTGAGATCGAGATATCATCAGTTACGCATTAGAGATGAGGACGTTCCTATGAACACTTTCCTGACACGGTATGGATCGTACGAGTTCAGGGTGATGCTGTTTTGGCTGACCAATGCACTAGTAGTGTTCATGGATCTTATGAATTGGGTTTCTAGAGAGCTCCTTGACTAGATCATGATCGTATTCATACACAATATTCTTGTTTACTCTCGCTCAACGAATGATCACACAGATCATCTGCGTATGGTTTTGGAGATATTATGGGACCATCAGTTGTACACCAAATTGGAGAAGTATGGAATTTGATACTGGAGGTGCAGTTTTTGGGCCACATTGTGTCTTACAAAGGCATTGCTATTGATCCGCGTAAGGTATCGGTGGTGAGGGAGTGGGGACAACCCACAACACCGATTGAGGTTCAAAGTTTTCTTGGGTTGTCCAGATACTATCGTCACTTTATTAAGGTATTCTTAAAGATTGAGGGTCCGTTGATGAATATGACTCACAAGGGGTGCCATTTATTTGGGATGACAACTGTCAGTTATCTTTTGATTTGCTAAAGGACAAATTGACTTCAACACCCGTGCTCGCATTGTCTAGGGGAGGAGTGGAGTATCATATTTATTCAGATGCATCCTTAAAGGCACTTGGTGGTGTACTACAGTAGGAGTAGAGGGCTATCACTTATGCATCTTTCAAGATTAAGGGACACGATAAGAATTATGCAACACATGACCTTGAGTTAGCAACGGTGGTGTTTACCTTGGAGATTTGGAGGCATTACCTATTGGGGGAGCAGTTCAGCTTGTTCAGGGACCATAAATCACTTCAGTTTTCATTCACAAAAAAAATATGAATATGAGACAGAGGAGATGATTAGAGTTTGTGAAAGATTACCAGTTTGATACTCAGTATCATCCAGGGAAGACTAATGTGGTGGCAGACGCATTGAGCCGATAGCCCACTAGGGAGATAGTAGAGGTTTGGAAAGAGAATTGGAGGGATAATTTACATGACACTGAGATCTCCAAAACTTGTATGTTCGTATTGGTTATGACTCATGAGATTGTTATGCAGGTGGTGAAAGCACATGCCGGGGATCAGTTTTACCAGAACATGGTATGCCACTTATTAGTAGAGGGGGTGAAGTCTTATTCGATTGGTTCTGAGGGAGTATTTCTCTTTAATGGGAGACATATTATTCTGGAGGATGAGGATTTAAGACACATAGTGATGTTAAAGTCTCACGAGTCTAGGTTTACGGTATATCCTGGTGGGGATAAGATATACTAGGACATGTATAGGTAGTATTGGTGGTTTGGGATGAAGTGGGACATAGCGGAGTTTGTCTCGAAGTGTGCTATCTGCCAGCTAGTGAACCTAAACCACCAAAGACAGAGATGTTGCAACCATTAAATATTCCAATGTGGAAGTGGGAGAGTATCTCTATGGATTTCATTATCGGGTTATCGACATCGCAGAGAGGTCACGACTTCATGTGGGTGATAGTGGATCGTTTGACTAAGGTGTCTCATTTTTTACCAGTTCATATAAATTTTGAGACGAGGCAGTACGTACAGTTTTTTATCATAGAGAGAGTGAGTCCCCACAGGGTTCTAATTAACATCATGTCAGATCAAGACAGGATTTTTGTGTCCCACTTTTGGTAGAGATTTCAGGAAGCTATGGGCATAGATTTACATTTGAGTACCGCGTACCACCCACAGACGGATGGGCAAACGGAGCGAGTTAATAAGATGTTAGAGGATATGCCGAGGATGTGTATACTTACCTTTGGGGGAGGATAGGAGCAGTACCTTCTATTGGTGGAGTTTTCTAATAATAATTCCTACCAGTTTACCATCGGCATATCACCATTTGAGGCACTGTATGGATGACCTTATCATTCATCCGTTTTTTGGTTAGAGGTGGGGGATAAAAAAATATTAGGGCCAGAGATGATCCAGGATACAATTGAAAAGATTGAGTTGATTCAGAGGTGTATCCGTATAGTTTGGGTTTGGCAGAAGAATTACGCCGATGCAGATACGATATACAAATAGTTGGAGATTGGTGATCATATTTTGGTACGTGGGGTCTCGTATGAAAGGAGTCATGAGGTTTAGAAAGAAAGAGAAGCTATCACCGAGATATGTGGGACCTTCTCCGATTATCGAGAGGGTGGGACCAGTTGCATATAGGTTGGGCTTACCAGATCACTTACAATGGATTCAAGATGTGTTACACATGTCGTCGCTGAAGAGGTACCAGAGGAGCGATAGGGCTTATTGGCATGTTCTATTAGAGGTGATAGACTTACAACAAGATATCTCCTATGAGGAGAGACCAATTGCTACACTTGATCGTAGTGAGCGTAAGCTGCGGTCTAAGGTGGTGCCCTTGGATCGAGTTCAGTGGGGCCACCATAATGTAGACGATTCGATGTGGGAGAGGGACGATGATATGTGAGAGAAATATCCAAAGTTATGCACCGTAGGTACACCTAAATTTTGGGGATGAGATTCCTTTATAAGGGGGAAGTATCTAACACCCCGTATTTCTAAATATTTAGAATTTAATTAATTTGGTTATTTTAAATTACACGTGTGCAGTCATTTAATAACAATAAATTATTATGTGTTATTAAATATTGATCGGGAGAGATTGTGATTAATATTTATGGGATAAATTTACTAAGTGTGTAATAAAAATCATATGGTAATTATTATACATCGTAGAGGGTTATATCGACGAGACTACGTTATATCTTAACCGGGAGTCTCATGTAGACTGTAAAGAGGTCGAGATAGGAAATTTATGTAGGACGACTCTGATGGCAATTTTGATGTCATAGTTGATTCTAAATGGGCCGAAATAGGTGGAATAGAGTACTCGGATGTAATGATTGGATCCCAGGACATTTTTAGATCAACTCGACACCACGTAAGGGCGTTTTGGTCATTTAGGAGTCTAGGGCTGAAAGAAATATTAATTTTAGAGTGTTGTATCATCCCCTTTGTGATATAGGCTAGGGTTACAACACTTGAGAAAGACGAAAGACCATGGGAGAGGAAGATGAGAGGGTCCTTACACCATTCTACACCTTTTTCCACCACCTACGTTGCCAAAAATGAGATCGGAGTAAGGGAAGAACGATTCCATCATCAAATAATGAAAATTTGACCTTCAAATCTAAGTCAAGTGTTTATCTTGCAAATATTTTGAGCATGTTATAATACCCATGGTAGTGTAGGGTTAAAACTACATGATTGGGTGAATTCTTGGGATTTATATGGGTTGTAATTCATGACATGGGGTAGGATTCATGTTAAAAATAATTCCTCTTCATTGACATTACAAAATTTGAGATCACATGATGATAAACTTTAAACAAATCTAGAAATCTTGATGACCATGCATGAAGAATATCAAAAAAAATAGGGTTTTATGATTTATGGAGATTAAATCTATTTATGGTTAGACTTCTTAAATATTGGATGTTGTAATTACATTAGAAATTGTTCATATACATGTATTTGATGATTGGGTATGCTGTATGGGAGTTTGTAAAGGTTTCATGGAGGTTTGATAGGTTAAAAATGGTGAAAATGTAACTGGGACGAAGCTGTCAAAAAAGAGTCGATCGATCGATTGATTGACCAAAGTTGAAATGTGGCTCTTTGTTTATTCGCATAGTTTTCCTTATAAAAAATTATAGGGGACTTTAGTAATGTCTTATTAACTATATGCGGACTTAGAAAAGATCAGTAGTCCTATAGTGAAAGATCGATTTAATCCTTAATGCGGGTAGATTTGGATTTGGATCGACGAGAGTTAAACGATTGTGTTATGTATCAAAAACTGGTAAATCTAGTTATGGGAAGAGTAAATGATAACCCATGGTTTATACTAGTAGGTTAGTGATAATTAACGACTGTAATTACTTAAGGGATAACTAGGACCGCTCAGGTAGTGAGTGATACTCAGAAAAAAGAGAACAATAAGTGTGAATCATTGGTATGTTGAGTATTCAATATATATATATATATATATATATATATATATATATATATATATATATACACTATGTACTGGATATATTATGGGTTGTGTGTATAGCTATACTTGAAGACGTGTGTGCTAGCGTTCAAATGCTCAAGTTATATATTAAACACCTTTTAACCCAAACAAACCCTAAACAAGCAACTAGGTGTGGTTGAAACAATATGGAATCATGTAAGAGTCATTCAAACACACATAATTAAGGAAAAATCCCCCACAGGGGCAAAACCATTTATTTTCACTATAATTTGTAAGAAAACGGCTTACAATCGGATTACAATGAAAATACAAGTTGACTAAGAATTACCCTCGGGTATCGGATTCTGTAGTTTGCGGCTGGAAGAAACCCTTTCCAGTAGGGCTGCAATGAAGAGGAAGGAGCGGTCCACTTCACAAGGGTTTAACAACATCAATGGTGTTCTTGGGTTACCAAACTTGATTCACATAGATATGGAAGATGTGTGAATCTAAAAAACCTAGAATCATAGGACTCAATAGGTGAAGACTTTAGGGTTGATATGCTCTGAAAATCGTGTGTGGAAGTCTTGGAAAACCACTTCCCGTAGTGGGATTAAATAGGAGAACTTGAGCCCTAAAATTCGAAACATGATCTGAACACGATCTGTTGAAATTATCCTCGTCGGATCGGTCTGGTATCTTTAGACGGATCGATCCGGTGACATCGGATCGGTTCCTTTTTTGAAAACGGATCCATCCGGTTGGCATCGGATCAATTCGGCATTTTGGCTTCATCGATTCGCTATGGATCCGGGGTATACTGGCCTCACCTCAGCAGGCGGATCGGTCCGGTACCTTTAGGTGGATCGGTCCGGAGGAACCGGATCGGTTCTTTTATCTGGGCCGGATCGATCCGGTCTGTTCCATGATTCCTTTTCTGCTTTTGATATTCGGATTCCGTTGATGAGTGTATGATTCTTGAATTTTCTCAACGGTGTAACGGCGTACGACATATAAAATGCAAATGGACAAAAATGTCCTTACAAATATCCCCCTATGTCTATGCCGGTACATACATAAAAACAAACATCCGAATTATCAAAATAACAATGCCTATACAAATCTACCCTTCCATGAACCCAAAACTGAAAGAGTACAAGTGAATAAGACTGCTTCGTTTGATCTTCAAATCTTTAGGAATCTCAACGCTTTTCTCATCCGGGTGTGCAATTCAGTCATCAGAGTAGTACCTACACACATGAGACAAAGCAAAATATTAAGTGACATATCGAGTTTGAAATGAGATAAACATATATACCAATTTATGAACAAAACTCAAAATTTCAAATCTCCCCCATAAGATGATAATACTTTCTCCCCCTTTTTATGATGTCCCCAAATAGACAAATGAGAGAAATAAATCAAATAAGCAAGTGCGGGATGTCACAAGGATAATATCACACCATGAATGAACATAAAACAACCAAGTCGGTGATAGCGTAAAAGAATGGGTGTGATCAAAATTCGATAGGAAAATCAAAGCATACAAACATGACATATGTGCACGATGAATATTGGATATTCCTAACGAATGAACTCAAATGCTTCCTTTGGTGTAAAAGAATGACAATATAAGATATTGACTTAATCAAATCAACAAATCAAAGCTCAAAATGATTTTCACACCAATAACGTCCAAAATGATTTTATGCTTTTTCAGGACTTTCAAGGAAGTGCAAACCCGTTTATATTCTCCAACGAAACTCCCTCAGATATTGTATGGAATAGAGGCATTCTAAATTCTCAAACTTTGGAGAATTAATGGTGAAACCTAAATGGCCCATATTTGGCATAAATTGCTTTTTATTGCCTTATCAATTTTTTTCGGGCTCTTTTAACCTCTTAGGACCTCGGATATTAAAATTCCTCCATTTTTTAGGTCCTTTTTAACGGTGGCTTTTGCGCAAAGGATAAGAATCAACTTTCGCAGCCCCTCCCCGCTATGAAAATATACACACAGTCTCACCAAAACGGTTTTTACATGCAATCCAATCTTGTCAAGTTTTATCGCATTTTATTCATTGTATAGACAGGATTGAGATGAAAACACGCAAGCCAACATGAGATAGATAAGTGCAATAATCAAATATAGCCGTGCATGTGTGCAATAAAGGATATAGGAGTCAAACATGTAGGAAGATATCACTAATTACATCTCAAAGACTCCAACCAATGTAAAGCACATGAATGAAATGATGTAGCCTCTCAAATCTCTATCAAACAGTCACATGGCTAAATGGAATGAAGTTGTGACTTGGCTATCTTACATGCTCATCCATAAAAGAAGCAAAATACAAAAATCTTTTTGGATTTTCAAAAATTTTGTCAAAATAAAATCTTTTTGTGCTTTTCTTAAAATTTTTCTTAAAGGAAAATCTTTTTGTATTTTTTTTTCAAAAGAAATATAAAAAGCAACAAGAATAAAACAAAGCTATACAACTAAGCAATGATACATATAAAACAGACTAGCAATAGGAATCATATGATATGAACATGAAGGAGCATCCTATTCTAGACATAGACCAACCCCTCAGTCAACTGTGCAAATCCCTAAAGATTTCCTAAGACTCTCAAATCTAAGGGCATCTAAAGGTTTCGTGAAAATATCGGCTAACTGACGGTCGGTAGGGACAAAACTCAGGGATACGACTTTCTCTTCAACTAACTGATGTATAAAGTGATCACGTATCCTGATGTGTTTTGTGCGCGAATGCTGAACTGGATTGCTGGATATGTGTATCGCGCTCGTGTTATCACAGGAAATGGTCATGATGTCCTGTGATATCCCATAATCCTCCAGCATTTGCTTCATCCACAAGAGTTGTGTGCAATAACTCCCGGCGGCTATGTACTCAGCCTCCGCAGTGGACAAAGAGATGGAATTTTGCTTCTTGCTCATCCAGGAGATAAGAGTAGAACCAAAATAGAAACACCCACCAGAAGTGCTCCTACATCCATCTACATCCCCAGCCCAATCGGCATCCGAATAGGCGGATAGACGGTCATTGGTATCAAAGGAATACCAGATCCTGTATGAGAGAGTCCCACTTACGTATTTAATAATACGTTTTAGAGCAAGTAAATGTGACTCTTTTGGGGATGCCTGATATCGCACACGGACTCCAACACTAAAGGCGATGTCGGGACGACTGGCAGTCAAGAAGAGGAGACTACCTATCATAATCCGATATAAGGTTTGCTCTACGTCCTTGCCTGAAGTGTCCTTACTAAGCTTGGTAGTGTTACTCATAGGTGTACGAGCATGCTTAGCGGAGTCTAAACCAAATTTCTTCACTAGGTCTCTAGCATACTTGGATTGGGAGATGAACATCCCATCCTCTAGCTGACGAACCTGCAGACCAAGGAAGAATGTAAGCTCACCAACCATGCTCATCTCAAACTCACTTTTCATCTCCTCCTCAAAGTGGTGAGCATGCTGGGAGCATGTGGATCCAAAGACTATGTCGTCCACATAGACCTAGGCAACCAAAACAGCACCGTCATTTCTCCTGACGAACAACGTCATATCTACTCCCCCTCTCTTGAAGCCATGAGCTAAGAGATAGGAAGTAAGCCTCTCGTACCAAGCACGGGGTGCTTGCTTCAAACCATACAAGTCTTTCCTCAGATAATAGACATGCTCAGGGTGCTGAGGGTCTTCAAACCCTTTTGGTTGTTCCACATAAACCTCCTCCTGTAGAATGCCATTCAGAAAGGCACTCTTGACATCCATCTGATACACCTTGAAGCGCAGATGACATGCGATGGCGAGCAGAAGATGGACGGACTCAAGCCTCGCAACAGGAGCAAATGTCTCCCCAAAGTCTACACCCTCTATCTGTGTGTATCTTTGAGCGACCAACCTAGCCTTATTTCTGATTATGGTACCATATTCATCCATTTTGTTCTTGAAAATCCACCGGGTACCTATCACATTAGTCTCACTAGGTCGGGGGAATAATTCCCAGACATTATTCTTTTTAAACTGAAGCAACTCATCCTGCATAGCAGATATCCAGTGTTCATCCTTGAGTGCTTCTTTATGGTTCTTGGGCTCGACTTTGGACGTGTAGCAAAGATGGCTAACAACGTTCTCTAGCTGAGCACGAGTCTTGACCCCTAGAGT